>CM070628.1:16109590-16709590 GCA_036346255.1 Ampelocalamus luodianensis
ATGCTTCGAGACTCTGAACCCGTCAACAATAGCAAAGTTTGGTTTTTCACCTATTACGGCGTGGATGTTGCTCTTGCGAGGGTGCCCGTACATTTTTTTTTTTTGCGGTGAGCTCTATTTGTACATGATATATAGCTTTGTCAATTGATTGACATTTTCTTTGTTTCCGCTTATACATATGTTAGATCTATATGTTGACATTAGTAAACAATGTTGTATATACAAAGCTAGCAGACGCAGTATTCAAATCTAATTTTCAGAGCCACGTAGAAATCTCCTTTCATTGAATTGGATTTCAATGGAAGAATGATTCACGAATGGCAAGAACAAATTATTCTTCCACTGAAATCTTCCATGTTAAAGCAATTTACTAATTGCTTCTTTACACTAAAAGAAGCTATCTTGCAATCTATGCCATTAATTAGGAAAAGGTTGTTGCCATTTGATCTCAAAGATAGCCTCTTACGTGTTAATGAGATATGACTAGGAGGAGCTCACATACAGGAACCGGAGAATTATTAAGAGGTAGGTCAGGTTTTTTAATGCTCTTGCAGGTGATTATACCTTCAGGTTTTGTATTGCGAGCACTTAACTAGGAGATTGCTGAGTGATTATGGGTTGTTATTGCGAGCTATATATGTGTTTGTATTTTGTGTGGAAGGCTTGGCAAAGTTGGGTCACGGCGACGTGTTGTTTTCACTTGCTTTAGATCCTCCCTCAAGTTAGTTGTCTTTGTTTTGTTTGGGCATGCTTCCTTGCTTGGTCAGGTCAGGTCATTTCCTTTAGCTAGATTATGATGGATTACGTGGTCTTCATGTTGAAAATAATACCATGTCTTTCTATTGCTTTAAATCACTTTTCATGACAACTTAACTTCTGTAAAAATATAATATAAATGTTTTATGGCTACTGAAGATGGCTAAGAGCGATTGGAGAGAGAGGAGAGCAAGCTGGTAGCAATAGTGATTAGGGGAAGGATGCGTGGCTAGGATCGGCCGGGAGGAGTGTCATTGTGAACTTTATGAGAAAAGTGGTTGTTTCATAAGCAAACTTATAGGGACATGTTTTATAACGTGCATAAAATTGCATCTTATTTTATTGATCCTTTCGAACAAAACTTATACAAATTTAAAAATGTTGTATGTGCATGCCTATAGTGTGATGGAACAATGTACTGCACATGTGTTTTTGGATTTGTTCATTTTATAATTTGTACACGGGAAAAATATGCAATACTGCAAATTTATGAGTTCTTTGTCTCGAAGAACATTTCATTATTTTAGGGAGGATTTTTACTGCAAATTTATGAGTTGTGACAGTTTGTTTGTGAAAAGGATTCTTCTGATTGAACACATTGATCTTAGTACTACTTTTTCTTTGTGCTTTTGGATTGCTAAAGGAAAACTAATCCTTATTGAACTGACCTTGCTCTGCGATGTCCACAACCACTGTCTGCGATGTCCACGATCACTGTCTACGACCAGTGTCTAGGACCACTGTCTATGACCATTGTTTAGAACCACTGCTATGACCACACCTGGTCGAAAAGGCAACCACTGCTATGACCACACCTGGTCGAAAAGGGCTACGACCACTTGCTACGCGTAACTACAGTACTCAGAGCTACAGTACATAAAGGTACAGTAATTGACATTTGTAGCTACAGTACTCGATGAACAGTATTCGTGGCTTTCGACCACCCAGTACTCGTAGCTACGGTCTCTATGAACAGTACTCGTAGTTTTCGACCACTCGGTACTTGTAGCTACAGTAGTCAAAGATTTCAACCACGCTACGATAAAACCGCTCCTCTATTGCGGACAAACCGATTTGCTGAAACTTTGCCGAAAGCGAGTGTTGCAACAAACCCTCAAGACAATTGCTAATTGTTCAACACACTAAGATTAGGATCATATCCACATGATCTCCACAGCCTGGATGAAAATTTGGTCTGTATTTCTTATTTTGCTGATACTAGGAATTAATAACATGATTTATCAATGCAGGAGATGACTAATAGGCTTCATCAAACACGTGGAGGCCGAACCTCCCAAGTGAGTAGTGCTACTGCTACCTCCAGCAGGGGTAGTGGTCATGGTGCTAACTCCAACGGGGGTAATACTTGTGGTGCTAACTCTAGTACAAGGTTCTAAAACTCGGTAACAGTACTTGTTCGGTCACCTCATTTTGTAGCGATTATACGGTAATCGGTCTTGTACTCGCCCTTGTAACCGTTTTTCTATTTTAATAATGATTTATATATGCATATTCATATAAAATCCAAACCAACATTTGATACTATTTACTACTGTTTTGATGTATAGAGGTGGTTAAAATAAATCAGTTGCCAACATTGGCTGCTAGAAGGATGAAAAGAGAAATCACAAATATGAAGAAATGGTGGAGATTCATCATGTAAATTTTCAGCTGGAAGCAAGAAGGATCAAAACTTGATCATAAGTAAGTCATCGATGATGTAATTCAGAAATTGTGATTCGGGAAGAAGGGAGTGTAATTGTAAATAAGCATTCAACAAGTTCTGAATTGTAATTGTAAATGAGCAAGTGGAAGGCAAATTGAAAATAAAGTAAAGTTCATAGTTCATCCGTTCATATTATATATATTGCTTCAAGTTCCAATCATGTCGTCATATGGCAACAACGAGAGTACCACTAATCCCAAATCACAAAACGAAGCATTGGCACACATAGTGGCTTAACTATGCCTTGTCACTAAATTCCTTACCAAAAGTAAGACCTAACTCCTGGTATTGGCTTTTATAAAAGCTGGGATGATCCTGTTTAAAAAAAAAAGTAAGACCTAACTAAATCCCTTTACCAAAAGTAAGACCTATTGTTAGCGTCTTCTCAGTTCTCACTAAATGTTTAGTAGCCTAACTACCTTCTATATAGCAGATTAGCTACCAAACCAAAAACTATCACATGACTAAACTAAATAGATATAATCAACTATACTAGTAACTAGTAAGTGCTAGGATGCTAGCCTACTCTACTCTCCCGCATCATTAGCAGCATGTTCCCAATCATTGTCATCAAGCATCAAGTTGTTATCATCTTCTTCTTCTTTGCTTTGGCTATCCTCGGTGCTAAACTCCATGTCATCTAAGGCCTCAACTGCTGCTAAAGATGATCCCACATTTGGTATGTTTCTAGAACTCCCCCTAGGTTGCAAGGCCTCTTTAGTGCCCATTGCTTGGTCAACTAACCCCCATGTCAAATCAGACCCTGGTAACAACTCATGACGGTTGTCACTGTCAGCATCTCTAACAATCCAATCAACTGCCTTGCTCATCTCCTTTGAAGCCACATGATCTTTTCCTTCTCTTTCTTCCTATCAAGGTTTTTGCATTGAACTGGACAAAGACAATTTTAATCATTTTGTCCACCTCAAATCTGTTTCTTCTCTTCAAATGAATCTAAGAAAAGAAGCATGCAAAAATATAAATAGTTAGAGCTGAGAATGTGTACTGGAATGTGGACTGCATGTGCTACTGTGCTTACAATGTGTACCGGAATAAGAGAGCTGAGAATAGTATGTGTAGGAAGAAAGTACCCATTCGAATGAGCTCCAATTCCTTTCACGTCCAGAAGAAGTACATGTCAAATTTGGAACCTTCAATGCAATGGCTTGAAGCTTTAGAGCAGCTGATCCAAATAATGCCCACCAATGTGCTAAACAGAAAAGAAAAGAAAACAACAGTCAAAGCAATGCAATTATAGCTGGACAAGTAGAATTAAAATCAGCATCATTAGCTTCTCTCAACCTTTTTGCTTGAGGACATTCAAATGCTCCAGCTGCAGTCCTATATGTTCTTATTTCTACCTTTGATATGTGATCATGAATGTGTGTCTCAGGGTAAAAACGTTCAATACAATCTAGGACTCCTCCCATGATTGCCTCTGTTGAAAATTCTTCCCGTGGATGCACACTACTCGTGTGAGGAAGACGAACTCATGGGAGAAAGAACACAAAGAAGTTTTTGCGTAGCATTACAACTGTCTAGTGCTACTTAACTTCTCTCTGTTATTCTCTCACTCGTCTCAACTAATACAAACCGATTGCAAGACCTTAAATAAGCACACCTGGGACGTTGGACTCAATGCCCTAAACTCATGCCATGATCTGCATCACTCGCTGAGCTCCTAACGCACGCACGACTCAACGCACGCGCGTACTAACAGCACTAATTCTACTAATGCACGCACTAACAGCACTAACTCTACTAACACACGCACTAACAGCACTAACTCTTGATTATTCCTAACAACTTCCCCCTAATCAAGATGGCTTCATAGCAGCGTCGGTTCTTCGTCGGCATCCGCCTTCACGAGGTGTGCCTGTTCCTCCTTCTTGCGGTATTCGGAAGCAAAATACCCATAGTTATTGTAGTTGTAGCATTTTACTTTATCCTTGTCGAATTTATAATTCATGCGGCTTCAGCCACCATTGCCATTAGAGCCGCCAGGCTCACCATCTCTATTCTTCGCCGATTGGGCCTCCCACTCGGCGCACGTTAGGAGAAGATGTTCGTCATCGTCGTTGCCGCTCATACCGCGTAGACGCTCCTTATACGCATTGAGATGGCCGATCGCTTCTTCCACTATTACTGTCTTCAAGTCCCCAAATTACTCAATGGTTGAGACAATCTGCATGTACTTGCTCGGGACAGCGCAGAGAAGCTTCTTCACTACATAGTTCTCCTCCATCTTGTCACCAAGACCGTGAATCTGGTTGACGATAGTCATCAATCTCACGGCGAAGTAGTCCACCGACTCCGTTTGCTTCATGCGCAAACCCTCGAACTCTCTCTTGAGGGTATGTATGCACGCCTCCTTGACGTGGTCGGTGTCGACGTACATCGTCTTGAGCGTGTCCCACGCAGCTTTCGTTGTCTCTTTTTCAGCGAGTAGGAAGAGGGTCTCCTCCGGGACTCCTTGGAAGACGGCCGCCAAGGCCATCTGATCTTGGCACTCATCAACATCGTCGGCCACCACAGCTTCCTAAACACCTTTGGCCTTCATGAACACCTTCATCTTGATTTTTCACGCACCGTAGTTGCTCTTACTCAGCATAGGGTACTGAAGAGAGACGTTGCTTTCTGTTCTGGGTATCCTCGATGGATTATCCGCTGCTTTCTCTTCCGGGTATCCTCGATGGATTCTCGCCGGTAACAATGGTGTGGCTCGTTGTCTAAGTGCACAACATGATTTTGGGCATACAGGAATCAAGAACTCAGACTCTGATACCAATTATTGGAAATTCTTCCCGTGGACGCACACTACATGAGTGAGGGAGACGAACTCATAGGGAGAAAAAACACACATAAGTTTTTGTGTAGCACTGCAACTGCCTAGCACTACTTAACTTCTCTCTGTTATTCTCTCGCTAGCCTCAACTAATATAAACCGATTATAAGACCTTAAATAAGCACACCCGGGACGTTGACTGGTGGCCTCGATTCCCTAAAGTCACGCCACGATCTGCATCACTCGCTGAGCTCCTAACGCACGCACGTACTAACTGCACTAACTCTACTAACGCATGCACTAACAGCACTAACTCTACTAACGCACGCACTAACAGCACTAACTCTTGATTATTCCTAACAGCCTCTTCCGTCTCAATCTTAGCACAATCTCTATAGAAGTAGTAGGGATTTAGATAGTAACCAGTCATATGGAGAGGGTTATCAAGCTTTGCATTGATATATAAATCAATGGCTTCAATGCAGAATTTATATTTGTCCACCGCTTGCTTAAACAACATATTAGTTGACTCCTTAGCATCCAACAGCCCATCGTAGACAAAACCCATAGAGGTATTTTCTCTCCATCAACAACACGAAGCAACTTCGCTTAAGGTTGAAAGATCTTCACAATAAAGGAAAATTGGCTCCAAAACTTGTTGGATATTACAATGTGGGCAGCATTTTTGCCTTTCGTTGACTTGAGACCTTCAGTTCGACATAGTCCTCCGATGTCATCATAAGTCGCAACTTCTCTTTCTTCTCTAGGAGGCTATTCAACGTGAGAAAAGCAGTGACAAATTTGGTATAGCTCCTGGCCTCACAATGTCTTTGTTGTCGGCGAACTTCCGCATCAAACTCAAAGTCTTGTGATGGGCATAGATAAAAGTAGTGAGCTCCCTCACCTTGGACAATGTATCTTTGATCATCTTATTCTTGGAGATCTTCTCGAGCATTAAATCAATGCAGTGTGCAGCACATGATGACCAATATATGTGTGGTTGTCTGACTCTTACCTTGAGCAACGTCGCAGCAGCTAGGTTAGCAGCCGCGTTGTCTGTCACTACTTAGATGACCTTCTCTTCTCCCACCTCCTTTATGCAACCTTCTGCAATAGAAGATATACCAATACATTTCCGAAAGCATGTTCCAAGCTCACAATTCACGCACAAGTTCATAATGCTTCTCCCCCTCCGATTAGTCCAACCATCGGTCATAATGGTGCAGCCATGTTCCTCCCAACTATCCTTATGTTCTTGCAAGTTCTTCTCAGTTTGGTCAACTTGCTTCTTCAACAGCGGCTCCGAATACTCATATGCAGTGGGAGGTTTGTAGCCTCGGCCATACTGACCAATTGCCTCACAAACCTTGTGGAATGACTTATCAGTGGGAGCATTAAAGGGGATGCCACATTTTTGTATGCCCAATGTGCCACATGATCATTCACATTTTCCCTCTCTTTCATCGCAAAAGAATCCTTGACGCTTTTCTGTGTATAGTCTCCCTCCTTAAGTCTAGTAAGCTTATACTTATCCATTGGGCCTCTTGTTTGCTTTCTTTTGGATCCAATTTCCAAAATCTCATCTTCTTCTTTTTCACCGTAGATGTCTACCTCAGCTCTCTCCTCCTCCTCCTCCTCCGCCTTTGAAGCATCACCCTTCTTTTTTATGCCCTCAAAGTGCTCCTTGCAAAGCTTCTTTGCCTCAGCGTCAGAATTGGCGCATGGAGCGACATCTCCTTTGAAATGTCCAATATGCCTCTTGAAGCGATTTATCCCACCAGATATAAGCTTTGGACAAAGCCTGCACTTGACTCTTCCTAGTTCTTGCTTATTAGGGAGGAAGCCGTATTTCCAACCACGGTCATCTTTGTTGGGTACATACGGCTCATGCTGAGATTGAGGGCCTTAAGTATTAGGTTGAGGCTGAGGCGGTTCTTCACTTTCATTTGCCATTGGATTCAAACGTCCACTGCGTACAACAATGTCAGAATAACTAAGTGAACAAGTTATTCATGAACTTGAACAACAGACAGAAAGATAATCCATCAAATAGACAAATACTCTAAGTAGAAATAGTAGCAACAAGATGCTGGATAACATCACCCATCAGTACAAATAGTAGCAACCGATGCCATCAAATAATCCCAAAATCCAATTATCCAAATTAAACTATACCATTACCATCCATATCAAATAACCACTCCCTGCTTCCCTCGTTGCCTGCATGCTATCCCTCCATCCAGATCAAATAGTGCCAACCTTTGTAATGCCAACCTTCGCAAAAAATTTTCCAAAATTTTTTTCCCCTAAATTTAAAATTTGCGGGAAATTTTTCCCTTTATCCTTTAAAATTTAAATTAAGGGAACCAAAACCCTTTTTTTTCCCAAAAACCCTTTTCTTTTTTAAAAAAACAATTAATTTTCCAATAAAGGGTTGCCACAAACCCAAAACCAATTAAAACTTTAACCCTCCTTTTTAAGGGGTTTGCCCTTTTTCCATTTAAAAATAACTAAAAGTTTAAGGGCCTATCCCTTTCTTTTTAAAACCCCCTTTTAAATATTTTAAACCCAAAATTTTTAAAAAAAATTTCCAAATTTTCTTTAATTTTTCCAAATTTTAAGGTTAAACCCAAAAAATCCCCAATTTTTTAATTAAATCTTCCCCTTTTCTTTTTTGCCAAAATTAAACAAAATTTAAATTTATCCTAAAGGGCCCAAAAACCCTAAAAACCTTAACCCAAAGTTGAAAATTGCCCTAGCCGCCTCTCGCCACCGACGAGATCACATCGACTAGATCTACCCCGCCCCTACCTCAAAACCGCCAGAGCACCACCATAGCCCGCCATCGTCGAAACATGTAGAGTCTCCACCACTTAAACCTTACCGTCAGTCGACTTCGTCGTCCCCTTACATTCACGTATGACCCAGCGTGACCCTCATCGTCTCCTCTCCGTTGAGCCCCTCCG
The DNA here is from genome assembly GCA_036346255.1 of Ampelocalamus luodianensis. NCBI lineage: Eukaryota > Viridiplantae > Streptophyta > Magnoliopsida > Poales > Poaceae > Ampelocalamus > Ampelocalamus luodianensis. Next base: position 16,117,824 of record CM070628.1, read on the forward strand.
CTTGCTCCACCGTGGCCGTTACCACCGTTGTCAGGACCTAGATTTACACATCTAAAACCCTCTGTGTATTTTGAACTAGTCACAGATCAGTAGCTAGCTTACATAGGAAACATCGATGAAATACCATCCATTTATCGATTTAACCAAACAGATCTCAAAATAACAAATAGTATAATAAATGGACATTATGGTCAACGTTTACTTAACTCACCACGCAGGGCTAAAGAAATAAATAAACTCTTGCAGCGGAACGGGAAATTTAAAAAGACCAATCAACATAGCCACAGGCAATCGACTAGAGAACACATCCTAATTCGCAAAGCCTTCAAAGAACTCCCCTTTGTAAAACTTTTGAGCAACTTCAATTTTTCAATTGAGCAACAAAGTTTAAAGGTGTGAGTATATAAAGTATTCAATAAGTCATAGGGAACAGTATGGAATTAATATTCATAGAAGGCTTGAACAAAGGAATAACTGTATGATTCTTTTGCACAAAGCGAGTATTAACAGTAAATACAGTAAATAGATTGAAATGTGTAATTGAAAGGAATAATAATTAATTAAATAATTACTTTGAAATAACCAGTGAACCTCCGGTTCACTTCCCAACCAAATCACCAAGTGAACATCCCTTCCACCAAGCGAACATCACATTCACCTTCCGACACATTTTTATATAGAAACTCTACCTCGTGTGAAATTCCCAAGCATTGTCTATAACTGGGGACACGACTGTTTAAATAGTTTTAACTCTACAGAGGTTGTACAACTTTACCCACAAGAGATAAATCAACTTAAAGTGTATGACCAGACTTTCATACGTATGCGACTAAGTGATCATCACAAGGCCCGTATAAAGTTCCTCCTTAACCCAATTCTGCCCACTAAGGTTTCAACACTGAATGTCATCATGACTAGATAGAGCCCCTTCCTCTTGCGCCATTCTCAATATCCAACCGGAACTCACGCTTCCAAAAACGTAACTAAGCTAAGACATTGGTAATTAGTTAGCCAAGTCTATCCTATACTGGACAAGTGGTTGTACGATATGGTCTAGTTTAATGGTGTACAAGATGAAGTCCTTAACAAGTTACCTAACTGAGACTACCTCATCCAAAACAATGTGCCTCACGCACCCCCTTTACTGCATGATCACTCGTCTAAGCATAAATAATTTTGTTCAACCAAACCAATGACAATCTCTGCCATGGCACAAAATTTTATAATAGAGGCATCTCACCACAATTGGTACAACAGTGACATCACACCACAGTTGCACAACAATTGCATCGCACCATAATTCCATATATCATTAAGTCAAATTAACAATATTGAACATATGATCATGAGCCTATCGTAATTAAGCATGACTAACACTACTACAAAACAGGCAATAGTAAACGCCTCATCACAGACGGTTAAAATAGAACCGTCTGTGTTGGGTCTGTCGGACCTATCACAGACAGTTTGTATTACAAACCGTCTGTGATACTCAATATCAGAGACGGTTCTATTAAAGAACCGTCTGTGATAGTATCATAGACGGTTCTATCCAAAAACCGTCTGTGATAATCTCCAACATCACAGACGGTTCTTAAATAGAACCGTCTGTGATACCTCATCACAGACGGTTGGTGATACGAGCCGTCTATGATATGTGATTCACAACGCGGGAGTTCGAAAATTTTGAATGCGTGCACGGGAATTTTGAATGATCGCGCTGGTTTATATATTAATAAGGACTCCCAAATCCAGCGTGACCTCTGGGGCCCTTCTCCCGCCGCCGCCCTCGTCCCTCCCGTCCCGCCGCCACCAAGTGCTCCTCCGCGGGCCTCATCCTCCCACCGCTCCTCCTCCCGACGGCCGGCCGCGTCTCTCCCCATTGGCTCTCCTCCCCACGCCGCCTCATCCCGACACCGCCCTCCTCTCCTCGGCGCCACTGCCCTTCCCGCCGGCTTCTCCTAGATCGAGGTATACATGTGTGCATGAATATAGTTTTGTGATTGAATGTGTGCTTGAATATAGTTTTGTGATTGAATGGATGGAGAACAATGTGGCTTGATGATCTGACAAATGCTTCACTTTGCAGCTCTTGTAGTGACTAATCTAATCGACGCCTGGGATATCGGGGAGGGACAAACCGACGACTTCCTCCGCGACATCCAGGAGCTGCGGCCAAGGCGGCGGAGGCAGCGAAGCCCAAGCTGGCGACACGGCCGGGAGGAAGGAGGGCGGGGATGAGGATAAGGATATGCCTTTCGAGGAGCTCCGCGACGAGGACAAGATCATGGCTTTCTTCAAAAGGCTCATGAGCGAGTGGAGCCAGGAGGTGGACGAGGTGCCGAAGGCGGAGAGGCGGACAGCCAAGGGGAATACATTTAGTATTTTTTTTGCCGATGAAAAAACTATCACAGACGGTTCTGAACAAGAACCGCTCGTGATATTACTATCACGCGGTTCTTGTTCGTAATCGCTCATGCGAAAATATACTATCACGCATTTGCTCGGAAGTAGAACCGTCGTGATAACTACTATCACATACGGTTCTACTTTCAACCGCTCTGTGATATTCGTATCACGACGGTTTTGAACCGCTCGCGATAATGTCTATTATCACAGCATTTAACTTTTGCGGTTCGGTTCGAAATGCTCGTGATGACGGTTCCGAACCGCCTGTGATGATGTTTTTTGTAGTAGTGTAAGCATCTCTACGATAACCCATGTTGGTGATACAAATATGACCAACTAATATTGACCATCCTATGGTGACAAATGATTCATGGTATCCAAATAATCAATGGAGACGTAGTGATAAATAAGTGATTAACCGTTCCCAAAAGCAATTGATATAAAGGTAGCTTGCAATTTGATATAAACAATATAATTTTAAAATCATAGGTTCAATATGATCAAAAGACTATGACTTGCCTTGGCTTTTCGTAGTAACCACACTTGGATCTTCAAAGCTTGTTTCGCTCCTGCTCCTTGAAACAGATCGTCTAACAAGAGAGAAAACAATACACGAAGCACAAATAAATTCAAAAATAGCAAAACCAACTCTAAAAGAAAGAGCTCGATTTTATAAGAATTTAGGAATTTGAACAGACAGAATTGAAGTTCAGACAAAGGAGAACGGACTCTTAGAAGATTTGTCGAAAAGGAAAAAGAGAGAAGAAATAATATTCCTAGAATATTCTCTTAGCTGAAAAAGGAAAAGTGAAAGAAAAGAACTAACAAGTGGGACCCACTCGTAAGTGAAAGAGAGAGAAAGCAAGAGATTGACAGGGGGACCGAGGTGGAAGAGAGAGAGAAAGAGAGAGAGAGAGGCTGACATGGATGGCCCACATGTAAGAGAGAGAAAGAGATATGAATAGAGAGAGGAAGAACAGGGGAGGCGCTGGCGGTGGCTTACGCTCAATGGCGGCGATGCATTGACGGCGAGGGAGTGATGGCCAAGGGCAAAAATGGAACCCTAGTGAGGAGAGGAAGGCTTGTGTAACACCCCAAATGTTTGAATCCAAAATCTCAAGAAAAATATGGGATTTTAAAAACTTTTTTGTATTGTCTATTGTTGTCTTGTATGCATGCCTTTTGAGAATCTATTGTGATTTTGTTCTTTGCCTGGCAGGCGTTAAAAAGCTAAAACCCTAAAAGCCGGAATTGTAAAAGCAAAGCTAACGGAAGTATCGTGTGCAAGTAAATCATCTGAGCAATACTAAATTCCAGCTTCTCAAGTGAGAGCACACTCTAAAAAGGAATAAAGCCATGGAATTTTTCTCCTATTTTCTCTTTTCTTTCCTCCTCCTGCTCCTCTCAAGCCGCCTTGGGCCACATCTATTGCAACCCAACCATTTCCTCGTGTCAACCCCGCTCACCGGTGTTTCATCTCTCCATTCCCTCTCTAGTTTTCCCTTCCTACTCTCTCTCTCCTGGGCGATACTCTCCATTCTTGCTCCCTCTCTCTCTCCCATGCGACACGCCCCATGTCGTGCGCACCCTGCCATTGGCATTTTTGGCAGTGTCACCAAGAGCCCCATGCTCGCCACGCCGCCTCGACGACGGCACGACTCTTGGCGCCACGCTGCCGCCATAGTGCTTGTCGTCCGTCGCGCCCATCACCGAACGACGCCAAGCATCCTCTATCCTTCCTCGTTTCCTACAAATGGTTTCCTAGAGCCCCATCGCCTCCCCCTGGCATTTCCCCTCTCCTATTCTTCTCCACCGAGCCCAAGTGCCAGGTAACCACAAGCGCTTGTTCCGCTGCCATGCCGCCCACCACACCGCCGCCATCGATGAGGACATCAACCCTCGGACACGACCGCTACTCCTCGCCTTGGTACAATGAAGGTTTCCATGTCACTTTGTGTCCAAGCCAAGCAAGAGTTCAAGTTGGACACGTTTTGGAATATAATTCGGCCTACGGAGATAGCCCCGACTTCAAATGTGCATAACTTTCACATACAGAGTCTGTTTGAGGTCCACGAGTACTTGATTGAAAGCTTATCTCGTCCTCTTTCCAATGGATCCATCCCAATCTCCAAATTCCATCTAAACACATCACAATCATCAAAATAATGTGTTGCATCACTTGTTTGGCCCAATTTGGGCCTTATAATCGTACCAGGCTTGGCCTATATGGTGAACGGCCACCTTAGGCAGTTCGTACTATTCACACAGTACTACTCACATATGAACAGTACCATGAACAGTGCCACCTCGCTATCTCCTAGCTATGTGCAGTTCCCCCTCCCCTATTTAAGGTGGTCACACCCCCTCTAGTCTCCTTGGATTTTGTTTAGTTAAAAGTTAGCTCTTTTGCAATTTCGTGTATTGGCTTGTGTCGATTAGACCAACCATAATACCTCTTCAGAATCCCAACATTATTGAGTATTTCAATCCTATTTACAATTTCAGATTGTTTATTTATCTTGTTCTTGCGTGTTCGGTTGCATGCAGGAATAGACCTTCGTGGTCAGGTCGATTGTGCTTCTAGCAAGGTCGATAACAATCATGAAGTTGGTTCAGCGATTGCAGGCATATTGGTCATGTGCGATTGGTAGCCGAATCGTGAGAGTCGTCTCCACCCAAATCGAGTTATTCTTCTCATCGAAAGATCTTGACACCCATTGTCGCATCACCGCCCTGCAGGGTTCCTCTCTTCACCACCTATGTCACTCGTGTTCCGTGACATGAGAGACATTTCCCTCCACTAATTCGATGCTTCATCCACATGAACACCCGAGCTCCCTTCCTTCCTCGCCGCCAAAGACAACATTCCGCCACCGCAACCTCCCTAGTGAGCCATCTCTCGATTCCTCCCTCTTCGTCCATCACCTCAACCTCCTTGAGCTCCCTAATTGGTTAATGGCTCCCTCCTCCTAGGTCACCGCCTCCACGCAAATCTCGCCGCGACCGCCGGTCCTCGCCGCAGCCACCACCGACCGCCTCGTCATCATCATCCATGTCGGTGAGTTCCTAACACCTTGTAGATGCTTGTGCACGCGCTTCCTAGCTTTGGGTGACGTTGGCGTGTAATCGGCACTTGGGCCCGATCACCGCCGCCGCCAAAGTCCATCACGCCGCCGCTACAAGCCACTATGGCCCTCGTCGTTGGCACTAATGGGGTCACTTAGGCCGTGGGGGTTCCATTTTGGGCTTACCAACCGTTGTCGCGTGGACCAACTCATTGGCGGCAAGCACGGCCGCAGCGCCTTGAATCGCTGCTTCGTCCCGGCGTAAAAGCCTCAGAGTGGGGTCATTAAGAGCAAATCTCGGTCATTTAGGGCTTCATTAGGACAAGCAGTGAATTAAAACTGAAGTAATGAGATGCTATTATGATGATGTGTGGGCCTATAATAATTTATAACAGGTAGTTAAAGTTGAGTCTTTATTGTGAGTCGATGACAGCCGGGTCCCACCTGTCATACACTAGGGTATTTCCAACTAAAGAATAAAACAAAAAGAGAAGAAAAGGGCCATGGGCCCCACTATCAGAAAGAGGATTCTCTCTCTCTCTCTCTCTCTCTCTCTCTCTCTCTATATATATATATATATATATATATATATATATATATATTTTAGGATTTAAACTAGGATTAGACTCCGGAGAGCCCGTTCTAACTCATTTCAATACCGAATCGAACGATTTTTGTTTCTAAATTTGTTTAAATTCAAACTCTACCCATCCAAACTGAAAACACCCATTTTGGAGTTCATTTGAATTCTTTCATGTGTATTCGAACTCTAGATGGTAACCCTAGGATCCCCTTTGCATAAGGGTTAACTGTTTTACAATGCCAAGGAAAGTATAATAGTAATAGTTACCAAGATCGTGACTAAGTTAAGCAAAATCATTATACTAGATAGTCATGAAGGTTAGTAGTAGCTATGTTCAATTGGAACCAAAGCCGATAGGGTAATCATTAAATAAGAAATAGTGGATGAAAACACATATGCTTTACTAGGACACGAGTAATTACCTACTTAACTAGAAGTAGTCATTAGCAGATATTGTAGATAAGGTTCAACCAGTGTGCTAGGTTTACTTTAGTATATGCTAAGCCGTGTATGTAGTGAGACTTAGTAAAGATCAACCCAATGATAAAACCCACAACCACAGACACTACTGAGGGTGTAAAGGCCGATGTTCAGCCAATGCTTGGAAGTTTCAACTAAGGCTTATAGAAATTCCTTGATAAATATGAATCGATAAGAAGAACCATTAAATGAACTAGGTCCCATATGTCAGTGAGACTTATGTCTGCCCAGAGCGAACCTCACACCTACACGAAGGTATCACCTGACCATCATGGAACTTCCTCGGTAAATAGGAAGTAATAACTAAAAGAATCATTAGAGCAGCTAGGCATTGTGTATGAATAGTGATGATACATTCCCAAGTGGGTGATTGTAACTCAACCACCAAACAGCCTTGTCGACGATCGAGTCGCTGATCTTATAAAATAAAATAAAGGAGAATGACAAAGAGTTCTTGGGAGAGAACATGATTGCTCTTTATTGCAATGAACTGGATCCTTATAGGGGGTGCCTTAAACAAGGCAGTGGACTAGCCCTAATTACACTTGGTGTATTGTCTACTATGCTATTGCTTTAGATGAAATCCAGTTGATCTTCCGAATTGGATTGATCCCCTTCTGCCATTTGTATTCTCCTTTAAGTAGTTGATGAAGTGGTGTCAGTTACTCCTTGAAGAGGCGTCCTTTGGAGGTACCATGACTAGTCGGAGGAGGTGATCACAGAAGTATCAACCGCTTGGTTGTTGATATGAGAGGGAGACAATAACCATATGATGGTTACCGTTAGTGTCTTAGGGCTGTAAACGTCGTGTGGATGGGAGGAATTAAGGCATGTGCTTCATTCATCACACAGAGGAATGAACTAAGAATCGGGTCCAAGTTCTAGTTCACCACTTCTACGACGATCGTTTGCTTGGTCGCATAAGGCGTAAGACCTCTTTGACAAGGGTACCCATGATATAACCTCTGGAATCCTTACGACCACGGGGGTCGTTAGCCTTAGGGGTTACAACCATGAAGTACATACAATCTTTAATTGTGTATTAAGATAATACGTAGAGATTTTAATCCTCATCAAGCTCCTATTGGCTCCAGCTATCACCAATCGCCATTCGCTCCTCGTGGTAGTGCGATCCATGATCCGAAAGTGCATCAGAGAATCCCACCTAGCAAAGTGATCTCTCCCATCTAGGTAACCACTAAGGAATGTTCCTATGGACATTCTCTCCCTCTCTGTTGGATTCCTAGCTCCTTGCACCTACAGACTTCCTGAGAGCCCGATCCCTCTTGCCCTCACTCCGGATCAAGCAAACACTTAACCCTAAGTCTAACTATCAACCCAAAATCCTACCACTATACTAAACGAGTAGAGTTTTGGTTTGTCTACCTTGGTTTGAAGTATTCCATTCATTCCAAATATTCTTGGATATAATTTGTCTGCAGTATTTTCTTCATCAACTCCAGATGAGTATGTTCTGGTCTCATCTAAGTACTCCTTTCAAGATGCTAATAAGTATGTTTAGTTTTGTTTGAAGTTTTTCCTTCTTCAAACATGCCTAGGTTTGTTTACTTTTGTTTGAAGTGTTTTTGTTGTTTGAATGTCTTTGGATTTATTGAATTTTATTTTATTGCTTTCAGACGTTCTTGGGTTCGATCGTATTCTATGTAGTTAGAAGCCGAAGCTATGATGGAATAGCAATCCCAACAAGGATGGGGCCAGGATCAATAGTTGACAGAACAGGAACAAGACCAAGATTACCAAAATATTGATCAAGGCGATTATCAGAATATTGAGCAAGGTGAGTCAACACTTTGATCATGTTGCATCTACTTTCTGCAATTGTAGTGTTTTAAATTATGAATTTGCATTGCTATGATTTATACAACAATGTTGGTCTAGCTCAAAGTTAATACCTTAATTATAATTGAGTATAAACTTCAAATCCTTGAACTTGGATACTATCCTTTGTCACCCTAGAATTAATGGTTTACATACTAGTTAATAAGTCTGTATCTAAGTATCATGCTTAGCCTTGCTTAGATACATTGGCATGTGGGCAATGATTTGCCCCGACATCATTAAAAACATTTGAAAATAAGATTGGGCAGTCGAGGTAGGAGCCTCATTGATATGTTGGACTAGAAAAGTATTTTAAACAAAAGTGAAAACCCAAAAATAGATTTAGACTCGGGTGGCTGGAAAGAGTGGCTGGTGCTGGGGGGCACGACATAGTAGCTGTGTGGATGTGCCGCCTGAGTCAGTTAAGGATCTGGACCTTGTGATGACCTCTCGTGTAAAAATAGTGCAACTACAAGTCTATAATGGGTACGACTTGGCTAACTATTTGTCTACCCCCTCGCAACTTCACCATTGGTGGGTGTATGGAGTGAATAAGGGTAAGGGAGTCACCGATCTACACAGCACAAATGGGAGTCCTCTCGGGGGTGAAGCCCAAGGAGGTGATTCTTAGTGGCATGGGGTTGCATTGAGGTGGGATATTATAAAGGCTTTGTGATAATCATCTTAGTCGCACACCTATAGAAGTGTGTCAAGACAGACATTATAAGTTGATTGTCTCTTGTAGGTAAAATGTACAAACTTTGCAGAGTAAGAAAACTATCTAGATAGTCGTGCTCATGGTCATGAGCGGTGCCGAGAACTCACTTGAGGTAGCTTTCATTTTATAAAATAATTTGTGGGTGGAATAAGAGAATGGGTTGGAGCCCAGTGAGTGTACATAATGGGTTGGAGCCCAGTGATTGGAAATATTAGGTTGGAGCCCAAAGAGATGAGATGGCCTGGTTGAGAACCAGTGATAAGTACGAGATGTGACCCAAGCATTGGGTGGTTGGAGCCACTCAATGGTACAGGAGGTTGGAGCCTTCACTAGTACTTTACAACAAAATTTAGTTTATGAAAACTTGTGTTAGTTAAAATGCCAAGTCTTAGTAATTTCTACTACATAATTTAATTCAAACTTAGCTTTGTGCAAATAAAAGAACCATAAACCTCCCTTTGATTAGCCTTGCATCTATAATAATTGCATTCTGTGTGTTGGCTCGCGAGTACGGTTGTGTACTCATACTCGCTCTTTATATTCTTTTAGTCAGTAAGCATAAAAGAAACCTATATGGATAATTATGAGTATTGGTCAAGACTGAAGATCAAGAAGGCCAAGAACTAGGTCGCAGGCCCTAGTCTATTGCTTGTGGGTACATCGTGAGGATTCCACATGGTATACTTTGATTCTGCTTCCTCTGCTGTTCTTTGAAAAGTATTTGGCCTGTCCGACCATCTGCAAGTCAAACACCATAAAGTATACTTACGCTTTGTTTGTTATTATACAATAGCTTTACATTTTCGTAATATGTGTTTGAACCAATGATGTATATGTGTGTGCTATATACTGATCCAGGTAATATCACAAATTTACACAGTGGTCCTAAGTTTCAAATTTGGGGTTTGACAGCTTGGGCGGCGGCGGTGCGGCAATTACGACGATGAGGCGACAGCAACGGCAATGGCGATAGCGGCGGGGAACAGGCTTGGGTGCGTAGAAAAGATGGAAAAGCAAAGGCGCCCGATGAGAACCAAGAGGAGCACAATGATGGCAATGGCGAGGAAAACACGAAGGGCAGCTCGAGACGATAGGAGAGCGATAGGAACGGCAGCGCGATGTTGACCAGCGGTGGAGAAGAAGGATGACGATGGTGGCTTGGATGGTGACAGAGAGGTAGCAATGAGGGAGGGGATCAGAAGAGAATGGCGAGGTGAACGAGGTGACACACATAGGAAATCGAAGAAACTCACCGTTGGCGAGATCGACAACAAAGGTGGCGACCGGTTTTGTGGAAGAAAGGGGCAACGGTGGTCTGGCAATCCTCCAGGGACAGTGAGGCGAGCACGATGGAGAATGCGAGAAGGCAGATCCAATGACAGTGATGGCACAGGCGGAGGAGCTTCGACGGTGGTGGAATGAGCGATGAAAACCTTCGGCGACCAGCGGCGTCTTGGGAAAAATCCAGCGACACGAGGACGCGATCAACAACTATGTCTTGGGAAAAATCCGATGACACGAGGACGCGATTGACAACGGCGGCTAGGGCTTTCGGAAGAGGAGCTCAAGGCGACAAAAAGGACACAGTAGCGGCACTTAAATATGCATCGAATGGGGAGTTTGAGAGGAGGACGGAGCTACCGTGTCGGACACGATACGAATAGGCACCGGGTGTAAGGAGGAAAGGAGGAGGCTGGCGCTGATGTGGCAAGTCACGAGATGGGGCCACCTGATAGAGAGAGAAGGAGGCAAGGCGAGTGGGCTTGCACGAGAGGAAAAGAGAAACAGCCGCTATTGAAGAAAGAAGTTGGGCCTGCAAGAAGTAATAGGCCCAAGAGGAAAAGATTAAAGAAACTTAAAAGGAAGTTTCAATTTCATAAAATAGATTAAAGCAAACCAAGCTCAAAGAAATAGCAAATAAACTCCAAAAATTCCTAGAAAATTTCATAAAATACTGAACTCAAGGAACCCAAATAAAATAGTTTTGAATTTAATTAAAGTTTAGATTAATCACATGAAATTATTTTGATATCTGAAAATTCATATTAAGCTTTGACTTAACCAAGAAAATTCAAATGGTTATTTTTATTTTTAAATGCTTCAAATGAACTCCAAATTTGGGATGTTACAACTGTCGACCCTTGGTTCCTAAGCCACCACTGCCGTCGAGTTGACATGGATGCCACATGGCCGCCACATGCCTGCCAAGTCAGCACCACCTTAGCCCTTGTGCCCACGTGTTAGCCACGTCATCCGCCACCGCACCCATACCTGCATCCAAACCTACGACGTAGACTTGGTCCACAAGTGAACCAAGCCACTAACGTGTGGACCCCACATGTCAAAGCCCTATTCCATAGACCCACCACCGTAGACCGTGAACTTTAGCCCATGAAGCCGGTCCATAAAATGTAGGTCCCATCTCATCGGTGACTCATTTAATTTTTGGAAATTATTTTAATTTCCAAAAATATTTTTTCAGTGGGTCCCACTTGTCGTTTTTCTCTCCTTTTATTTTTCCCCGAATTTCTCAAATGATCAACTTCCAAGAGTCCATTCTCCTCATACGAACTCGATTAAGCTCTGCTCAAGTTTCTAAATTCATCTAAAATCGAGCTATACATTACATTATTTTTATTATAATTTTTGAGTTTGTTTTCTCTGCTTGGTATTTATTTGTGTTTCTTCTCTCTTGTTGCGTTAGACATCGATATTTTGGGAGCGTTCGAGGAAGGGGGATTTGCTCAAGATCAAGACCAAGGCTAAGAGCAAGAGTTGTACCAAAAAAAGTTGTGCTTTGATCATATTGCACCCAGTTTTACAAAACTACTTTGACTCAAACTATTGCATCACTAATTCAATTATCAAATGCTTTACTTATTTTGGGATTAGTGATGGAAGTATGGAAACCACTTGCCTATGTCACCCTTGTGAATTGTATTACCATGATCATTTGTCACCCTAGATTGGTTAAACTATTAGTTGGTATTATCGTAGCACCAACGTGGGTTGGTTAGACACGATTAGTATGCTTAGCTTTGCAACGGGTCATTGATATCATTTTGAAATATTAATCTCATACTTGACTAAGTGATTATAGAACATTTTATGAAAAGTCGTGTGTTGTATGTTGTCATTTGTTGATGGCACGTTTTTGCACTTAATCAACAGGGTGGGAAAAATATTTAGATTGAGGCGAGTGGAAAGGATTGTGGCATGATTGACTTAGTGATTGAGAATTGTGAATCTTTGTGACTTAGTGTAGTTTGGCAGTCTCGCATTGGTCAATTAAGGAATTAACTTTGTGTGTCATTGAACTGAGCCATATCGTACTACCACAAGCCTGGTATGGGACAGGCTCACAGGTCTAGCTTAGTTAGTTATGAAGTCTCGACATTGACTACTCAGGGGGTTAGGTTAAGTGCTCAGTGATGGGTGGAGGTGCGAACTACTTGGTAGGGTCGTATTTATGAGCGATTCATCGCCTGTGTACAACGGTGTGCATCAGACCAACGAGTTGAGTGAGGTTTGGTGCCGGCTGTATGCACATCAGGAGTCAATTGTTGAGATAAAGTTTCAAAAAAGTTTTATTATGATTGGTGTTAGCCGCACTGGTTATATCTTATAGGTAAAGTTGTAAAACCTCTGCAGAGTGTTAATAATCTATTCAAATAACTATGTCTTTGGTCATGGACATGCTCACTAATTTACTCGAAAGGGAGATTTTATGAAAACAATGTGGGAGGGAAAGCTGTGTGAAACAAATTGAATTAAGCTTTGTGAACTCATTGAAAACTCTTGTTTACTTATTATTACTACTATTTTATCGTACACTTTCAATCTATTATTCATATTCAATTTTAACTGCTATTTTTTGCAAAATAACAATAGAAGTCATTTCCTTTGGAATAAGTCATCATCTATAAATTGTATTATGTGGTACAACATGATGAGCACTTGATGTGCTCACTCTGTTATAATCATCATTCAGTTGAAGAATTAGAGGAGTCAACTTGTGCTTTGGAGGAGGTGTTATTCGGCGAGGATGATCGTTAGGTCTTGTTCCCAGTCGGTTTCCTATGTCAAGTGATGGGTTCCGCTGCAGCTTTTTTCGCTCATTGTTATTTCTCTTTATTTGCCTAAGCTCTGCGTGGCTAAATAAGTATAAACTCGATCATAAAGTCAAAAACTTATTTACTTATCAAATCTAGTCGTTTATTGTTTTTAATCGCTTATATTGATTGATGTTCATCGATGTTACCATTATGTACACTAACACGTGCTCTTAGATTAGTACAATATATATAGAGGATTCTGATTTGTATATCTAGATCCCAACACTATCGGAGAGCGAGGAGAAGTAGCGCCAACTCAAGGAAGAGGAGGAGAGGCGCGCCACCAAGGAGGAGGGAGAACAAGAGAGATAAATTGAGGCAAGAATCGCAAGATGGAGTAGAGATCAAGCACGGCGCATTTGCGTGTGTTGTCGCCGCCGCTGGAATCGTTGGAGCCACCGCCCAAACCTACCGCGCTTTTTCCTTGTGAGGACCCGAGATCGGATCCGTGATTGCTAAGTGATTACGCCAGAACGCAACACTTAACATGAGACGAACACGATTCCGAGTGACCCGGATATGTGTCCCATGCTAGCTCCCAAGGATCAATGGCTAACATGCACATATCCTAGCACACAACATTGCAATCACATCCATACACAATGTACAAGAATAAAAGAAGCAATTACAACATCATTGAATAGCACCTTATAGTACAAGGTTGCAAAAGAGGGCCGATTGGCCAAATCTAATTAACACAAATAAATTACAGCGGAAGATAAACTTAAAATAAAAAGGGAATAACCGAGTTGGTATGCCCACAATCCCACAAGCAACCAACTAGAGTTAAAGCCGTTGCACCCGTCGTTCTCACCTGAATAAATAGACACTGTTAGAGTACAAAGTTGTACTCGCGAGACTTTCAAAAGTAATAAGGATGCATGTAAGTATCAAAGGAAGGCTACTACACTAGTCAATTTTAGCATAAAGCAAGTTTTGCATATAGATAAACAATAAAGATTCTAGCTAGCCATTTGTAAAACATTTAGAAAACATTTTATAGCAGTAAGTAATGATCATCAATGGTATAATCTCCAAATATAATCAACACACGAACATCCCATTCGTGGCAACATAAGATCTAACAACTAGCATAAAGATACAACATTTTCGACCATAACCCAAACTTAAGTTCCCAAAAGCTAATCGTGCTTGCTTCCCACAAGTGTTGTCCATAACCTAGGACGAGGCTATTCGAATAGATTTAGTTACTCTGCAGAGTTGTACAGCTTTACCCACACGATATGAATACCTTATATTGTCGCCATGCACTCTTCCAAAGGAGTGTGACTAAGATATCATAACGAGGCCGTTACAATGTTATGCCCTAACTATCAAACCACCCGAGGAAACAACACCATGGTCGAAAGTCGCTTATCGGCGCCATGGGTGTACCCGTTGTGTAAGTAAGTCCCTTTCAAACAAGAGACCCTTAAGAGCAAGTAAGGCAAAAATTTAATATGCCCCCACGAGATTGACAAAAGAACGATTAAATACATAACAATAACAATTGTCAATCCCATTGTGTTTTGATAGCTAACACACAACAAATTATTAAGCCAAGCCTTCGCCATTATCCCGGCGTGTGGTTGCACGTAAGACTTGGTTCATCACACCACAGACCGGTCCTTAAACACTCAGACGGGGCTATACAATTCCATAATAACAACAACAACAATATTTCATGATCACCCTACACCCGTCCAAGTTAAGAACATAAAACACATGCTCACATGTCCACAAACCCCAGATGCGAAGATCTGGATACAACTCTCAAATCCGACATAATCCAATCCATGAAATCCTCAAATTTCATTAGTATTCAATTCAATTCACTGGCCGACGGACTAGCTCCATCAACCGCTCTCGGCTAAGACTACTAGCATGGCTAAGCATCGTTCTACAAACTAGTGACCAATCCCATATAAAAATATAACCTTAGTCATTCAAGGAAAAAGGGTAATCAACATTCAAAGGAGGGCTAATGCAGCAATTAGGAATTTAACTACTTCTACCCATAAACATATATTTCAAAATAGCATGCAATTGCGATAATAAAACTCACACAAAACATTTAAAGATCACCGGGAGCAATATGATCAAGAGGAGGGTGCTCGCACCTTTGCTGTATCACTTGTCCATTCTCAGGTTATACTCATAATACACTCACGAATATAGCGTTATCGTCGAAAAACCTAAAGAAAGACGATATTACAATAAACATCAAATAAAGCCAGAACAATCAACATGCTCAAAAATGTATGAAATTTATACAGTAGGTAGGTCATGTTTTTATATGAAGTATGGTGAAAGGTTCATCCCATTCGGATTTAGTATGTGAAAGTTAAGGTGGTTTGAATTTCAGATTTTAATACGCCTTCATTCGGGTAATTTAATTATGAGATGAAAATTTGTAGAGCAGTGGTGAGTACATGGATTTTATGGATAAAAAGGTAATATTATTACAAGTTCAAAACAGTTGAGTTTGCCTCAATTGGAGTTTTCATGATTTAGTTATTGATTTCTAAAGTTATCAGCATTAATAGTGTAAAAATAATACCCTTTAGGATCATTTTCCTCAAACTATAGTTTCTGTGACAGAGGTAAGTTTGAAACCACTTTTATAATTAAGTTCATATGAAATAGAAATTATCAAAACTGATTTCACTGTTTTTGGAGTTAAAATGAAATAGTTATGTATTTTTGAAGTTAAAACCCTTTTCTCATTGTAAAAATAATAGAGTTATGGATCATATTTCCAAATCTATATTCTCTGCTACAGAGACATATTTGAAACCTATTTTAAAATAAGATTCTCTTAGTATGAAAAATATCAAAACTGGTTTCATTAATTTTGGAGTTGATTTGAATTAGATATGGATTTTTGAAGTTACAACAATTTTCAGTTCACAAATAATTGTATTCCGAATTTTCTTAAGTATTAAGTACTTTTTCTACCGAACACTGCGCTAGCCGCAAACACTTACAAAGTGGACCCTGTGTCAAGGGTTTGACCTGTCGCTTTGACTCCTGCCTCTACGAATGTCAAGGCGTAAACGAAGTAATACGTCTTCTATTCACTAAAACGAAGATTTGATCTAAACGTAATGACAATACGCTTTCCATAAGTGAAAACAAATTCGGACATATGCACTTTCATTTAACCAGCTAACCGGGCCCACCTGTAATACACTTTACGGCTTAAACGAGTTTCAATTAAATTGCTAAACATGTTTTAACTGGTGGGACCTACATGTCATACAACCACTCAAGAACTTGATTAGTGCTAAAAGTAAATCTTTACCTAAAACCGCCGGCGGTTAACCGGGGTTCCCGTGCGCGGCGGCACGGCCGTGCAGGCGATCTGGCGCAGTAGCGGGTCTCCGAGCACGGGACCAATGTCACCAGGTGCGGGAGGACTTCGCGAAGATTCTCGCAGTGGCGCGGGACCTGAGGTGGACGGAGTCGAGCTCCCGGCGGCCGGAGGCGGAGCCGAAAGGCGACGCTCGTGGACCGGCAGCTCTGGTGGTCGAGGAGGCTCGGCTAAGGGCGCATCAGTGTCGCCTTGCTACCATGAACTTGAATCCGAGCTCCATTAAGGCGGAGAGGCATTGCAGCGGCCGGGACACGGACGGCGCGCGCGACCATGGAGCTTCACGGCGACACGCCTACCGCAACAAGAAGGGGGTAGAGTGCTCAAAGGAGAGATAGTAGAACCACCAGAAGCTAAAGGACACCTCAGTTGGGGAGGAAACTCACCGGAGCAATCGAATTGCTCGGCGGCGACGATTTACCACAGTCGGAGAAGATGACTCGGTTCCCCCTTGATGCTGCGACAAAGAGCAATAAAACGCGGAGATGAGTTCAACGTGACAATGCGAACACGAAGGACAAAGTGCGAGGGCCTGAGACTCACCAGAGCTCGAAAGGCATGGCAGAGCGTCACGGAGCTCGCACCGGTGACGAAGAAGAGAGGTTCGCGCTTCAAGCACTACACAAGAAACCACGGGCTCAAACCGGGAAAAATGAATGCGGTGAGGAAGACAAGGAAGATCGGAGAGGTTGTGGGCGAAGCTTACCGAGAGGAGGCGTAGCTAGAACCTCCCCCTCTTCCACGTCCGGGAAGAGAAGTGAGTTGAGAGAGAGGCCTCGAGCTGGTTTTGTGCGAGAAAGAGGACGGAGGAAGAGACGGCGTTAGAGAGCGGTGCTCCAAGACTGGTCGCGGAGGGCGGTGCGTCACGGAGGTGACGGAGCGGGCAAAGCGCATGGCGCGTGGCGCCCGAGCTCGCCGCGCTCGCCAAGCCGAGAGGAGGAAGACGGATCGACCGGTGGGCCAAGCGTGTCAGTGGCACAGGAGCGAGGGGGATTTGGAGATGGCCCAGCCGTGCGATCGAGAAAGGGCGGCTCAGATTAGACGAGATATTCTGACTAGCCAAATAGCGTCAAGATCTGGACCGTTGAACCCCAATCGGACGGTCAATCTTAGTTGGGTTCGGCGCAGTGCAATTAGACGGTTAAGTCGAGTCAGCTCGCCCGGGTCGGACTTGAGTCGGGGTCTGGTTCGAGCCCGATGAATAGTGTTGGTTTGACTGTTTTGATTTAAACTGATTTTAGTTTGACTAAGCTACCAAATATAGCAAATAAATTTCTAAAAATATGAAATAATTCAAATGTGTTCCTGGGATGGTCTAGTTCTCAAATAAAATACTAAACCTCATTGTTCAAGATATAATTTGTATAGTTTATATTCAAACTTAGAGTAGGTCTTTAAATTGTGTTCGAATTTTCAGAGGGTTAAGTTGAGTTCCAAAAATTTTGGAAAAATTATATTTATTCATGATAATTATTATAGTATTTAAATAAATTATTTACAGAGGATGATCATAAGTTTTTGTTGCTATTTTTATTTGGAGTTTAAATTTGATGTGTATGTTTGATCTTTGATTTAGATTTTCCAAAAACAATAATTTATGCAAATGATTTCAAAATGTCATGCATTACTGATAATATGCATACTAAATCCCATTAATTAATTTGGGGATGTTACACCCTTTCGCGCGCTCTAGCGAGGAGGACCGTGCTTGCGCTCTGGTGTCGTGCCTCCTGCGTGTATGTGAGATGCAGTGCTCGGCTTCGAGAAGATCGATGATGGGCTGCCT
Source organism: Ampelocalamus luodianensis (assembly GCA_036346255.1). NCBI lineage: Eukaryota > Viridiplantae > Streptophyta > Magnoliopsida > Poales > Poaceae > Ampelocalamus > Ampelocalamus luodianensis. The sequence continues at coordinate 16,136,192 of CM070628.1, forward strand.
CTATGGCTTGTGGGCCGTGGGTGTGAGATGCAGTGCTCGGCTTCGAGAAGATCGATGATGAAATAGGTGCCCATCTCTTATGTAACACCTTCCAAACGGTCGGTTAGCGTTTACTCGCCTGGTTATCCCTGTTGCTTTTTTGCTTACCAGTAACAGGTTAGTGACCTGGTACGAGTATACGGCTTGGTAGACTGAGTTTTAGAACCATGCTCCAGTGGCAGTCTTCCAAAGGAGCACTACCTCCAATAAACGTGTCATGGCACCATCTCAACGAGGGAGGAAGAAGAGAGGACAGACACAACTAAAAATGCCTCCACATGGCATTAAGATTCCCATTATGCCGAACGGTCAAGAGTGAGTGCATTTTCAGCATAGTAGATTACATCCTATAAATTTATTACATCTTGAAACTACTCCCAGAGTTATTTGCATGTTTTCAGATGTGTTAGCTCTTAGTAAATTACTTATTTCAACCTGAAATCTAACTTTGAGTATTCTGACACACAAGAAATTTGTTGCATCTACTTGAAATGAGTATTCAACATGAAAACAACATGTTTTTAACATCTGCTAGCACTTAGAAATGACTTACTTCATCCAGAAATCTAATAATGAGTATTTCATACATATATATGTTAGCACTTGATTCAACATGTTATCTACATTGACTTATCTCCGTTGAATAGGCAATTCAAGTTTGTCCATTACAAGGATAAGAAAACTTACAAGATTGGCACTATGTTTGGGGTTATTTCTCAAACGTGTGTATCTAGAAGTCAATCATGTCAAGAATGATGTCAGTGTCGGCATTGATAACCATCGATCATGCATTCACATGGGCTTATTATTATGAGTACAAAGATGACAGAGGAAGTACCGCTGCGGATCGAGCGAAGGAAGAGTTTTGGGTAAGCGATCAAGATATGCTTGTGAGCTCACTCAAATTGTTTCAGCCCATATCTAACTTGGCTTTCCAATGCCGTCATTGTTTCAAGTTAGTGTCAATGTAAGAGCCCTGATATGCATTCAGACCTTCAATGTATAGTGAGCTAGTCCGTGATCGCAGCTAGCTCATGCAAGACATTTATCGAATATCACCTTCATACGCATGTATAAATAAAAGAGTACTTAAGATTATAGAAACATTGTAAATAAGGCTTAGGGCCAAGTGTTTACGAACACATCAAGGGCCAACGAGTTAATAGAGTAAATTTTTAGATAATAGAAGTATAACTTCCGCCTCTGCACCAATTAGGGATGCACACAAATGAGTTTGCCACATGCAATAGAGGTTTATTTATCAACGTACTCATGGTTAATAGAGTAAATAGTAGCAAAATATAAATAATCCAAAAGGAAGGGGCCTCAATGAGTTTGCCACATGCAATCAACTAGGCTAGGACCTAGTTATCACCATCCTCCTCGCTTTCTTGGCCGGATGCATAGAAGTATCCATACAATGGGTCTTCGCTTCATAGTCCAATTTACATATTTGAGCAACCATGAGTACGATGGTACTCAGCAAGCCCTCATAGCAAATGCAAGTATATAGATGCAAAACTTACCAAAGGAGTGGTATTATGGTTATTTTAGTACAAAGCAAGTTTTCCTCAAATACTATAATTATTTTTTAAACCTATGACTTAGTCTTTTAACTTCAAAACCAAATTTTCATTTGTGTAAGAAATTCTTATCTCGATAAGGTTCCACCCACCTATAGTTACTCACAAGGTTCCATCCACCTACCGTTACTCATAAGGTTCCATCCACATACATCGTTGCTACAACTAGTTTTTCATTAACACGTCTCTATTCACATTTTATTAAAACTAAAAAGTGTGGCTTTTTGCACAATGCCCATAACCGGGGACACGGCTATTCAAATATATTATACACTCTGTAGGGTTGTACAATTTTACCTACAAGATATGATCAACTCATAATGTCAACCATGACACGCTTCCTTAAGTGTGCGATAGAGACGATCATAACAAGGCTTTTCCAATACTCAGTCTCGACATTCAACCCGCTTCGGTGGGGAGTACCACTCAACACGAGGGCATTGACCACTGTGGGGCACCCTTAGAATGCTCCGTTATAGGACACATTTCAATGAGAGACCCTCTGTTTTTTAGGAGTCACTAGCCCTTCTTGATATAAAATAACCTCTATGTGCAGGGTTTATGCCAGAAACTGAGTAAAGTAGTTGGTCAGGTCTATCTCATACTAGACTTGTGGTTGCATGACTTAGTAGTTTAGAAATGCAACACATGACTTGGTCCTTAATCGACTGCATTTTCTTGTTTCCAGTGGTAACCCACGTTGCCACACTACGATTCACAACATATCCTATGTTCTTGTAATGGCAATATTTATGTCATATTCAATTCAACCATTAAGCATTGTCTAAGCACAACCAATAGTCATTATTGTTTAACTAAGAGCGATTTACTAATGTAATTTTAACCTAGGATGACAAGTTATGAGGAGTTATCAACAATCAAAGAGGGGAATAATAATATCAATATTTGGCATAGCTAGGTATCAATCTTTAACATAGCATTTCATAAATAATAATAAGCATGCAAGTAATATTTTAAAACAAAATAATTTACATTTGAAAAGTAGGCTCGACATGATTAATTGTAAGGACTTGCCTTGCTCAACTGTGGATATTACTAGGTTTTGGTCTTGTCTCAAGCAAAGGCTAAGTATTCGGCGATGTTGGAATCTATTTAAGCAAAATGATGACTTCGAATAAATGCACATAAATAAAATAAAATAAAAATTAACTCCAAAATTATTATTTTGGTGTTGATTGAAAAAAACTTGAATTTATATGAATTTATAAATAAAAAATAAATTATTTAGATTTAAAATGAGGGAGAACGAGCTCTCCAAAGTTTGACCCAAGGGAAATTTCAGAAAATCCAAAATTTTTGACAGGTGAGTCCGTTTGAATTTTCATTTTATTTTTCTTTTATTTTTATTAATAAAATCCTCTATGCTGATAGGTGTGTCCATCTGAATTTTTAATTTCTTTTCTATTTATTTTTATTCGGGAAACCCGAGAGACTAACAGGTGGGATCGCGGTCCAAATGGACTCGGTCCACCTAACGGCGCACAAGGCCAAGGGCCCACATGTCTGCGATTTGGTCTACGAACTAGGTCTATGCATGGATAAAGAAAGGGTGGGGCCTGCATGTCATAGACTCAGACTTTAACTTACGGTATAATTAGGTTTCCTGATTACCGAGGGCCTACATGTCATACAAACATTACCTAATTACTTAATGTTAACTAATTACAACTAATTTAATTATCTGGCCACGTGTCATCACCACTGTCGTCATCTCCACAATAGAGGAGAGAACAGGGGCACCATGGCTAGCTCTTGGGCAAGCTCAGTGCTGGCAAAGGGGACTTCGGCGACCACCCACGACTAGCAAAATGAAACAAGGGGTCCGCGATGGTTCTAACGGCTACGGCGGAGCGGAGGGAGATGGACCGAGGCGGTGGTGTGATGGTGAGGTCGTTAGCAACACTACTGTCCATAGGGGCAACTACTCAACGATTCTAGAAACTAGCAATTGAAGCCTAGACTAACATCTACTAGCTATAACCATGCTTAACGTGCGCTTGGTGCTCAAAATGTGGTGACACAACTAGTTATCCATGGCCACTTGCGGTGGCATGGCGAGGTCAATGATGTGGCTATGCTATGGCCATCTACGAGCTTCATTGACTAGTCTAGAGGGTTTGTGAGATGAAGAAGTCTACGAGAACGAGAGGGCTAACCTAGAAACCAAGCAAGGGTGGATATCGGGTGTGGCAGCGGCATTGCATGCTCCAGGCCGACGATAGGGACGAAGAGCATGTCGGTGTCTCTGGTGCACGGAATGGAAAAAGGATATGCACATTAGAGAGAGGAGATCAAGGTGACCACGATGTGCGAGATGATGAAGGCAAAATCTCACCAGACAAGGCAGGAGAAGGCAGCGATGACGCGACGCATTTCAAATGAGCCAGAACGGCAATGACCCTTTCTTCTATGTGAGGAAACAAGCACAGAGGAGGCAAGCGTGAGGAAGAGGGAGTCAAGGCGATCACATCGCGCAAGACAATGAAGTTGGGGACTCACCTTGGTGGCCGAAATCCAACGGCGAAGCTGGCGGTCGACTTTGGGGAAGAAGGCGATTTTTTGACTACCCGAGGTGGAGAAGAGGGGAAAGTTGGGGAATAAGCAGCGGGGTGTTTAGTGAGCACAGTGATGCACTCGGCCAGGGCTAAAATAGTGAGGAGCGGTGGGAACGGATGAAGGCAAATGTGGCATGGCACGGGCACCTGTCAAACCCGGAAGCAAAGGATCCCGAATTCTCTGTGTTCATACACCGGTCCAGGATTTCCAGTGTACACAGTCTCACAAAATGGATATCACAATCATATCACGAAATCGTAAATGACATTAATTAAATAATTGTTCAATACAAATGAGTCTGAACAACAGTATCAAATAACAAATCATAAACACAGCGGAAACATATAATAGAGGTGAGCCACACGATGCGCCACAGGCAATCGTCTGGGTCAAAAGGCCTACTCGTCCGGATCCTCACCGTCGGGGAAGAAATCTTCTCTGAATAAGATTTATTCAAAGAAGGATGAGTACAACTTCCGTGCTCGCAAGTTACACCCAATATTGAATTAAAATGCATGCATAAGGTAACAAGTGAGTATGGCGGGGTTGTTTTGCATAAACAACATTTTCGGTGTAAATAATCATAGTAATTTCTAAGGCGCTTTATACCAAGACTAAAATCATATTTTAAAATGTCAATATTACAATGTGGATAACCTCCAATGATTTAGTGAAGGATCCTCCTAACACTTGGCTTCCGCCTAATTTTTCATAAGGATTGACCATCCTCGCATTTAATAAAGCATTTAAAACCAAAAACAATTTAACTTTAAGTGGCCCCGCTAGCATGTCCATGACCATGATGCGCTATTCGAATAGTTTCTACTCGCAGAGTTGGTACAACTTTACCCACACGAGGTGACATGCTCGTTATGTCGGCAAATTCACGCTCCGTAGGCGTGTGGTCGAGCAATTACCATGAGGCCTTTACAATGTTCTATCCTAGTGCACTTATGCCCGCTAAGGTTTCGCCTTTGACTAACCGCCCTCCAAAGCCCCTCTTGCGCCAAGTGGAATAAAACGCCTAACCGACACTCACATAATCACATGACATAAATACACTAGAACATCACAAATTAATTAGTCAAATCCTGCCCATACAGACATGTGGTGGTACGATAAGGCATAGCAACAAGTGACTCAAAGACCGGTACTCAATGTACTTGGCGTCATTCCTACAAACCGTGGGCCTTAATCTTAACCAGATCAATCCTGCATAAACTCGCACCCACCATTCCGACCATTTCGCCCAAGTCCAAACCCATTTTTGATTTTATTTGAATAAAACTCTCTTTATAAATCCATGTGATAAAACAATACCACAATGTCAAGTTTGAATCAAATTTTGTAAGAAATTTGGTGAAACCTCCCAAATTCTGTAAGTGTGAACTAAGTCCTCGCTAAGCATATGTTTAATTTTGATAATATCTTGCCTATGGTATCAAGGTAGTCGATACAACATTCAAATTGGCCATACAATAACACATGGAATTAACTATATGTAAAATGTAACATTAAAATATTTATACAAACATATGCATGCGATAAAGAATTTAAAACTAAAATAACTTAAAATACTGGGGCAATATGGTCAATGGTGTAACTTGCCTTCGTTGATGTCTTAGAATTCTAAATCCTCATATTGGTCGAACTCTCCGAGTCGTCAAGTCTAAACGTGAAAATATGACAATTCAAATTCAAATTCAAATAAATTCAAAACATAGATCAAAATAACTCTAAATTGAAATATTTTGGTTTAGTTAGTTAGATTATAATTTTATATAAATTTTGCAATTTGAAACAACCAATTTGGAGTTCAGATGCAAAAGTTATGAATTTTAAAAGTTTTAAACCTAATCCTCAAATTTAATTGAATTTCCAATTAATTTTTCTTGAAAAATCTACTTTTATTGCAATGTCGACGCCAACGAGGAATCTTCGAATTTAAATGAATTAAAGAATTGCTGACATGTGGGCTCCACATGTCATAGACACGCTCACGGTGGACCAAGCCCACCGAGCTTTGGGATTTGGTTGCGGTGGACCGTACACGCGGCGCAGGCGTGGCGCCGACACGCGCCACGTCGGAGGACACGCTGCAAGAGGGTGAGGTGGCGATGAGGTGGTCGAGCCACGCCGGCGCGGGGCGCGCCGTGCTGGGACCGATGGTCGCGCTGGCGAGTCCGCGGGCGAGTCCGCGAGTGCACCGTAAGAGAGAGGAGAGGTCCGATCGTGATGCTCACCACGCGATCGGGAGGAGTGAGGCGGTGGCCGCGATGTGGACAAAGGCGCGTGAAGGTACGGTGAAGATGAAGTCGGTGCTCCGAGGTCCTCCGCGACGCAGGTGGTGCGCACCGGTTCGCGGGACGGCGATGCCGAAGGTGGCGACGAGAGGACGGCTCCAATGGAGGCGCCGAATCGAGAAGAACCGAGGCTTGGTCGCGGCGGTGAATCTTCACCACGACGAGACGAGCGAGAGAGGATGAGCGAGTGAGGGAGAAAGAATGAGCGTGACGAGGGCTACCGGTGCTCCGTTTATAGGGCAAGGGAGGCCGAGAGCGCGAACGATGTGGGGGCATGCGGCGGCAGTTGTGGCTCGTGGGCGAAACCGCCGCGCAGAAGGGGGAGATGGCGTGGAAATCGTGCTGATCATGTGCGGCGACGGCCGCGAGTCGTGCGCGACGATGCGGGGAAGTCGGAGCGGTTGGAGGCGTCCGTTATTGGAGATCGTGTGTGGGCGGCAATGGCGGTCGAGCGAAGAACTCGCGTGGAGAAGACGACGAGGAAGACGAAGAGCATGGGCCGTTGGATTTTGATCCAACGGTCAAGATTGATAGTGGCGACGTGGAGGAAAACGGGCGCGGGCGGCTGTTGGATGCTGATCCAACGGCGTAGAAGAGAAGGAGAGTGAGAGATGCGTGGGTGTTTACCGTCCGATTTGAATCTGACGGGAGAGAGAGAGAGAGAGAGAGAGAGAGGAGAGGAGCGCGGTGGAACGGTCATGGCATGCAGTGCGTTTTGGGCCGAGACCTTTGGGTTTCGCCCAAAGCCAAGTTTTGATTTTTTTTTTGATTTTGCAATTGATTTAATTCTGATAATTCATTTAGGCTTTAGAAAATAGCAAAATAATTCCAAAAATTATGGAAAAATTCACGTAAATTCTCATACTTATTTTGGACTTAATAAACTTATTTCCAACTTTATGTTGTCTTTTAATTTTGCAAATAAATTTGTTTTGTCTTTAAAATATTTATAAAAAGCTTTTAAAAATTCCGTAAAATTCCATAACAATAAACAAATTTTAAATTTTTATCGAATTGAAAATTGGGTGTTACAAACCTACCCCCCTTAAGGGAATCTCGCCCCGAGATTCAGGATTGGTCAGCAAACAGGTCGGGATAGTTGGTCTTGAGGCCCTCCTCTTTTTCCCATGTGGCTTCACTCTCCGGGTGATGTCTCCACTGCACCTTGTATGATCTGATGATTCTGCTTCTGGTGACACGCTCTACGACATCCAGAATTTTAATTGGTCACTCCACGTAGGTGAGGTCTTCTCAAGATCGAAGCTTTCTAGGAAGGTATGGTCTTCGCGCGCAGGCATTTCTCAATCGGGATACATGGAAGACATCGCACCGCCGACAAGGCTTCGCACTCAAGCCGATATGCCACTTCACCTCTTTTGGCTAGAATTTTGTATGGACCCACAAATCTAGGTGCGAGCTTTCCTTTGTCCGAATCTTCTTACTCCTCCGAGTGGAGTGACTCGAGATAGACCAAGTCTCCTACCTCAAAGTTTAAATCCTCCGACGGTTATCAAGATAACTCTTTGTTGGGTTTGTGCCACTCTCGATGCTCTCTTATGGCTTTTACCTTACTTTTAGCATCTTTGATTAACTCGGGTCCAAAGAGTCGATGTTCTCCTACTTTGTCCCATAGGAGTGGAGTTCGCACTTCTCGCCATACAAAGCTTCAAATGGAGCCATCTGCAAACCGGCTTGATAACTATTGTTATACGAGAATTTGCATGATAGTGAAATTCTTGTCCCAACTTTTTCAAAGTCCAGGCACGTGCTCTGAGCATATCTTCGAGGACTTGATTGGTGCGTTCTGGTCCGCCATCCGTCTCGAGGATGATAAGTCAGATCAAATTGAGTTTGGTCCCTAAGACTTCATGCATCGCGTAATCTTGATGTAAATTGGGAACCTCTATCGGATACGATCTTCTTGGGTACCCGTGTAGACAAACAATCCAGCCACATATAATTCTCGCCAACCGGCCGCTTCGTATGTAGTCTTGACGGAATGAAGTGAGCTACTTTGGTCAACCGGTCAATTATCACCCGATAGAATCATATCCCGATTGAGTCCTAGGAGTCCGGTGATAAAGTCCATGCCGATTTTTCCCACTTCCATTCTCGAATTGGTAGTGGTCGCAACAATCCACCGGTCTCGATGTTCGCCTTAACTCGACGACACACATCACATGCAAGCATTTAACTCAGCAATTTCTCGCTTCATGCCGACTCCATCGATTTTTCCTTCGATCTTGGTACATCTTGGTGCTTCCGGGTGAATGGAGTAAGGTGATTCATGAGCCTCCTTCGAATTGATCGTTTAACTCTTGTTGGTTAGGTACACAAATGCGTTCCCAAACCATACTGTTCCTTGTTCATCTTCAATCTCGAGCCTTTCCTCTTCGCATATTCTTCTTGATCTCCTTGATGTCTTCATCTTCTAGTCGTTTTTCTCGATCGACTTCAAGAGTCGGTTGCACTTCCAAAGCATTCACACAACCTTGACTGACAATCTCCAAGTTTAGACGCTTCAATTCTTCATGTAGTTCTGGCTGATCCTTCTGCACCATCATGGTGTTACAATAGGCCTTTCTGCTCAAGGCATCTGCAACTACATTTGCTTTACCTAGATGATAATGAATCCCAAGATCATAGTCTTTTATCAACTCTAGCCATCTTCTCTGCCGAAGGTTTAATTCTGCATGCGTGAAGATATATTTCAGACTCTTGTGATCCGTGAAAATCTCACAGCGATTACCAATGAGATAATACCGCCAAATCTTCAAAGCATGTACAATTGCTGCTAACTCAAGATCGTGTGTTGGGTAATTTCCTTCATGTGGCCTCAACTGCCTGGATGCATAAGCTACTACTTTGCCTTCCTGCATTAACACGCATCCGAGACCTTGGCGGGATGCGTCGCAGAAAATCTCGAAATCCTTATGGATATCAGGTAAGACTAGCACAGGTGCTGAGACTAATCTCCTCTTCAGGTCTTGGAAACTTTCTTCACAGGCATCTGTCCATTCAAACTTCTTTTCCTTCTTCAGAAGTTGGGTCATGGATCTTGCAATTTTAGAGAAATTTTCAATGAACCTGTGGTAATAGCCCGCTAGTCCAAGGAAACTTCTCACCTCGGTGACTATCCTGGGTTGCTTCCAACTGACATCGCTTCAACCTTGGCAGATCTACCGTAATTCCTCCCGCCGACACAATATGTCCAAGGAATGCCACTTGACTTAGCCAAAATTCACTTTTGCTGAATTTGGCATAAAGTCGGTGCTCTCGAGCTTGTCCAGTATCATTCTGATATGCTTCTCATGTTCTTCTTCATCATTCGAGTAGATTAGAATGTCATCGATGAAAACAACCACAAACTTATCCAAGAATTCCATGAACACTTTGTTCATCATATTCATGAAGTAAGCAGGGGCGTTCATCAAACCGAAAGACATCATCAGTAAACTCGCATACCCATATCCGTGGTGAAGGTTGTCTTCGAATATCTTCCGTCCGATCTTGATTGGTGATAACCAGATCTCAAATCAATCTCGAGAAGACACTTGCTCCTTTCAGCTAATCAAACAGATCATCTATCCCGGTAACGGTACTTGTTCTTGATCGCCACCTCATTGAGTGATCTCGTAATCAACACACATCCTCATGCTATTGTCATTTTTCTTGACGAATAATACCGTGCTCCCAAGGTGATGAGTCTGGTCGATGTACATTTTGCTTCGCAATTCTTCAACTGCTTCTTCAATTCGCTAACTCATTGGTGGCATTCTATAGGGTCGCCGATATTGGAGTTGTTCCGGGACTAAGTCAATTAAGAACATTACGCCCCTATCCGTGGCATGCCGTAGATCATCAGAAAGACATCGTAATATTCTCGGACTACTGGTATATCTTCAAGTTTCACTTCGTTCATGCTGGTGAGAATAGTATTTCCTTTGGTGTAGTTCTTGGGCTTGAACTCGACTGAAATTCCTTCTCCATTGGTGAGAGTGATAGACCTATTGGCACAATCTATTTGTCCAAGATTCTTGGCTAGCCAGTCCATTCCAAGAATAACATCCAAACCTTGGGAATACAAGACTATCAAGTCTGCTAGGAAGGATACTCCGGATATCTCAAGAGTGAGGTTCGGGCATAGAGAGCTAGTCCTCATTTCCGAGCCCAGGGAATGGATTATTATAGGATTGGTTAAGGGGGATATAGGTAACCCATTTTTGCCCACAAACTTATTTGATACAAATGAATGCGAAGCTCCGGAATCAAATAGAACTAAAGCTGGTATTGAATTGACGAGAAACATACCAAGTACGACATCCGGTGCTGCCTGGGCTTCTTCCGCTGTGACGTGGTTCACACGTCCCTTGATAAATTGACCTGACGGCTTTGCAGTGCCGCCAATGGTTGTGGCTTCGTGTCGCTTGAAGATGCCGCACGCCGCTTGGGGCATCTGTTGGCGAGTGCCTATTTCATTGCAATGGAAACAGGTCACCTCGCACCGTGAGGAGCGGAGCTCTTCTCACTGAAATTGCCCTCCAGCTTGATGCATTGCGGAAGTTGGAGTGTTGGGGCGCTGGTTCTGCACTGGGACTTGGGATGTAGAAGTCTCGAACTTCCCACGCCGCGGTGGTCGCGTGAATGAATTGAGGCTTTGGAAGACCTCCGCATTAAACCTCCGAGTGGCCATCCTCCGCTATGTTCTCCATCTCCCGATGCTTGGCCTCTGGCGATCGCTTGTCCACCTGCTGTTGGAAGTCGGTGAAGTTCGGGAGATCGGCTGGACGGAGATGTCATCATTAAGTCCTCCATGAACCTCTCCCGCCGGTCCTCGCCCGGGCCACGCTACCGGAGCGTAGCGAGCCGCTTGGTTGAATCGAAGAAGATACTCGCCACCGAGCGATTGCCTTGGCGAAGGGCATGGAACTCCTTTTCTTCAATGTCACCATGCCGCAGGATGTGGGCATGACGAAGGCTCAGACGAACTCATCCCACGAGATGGCTTGGGCATTGGTGTGGGAGATGCAGAATTGTCCCACCACCCGGTTGGTCCGTTGAGTTGATGGGAGGCGAACAGACCTTTCGCGATCGGTGCACTAGGCGATGTCCAACTTCTTTCCAATTGCGAAGCCAATCGCCGCATCCATTGGCTCTGTCTTTCTGGAGAAGGTCGGAGGACGATACACATGAACTCGACATGGTCACCCGCCGAGGAGGGTGTGCCGTGCTCGAGTTGCGGTGGTGGTCGCCGCGCGCTTGGATGTTCGAGAGTTGCCGAGCGATCGGGCCAGCAAGTCGATGAGATGGGTTTGGTTGGCCATCATCCGCTGCCGTCCCGGGCTTTGGCGGTGGGGAGGCCGGCCGGACAGCCGCTTCCCGATTGTCTGCATTCTCGCTTCCTCGCCCCGAGCGCCACTTCTGTGCGGGTGGCCACCATCTGCCGAATTTTTCCAAAAGACTTAGGAAAGAAAAACAAAGAATAGCACTAAGGGGAAATAAATTTATATTAGCCCAAAAAGCACACAAATACAAGATAAAGAATCAAATTTGCCTTTTTCAAAGTAGTTCTTTATTTTATTCATTTGATTATGGCTACCACAGAAAGTTAATAGCTCATAATTCGCAGCTAACAAACAAAACTAAAGGGAAAAGCAAATATCTATAGGGTGGATGGGGTGTAGTCAGCGGAGTTGTAGGTACTGCCTTGGCCTGCCTTGTAGAGAGCTAATTCGCTCTGCTGCCCTCGCCTTCTCCTCATGCTTCTAATCTTCCCCGAACTAAATACACTCGCCCAGGTGTTGCCATAGGCGTAATCCATCGCCTTGGTTAATTCCACTGATGGGTGATCTCCGTACATCCTCATTTTCGATCGAGTCAAGGCACCGCCTAGCCGGTGGGGATGTGCATGGGGTAGTACTGAATGCGATCCAGAAGGTGTGCGTCATAAGTATAGCGAAGTCACGGACGACTTCTCTCGCAAGCGCCTTGGATGCCGCTGAAAGTCTCCGACGCATTGGGGCGTCGAAGATGTGGAAAGTCGTATCCGGCGCCAAGTTAGAGTAGAGGATAACCTCCACTCTCCAGCGCTCCTGCTGTCCCACGATATACTTGTATCCTTGGTATGTGGGCCTCTTCTTGAAACTTAGATGCTGCATCATCTTCCACAGTATATCCGCCCATTCTCCAGCGAAGATCCCGTGGGAGATGCGGGTCGGTCTCTCGGCCATCTACAATTTTAGAAGAGACAAGAGTTTAGAAATCTTTTAACAGAGAAAGGAAGAGTAAGACTCTGGAAGACAGGTAAATAATTTTTAAATTTTTGAAAATAGTCCCTAATGGTTTTACCATTTCTACCGTGGGCCATGACCTACATTCGATATGTCACTGATACCACTTTTGTCGAACCCGGAAGCGAAGGATCCCGAATTCTCTATGTTCATACACCGATCCAGGATTTCCAATGTACACAGTCTCACAAAATGGATATCACAATCATATCTAGAAATCATAAATGACATTAATTAAATAATTGTTTAATACAAATGAGTTTGAACAACAGTATCAAATAACAAATGATAAACACAGCGGAAACATATAATAGAGGTGAGCCACACGATGCGCCAGAGGCAATCGTCTGGGTCAAAAGGCCTACTCGTCCGGATCCTCACCGTCAGGGAAGAAATCTTCTCCTGGATAAGATTTATTCAGCAAGGATGAGCACAACTTCCGTGCTGGCAAGTTACACCCAATATTGAATTAAAATGCATGCATAAGGTAACAAGTGAGTATGGCAGGGGTTGTTTTGCATAAACAACATTTTCAGTGTAAATAATCATAGTAATTTCTAAGGCAGTTTTATACCAAGACTAAAATCATATTTTAAAATGTCAATATTATAATGTGGATAACCTCCAATGATTTAGTGAAGGATCCCCTCCTAACACTTGGCTTCCCGCCCAATTTTTCATAAGGATTGACCATCCTCAGCATTTAATAAAGCATTTAAAAACCAAAAATAATTCTAACTTTAAGTGGCCCTGCTAGCATGTCGATGGCCGCGGACGCGGCTATTCGAATAGTTTCTACTCTGCAGAGTTGGTACAACTTTACCCACACGAGGTGACATGCTCGTTATGTTGGCCAATTCACGCTTCCGTAGGCGTGTGACTGAGCAATTACCATATGGCCTTTACAATGTTCTATCCTAGTGCACTTATGCCCGCTAAGGTTTCGCCCCTTTGGACTAATTGTCCTTCGAAAGCCCCCTCTTGCGCCAAGTGGGAATAAAACGTCTAACCGACACCCACATAATCACATGACATAAATACACTAGAACATCACAAATTAATTAGCCAAATCATGCCCATACAGGACATGTGGTGGTACGATAAGGCATAGCAACAAGTGACTCAAAGACCGGTCCTCAATTTACTTAAGGCCATTCCTACAAACCGTGGGCCTTAATCTTAACCAGATCAATCCTGTATAAACTCGCACTCCACCATTCCACCATTTCGCCAAGTCCAAACCCATTTTTGATTTTATTTGAATAAAACTCTCTTTATAAATCCATGTGGTAAAACAATACCACAATGTCAAGTTTGAATCAAATTTTGTAAGAAATTTGGTGAAACCTTCCCAAATTCTCGTAAGTGTGAACTAAGCTCCTGCTAAGCATATATTTAATTTTGATAATATCTTGCCTATGGTATCAAGGTAGTCGATACAACATTCAAATTGGCCATACAATAACACATGGAATTAACTATATGTAAAACAGAACATTAAAATATTTATACAAACATATGCATGCGATAAAGAATTTAAAAACTGAAAATAACTTAAAACACTGGGAGCAATATGGTCAATGGTGTAACTTGCCTTCGTTGATATCTTGGAATTCTAAATCCTCAGATTGGTCGAACTCTCCGGAGTCGTCGAAGTCTAAACGTGAAAATATGATAATTCAAATTCAAATTCAAATAAATTCAAAAACATAGATCAAAATAACTCTAAATTGAAATATTTTGGTTTAGTTAGTTAGATTATAATTTTATATAAATTTTGCAATTTGAAACACCCAATTTGGAGTTCGTATGCAAAGTTATGAATTTTAGAAGTTTTAAACCTAATCCTGAAATTTAATTGAATTTCCCGAATTATTTTTCTACAGAAAAATCTACTTATTGCGCAATGCTGACGCCAGCGAGGAATCTTCGGAATTTAAATGAATTAAAGAATTGCTGACATGTGGGCTCCACATGTCATAGACACGGCTCACGGTGGACCAAGCCCACCGAGCTTTGGGATTTGGTTGCGGTGGACCGTGCCACGCGGGCGTGTGCGTGGGCGCTGACACGGCGCCACGTCGGAGGACACGCGTGCAAGAGGGTGAGGTGGCGATGAGGTGGCCGAGCCACGTCGGCGAGGGCGGCGCCGGCGCGGGGACCGATGGTCTCGCGGCGCTGTGCTGCGCGGCGGAGTCCGGCGAGTGCACCAGAAGAGAGAGGAGAGGTCAGCGATCGTGATGCTCACCACGGCGACTGGGAGGAGTGAGGCGGTGGTCGGCGACGTGGACGAAGGCGGCGGTGAAGGTACGGGTGATGATGAAGTCGGTGCTCCCGAGGTCCTCCGGCGACGAGGTGGTGCGCACCGGGTTCGCGGGACGCTGGCGATGCCGAAGGTGGCGACGGAGAGGACGAAGCTCCAATGGAGGCGCCGAAATCGGAGAAGAACCGAGGCTTGGTCGTCGGCGGTGAATCTTCAATTACGACGAGACGAGCGCGAGAGAGGATGAGCGAGTGAGGGAGAAAGAATGAGCGTGACGAGGGCTACTCGGTGCTCCCTTTTATAGGGCAAGGGGAGGCCAGGAGCGGCGGAACGACGTGGGGGCGTGCGGCGGCGGTTGCGGCTCGTGGGCGAAACCGCCGCGTAGAAGGGGGAGATGGCATGGAAATCGTGTTGATCATGTGCGGCGACGGCCGCGAGTCGTGCGCGACGATGCGGGGAAGTCGGAGCGGTTGGAGGCGTCCGTTATTGGAGATCGTGCGTGGGCGGCAATGGCGGCCGAGCGAAGAACTCGCGCGGAGAAGACGACGAGGAAGACGAAGAGCATGGGCCGTTGGATTTTGATCCAACGGTCAAGATTGATAGCGGCGACGTGGAAGAAAACGGCGCGGGCACCGTTGGATGCCGATCCAACGGCGAGAAGAGAAGGAGAGTGAGAGATGCGTGGGTAGTTTGGCACCGTCCGATTTGAATCTGACGGAGGAGAGAGAGAGAGAGAGAGGCGCGGGTGGAACAGGCCGGTGGCTGCAGCGTGGGTGAGTTTTGGGCGAGACCTTGGGTTTCTACCAAAGCCAAGTTTTGATGTTCTTTTGATTTTGTAATTGATTTAATTCTGATAATTCATTTTGGCTTTAGAAAATAGCAAAATAATTCCAAAAATTATGGAAAAATTCACAGAAATTCCCATACTTATTTTGGACTTAATAAAATTATTTCCAACTTTATGTTGTCTTTTAATTTTGCAAATAAATTTTTTTTGTCTTTAAAATATTTATAAAAAGCTTTCAAAAATTCCAGAAAATTCCATAACAATAAACAAATTTTAAATTTTTACTGAAATTGAAAATTGGGCTGTTACAGCACCTGAGTGGAGGGTGTGCAGAACCTAGCATGTAGATGGGACAAGGTCACAATGTCATGAGAGAGGGCGAGAGGCTCAAGACACGCTACAACATTTCAAGGCAAGCTAACGCGGCTCTGTGGCCTATGTACGACGCAACCGGTGGCGAGCTGGCGCGCTGGGGAAGATGCACAAAACTCCTGGGCAGTCTGATAGGTGGGGCGAGGGCCCACGTGTCAGCAAGTGCGAGCGAGGGAGATGAGCTGCGGCACGGAGATGGGCTTGCTGGGAGTTAGAGATTTTGATTTGATTTTCGATTTTGAAAAATCCCAGGAAATGTTTTTGAGCTCCGAAAAATACCAAAAAATTCCAAAAAATCCAAGAACAATTCATAGAGACATTTTAGAATATTTGTAACCCAAATAAAAATATTTCCAGACTTTGAAAGTGTTTAACGAATTATACAATAAATCTTTTAGGCTCAGGAGAAATAAGAAAATACTTTCATAAATTCAGAACAAATCAAAAAATGGATCAGAAATTCATTAATGATTAAAATAATTATTTTTAGCTGAAATATGAAAATTGAGGCTGTCTCAGTTATATATTATTTGTAATATACTGGTCTAGTTAAATTATTTCACTACTTCGCACCATCACAACAGGATTCTTGCAAACCTGTAGAAATAGTTAGTACTTCCCACTCTTTTATTACATAATTGACAGTTATGTGCTCAATTGCAGCTAATATAATACTAGTTCTTGAAATTTAATGTTTTTTAGAAAGTGTAATAAGTGGACGGGCAATATGACTGGTACATTCTGCAGTCCATTAAAATTTCATTGTCCACGTCTATTTGGGCCAAATAATTTCTGTGGCACCTAGTCTGGTATGGATGGATGTGGTATTTTTGGCATTCCTTTATGTTTTATCTCTATTTTTGTGTGCAATTATTTCCATTTTCTATGAAGTGCTAAAGTACATTACGTCCTTTGTTTGGTAACATCTAATTTCTTCTGCGTTCAATATCGACCCCCATCACATATCTGAAAATACCTGAATATTCTCTAAGTAGCTATCGCTATGAAATTTAAAATTGATGGTGTACAACATCACTGTTGCCAATACTAAAACTTTTCCTCTTGTGAGGATTGATGGATTCAACAAGGATAAACGTATGGTGGTTGCGGCCGGAACAGATAGAAAGGAAAATCTTGATCCTGCCCTTATCAGGTATGGTTTTTCAGTGATTGAGGTACAAGTCTTGGATGTATCCATTTAGATTTCCATTTCCTTTTGTGTCTTCATGTTTGTTAAAGTATGATCCAAGTCAGACATGATCATTGTCCTTGATACGGATCAACGTGCGATTGATGTGACTGAATCTTTCACGGTCCTTGAATTTCACTCTTGATCGAAGCAAAACCCTAGCTTTCCTCCTTATTGGTTCGGCAACAAGGAAGAACAAATGTATCTCCAAAGTAAGTAACGATACTTGGTAGATATTGAATCAATCCAAGAGAGAAACAAAATCAAACCCAAAGAACAATATCAAAACATGAGCAATTAAGGATGCTACGAATTGGTGAGTTGATCCACTAGGAATGATGGATCTTAGAAGAATAGACACCCTCCAATATTCACGCAATCACAAAATCCTATATGTGAATTTTTGAAATACATGTACTCATTATGTGCTACATAAACATGTGATTTTTCTGTATTTTCTTAAACTCAAATTTGCTTACAATGGGGGGGGTCTACCCCTGAATATATAAGGCTTCCTCTCCTCCTCATGGCTGGCCAATGGGGTGGTTTTCCCCTCAGTTTTGGAATAGGGGCCCTACTCCCTTCCCAATTCGGATCGGGGAAGAAACTCATTCCAATTGAATTGGCATCAAATTCGAATCAAGAAGCATGACTGGACTTGAAAAGCTCATAACTTCTACATACAGAGTCTGTTTTGGATGCACGAGTACTCGTTGGAAAGTTTATTCCAAGACCCATGTGATAGATGAGGTGCCAACCTTAGAATCTACATGTATTCCACTCTGATTTGAGGGGCTGAATTCCACTTGGTTTTGGCCATGTAGCTGAATTCCCTCTCTCCCTTAATTCTAAATTCAAAAATAAAAGCTACTCTAATTCATAAATTAAACTAACTTAATTTCTATAAATAAATAAAATTTTAAATGAAAATTCGAATTGGGATCAATCCAATCCGAATCCAATGCGGTTTGCCCTAATTTTGCTCAATCCTAATGCGATTCGAATTTGTCATCTCCTTGGCTTCTTTCTTCTTGATTAGGTTGAAATGCAACTCTTCATGGCTTGATCTCACTCCTCCTCGGCCTACCTCCCTCTTGGCTGAAGCTCCTTCTTATTTCTTTCCCATTTGTTGCAAGACATGCTCAAGTTGAGATTTAGCACTAATTTGCAACTTAGGGATATTTACCACCGTAGTAGATGCACCTAGAGCCTCATCAGTCTTGCTCCAAACACGAGCGCCGAGTCGTAGTTTCGTGTCCTTTCAGGACTCTTGTATCTACCTCTATAAATGTAGTTGTATTTTTTATATGCGTCGAGTCGCACGTTTTAGTTTGTATTTCTCCCCACATATTGATTTTCACCTTCGTATGCGCGTATTTTTTTCCCGCAAGGGTTTTCCATGTTAAACTTCTATATCTTGTTTTGTAGATTCATCTTTTACTTCCTAACATTGTTGATATTATCAATCCCTAATTTAATACTCCATCCAGTCACAAATACATGACGTACTGGACATCGACATGGTCTTCAAAACGTAACTTTGACCGTTAGTTTTATTGTAATTTATTTATAAAACTTAAAAATATTATAATATTATGAAAGTGCTTTTCGAGAAAAAAATCTACACATATGATTTCTATGTAACCAATCTAAATATTTAAAAAGATATTGATTGCCAAACTTTCAAAAGTTTGACTGTACGTATCCCAAAACGACATGCATTTGTGACTGGAGGGAGTATCACTTATGATTATCAGTTCATTTATATTGTTTTACAAACAACAATTTAATGGTTTTCTGTTTGCCATTTTCCAAGAGTTGCACATAATATTCAACGGTTACATGCTGCACCTATGAAGCAAAACATAGCCTTGCTGCATTTCTATAATTTAGTTGTCCCAAAGAATTTGATGTTATCTATTCTTTTGACCATTCGATCGAATAATGATATTAACTTTTACCTTTTATCCTTGTTAATGTATAGCCGTTTTGATTCAATTATCGTTTTTGGCTTACCGGACAAAGAAACCCGTATGGAAATAGCAACTCAGTATGCAAGGCTGAATTGCTTCAGTTTTCATTGGTCACACTAAGGTAAGTTCTTGATATTTTAATCTTTTCCATGATTTGATAATCTTGTAGCTTAGGTTCTATAATATCATGTGAGTTGTTCAAGTCTTATCTGGCCATGCTCTCTTGATTCTTATATCGTTCTAAGTATCTTTGTTAGAAGTCTTGGTGGTCTTGTTAGTTGTCTAGTTAGGCAGAACATATGTTGATTCGTTATGTCAAACTTCAACGTTGAATGCAGTATGTCAGGAAGGGAGATAAGGGATATTTGCCAGCAAGCGGGAAGGCACTGGGCATCAAAGGTAGTGCAAACTGATTTGTTTTGTTTTCATTGTTATGATCTACAGTTCACTTAATGTTCATTACTTGACTGCAGTTGATAAGAAGGCAAGACCCAACAGATGGAAAGGGAGAAATCAACCTTCCTCCGATTGATGAATACCTTGCATGTGCTGCGGAACGAAGAAAGGCATAGCCAAACAATACAGTAACATGAATTTGCATGTCGAATCATTCAGAAATAACTGGAGTAAAATTTTTGTAGGCTTACCCATGATATCGATTCTGAACGTGTATAGGGTTCCGTTAGGCTTGTTCTCACATGACCGGATGCATCCGCCAGTGCCAACAAATTTGGAAATTTTGATGATTCAGAGAAGCTTTTAGCTGGAATATTAGAAACTTAGGAGATTAAGTTTTTTTTTTTTTGCTATATGGACTTCTGTTGTGTTACACAAAGCTCATTGTTAGTGTATCGGCACAGTGTGCGCAATCACTGCCAAATACTGCGCACATGGTGTTTTTAACAGAAAATAGAAACGTTTAACTGTGTGGAGGGCTAATCTTTACTACTTAAAAGACTCTAATGGTAGTGGGTGATACGTTCTTCCTATGTCCTCCCCAACCTCTCATCACTGAGTGAATCGGTGCCGACATGTGGGCCTGCCCCCAAATTGAGCTATGTTTGTTGGCTTGCGCAAGAATCGAATGCAGGACAGTATAACAAGCAGAAAGTGACGGAGGTGGCACTGTTTGAACAAGTAAAGGTGGCGGAGGCACGCAGTTCTTCAAGTAGAAGCTGGCCGAGGACACGAAGCTGTATGTGAAGCAGAGGGAGACGGAGTCATTGGCCATGGTGGGCAAGGCCAAGGTGGAGTTGTGCCGTCCATGCAAGGGGCACTCAGCGACAACTACCATGCGCTCAAGGACTACCTCATGATCGAAGGCGGCATGTACCAGGAGATGGCGTGCATCAACATTGGTGCGGTCAGCAACATGCAGCCTAAGATCAGCATCTGGAGCAATGGTAGTGCGGACTGTGCTGCGAACGCCAGCGGCGAGGTTGGCACGACATGCTGCAGCAAGTGGCCGGGGTGTACAAGATGATGTCGCCACTGCTGTCGATGGTGCACGAGCGCACCGCATGCCGCCGGCGTGGATGGGCGCGTTGCCCAAGGACAGTGCCGCCAACTGATCACTGTAGAATGCATTCGTCGTCGCCTGTCCAGCTACTTATTCGCTAGGTAGTTTTGGTAGTTTATCGTCTTGTTATCCAAAGTTGTTAATTTAAGATTGTTAGGGCTTACGTTTTTGTTTAGGTGCATATAATGATACCAGAGGTTTGTACATTCGTTACTATTTATTTTCTGAACTCAAGATATGGTTTAAGCCTTGTTTGTCGACTTGGTTTACTTATATCTACATGAGTATGCATGGTTTGTTTAGATGTTTCGCAAAACAATGCCAACTACGCTTGAGGCGATGCTATGATACGATGCACATGTCTAAATACTGGCCACGTGGATTTTAATCTGACTATATGCAGATTTATTATCTTTGGCACGGTAGCACCACTGTCGTCCTCGCAGTCCTCAGCGCGAACCGCTGCAAGAGCCGCAATGGTTGTTCCCGCCACGAGAAGAAGGTGATTGTGGCTGCAGTGCATACCAACGCACAGGCGCACGGCTAACGCGACACCGCCACTGAAGACCAACCTGAAGCGCCTTCTGTCGACGGAATTGGTCCACATGACCCTCACACTAGGAACTCACTCTTCGTGCCCTAAGTGAGAGGTGGCGACCATGGCTATGCATGAGCCGGTCGGCCTTCCAATGGT
Organism: Ampelocalamus luodianensis; assembly: GCA_036346255.1. Classification (NCBI taxonomy): domain Eukaryota; kingdom Viridiplantae; phylum Streptophyta; class Magnoliopsida; order Poales; family Poaceae; genus Ampelocalamus; species Ampelocalamus luodianensis. The sequence continues at coordinate 16,157,781 of CM070628.1, forward strand.
TCATGCGTGATGCGGTCACCGTCAACTTCCACTTGTCGATGGGACCAACTCATCACCCAACCAAGAAGTCCCCCACCACCACCGCCGGCAGTGGCGAGCCCCGACCATGTCCCGGTGTTCATTGGCATGCCCATTTATGAGCCCTGGCCCAGTCGTGTCACGATCTTCTTATTCTTGGTTTTGAGTTATTGGCATTGGTACCACAGAGTCGATTGATTTATGTTTTTGTTTTAAATTTTGCTATCTTGATGGTCCTCTGTATCTCATGGCATTGGAGTCATTGTGATGCTCGGAGATTGAAGTGAGACGTTGCAGGACCTCAAGACTATTAAAAGCTCCTTTGCAATTTGATCTGTTTCTTGGTAGCAGTTAGTTCCCAACAAATTCACGTATGGAAATATCATATTTATTTTATTTCATTATGTTGGTAGAATGGTTTTACATGATCAAAAAATTTCGTTTGCCCTTTAGAGTGTAGACACAACACCGTGAATTGGTACTAGAGTCTTAATTTGGTGTTTAGTATGGTGTGACTGTGTGATTATGCTATGGTTTTGCTTAGAGTTTTATTTTTCTAACTTGAATCCTTGCATATGCACAAATTTATTTTCAAATTTCAAGGTTGATCACTTTCCATGAGGCCGGTTTCCATCCGCATGCAAGTTCGTTTGTTAAGTGAAATATGTCCTTATCAACTGTGACTGACTGAGTTTTTAGAGATTAGTTGATTCAACCACAACATAAACATGCCGAGGCCAGCCGAGACGTCTGCCGCGGTGAAGCCCAACTGGGTGTATTGGCAAAGCCGAGGGCACAACGGTAGAGGTGCGATGTGGGTTGGGGCGGATCCGGGCCGGGCACCACGGTGGAGCCGAGGGTGCCGGCGGCTCAAAGTGTCGCCACAGATCTTGGCTAAACGCCACGGTAGAGCCGAGGGCATAGCTCAAGCGGCTCAACATGTATGGGGTAATATATTCTTTTTAGGCCGTAGCAACACAGGAGCAATTAGTGAAGAATACTATTCAGTTTCAATCTTGATGTATGCCTTTTCCTCTCTTTTTTTTAGACTACTGTATGTTTTTTTATTCCGGGAGCCATGCTCATGTGTTGGTTTTACTCGTATTGTCTCAGAAACAGTTCCCTGAATAATCCCACAAGTTACTAGCTTCAGCATCACTGGAGCTGCAGAGCAATGTCGTGCTCTCTACTTCTCTACAGGAAGCTGCTATGTTCCCTAGCATATCGTTACTTCTTGTATTTTTGTGCCGGAGGGGAGGTCCGGATGGCTGCGTCGCCGGTTCGCCGCGATGTGTCGCTGCGATCAGTGGCGGATTCAGGATTTTTAAAATAGGTGTTCGAAGTTATAAACATGTTATACAATATAAAACATAAATATTCATAATCATAACATAAAAAATAACAAAGTTCAAATTGTTCTTACTAGAGACAACATGTCAAATAATTTTTAAAAAATTACAAAATAATTAAGAAAATTACAATCTAACTCGACGTTCCTTCATGGCTTGGAAGAGAGATATGATGTCATCATCCTTAACTTGCACAAAAAATTCTCGCTCAAGAAATGTAACCAAGCAATCATTCAAGTATTGTTCTCCCATCCTATTCCTTAGCTTATTCTTCACATAATTCATTGACGAGAATACCCTCTCAACACTAGTAGTTGCTACCGGAAGAATCAACACCAATTTGAGAAGCTTGTAAACAATTTTATAATGGTGGTTCTTCTTTGTTTCAACAAGCATAATGGAAAGTTCGTCAAGATTTCTTACTTCTTTAAACCTTTCATCTCGACACATATCAGCAATGAAGTGTGTACATTGAAATGGAAGATGTATCAATTCTGTGCTCGAGAAATCCTTAGGATAAAACTGAGCAAGCCTAACCAAGTTATCCTTGTCATAAGCAGCGAATGAATCAACCGGATTGAACGAAGACATGCAAAGAAGCAAATCTGTGTTTACCTCATCAAACCTATCATTAAGCTCTTGAAGTTGTCTGTCAATGACACTTAAAAACATATCAACATGGAAGCGATAGAGATTCTTGACTTTTTTGAAGAACCTTTTGGATCTTGCAACTGGCATATAGAAATCATCCATTTTAGCAACTTTGATGCCATGCTTCACACAAAAGGAAGTGACATCTTTAAGAAAAGTTTCCCATCCATCATCCTCCCGCAATAACTGTAACTGAGTCTTTGTCAAATAAATAAGATCAATAGCATTAACAATATCTTGATCCCTCTTTTGCAAAGCATTGCTTAAATCATCTGTGTACCCAAATATGGTTAGCAACAAATGTGCCATAAAAATAAACTCAAATGACTCAAATGATGTCAACATAGTTTGAGCTTGTATAGCCTCTCTGCTTGAAGTGTGGTCTTTTCCTATCTTTATAAGAACTCGTCGGATTGAAGGATACAAAGAGATGACATGCATAACAGTTTTATAGTGGGAACCCCAACGAGTATCACCCGGCCTACCTAGGCCCATCTCTTGATGCAAACCTCGGCCAGTTTCAATGTCACCTAATTCTAATGCTTCTACAATCTGATCAGCCTGAGCTACTCGAAGCATTTGTATCTTTTTACAAGACATCCCAAGAATATTCAACAATATGAAAGTTGTTCAAATAACCAAACACAATCACCATTCTCCTTAGCAACAGCAACAAGAGTTAATTGGAGTTGATGGGCAAAGCAATGAATATAATAAGCAGAAGGAGACTCATCCATAATTAGTTTCTTTAGACCATTAGCTTGACCCTTCATATTACTAGCTCCATCATATCCCTGTCCACGGACCCTAGATAAGCTCAACGAATGATCCATAAGCAAATATTCAATTGCTGTTTTAAGTGTCAAAGCAGTAGTGTTTTCAACATGGACAACACCGAGAAACCTCTCAACTACCCTTCCTTTTTTATCAACATAACGCAAGCAAAGAGCCAATTGTTCCCGTAGGTACACATCACTAGATTCATCGGCAAGTATTGCAAAATAATCATCACCAAGGTCTTCCATGATAAGCTTAGTGGTTTCTTTGTACACAGATTGATGAGCTCTTTACGTATTGTAGGAGCGATCATTCGATTGTTCCTTGGGGCACTCTTTAGAACTATCTTGCTAACTTCTTCAAAATTTTCTGCTAGCCAATTTAAAAATTCAAGAAAATTTCCTTTATTATGTGATTCTTCACTTTCATCATGTCCACGACAAGCCAACCCTTGACGCAAAAGAAACCTCAAGCACTTAAGTGAATATGTCAACCGGGTTTTATACAGAATCTTGTCTTGTTTGGTATTGAAAGCAAAAGATTCTTGAATTGATGCTCTAGGTGTAATGAACAAATCATATTTCTCTTGGGCTTCATTGTGGGCACTTTTAATACCACCAACATGTTTCTCAAACCTATTTTTATGATTTCAATTTCTAAATCCTCCGTTCACAAAACTATCTCCACCAGCATAATTAGTTTTGTCCTTGAACAAATAACAAACAAAGCAGAAAGCAGCATCTCGTTCCACACTATACTCAAGCCAATTATAAGCATCATACCAAGTAGCTACGAATCGACGCATACCTCCAATGTTTCTTCTTGGAAAATCATGTTCTCGTGGTTGACATGGCCCTAATGCAATGTATCCCCTTCTGACTGCATCTTGTTCATTGACATCATATTGTGTGATTGGAATCCGCTTTCCAGGATCATGAGAAAGCAAATCAATATCATAAACTGCTTCATCATCTCTGTCATCATCTTCTCCGTCATCATCTATAAGTGGGGACAACAGGGAAGGTTCTATGCTTGGTTGCATTGATTCTGGACTTAGAACTTCGTCTTGAATATCACTCTTATTTTGTGCTTGCAACTGAATGGAAGGAGAAGTACTTTGAACTTTGCTTTCAATAGATATTGGCCTCTTTCCAACTCTATCCCACAAAGATTTCAAATCTACATGCTTCCTCTTCTGTTTTGAATGCTCTGTGGTCTACATGAAAACCAAAACTTCACATAAATAATTGGATATTTAAGACAAAATAATATCATCTTTTATCAAACATCTGAAGCTACACAAGCTACAAAATAACTGGACATTTGGACAAAATTATCTTCTCTTTTATTCACTGACATATACATACAACTATTGTCTATTTTACCATATACATACAACTATTGTCTTGTCTATTGAACCATATGAGGCTAATAAATATCGAATACCAATATGAACATCTACTCATCTACCAGTCTTTCAATGCCAACAGTCCCCATATATACTAGTAAATATTTGGACTTCCCCAAATCCAATTCCAATCCACTAATCCAGCCGAGCCAAACTCCCCAATCCCACCCAATTCATTTCATCCATCTTCAGTTCTTCCTTCGGCCGATCGAGGCGCCTCTGGTTCGGTGGTTCCCCCTCAGACTCCGCCCGCCCATGCTGCGTCCGCCTCGCGGCGCGCGCCTCCCTGGTGCCTGCATTGCTGCGTTCGCCCCGGCGCGCGCTGCTGGCTCCACACTCGCCTCCCGGTGCCCAGTGCTGCCCGGCCTCCGCCCGCCCATGCGGCTCGCCGCTCGCTCCGGCCGCTCGGTGGCTCGGCCCCGATCGCCTAAGGGCGAAGGCACCACCTCCCAGTCCCTCCCATCCGCGCAACCAAGGAGGCGAGGAGCTCGAGCTCACCTTGACCGCGCCGCGCGTACTCCTTGCGCGGTGTCGGTGGCGTGTCTTGCTCGGCCTCGCGCTGCACCGCACGCGGCTTCCTCCATCTCGACTCGGTTGCGCGCGCGCGCCGATCTGGCCGTCGCTGCCGCCGCGCCAAGCACCCTTGCGCGCAGCGCGGTTGTGCGCGCCGCCGCCGCCGCAGAGCTTGGGAGTTGGGGTTTCGAATTCACGAAGACACGAAGGTCAAATGGGATGGATGCGAGGATGGGTTAGGTTTGGTGTTGCTTTTACCTTTCGGCTAGGCGCTTGGTTGGGAGCACGCCGCGCTGGCCGCCGATCGAGCGGAGCGCGGCGCCGGTTGTGGGCCGTGGACCGTGGTGGGCCGCAAGTTGGGGCGAGTGGCTGCGTGCGCGGAGTTAGAAACGCGATCGGAGGACTTCTGTGCAGTTAAAACACTTAGTTGATGTATTTACTAGTATATATACTTAATATACATAATAAATACTGGATTTTTTTTTCAAAAATAATGGGTGTACATCTGTACACCCATGTCCCTATACTAGATCCGCCCCTGGCTGCGATGGATGAGAGGACTAAGGCGGCTGTGGAGTGGGGAGTGAAAAGAAGAGGGAACCCTAAATCCTTGTCTTTAGGTGATCAGAGTGCGTGTGGGTTGGCGTACCAAAATTTTGGTGAAGAAATTGCTTGCTCACGAATCAGCAAGGTTGCTTTTGGACGTCACCAAATTTTTGTGGGTATACTAAACATTGAAACCAAATCAAATGCTAGCCAAATTCCATTAACATTATCAACATTTGGTACGTCTTGTGAGGGCAATGAATCGAACAGCTCGCGGTTCTACGATGAATTGTTGACCCGAATGAGAAAGCCACTATAGAAAAGCGCAAGCTCACCGTATGTGACTGGCCACAGCTTTCTTCTAGAGGTGGCCAATGGACCGTACTGGTCCGAGACACGGTATTGTTTGCCCGATCTAGATATGGCACGACGCGACGCACACATCTGGGTCGCAACCTCGACCAGCGGCCAAGGAAGAGGCAGCAGCAGCTTATAGGGGAGGAGACAGCGACGAACACCCTTTTTCTAGATGGACTAAACGGGCCGACTTCAACATATCAGATTAATTATGTCTGAGCCGACATAACACGGACGGTTTGCTCGATATACTATGCCTAGATCAGTAGCTAAGCTTACCGGATGAGCCGTGCCGTCGATTTGGCCATGTCTGCTTCCTTCCTTCCCTGCCACGCCTACACCTAATCCAATCACTCCCATCTCCGATCTGTACTGCACCAACATGCATCGCAATTTCCATCATTAAATTAACCTCTGAATCACACCCGCAGCTTAAACTAAGCACACACCGATCAAGCCACTCCACACCCCTTGCTCCCTCCCACGCAGCTCGATCTCCACCAAATCCCGCTCTCGAGATCCAAATCCAGCGCCCATGCCCGAGGCCCCGCCGCCGCCGCTGTCGGCAGTGGCGGCGAGCTCCCCGGCGTCCTCCGTGCTGCGGGCGAGGCGGCGGCGCAGGGGGTGGCGCCCCCCGCGCGGACTGCTTGGGTGGGGCGCCCTGGTGGCCTTCTTCTTCGTCATGAACTGGTGGATGTTCTCCCGCCTCCAGGACCCCGCCGCGCGCCCGCACTTCCGCCTCCGCCGCCACCACCCACCCCGCGCGGCCGCCGCTGCCAACTCGTCGTTCTCGACCCTGGTAATGCCATTGCTTCTCTAACTAGTTGAGTGCATCCGATTCGGCTGCCGTGAATAGTCTATTAGGGTGGAGTGGAAACGTGATGACTCGGTGATGAACAATTCAATTGATTGGATTAACCATGGCTGTGTGCGACATTTCTTGCTTCATTTCGCAATCTGGCTTGGTTTATGAGTTATGATAGGAGCTGGGGAGCTAGAATCGTGAAAATAGAAAAATCCAGTGCGCTCTCCAATGCTATGCCATTATCAATGTTGTATTGGTCAATTTTAAGTTTTAATGTTACATCTACTGCTAGAAGCCTAGATAACTTGCCTTAGTACTATTAGCTATGTCCTTTTTTCAATTACTAGTATAAAATAATCTCTGAGATAAAGTGACATATTATTTTAGGATAATGTCATCCTGGGATGCCATGAAAGCTATATATATATATATAAAGATAAACATGTATGCTGTTGGATTTAGTACAAAATTGTGGAGCCATGATTATTTGCTATTTTGCTCTCATGCAAATGTTTGAAGGAAGAGGTGGGTGGCGTTGGAAAGGGGAAGAGGCCTCACCAGGTCATGCTCACTCACCTGCTCACTTTGGCAGCCCATGCCTTGGCAGAGGTAACATTCATAAATGCAGCTATGTGTTCTTCGCATGTTCTCAGTTGGTTTACATGTTCACCAAATTTTGTCATTTGTAATGTATAATGGTAATTACCTAGGCAGAGACCAGGCCAGAGCCAAAGGACTTGTGGAAAGAGCCGATAAATGCCACTATGTGGAGACCTTGCTCTGACCAAAGGGAATGGGAAGCATCAGGTAATATCAGTTTATGTTACCCGGTGTTGTCGTTCTGCATTTGCTCTCATACTAATATTGATTTTCTGTCCTTTCCCCATTTTTGTTTAGTGCTCTGTTTTTTAACTTGCCTCCTTTTTGTTAATTTAAGAGGGAACCAATGGTTACATCATAATCAGTGCAAATGGTGGAATAAACCAGCAAAGGGTGGCGGTGAGTATGTGTAACATCAAATATGCTCTATTTAATCTCCAAGTTTTTTAGTGCGAATAAGTGTGCGTCATCGCATGTAGATAGATGATAAGATGACTCTTTTGTCCCTTGATGGAAAAAGGGATTATGATTTGTTTAAATTCGAACATCATCTGGGTTGATTCATTACCTGAATAACGGCAACCAATATCACGCCATCCTTTATTTTAGGGGCTCACACATTTAATGCAACTTCTTGTCCAAAGAAGTAATCAAGTATGACTTATCCAGAGACTATACAGTAATGTTTTCTATTAAAGTTGTACACATTTATAAAAAAAGGTTAGACATATAACAAACATCCTTATTGGCGTGAATCTCAATCCAAGAGTTTTGCTTGATAGTAAGTTCAAAGGGCATATAGTAAGAGGCTTCCATGGTAGTGCTAATATTAGCATATGTTTTTGTCTTATGTAATTTGAAACATCCTTCAGTTTTGCTGCCTTACTTTGCACAAATTACTTCAAGGAAACTGCAGTTCAATTTTGATATTTCTTTTGTGCGAATTGGTATTTAAACTAATTCATTAATTTCATCTTTTTTTATGTATTTAACAGATCTGTAATGCTGTTACTATATCTCGGTTGCTCAATGCAACTCTTGTCATTCCAAAATTCTTGTACAGTAATGTTTGGCTGGACAAAAGGTATATTTCATTATTTCCTTGCAAAAACAAGTTTATCTTATTCTCATGTTTTGATAGCTTGTTTCAGTGATTGAATAATTTTATTATCTCCCTAAAGTGACTAATTAGATTCAATATCTCAGTCAGTTTGGCGATATATACCAGGAGGATTATTTTATCAATCATTTGAAATCTGATATTCGGATTGTGAAGGAGCTTCCTGTGGAGCTGCAATCATTAGACCTGGAGGTGATCGGTAGCCTTGTAAGTAATCTCAGTTTTGTGAAAAGCTCTAGAAAGGTAGAAAAATGGTTTTGATGCTCATTCTTTATTTTCTCTTATTCTTCCATAGGTTAATGATACAGATGTCATGAAAGAGGCAAAACCAAGTTTATATGTAAAGAAGATACTACCAATTTTACTGAATAATAGAGTTGTCCACTTTGTCGGATTTGGCAATCGTTTATCTTTTGACCCAATACCTTTTGACCTTCAGGTACTGCCATTTTGTTTTGATTGCTACCATTTACCTTTAAAGCCACCTGCATGTCAAATTCCATTAGTTGTCTTCGAATTTTGTCAGTTTAGGTTGCATAATTACTTGTACTGGGCAGCTTATTTTTACAAGACGCATACCGGAGCTATGACATGGGTTCCAACTCATATATGGAGTGTTGGGCCCTGGACAAATCCCAGTTTTTTACTAGAGGGATTTTATTATTATCATCATCAACATCATTTTTTTGGGGGTGGGGGTGTCCATGACACTACAGAACATGGTTAGCTGACATGTTCATTTTTAGACGCAGTAAAGAAGCTATAGCTTATTTGTGGTTTGCTAGGTTGTTTATTTCTCTGTTGCTAATATAGCCACATCATTGAAGTACACAAGAAACAAGAATAAAACATTGGAACTTTACTTTGTTGCTAAGGATAAAAAATTCAAATGCATGTTCTGACTGTATATATATACTTACTGTTCCACAGAGATTGCGATGCAGATGTAATTTTCATGCTCTTCGTTTTGTACACAAAATACAAGAAACTGGTGCTTTACTTGTAGAGAGGTTGCATGGCCACAGGCCCCATTTGTCGCCTTTGGAGGATAATCTTTTAGGTCATTTTGCTGGAAAATCTGTCCCCGACGGGAACATGAATGGTGCATCAAAATATCTAGCTGTACATCTCAGGTTTGAGACTGATATGGTTGCATACTCAATGTGTTACTTTGGTGGTGGAAAAGATGAGGAGGAGGAATTAGAGACATATCGTCAAATACACTTTCCTGCTCTGACAGAAATCAGGAGGACATCAAAGTATGTATACGGACCTATGTATTCCATTTCCAGTTCTTTATTTCCTAACCTGTTTGCATATAGATGACTATGAAATGATCCTTTTTCTATCTAATTTGGACAAATGTGGCATGCCAAACCAAAAGGCCATCCTATTATTAATCTATTGCTGCCCTTTTGAAAAATACCTGTTTCTGAAAGTCCCACTATCATTTCAGGTTGCCCTCTGCTGCTTTCTTACGATCTGAAGGTAAATGCCCCCTTGCACCTGAAGAGGCTGTGCTTATGCTTGCTGCTATTGGTTTCAAGCGCAGCACAAATATATACATCGCAGGTGCTGAAATTTATGGAGGGAGGCAAAGGATGGCTGCCATAAGTCGTTTGTATCCTGCTTTAGTAACTAAAGAAACCCTTCTGTCTCCATCAGAGCTTGAACCGTTCAGAAACTTCTCATCTCAGGTAACTTTTTATAAGATGTTTTATTTGATCCCTTGTTTTGTAATATAGGTAGGAAAAAAATGCATAGACAGAGATCTAACCTACAATGTGATCAAAATATATAGAAAGCTGCATGTGCAATGCCAGGTAAATGCTAATTTTATCTGAAGGTGACTCATGTGGGCAGCATAAATTCCAAGTTCCAATCACTAGAGTGGCATACAGGATAAGACAAGGAATATGGCAATTTCAGAATTTACAATAGCATCTCATGAATTCTGGTTGCACTTGATGAAATAATTTCTTTGTGCTCCTGCCATTTGCAGTTGGCAGCCCTGGACTTTATTGCATGTGCAGCTGCCGATGCATTTGCTATGACGGACTCAGGCAGCCAGTTCTCTTCTCTTGTCCAAGGATACCGCATGTACTATGGTGGCGGGGACCTTCCCACAATAAGACCGAACAAGCGCCGGCTAGCAAGCATACTTGTGAAGAATGCCACAATAGAGTGGAAGGAATTTGAAACTAGAGTAAAAAAACTCATACAGCAAACTAAGCAAGTCCATAAGAGGCCAGTTGCAAGGAGCATATTTAGACATCCACGATGTCCGGAGTGTATGTGCAGTACAGATAATTGAGACGTTTTGATAGTTTCTTGTGCCTACAGCAATATTAGACAGCCAAAGCTTGTTTTTGGCGCTTTTGTTGACATCTCAACATATCTCTTGCCCCCGAAGTACCATTGGAATGAAATTAGAAATTGGGGTGATTGGGCTCTCACTTCTAGCAGAACAGCAATTGTGCATTCTAATTATGGTTCTACACAGCTGATTAGGTTCAGCTTTCATTGGCTGATCGCCCTGATCAGCTAGATAGTGTTGGATCTGGATTCTTCGGCAGATTGTTGTCTCCTGTGTGATAAAGCAGATCAAGGAGAAGGCTGTTTGGTATGGTTGTAGCTTTTCTGAAAAGTAGCTTCTGGTTAGGCTGAGCTGAAGATGTTTGGTGTTTGATAGTCTGGTTTTGAGGTAGGCTAATTGAAGCTTCTAAGTTAGGAAATATCTAAAATGCCTTTGAGGTAAATGATGACTTGTTTGATACTGTTTAACACGCATTGTGAGTGGATTTGATTTATTTATTTTACACGTTCGCAAAGAAATGTAAATTTAAAAATGAAACGTACTAAAGTCTCAATTGCCAAGTATTAAATATAAAATATTACATGTATGGATCCTTGCTTCAAACTTTCGCATATTCATTTGCATTGCATCATTAGAACACCATAAGGATTGCACAAGTATTAAATACGAAAAGTTACATTAAAAAAAACAACAGCTGATTGAAATTTCATGCATTGCATCATTAGAACAACATAAGGATTGCACTAAGTATTCAATATAAAATTACAAAAAAAAAACAGCTGATTGAAATTTCAACATCCCGCCATCAAACTATTAGATTGCATGGTATGCTGCCAGGCCGTAGTAGCAATTCCTGAGAAGCTGCATGCCGATGGAGGTGATCTCATGCAGATGGAAGTGATCTTCTTGAACATGTCGTCATCCTGGATGAGTGCTTGCTTGATGAACAATGCCGCTGAGAAATGGCCATACACAAATTATGGTAAGACATTGAACAGATTTCTCAAGATCATGATTCAAGGAACACAATATAGCATCCTATTCAGTTAGCCACTTACCAAACTATACTTCTCAATCTACATTTCTCCACAATGCATCCCTAACAAGATTGTATTTCGGTGAACCACAATTCTCGCAAAGGTTCATGTACAAACTGAAGTATTGAACCATTCCCTTAGTTCTATCAAACTTGTACGAACTGAACCAATAATTTATATGCTCCTTTCACAACAAAAAAATTGTTTCCCCTACTCTGTTCTTGCATTTTATCCATGGTAGGAACTGAACATGGAGACTGTATTTCCTTCCATTCACATAGAAAAAGTGAATACAGATATGATGCTAGTATGTTCACTTCACATGGGTACTAGAGTACAAAAATGACAATACTATTCATGTAGATGGGAAATATAATCAGATCCTTTGCTTACACACTCTTCTCTCTTGCCGAGCCTCGTTGCTTTCGTTTTGTTTATTGTTTCCTTGTGGAAACACCCAAAATCACAGAACATAAACCAATTGTCCAGTCTCTAATTGTACAATTTACAGTGAGGTTGATCAAGTTCAAGTAGTGACGAGGATCTAATAATCTTTAATTAATTAAGTTATTTATTTATAGTATTATAGATAATAATATCGCATATACAACCTTCAAATGTAACCCTCAATATTAACAATAAGGGAGATCATACACACATAATAGTCGTAAGCTATTATATAATCACCCTACATGGTCATAAGTCCTACTACAGTCATTTTATGGTCTTAAGTTCTTCTACGACCATCTACTGATTGTAAATTCTACTACGATCACCTCATGGTCGTAGTTCTTCTACGACTATGTCAGCTACGACCACCTTATGGTCGATAAAGCCTACAGACATGTGGGTCTAATCGACTAGGGATATTGATGTGTTGTGTTTAATACACGTAGTAGTTAATATGCACCGTTATTACTAGGATAATTGCACATACTAAACCTTTGTATCTGACATAACCGCAAGGCGACGTGCGAGATATGTCTCTAACAATAACTGCCCTTAAACATGTGTATTACATAAAACAACAAGGCGCCTCTTGATGTGGACAACTACCACCCCTTCACGCGCTATATAAAAAGTAAAGTCGGAAGATGGGAGGATATAAGATCAAGTGATCAAGCAATCAAGACAGCTACAACAAAAGACTGAAGTTATCAAGCCCTAGTTCTACTGACTCCCTTCTTGTTGTAAACACCATCAATACACCAACACAGGAGTAGGGTTATTATTATCTCAAGAGAAGGCCTGAACCTATATAAAATTTTCGTGTCTTTTTCTGTGTGGTTTCGCTCCAGGAGAGCTCTCAGCATTCATTCATAAGCTCGATACTTAACCATCGACAGTTGACGCCGAACGTGGGGATCTCCTATTTCTCCTTTCTTTTTTGACAAATTGTCTTTATTTTCAACTCTGATACTTTCATGGCAGGAGAGTGGAATGAGGAGAATTAGTTCGATTTGGCAGACTACGCAGGACTCAACATGGATGCCTGCTACGATTACGAGCGAGCATCATTTTGTCCGATGGCAGTGCTAGTTCTAAGGATCATTCACCAGACCTAGGGAACCGTGCCATAGACAAGGTTGATGAGGGAGCCCTCTCCCCCACAACATTACGCCTAGAGGAGGAACCAGAACCCTCAAAGGGCAAGGGTCCAACCGACCAGGATCTAGATCGCCCCATGGTGAGTGTTGAACACAGCAAGGGTTCCTCCTCCAAACGTTCAAGCCCGTCTAAGGCCGTCCGATCTCGCACAGCAAGTCCTGGAATCCATGATTTTGAGACTCAATCAACACTTGATAACTATCACCCTTTGGTTACCCCCACTAGGTGTGTGGTCGAGCCTGCTTCACCTACGGATTCGACCACACCCTCGTAGGGTTCACCTTCGACCAAGGACGGTTATAACCTGGAATTCCCCTTCCTGGAGGGGATTGATCCAAGTCACGAGGCGTTGTCTTTTGAATACTCCTCGAGTTAGGAGGACTCAACCATGAGTGGGGATAGTAGCACTCATGAGGTTTTTGTCCTCCGCTCATATCCTAATCTCTTTCCAAGAGGTAGGACTGGGGTTGCTTCCCATCGCGTACTCGTTTCGGGCTCTTGTGGTGATGGCGAGAACGCCTTCGGTGATGATCAGGATCTCCACATTTATAAGCATGGTCAAAATCCTAGAAGTGGTCGCTCTCTACTGAAACATGCTCCGACTGACTCAGATATCGATGATCCTGAAACCATTCGGAGAAGAAGAATTTCTACCTAGAGGTTTTTACCTGGGCGCACCTAATACTAGTCAAAGAAAGCTCAAGAACTTCAACGAATCAATAACCTTATCGAAAACCTGGCTCAAGAGCATGGACAAACATTAGGCTATGACCTCTTTACTGAAGAGATCGCACGAAGAATTTGGGACACAATGGTCAGGCTTGAGAGGAATCGATAACACCGTCCTGAAAATCGTACCGGACAACTCCATCGAATGTCAGTCGTTCGAACGACTCTCCTCATGGAGAACAATAAGACCACAAGTCTGGTCAATCTCCCAACCACGACATTAGTCGGAGAAGAGTTCCATGAACAACTGGTGATCAAAAAACTCTAAAGGGAGGTGGTCGTTCATCACTTCTACCAAGAAATCTGCACCAGCAGATGGAGCACGAGGAGTATTACCCTCGTAGGATTGAGATCTATGATAGGTCAGGTCCATTTACCACTGGATATCATCGAGTACAATCGTCTGGTGATGTCAACCCTTCTTTCCCACAAAGAATGTGTTATGATATCATTACTGGATGTTGAGAATTTTCGCCTAACCTTCGAGTAGTTCACTAGCTGCCACGGTTCCGACCAGTGAACATGCAAAAGTTTTATGGTCACAAAATCTCATCGAGTATCTTCAAATCTATACCACTGCAGTTCGAGCAGTAGGAGGAGGAGAATATGTCATGGCCAACTACCTTCCTACTGTACTCGAAGGATCTGCTCGATTGTGGCTGTTAAATCAGCCACAAGAGTTGATCTATTCATGGCAGCACCTCTGCAACTTACTACTACCAACTTCCAGGGCACTTATAACCACCTTGGAAAGAAGGACAACCTGCATAGAATGTGACAGGATTATCGTGAGACCCTACGCTAATTTATCATACGTTTTCTAGGTTCGCAATTCAATTCCTAAAGTTTCTAACTCTTCTATCATTAGGGAATTCAAGTGGGAGTTTGCAATCGAAGGATCATGGAGGATATCACTCTAAATCCTCTGGCTACCATTGCCGAGCTCTTTGAAATGGCTGACCATTATACAACTGCAGCAGAAGCGGTCGAATGGAATCGCACGATTGATTGTGACGATAAGGACACACGAGAAATGGGCAAAGGTAGCAAGAAGAAATATAAAAAGGGTGAAAAATCCAAGAGCAAGACTAAAGGCCAAAAACCTTAAGTCAAAAGCTCCAAGGAGGTCTTAGCCTTGAGCGACAAGGAGCCGTGGAGCTCCAAATCATACTCCAGCAAGAGCAAAGGTAAACGCCCCGAATAGAAGAACAACAAGCCTAGGTGGTGTCCTTTTCACAAAAAAAAAGGACAAGACCTTCGCAACTGCCAAGTTTTTCAACAGAAACTCGAGGATTACTACACCGACAAATGATCGCTTCATACAATTGAAGAGGTAGGACAAATGAGTGGTCAAAAATAGTCAGATGATGATGAGGAGATGTTGTTTCAAGATCCAAAACACGCCATCGATCACATCTATGGGGGATGTTCAGCATATTAGTCGAAACGATAGCTCAAAACTGTCGAACGTGAGGTAAATTCCATCAACCCTCCTCTTGTCAATAAAATACCAAAGTGGTCAGAAATCACCATCTCTTTTGAGAAAGGTGACTGTTCGATCCCTTCAAATCGACCTAGTCATTTTTCGATCGTGGTCGAGCTCACCATCAACAACTGTCGAGTCAATCGCGTGTTAGTTGATGGTGGAAGCTCATTAAACATACTCTTTACGAGTGCCCTGGACAAAATGCAAGTTCCCATAACAAAGATTAAACCAGTATGGTACTCATTTTATGGGATCGTACCGGGGTCTTCAGCCAAGCCTATTGGTCAAGTTTCCCTTCCTGTTAAGTTTGGATCACCAAACAATTTCAGGACGGAGAAAATCTCTTTTGATGTGGTTGATTTTGAGATAGCATACAATTCTATTCTTGGTCGACCAACTCTGGCACGATTCCTAATGGATGCTCATTATGATTATCAATGTCTTAAGATGCCTGGTCCCAAAGCAGTAATCACAGTCTGTTGTAATAAAAAGATGGTGCTTACATGTGACCGTAAGTCCATTGAGATAGTTGGCCAAATACCAACTCGAGAAGCAAGCAAAGTGCAATATTCGGCCAAACAGTCGAACTTTAAAATTGCACTAAAGTCGAACGACCAAGTCAAAGAAGTTCCACTAAATACATAGGAGCCTTCAAAGACCGTTCGCATCGGAGTCACTCTCGACTCCGCATAGGAAGACGCCCTCATCACTTTCCTCCAAGCAAATTCATATGTCTTCGTGTGGCAAGCATCCGACATGCCCAGAGTCCCCAGGGAGGTGATCGGGCATAGGCTAGCTCAATGGCCTGATCAGAAGCCCGCAAAACAAAAATTATGAATATTCGCACTTGATCGACGATATGCTATTAGATCATAATTGGATAATCTACTTAATGCATGTTTTATAAAAGAGGTCAACTACCAAGAGTGGTTGGCCAATCCTATAATGGTTAAGAAGTCTAATAGTAAATGGTGTATGTGTATAGACTTTACTGATCTAAATAAAACTTGTCCAAATGATGATTTTTTCCCTCCTCGTATTGATCAGTTAGTTGATTCCATTGTTGGTTGTAAAATATTGAGTTTCCTAAATGCATACTCTGGTTATCATCAGATAAGTATATTTATCATACCATTTAGAATATTTTTCTATGTCAAAATATCATTTGGTTTAAAAAATGTTGGTGCTTCCTTCCAATGCTTGATGCAAAAAACCTTCATTTCTCAACTTGGTCGAAACTTGGAAGCCTATGTTGATGACCTAGCCATAAAAAGCACACAATGTCTTAATCATATTTCTGACCTACAGGAAATTAACATTCGACAAACCTAGAAAACACCAGTTGAAACTCAATCCTGAGAAGTGTGTGCTCGGAGTCTTTTCAAGAAAGTTACTTGGATTCCTTGTCTCTGCGCGAGGAATCAAAGCAAACCGTGAAGAGATAAGGTCCATTGAACAAATGCGCCCTCCGACCACAAAGAAAGAAGTCCAAAAACTCACAAGATATATGACAATTTTAAGTTGTTTCATCGCACGACTATGAGAAAAAGGACTTCCTTTTTAAAACTTTTGAGAAAACACAAGGGTTTCGAGTGGTCAGAGGAGGCAAACAAAGCCTTCGAGGATGTCAAGAGATATCTTACAAGTACCCATGTTCTGGTTTCTCCTAAACTAGAAGAAACACTCTTAATGTATCTAGCTGCTACACCACAAGTAGTAAGCGCACTACTGGTCGCCGAACATGAGAACATTCAATGACCAGTTTACTACGTTAGTGGAGTTTTACATGGTCTAAGGAGCGTTACCCTCAAGTCCAGAAACTTCTATATACTCTCATCATGTCTTCGAGGAAACTGAGGCATTATTTCTTGACGCACAAGTTAATCATGCCGTCTAAGTTTCCCTTAGTAGAGGTCCTCTAGAACAGGGAAGCAGCGGGGCGCATGGCAAAGTGGTTGGTTGAACTTGGGAAGTTCGACCTCTATTTCGTGTCCTGAATGGCTATTAAATCCCAAATCTTGACAGACTTTATCGCTGAATGGACAAATCATGAACCTGCTCAGGGACCCAGTATGAATCCTATGACAATGGACAATGTACTTTGATGGATCACTTATGCTAAGTGGCTTGAGGACCGAGGTGGTCTTTGTATCTTCTACAAGGGAAACCTAAAAAAATATGATATTCAAATAAACTTTCCTGCTACTAACAATGTGGCAGAATATGAAGGATTATTGGCTAGCATACGAGCATTGAAAGCACTCGGGATTCGACAACTACTGGTGAGAGGATACTCTGAACTGGTCATGAATCAGGTCAAAAAAGAGTATCAATGCTCTAATCCGACCATATCTCGGTACTTATCGGAAGTCAGGAAGCTTAAAAAATATTTTTTTGATTTCGAGGTACAATATATCCCTCAAAAGGGTAATTTCCTCGTCGACCAGTGAGCTTGAATAGCTTCTTCTCGATCACAAGTACCACAAGGAGTCTTCTTGGAATAGCTCCTATTGAGACTGTCTCCCTAGAATATGAGGTTACTTGGATGAACCACATCTACGAGTATTTTCAGAAGGGTATTGTACCCAGTGATGATCTTAAGGCTGATCGTTTATCCCGTAAGGCCAAAATATGTACTTTGTTGGAAGGAGTCCTCTACAAACAAGGTACTCAAGGGGTTCTCATGTGATGCATATCGTAGAAAGAATGATTAGACCTCCTTCAAAAAATACACAGAGGCATATGTGGGACTCATTCTTCCTATAGAATGCTGGTCGAAAAAGCCTTTCGACAAGATTTCTACTGGCCAACAACCCTTCATGATGCTAAAGATCTCATTAAGAAGTGTGTATAATGTCAGTTTCATAGTAGGCAAATACACTAACCGGCTCAAGCATTACAAACCATACCTCTTTCTTGGCCGTTTGTGACATAGGGTCTCGATATCCTAGGACCATTCCCAAAATCTCTAGGAGGTTTCAAGTTCCTTTTTGTGGCTTTTGATATGTTCAAAAAATGGATTGAAGCCGAACTTATGACTGGGATAACCACGGAAGCAGCCAAGAAATTTATGATGAATATGATCACTCGATTTGGTGTGCCAAGTCAGGTCATAACAGATAATGGTACACAATTTTTTAGCACAAAATTTCAAGAATTTTGCGAAGAATTGGGTACAAAACTATGTTATACCTCTGTCGCCCATCCACAAAGCAATAGGGAAGTCGAAAGGGAAAATGGCCAAATTATGTAGGGAATCGAAACTCGAGTTTTCGACCAGCTTATAAAGTGCTCAGTGGCTTGGGTAAAAGAATTACCCTTAGTATTATGAGCAATTCGCATGTCCGCTAGTCGGGCTACATGCGAAACACCATTTTTCTTAGTTTTTGGTGCTGAAGCTATGCTTCCACCTAAACTAAAGATTCGGTCAACAATGGTCAAAATCTATAGCGAGTCTGGCCAAGAAGAACTTCAAGCTGGTGACATCAATCTACTCGAAAAAAAAAAGCAACCAAGCATTAATCCGTTCGGCAGTCTACCAGCAAGCCCTACGCAAATACTACGATCGTAAGGTCTGACTTCACAGCCTTCTGTAGTGAGTTGGTATCAAAAAAAGATTCAATCGTAGTCTAATCGGAACAAACTTTCCCATAAATGGGAAGGTAACACAGTGGTCGAAGTCACGCGACTAGGCTCGATACGACTAGCAATGGAAGATAGTAGAGTTCTTTCTAATTCATGGAATATCGATCGGTTGCAAAAATTCTATGTATAACCTCTTGTATTCTCAATTAAGTTTATGTTTTCTTCAATCTTTATTGTTTTAAAATATCCATTAAGCAACGCTTTGATAATTTTTCGATCACCTTTTTACAACACTTTGTTTTCCATACACTGGTCGAAGAAAGGTAACATCACCTAGTCGAAATTTTTTCTCTCTACACGTGGTCCTACCCACTAGAAGGAACTTCCTAGTGTCGATATGTTCCTTACTTTAGCTGCCAATACAAGGAAAATGTGTTCAACAAAATGTGGTCGAAATAATTTTGAGTAAGCTCTTTTTAATCATTTACTTAATTTTTTTACTTCACTTTACATAAAGATTTCTAAGTGAGTTGGGCTTTTCTAGTTTGTTCAACTACTTTTGATACATTCGATTTGATTAACCTGGTCGGAGGAAGAAACATCACCAAATCGAAGTCTTTCCTCTCTGCACATGGTTTTGCCCACTAAAAGGAACTTCCTAGTGTTGATCTGTTCCTAACTCTTACTACCGGTACAAGAAAATCGAGATCAAAAGCAAAGGTCGAGCGAATTTTTTAAGCAAGCTCTTTTTTCACTATTTATTTAGTTTATCTAATTAAACTAAGCAAATAGTTAGGGGCTTGGATAAAGTTATAATTATGACTTCAATTCTTAGTCTTAAAATTTTAACTCTCATTTTTTATCTTGTCTTATGAGTTACTAACTACTCGAAAAGACATATTACAGGAAATGAAGTTTTATATACATAAACAAGAAACTATTTTTACAAAGAAAATCCTATTACAAACTACTTTGATGAAGGAGACCAGATATGCATCTCCTCTGCGACCTTCTTACCGACTGGATGCACTTCTTCGATCAGTCGTGCTGCCTTCGCTTCAGGGAAGTCGAAGTCCGCTTCAACTGGTTGAAGGCTAAGACTCTGGTCATGAGCCTTAAGTTCTGCAAGAGCAAAACTTACTGCGCCTTCTGCCGCTTGTCTTATCGAATTGGTTTGATTGGTCTTCAAAGTAGTTATCAACTCATGTAGTGTCCCGACCTGTTGCCCAATGGCGCTCGTATGTCCGACCATGGTGTCTTCAAGAGGAATCTTATCTGCACCAAGTCCACCGAGCACATTTTTAGGAGAAAAATGTTGTCTTGAAGATTGATCTTCGTAGCCCTCATTTCCTCCCGACTGCTCGAAGCTTCCTAAAGTTGTTTTATTTCGACTGCCTGCTCTGAAAATAGAGCACAACCAGTTAGAAAAACACTTCTCAAAGATTAATAAATAAAACTGGTCATAGGTAAAGAATTCTTACCTGTCAAGCGAGAGTCAAGCTTCTTGAACTCATGATCAGGAGAAACAACATCTTTCTAATACTTCTTTTTTCGATCGATAACCTTTGCGACATGACTTTTTCATGGTCGAGCAAATTGGTTATGATCTTTCCATCACTTTCAAACCAACAAGGGAAAAAGTGATGCGAGTGCTATGCAAGTACTCGGAAACTATCCTTTTCCTTATCTTTCTTTTCATACCTTTTGATTCTCCTTACACTGGTCGGAAAGTGGGAATGTCACCTAGTAGAAGTTTCTTCTCTCTGCATGTGTTTTTTTATCACTAGAAGGAACTTCCTAGTGTTTAGACCCTTGTTTTTACTACCAAGATAAGAAATTGATTTCAAAGGATGTGATCAAAACCAAGGAGACAAAGCTTTATTTCATAAAGTCCAAAAGATACATATTACATGTTACAAAAGTTGAAAAAAAAATACTAGTTATATTTCTTCTATGACCTTTCTTCTAACTGGTTAGTCTATTCAACCAGTTCTTTGGATTTCTTCTTCAAAGTGGTCAAAATTGATCTCCATCAAAAGAAAGCAGAAGATATGTAATTGGTAAGCGCTTGTCCAGTATGTTGTTTCCCTTCGATATGAACTTCAGTCTTGATCGAAAGCTACACATCATAGACAATGAAGTGCTCACTTGGTCATCGAGATCCTTTTTACCAAATTCCTGAGGACTTCAATCCATGGAACAAATTGACTTTTCAACCACCTTAAAGTTATGTTCCATATATTTTATTTTTCCACGATCTTACTCATAGTGGAAAAATACCAAGGTGATCTGAGTTCACACTCATAAAAAGCTTTGAAGATAGAAATCTAACCTTTCTCTTTTACAGACCACCGTTCATCATCTACCATTTTCCACTTCAACAAAAGTTTCAGAAAATTTCTTTTAACAACATCAAAGTTGGTTGTGTTCTTCATATCCATCCTTGATTCCTCCCATTCAAACTTAGGTCCGACTATTTCTTCTAAGAAATCTGCTCGGGCTTGAGGAGTTTAGGAAAAGAATTTTAGAGAAGAAGCAGAGGTGGGATAGGTAGAAATATTACAAGTGAGTTTTTTCTAAGTTCTGCCCTTCCGATGGTTATTTATAGCCATCAACTTGTGACAGAATTCAATGGATCGGGATGGAAGTCCAACGGTTAAAATTCTATTAGAAATTGTTCCCGATGAATCATTGGAAACCAAAGCATCACCATCTCTTCGCAAATTGTTCTTCATAAATAGAATTTGCAAGAGATGGTAGGCATTCTTTTCTGTCTATTCAGGAAAATGAGTTTTATTTTTACAACTTAAGTAAAAAATACCTTTCTTGACCAAGTCAATTTCTGGTCAAAAGAAAAACCAATCGAAAAGACTTTACTTTCGACAACTATCCTACGACCTCTTTTCCAAGTAAATCATTTTCACTTGAAGTTGGGGCTAGATGACGATAATATAATAATCCTCAATTAATTAAGTTATTTATCTGTAGTATTATAGATAATAATATCGCTTATACAACCATCAAAGATACCCCTCAATATTAACAACGAGAGAGATCATACACATCTAGTAGTCGTAAGTTATTCTACGACCACCCTGTATGGTCGTAAGTCCTACTACGATCATTTCATAGTCGCAAGTTCTTCTACGACCACCTACTAATTGTAAGTCCTACTACGATCACCTCATGGTCGTAAGTTCTTCTATACCAGGTTGTAATATCCTAATTTTCGCGTCTTTTTGAAATTTTCAAAGTAAAAAGAAACAATTCAATTTTTCTCAAAATAATTAAATCTTAATTTGAAATTTTAGAAATTAAAAATTTAATATGAATAAATCAAAAATCAATTAAATTCAAAACTATTTTATTTGCGTTCCTTTGATCCCAAGGTATTTTCTCGAATTTAAAAAGGTTTTTCTATTTTTCAAAAATAAAAATAATTTATGTGCAAAAATGATAATCAAATTTATTTTCTAAATAATTTCCTTAAGTTCAAAATAATTCAGGGAGTTTCTCTGAATTTTTTAGAATTTTTGAACTCGAATTGCCATTTTCTAAAAGCCCTTTTGATTTCTCGTAATTTCTAGCAATTAAAAATGATTTTATGTTCAAAAATAAAAAAAAAATTTGAAAATATTTTATTTAAACTCTAAATACCCTATTTAACTTCTCTAAAAATGTATAGAATGTTTAGAGCTATCTTACTATTTTTCAAGTTTAAAAAGATTTTTTAACATTTTAAAATTAATTACTATGTAAAAACAAAGTTATTATTTTTCTTTTATTATTTTATTTGAACTCAAAATATTGTATTTAGTATGTGAGATTTTTAGTGGATTTTTCGGAGTTGAATTGTTATTTGTCCCAAATTAATTAGTGTCTTTTGGAATTTTCAGAAGAAAAATATCTATAGTCCAGATTTATTAATGATTTTCCATTACCAGCCGGAACAGTAATCACCGCTGGTTATCCCCGCTTAACACCGGCCATAACTTCGATGATCAATTTCGGCCAAACCGTTACTCCTTTGCCCCTATAAATTGGACCTGGCCCTTTGCCCCTATAAATTGGACCTGGCCTCTCCATCCCATTTCCACAACGCCCTCGCTCGGTTTTGCTAAAGCATGCTGGAGCTCCCTCTGCTAGCTCTTCTTCTCTAAGTCCAGCGAGTACTCCGACGAACCCGATCTCCCTGTCCATTGCTCTGTTGCACACCAAATTTTACCCATGAGTTCCTCTTGATATTCCCCCATTTCTATTCAAGCGGAATTTTTATTTCCTTATTGGTTCATTGCGGCCACAAAAGAACCATCGGCCACCTCTCTTCCCCAACTCCGGCGACATCTTCGACGACCTCTCCCGGCCTATCTTGTCAACCATTGATGATCAAATTTTTATTAGAGTATCCTCAAGATACCTCTACAAAGTCTCAATTCAGTTCGCTTGGAGTTCGCCGAAGCACCATCGGCCACCTCTTCTTCCCCAAGTCCGACGACAATTCCATCGAGCCCAATCACTTCCACCATTGGGTATTTTTGTGAACCATTTCACCTGCATGTTCATCTCAATATTATATACATTTCTATTCAAACAGAGTTTTAATTTGCTCATCGAATCGTCGCGCACCCGCACGCCCGTACCACTGCCGTCGCCACCGCCACGGTGTTGCCTCGGTCGCACCGTCGCCACCGAAGTGTCCTCACCCCACCGGGGTTCCATTTTTCCAGTCGTCGGTCACTGCCGCACCGTCACTCGCCGGCCGCCGCCATGCGCTAGTGTCGCTGGTCCCTGTTGTGTTTCTTCCCTATTCTTCCTTTCTCTTTTGTTTCACTAACAATTGGTCTCATATATCATACACTCTCTCTATCTTGTTCTCTCACTAGCAATAGGGCCCCTCATGTCAGCTTTGTGATTAAATCATTCATTTTTCGAAAAGGAATATTCCACCGAATATTATTTCTTCTCTCTCATTTTTCTAGCAATTTTCAGTTTCGATAAACTTCCAGAGGCTCGTTCTCTTTCATACAAACTCTGATTTAGTCGATTCTTCATCCTAAATTCAATACATTTATTTTAGTATATTTTGTTAATTTTTAGATTTTATTTAGATTTATCATTATTTATTTGTGTCATTTTGCGCGTATAGAATCTGGTGTTGCCTAAGCCTTCTTGGACCAGTCTGCCAGAGTAACTCAAATCTTCGACGAAGGCAAGTCGTTGGCCTTTGATCATGTTGTACTCATTTTTATAAAAATATATTATTTTATATCAACATGCATGCTAATTTTATATCATTATTTTCAGAGTAGCTAATTACATAATTGACATTATGTCACCTTAAATATTATGAATGTTATGTATTCTTTGACACCATAGGAATGGTTGATATTATTTGGATATATACCAACATGGGTGGCGTAGTGGCGTAGTATTCTTAGTCATGCTTAGTTGTACAATGGGGTTCCTATACATAATGTTATTCTTGATAACTTGACTTAATGAGATATGGAATTGTGGTGCGAGACCACTATTGTAAAAATTGTTGTACCATGGCTGGGATGCCAATGGGCCTGGTTGAACAAAAATATTTCATACCTAAGCAAACGATCGTGAAGTAAAAGTGTGCGGGTAGCATATTTTGGATGAGGTTGTCTCGCTTGAATAATCACTATGAACTTAATCTTGTGCGCCATTAATCTGAGCCTTATCGTGCAACCACATGTCTAGTATGGGATGAATCTAGCTAATTAATTAGCAATGTCTTGATTTTAGTTCTTTTTTTGGAAGCGTAAACTATGGGATAGACATTCACAATGGCGTAAGAGGGGGCCCCGAATGGGTGTGAGGTCCATTCGGTGGTGAAACCTTAGCGGACAGAACTAGGTTAAGACAGCTTTGTAAAGGCCTTGTGATAATAATTTAGTCGCACACCTATGAAAGTGTGTCAGAGTGTTAAAACTATTTGAACAGTCGTGTCCTCGGTCATAGACAATGCCTGAAGATTACACATGAGGTATAAAGATTTTATAAAATGTTTGGATGGTGGTATGGATGGGAAGTGAACGGGTAGTTCATTAGTTGTTGGTTGGGAGGTGAATAGGTAATTCATTTATTGTTTCAAAGTAATTGTTTACTTTATTTATATAATCCTTCCAATTATGCTTTACAATCTATTTACTTGTCAATATTACTTTCTGCAAAATAACTATACAACTATTTCTTTGTTCAAGCCTTGCATTAATATTAATTGCATACTATTTCCTACGACTTGCTGAGTACTTTATGTACTCACGACTTTATGCCTTATTGATCAGTTGTTGAGAAAGACTACGGAAATCCAGAGTTCTACGAGTACTTTGAAGACTATGCGAACTAGGATGCACTCCTCACTCAATTGCTTGTGGGCATGTCGGATGGCCACCACAAGTTATCTTATTTCCGTTGCAAGAGTTATGTTTGTCTTTTAAGCCCTATGTGGCAAACTATGTAAACTTTGACTATAAGATCTGTTGCTACTATTTAATAATAATTTTCTTATTTCTTACCTATTTCGTTGTATGGATATGATTTTCATTGATGTTGTCACTGTGTGAGCTAGCTACTGATCATGAGACTAGTTCAGAATACACAGAGTGTCCGAATTTGCATGTTCGGGTCTTGACATAGGTCAATAAATCAGATGACCCTGTACCAGCCCTTGGACCTATCATACCTGCCGCGAAGAGGTCCTGTAACATGCTTCTCATGTCACCTTGAGTTACCAGCGAGGAAGTAGTATCAACAACAGCCTTTCTATTCTCTTCCGCCGCCCTCATTGCGGTTTCTTCTTCCTCCTTCCTCGCAACCTCAATCTCCTCAGGAGTCATCTTCTCGAACAACTGGAGCAATGCAAACCACTATGAAGATATGCCGCGCGTATCTTCCACGATCACGGCAATTCTTCACGCACCAACGTTCTGCCGAACCTCAACGACTGCGTTCACGGTCATCCAAATCATTGTTTTTTTTTCTTCAGAAAATCCTTTTTTTCTTCTCTTACCTCCTTTCTCCCTCGGTCTCTTCTAGAACCGAGAGGCTTCGGTCTCTCCAGAGCCGAGCGATCGAGCTCCTCTCTGCTTTGAAAGCCACCGAGGCGATGGCGACGGCGACTCCTACCCGAGGCGATGGCGACTCCTACCCGAGGCGATGGTGACGGCGACCCGAGCCGAGGCGACGGCGACCTCCTCTGCTCCCAAGGCGACCGAGGTTGGCGGCCCGCGCGACTCGAGCGGCGGTGGCGGCGGCACGCGCAACCCGAGCGACGGCGCCACGCAAAGATGCGTAACCCGAAGCGGCGGCACGGCGGCCCGCGACCGAGCGGTGGCGGCCGCGCACGCGCCACGAGGCACAGCAGCGGTGAGGCCCGAGCGGCGGTTTCGTCCGATGAAAAAGAGAAAGGGGAACAACGGCGGCGGTGGGCGGCTGAGGTATGTGAGGGCTAGGGTTTGGGTTTGGTGGTGGATGGGCACGGAGGCTCTGATACCACGTGGAATTTCGGGGGTTAATTGTTGTGTGTCCCATAGGATCCCCACAACTTTTTTTTATAGCCTTAAACAAGAATTCGACTCTTATACAACTTGCTATTGAGATCGAACACGAACTCTCCAACACTCCCCCTCAAGATGGGCCGAAGATATTAATCATGCCCATCTTGTTACATATTATAGCACTCTCACTAGAGCCTATCCCTTTAGTAAAATAGTCAGCTAACTGTTCACCAGACTTGACATACTCTAACTTCAATATTCTGCCATCGAGCTTTTCCTTGATGAAAAACCTATCAATCTCAACGTGCTTGGTACGATCATGCTGAACTGGGTTGTTAGCAATGTTGATTGCAGATTTATTGTCACAATGCAACACCAAGAGATTATTCCTCCATATTCGAAGCTCGGACAATAACCCCTTCATCCATATCATTTCACTCACACTCAACGTCATTGCTCTGTACTCTGCTTCTACAGTAGACCGAGCCACAACCTCCTTCTTGCTTCTCCATGACACAAGGTTACCTCCCACAAAGATGCAATATCCAGAGGTATACCTCCGTCATCCACACCGCCGCCTTCAATCAAGATCGCAATACCCTTCCACATTCAGATGTTGATTCTTCCTAAACCAAAGGCCTTTCCCAGGGCTACTCTTCAAATACCGCAGGATTCGATAGACAACATCCATGTGTCCTATTCTGGTATCATGCATATATCGACTAACCACACTCACTGCATATGAAATATCAGGTCTTGTATGGCATAAATAGATTAGACGCCCAACAAGCCTTTGATAAGCTTCCTTGTCAACTGGATCTCCCGACTCAGCACATAGCTTGTGATTCCTATCAATAGGTGAAGCAATAGGGCGACACCCAAGCATACCTGTTTCTGCTAGCAGATCAAGGACATACTTCCTCTAAGAGAGAACTATACCATTCGAAGAACGGGCAATCTTAATCCCAAGAAAGTATCGAAGAGGTCCAAGATCTTTCACCTCAAATGCCTCTCCCAATTTTTTCTTCAAGGACTTGATTTCTTCGGCATCGTCTCCAGTAATCACAATATCATCAACATAGACTGCCAATATAGTGATATGTGATCATCTATGCATATAAAACACAGTATGATCTCCCTTGCACTGAGAATAGCCCAAACTATGCATCGCACGCCGACTCTATCAAATCACGCCTTGAAATCGCTTGCATCAGTATAAAGACTTCTTGAGTCTACACACCTTCCTCTCAGTCTGCCTGTTCTCAAAGCCTGGAGGAACCTCCATGTATACCTCCTCTTGTAAATCACCATGTAGAAAAGCATTCTTCACATCCAACTGATGTAAGGGCCATCCAAAGTTAGTTGCACAGGAGATCAACGTTCTTACCGTGCTCATCTTCGCCACTGGTGCAAAGGTCTCATCATAGTCTATCCCATATGTTTAACTATAACCTTTTACAACCAACCGTGCCTTGTATCTTTCTACCTTGCCTTCAGGAGTTTGCTTAATTGTAAACACCCATTTGCATCCTACTGCCTTTTTTCCTGTTGGAAGTGGAACAAGATCCCATGTCTTGTTCTTCTGAAGTGCACTAAGTTCCTCCTTCATGGCATCCGTCCACTTAGGCTCCTTCTTAGCAGCTCGCCAACCCTTTGGAACATGCACTGTATGAAGAGATGCAATGAATGCTTTGTATGCAGGTAAGATATGGGAATATGAGATGAAGTTTGCAATGTCATGCTCAAAGCCGTACCGGACTGGAGGTTTTCCAGCATTAGCTCTAGTTTCCCTACGTTGTGCAAGTGGTAATTCTAAATGAGAGTGATTAGAATAAACATTACCACTCGCCCCAAGGGGAGGCAAGGAACTTGATGGAGAGAGATCCAAGGAGGGATTTGGGACTGGATCAATTGGCAAGGCCGGCTGTTCAGAAAACTGTTCAGGCTGTGGCAAAGCCGGGTGTTCAGAAAGCTCCGCCGTTGGCTCCGCTGTCTGTTTGTCTCTCTGCTTCTCCCCCTGTTTCCCAAAGCGTCTTCGTTGATAAACCTTCAGTTCTTTTGGGGCTAGGACTTCTCCATCATATTCTGTTAGGCTTGGGCACGGAATTGTTCCCACAATAACTTCTTCTCATTGACTCTCCTTGTTCTCCCCCTCTCGACTGTCACCCTCGGTGATAGGAGAGAGCTCCAAATACTGATCAAGAGTACCTCCACTCGTGTAGTAAGGCTCCAACTCCCGGAATGTCACATCCATACTCACGAACAACCTTCGTTCGACTGGGTTGCAGCATCTATGGCCCTTCTGACTCGATGAATAGCCTATAAAGATACATTTTAATGCATGTGGATCCAACTTGCCAACCGATGGTCGGTGGTCTCGTACAAAACACACACAACCAAACACCTTGGGAGGCACCTTGAACTCCCGTTGACCCAAAAGAAGTTCAGTTGGAGACCTCATCCCAAGTATTCGAGATGGCATGCGATTGATGAGATACGCTGCCGTCATCACTGCCTCGCTCCACAACCCCTTTGGCACATTCATCTGAAACATAAGTGAACGTGCTACCTCCAACAAATGTCTATTCTTCCTTTCAGCCACTCCATTCTGAGGTGGGGTTTCTGGACAAGTAGTCTGATGAAGTATCCCCTCTTCTGAGAGATGCATTGCAAACTCCTTATTAACATACTCAGTTCCATTATCGGATCGAAGAATCCTAACCTTTGTGTCAAACTGAGTAGCAACCATCCTATGGAAGTCCTGGAAACATCGAAGGGCCTCGCTCTTGTGTTTCATCATATAAATCCAAGTCATACGAGTATAGCAATCAATAAATATGATAAACCACTTAAAACCACTCACAGAAGTAACTGAGCACGGACTCCAAACATCTGAATGTACTAATATAAAAGGTTCATAACTCCAAAGACCAATGCTACTATATGTAGACCGTGTATGCTTTCCAAACTCACAAGCATCACACACAAGTTTACTCTTATCTACCCTTTTGAACAAATCAGGATATAATTGACTTAAACTCTCAAATGATAGATGTCCCAAGCGACGATGATGTAATAAAACTTCTCCCTCGATTCCTCCTATAGCCACTGCCAATGCCGAATCAACCTAATCAATGTACCACAGCCCATTACGCCTTATTCCAGTCCCAATCCTCTTCCCAGTTCTCTTCTCCTGGAATAAACACGAATCATCATCAAATGTGACAGTGCATTTGAATTGGTCAATGATAGAACTGACTGAAAGAAGGTTGACTGGAAAGGAGGGAACATGCAAAACGGAGGATAAAGCAATGGATGGTGTGCACTCTACAGATCCTACACCCTGAATAAGCTGGGAAGTTCCATCAGCTGTTTGGATAGTTTCAGAATGAGTATATGGGGTGTAAGATGCGAAAGCACTAAGTGAACCCATGACATGCTTGGATGCTTCTGAATCTATGATCCAATCAATATGAGGGTGCTTATATGTAGATGCAAGTGCATGTTCCTGAGTACCTTCGCCCACATGGGCATAGTTTGCAAAGTTACCAAATGATGTGGAATCATGAGAAGTCTCCAATGCCTTTCCCTGCTGCCACTTCTCCCACTGCATAGCTTGCTCGCCTGTCAGAGTAACAGACGCGATCTCCTCTGTCAGGGCCACATTAGCCCTGGGGCCAGCTCGGCCCCTTCCTCGACCTCCACCTCCACGACCACCATGATCTCAACCTCGACCTCGATAGTCTCCACCTCGGCCTCCATGACCACCACGGCCTCCACCTCGACCTCCATACTGTGGAGAAGGACAAACACGGCTCAGATGTCCTCTCATCCCATAGTTGTAGCACTCTCTATCATCTGGTATGGCATATGCTGATCTGACCGGGTTGTTGTCCCCCATTACTCGTAGTCGAACCTCCTCCTGCACCATAGCCGAAATAGCCTCCTCTATGGTAGGTAAGTTTGCCAAGTGAAACATTGCAGCTCTTCTACTTTCAAACTTTGGGTTCAGTCCCTTTAGGAAGTGTGTAACCCGTCTGCGTTGCAGCCACACCCTGCCAATCTCAATATCACCAACACACGTTAACTGCAGTGGATCATAGTGATCTAAATCTACCCACAGTTGCTGCAGTTCACTAGCATACTCCTGGACAGTCTGCTCCTCCTGTTTCAGGGCCTCCACCTTACCCTAGACCTCCACCATCATCATTATATTTCCTGCCCCGGAGTACATGTTGCTTAGCGTCTTCCATATCGCTGGCGCACTCTGTATCATCTCCACCATGCGAGCGATGGATGGAGCCATCGAAGTTAGCAACCAAGCTACCACCACAGAGTTGGTGGTGTTCCACATCCTCCAACCCATGCTTGCCTTGTCTGCAGGCTCAACGCAAGTCTCCTGCAGGTAGTGCTCCACCCCCTTCGTCCTCAGAATCAATGAGCCCTTCTAGACCAACTCAGGTAATTCTTACTTCCTTCTAACTTTACATCATTCGGCATCAGCTCCAGCTTTAGGTCAGATGACCCTGTACCAGCCCTTGGACCTATCATACCTGCCGCGAAGAGATCCTGTAACATGCTTCTCATGTCACCTTGAGTTACCAGCGAGGAAGTAGTATCAACAACAACCTTTCTATTCTCTTCTGCCACCCTCATTGCGGTTTCTTCTTCCTCCTTCCTCGCAACCTCAATCTCCTCAGGAGTCATCTTCTCGAACAACTGGAGCAATACAAACCACTATGAAGATATGCCACGCATATCTTCCATGATCACGGCAATCTTCACGCACCAACGTTCTGCTGAACCTCAACGACTGCCTTCACGGTCATCCAAATCATTGTTTTTTTTTTCTTTAGAAAATCCTTTTTTTCTTCTCTTACCTCCTTTCTCCTTCGGTCTCTTCTAGAACCAAGAGGCTTCGGTCTCTCCAGAGCCGAGCGAGCCGAGCGATCGAGATCCTCTCTGCTTCGAAAGCCACCGAGGTGATGGCGACGGCGACGGCGACTCCTACCCGAGGCGATGGCGACTCCTACCCGAGGCGATGGCGATGGCGACCCGAGCCGAGGCGACGGCGACCTCCTCTGCTCCCAAGGCGACCGAGGTTGGCGGCCCGCGCGACCCGAGCGGCGGTTCCACGCAAAGATGCGTGCAACCCAAGTGGCGGTGGCGGCAGCCCACGCGCGCCCACGAGGCACAGCAGCGGTGCGGCCCGAGCGGCGGTTTCGTCCGATGAAAAAGAGAAGGGGGAACAACGGCTGCGGCGGGCGGGGGAACAACGGCGGCGGCGGGCGGCTGAGGTATGTGAGAGCTAGGGTTAGGGTTTGGTGGTGGATGGGCACGGAGGCTCTGATACCACGTGGAATTTCGGGGGTTAATTGTTGTGTGTCCCGTATGATCCCCACAACTTTTATTTATAGTCTTAAACAAGAATCCGACTCTTATACAACTTGTTATTGAGATCGAACACGAACTTTCCAACATATTAGTTGAGTAGTGTTGTGTTATACGAGCCGTACATAACATTGGTGTAACTTGTAAGCTCATACCGCTCATACCAATGGACAAAGTTACCATTAACAGTGAGATGAATGATCTAATTTGCATCGTTATGGTTTTGTCATGCTGCTGCTATGAGGACGATTCTTTGTTCTATTTTTTTTTTCCAAATTTCTGCCAATAGTGAATCGCAGGTTGGTCTGATGAGTGAAGTTCAGAAGCACCTGACAGTGGGTGTGGGTAAAAATGCTATTGAAATTTGTACGCAGTCTTTCTGGGATACTTGCAAGCCCTTGTTCTTCTGTTGTAACTTGTAGAGGGAGTAACTCCCATTTGATATGTTCCATGGTTATTTGAAGATACCAAGCCTAGCAGAATTCGTGATGCAATATTAGTAGTTTAAGAAGCAAGTGTCATATCAGAAGTTGGTCGCTCTAATCCTCTGATAAGAAATTTTGGAATTCGGCTGTAGTTGACTGATGGGGCAAAAGGACTTGTTGGCCAAGGCAAAGAAATTGGCCAGTGCTACCTTGCAGAAGGGTGTTTAGATGGAACGACTTGCTTCCCAAGGAGTGATTTCCTTCAACACTTTCCTTTAATTTGTTCTTTTATTATTGCTGAGTTCAGGCCCAGGCGACCAGGCGTCCATTTGGGGATGAGAAAACACAAAGAACGAAAATATCAATATATGTAGCAATACTGTAGCATGAGAGGGAAACAACAGAAGTACTAATTAGCACCAAAGGGTAACTGAAAACTGCAGCTTAAGTGAAAATGGTTTGAATGTATCTCATTCTCCATGGTATACTCACAAACAGGTTCAGCCTTCTTCCAATCTTCCTTCCATTTTTCAGAGGCAATCTACAGTGCCAGACCAACCTCTCCTAGGAACACATAAGGATAACTCGCCTGTAAGAGAAAAAATGATGCTCTAAAGAAATTTACAAGATGATCTTGTCTTCTACATGTGGATTACATTACTCGCGCTCTAAGGAACGAATGATTGTTCCTTACATTTCCGCTCTAGAATACATTGAGGAGGCTAGCCATCAACGCGTGTCTTTGTGGCCAGTGGTCAAGTTAAGTTTGAGTTGCACTAACTACATGTCGGATGAGTTTATTTGTGGATTTTTCAGGTTTTAATCCTGTGACCTCTAGATTGCCGACCAAAAGTACCCCTCGATAAAAAGCACACAGGAGGCAGAAACGAAAAGAAAAGGGCACATATTTGCCGAAGAGGATGAATGGGTTGCGCCATGTACTGGTTTTATTAAAATAAATGTTGACGGTGCTTTCATCAAGATACCTTCCAGGGTGCTTCTGGTGTGATTGCTCGTGATCATGAAGGGTTTTTTTCAGGTTGCGCGGCCGATGACAGCATAAGGCTATTCTTAATGGGCAGTATCTTAATGCAGTTTTTAGTGCATGAGAAGTGTTATGATATCATCTTCCCAATGCATGGTTTCTTATATTGTAGTATCTTAAGCTGTTTCATTTAATCACATGCATAAGACTGTTTTGCATTGGATTTCGAGCTAGAATAGTATCTAAATTAGATACTAGAGTATCCTCTCTCTTCATTAACTATGGTGTCACATCATTATTTTGCCTACATGGCAAGCTAAGATACTAGCCAAAGTGGAGCATTGGGAGCAGCCTAAGTGCATCCCCAGTCCCCAATTCCCAAGTCCCAAATCCCAAAGTCTAAATTCCATAAATTTTTCTTAATAACTTCTCTAAATTATTTGAGATGACTCGAGTACAACCAAATTGTCCATTTTCTGTTAAACAATATTTTGTTAATTCTAAACATCCATCTCGAAAATCCTAGACCCGCCACTATTCGAAGTGTCAGGTGAACTTATGGTAGGTCGTCGACACCATCATTCTGAGGTGTTTTCGAGAATTTTTTAAAATAATATTATTTTAATAAAAAATTACAAAAATAAATAGTCAATTTTTTTACAAAAATGGTCTACTATTGCCATTACAAATGGCAATGGGGACAAATCACTATTTAAAATGGCGACAGTATCCCCATCGCTCACCTACCAGGCATTTACTACCCCTGTCGTCGGATCCCCCCTCCTATCGCCACAGCCTAGAAAAATATCAAAAAATTAGCCAAAAATCATTTTTATTCGAAGAAAAAAGAAAGAGGAAGGGGAGGGAGAGGAGGACAGGGGAGGCGTGACCTAGCGAGAGTGACCTAGCGAAGTGCTATCAGTTTGTAGCGGAGGAGGGGGGAGAGGGGGAAGCGGATCCGGTCGTCCACCTTGTAGGTAAATGTTCTTACAACTTTGTATCTAAATTCGAAACCTTGATAGGTTAGCAAATAAAACTAGCGACATAGAATTGAATGGATTAGATAATTTTAGATGTATTGATATGTAGTGTAGTTTGCTGTAATACATCATTTTAGATGTGCATAGTTTAGTTTATCGTATAGATATTATTTATTTATAGTGCGGTACGTGAATGGTTTAGAAAGTTCTCCGTGCATTGCTATGTAGTGTATTATCTTGTAGTTTAGTATTTGATATATCGTTAATCGTGTAGAATTTTTTGGTGTAATAATTGAATTAATTAGATAGCTCTACATGGAATGTATTGCTATGTGGTGTAGTATGGTGTAGCACATAATCTTAGTTGTGTGTAGATCAGTTCCGGATATGTCGTTAATCGTTGTAGAATTTTTTTGGTGCAATAATTGAATTAATTAGATAGTTCTACATGGAATGCATTGCCATGTGATGTAATGTCATGTAGCGCATAATTTTAGTTGTGTATAAATCAGTTCCAGATATGTCGCTAATAGTGTAATTTTTTGGTGCAATAATTAAATTAATTAGATATATTGTTTCTTATTAAATTTTAACTATGATTCATATTATTAATAATGTAGCATTGAATTTTCAAGTATGGCAGCCGCAGGAGATGCTGTGCAATAGCCCTATGAGTTGCTTGATCCGGCCGTTGATGTGGGTCACCATAGCCGCCTCAGTACCGTCCTCCCTTAGCCTGACGAGGCACCCATCGAGCTTGGTGCATTGCGGCTACGCGAGCCCATGAGGGCATGGAAAGTCGACCCATGTTGGGTTCCCAGGTACGTGTAGTTGTGACTTTCGTGTACTCAATTTCAGTCCGACTAGTGGGGGTGGACTCACATATATTGTTAACCCTTTCGACACAGGTTGAGAGCAGCAAGCCTGCTTCCTCTAGCAAAGATGGTGGAGGCGGCGTGAGAGGACGAGCAGGACATCAAGGGTGGTGGTCATACATCGAGGCGGTTTCCGTACAACCAGTGCCTCCTTACGGCGCTGGTTGACCATTGGAGGCTGAAGATGCACACATTCTACCTTCTGTGTGAGGAGATGGCGCCTACGCTTCAGGATGTGGGCTTCCTGTCAGTTTTTCATGCGTGGGCTTCCCCCTAGCGACGTATGATGTGGCACACGACCTCCTCGCGAGGTTCCAGGTCTTGCCGCCGATGCCGGTCTGAGGAGTTCGAGAGCGCGCGCGGGCGGCGTTGAAATGGCTCGCGATTCTACGTAAGCATTTATAACTCTTGTGTTTCCATTTCAATTGTTTTGTTTAACTTAGTAATGAGTCCCTGTCTCCTTGCAGCCACAGCATATGGCACATGACGCACCCAACTACACAGTGGGGAGATACTTCGAGGCCTACTTGTTGTGGTTGTTCAGGTGGGTCATGTTCTGCGGGTCCCACGAGACAGCATTGACAAGCACATGATCCGCTACGCATGGGAGTTGGCGGAGATGGAGGTGGAGGAGATCCAGTCATACATCTGGGACCCGGCGGTGCTGTGCGCAACGTACTGCGCCATTGGGTTCAGGATAGCTTTGTCCTTTTCGGATGGCCGCTCCTCCTTCCACTGTGGTCCTTCGAGCGTTTCCAGGTCGGACGACTGCAGCTCGACCTCGGAGCCTACACCATCACCATGTATGCCACCGCTACCGACATGGGCATCCCGACCATGGGTACGGTGTGGTGTCACCGACAGGTAGGTTTTCTGAACCTTTAGTTTGTTTCGTAATGTGCTTTATTTGCATGTGCTCATGTTTTGTTGTTCTATTCCACATATCGCATTCGCACCGATCACTACACATGAGTCCTACCAAGACTATGCTGTTATGTTCGATGAGTTGACGAATGATCGCGTCATCTGTACACCATACACTCCTGATCAGGTGTATGCGCACGCATCCCAAGGCCTATTGAGCTTGTGTTAGCGAGGCTCTGGGTATTGGCTCACGCGTCATCGCTTGGTGCACGATGTCTTCGTAGAGGAGTACCACGTGCACCGGGTGATGCGATGGTTCAGACTACGACAATAGGTCTCAGTGCCCTAGGGGAGCCATTCCCACCGAATGTCCATCGGTAAGTTAACTTTTTATTTTTGTCATAGCCTTGGGCCCGGCGTACTTACAAATTTATCGTATTACCTTCCACAGGTACACTAGGAAGGGAGTATCTGGTAGGACTTCCGGGGCTGAGAAGCTGGTCCCTTGGATTGAGTAGTGGCTCCAAGCCTCGGAGGATGTAGTCCAGGAGGATGCTCCCTACGACCACCAGACGTACAAGGAGTACATCGAGTAGTACTCCACTCGAACAAGGGTTCATTGTGTCAGGATCGCGGACGACCCACCATGATACGAGGTTGCGACGACCGACACGTACCCCATCCAACCAGACTCCGCATTCCATTGCACGATACGTATTGAACGGTCTATACTTCTTATTTACTTCTCATGTTTTCGGTTTCTAACTTGTTATTTCTGTGTACAAAATGATCTAAACTAGGAGATGTACACGTTGGTGAGCTTCATGCGTGGCATGACGATCTGGGAGCGTGTCGTCGTGACGGAGTACAACCTCAAAGACTCCATGGACCAGATCATGGAGAAGGCGAGGCGATGCATCGATCTTACATCGTGTCAGAGGCCAAGAGACGTGCATGACCCAACATTTTGTGGACAGGAGGAGCCATAGTGTATCACGCCCAACGGCTCCTCACCCAGACGTGTCAAGTGGGTCCTCGTGGTACTGTGCTGTGAGTACCCCAGCACAGTTCGCAGGTACACCCGAAACACTCACATCTGCTTATTTATTTCGAATTCCACTTTTTACTAACACCAAGTTCTTCTGATAGGTCCTTAGTTCCACCAGTACATGGGACAAGACTACACGAAGCTGTCCGCTGTGATGCATCAACCAAGTCGGTTAATACTCCCGCGTCATGTGTACTTTCAGTATTTCCATCTTGTTTACATGCATAACGTATTGTTCCATAGGTCGTAGACCCCTTTGGGACGAGGAGCTAGTGTCGCACAAGGGAGCACAGACCCGGGACTGCGACTTCAACGACGAGTGGACGCTACGGCGAGAGGGCAGTGGGCCTTCACACGGCGAGAGCACTCCTAGCCAGGTCTCCGTTGGGACTTCATAGCTACACAGTGCGTCCAGAGCGAGCCAGCCGACACAATCCCCTATCGCAATACCCATGCAGGCTAATCGCGATGATAAGGTACCTCGGTCGCCAGAGCCTTTGATATACTCACACCAACGTCTGCAGCCGGCCCGCCGGACGAAATTAGGGGCCACACGTGGGGTACACCCTAAGAGGCCCCGCGAGTAAATGTATCACAACTTTTATGTAAATATTATTTGTGTACAACTTACATTATGCTCGTCACGTGTTTATGATATTATTTACTTTGTTGTATGTACAAGTAACTATGTGAGGGAGTCAGCATCGCGACACCCTACACCACCCTACTTCTAGCCTTTTCGTACGCGAAATGACCACACTCTTGTTCCCAAATCATTCTCTCTAATATTTCGTTAGGTACTCTCAAATAAATCGGGACAATTGCATTAGAAAATGACACTTCAAATATTTCGAAAGAGGGCTATTTTTGTTATTGCGCCACCGAAATCGTATTCCAAATATGTTTGGTTAGACCAAAACTTCTAAATTGTTCTCTACTTCACATTTTCTTATCTTTTCAAAAATGATCGGTTACCAAAATATCTATGTAATTTAATTCCAATTTGACCTCCTCTTGACATTTGAATTTGCGACATACTCCTGTCGCCAATTCAAATGACGATAGAACTATTTCCATAGCGACAAAGGTACTGTCGTCATTTCAAATAACGATAGTGATCTTTTTTTTTTGTAATTCTTTATTAAAATAATATTTTTTTTAAAAAAAAATAGTGTTTTCCATCCTAGCTGACATTCAAGAACTAAGCAGGGAATTTCACGATTTCCGAATTTGTTTTGCAAGGAGGAAAGTTAATCTTGCAGCACAGATTTGTGCGAAACAAGCTAGTTCGGATAGACAATGGTGCACATGGCTTAACCAAGTACCAGACTTCCTTTTTTTTTCTTGTGTACCGAATTCCTCTAACTCTGTTCATGAGCAATAAAACTTAAGCTCTCGATTCGCACAAAAAAAGGGCACCAAAAAAAGTAAAGAAGAGGAAAAATGGAAGCAGCAGCCATGTAGCCACGCTGCCCTCCACGTCACTCCTTATGCACGGCCAGCGCCAGCACGGCCGCACTTACAAAAGAACCCACGCGGCCCCGACCCTCGGCAAACCCCAAACCTCGCGGCACACCACCTGCTCGATCAATTGCCCCGCTCCCGGACCAGCCCGCTCGCCGCCGCCACCGCCACCGCCAACGCCGCCGATGAGCTTCCTCGCGGGCCGCCTCGCCGCCAAGGAGGGCGCGTACTTCCTCCAGGAGTCCAGGAACGCCGCCGGACGCCTCGCGCAGAAGCTCCCCTCCCCCGCGCCCGCGCCCGGGCCGGCGTCCACGCAGCCGTCGCCCGACGTGCTCCCGGAGATCCTCCGCCACTCCATACCCATCAAGGCGACGCCGCCTCCGGCCGATCCCTCCCTCTCCGCCTCCTCCCGCTGGGCCCTCTCGCCGGGCGGCGCCGAGGCTGTTGGCGTGTCCCCCGACGCGCTCAACCCGCTCCGCTCCTACGTCTCGCTGCCGCAGGCCACATTCGGTCCCAAAAGGTAATTCGTCTTTGCCCCCTGGTTTTTGCTCCAATTTCGTTCCTCAGTAGTAATGAATTCTGGGTGATCGTGTGTATGTGTATGTGCTGCACTGGGTAAACGCGTACATGATCGTTCATGCTTGGATACACGAGAAAGCAATTGCTCATGCGTGCATATGCAAGATGCATCTTTTGATCGGGGGCAAGTAGTTGAGTAGGTGTGGACTGTAAAAATCACTACATTGTAAGGGAAAGAGGTTCAGTGCTTATGTCAGGAGGTGGATGTGCTCTCATATGAAAACGGTTCTCAAGAGGGATTTATGCCACTCAATGCATTTAGCTACGCATGTTTTTGTGAGGATCAGTTCATAATGCCCAACCTGATCAATTGGTTGTCCGGTATGTAAAACCTAACAATAGCGCACTTCCCAAACTATGCTTCCCTCAAAGTTTACAATATTCAATCAGAACTGGCTATTATTAATACTGATTGAACTGGGATATGTATGTATGTATGTATGTGTATATATATATTTGTTGCAAAATGTCTGAGAAAACCAGTTTGAGCCTTTAGTCTGATACAGCTATATATGAATTTTAAAAGGACAATTTAAGCTTTAGAAGCTGATACATGTTCATATTGTCTGATGTATCATATCATTGAATATTTGTGATCATTCTAGAAAGAAGCCAAGCTCCTATATCCAGCCTTTAAATCATGATAATGAGATAATGCTCTTTTAAGCATTCATTTAGGTTCCTCTAGGGAAGCTGTTGATTGCATGGATGTTCTGTACTCATGCATATCGTTAAGTCAACCATAAATTTCTAACAGCTCAACCGTTCATACTAATTGGTTGGCATAGGGAACTCGTATTTTTACCAGAGAGTTCATGTGTTTCAACTTTCAAGACTTGTAAAAGAAAAACAGTTTCTGTCTGTGTAGCATCTAATACTTTCCCGTGATTTAAAATTGCTACCTGAGTGTTTCCTATGCTCTAAGGCTCTCAGCCATTCCGTGGGGTAGTTAAGTCAATGCTGTAAAACAGAACTTGTGAATTATGTTCATTCTTTTTTATGTGCTTTGTTGTTGTTTTGTTTGCAGATGGCAGCTTCCAAACGAGCAGCCTCACTACTCTGCATCAACAGCCAATGAACTGCGGCGTGATAGGCACCCACCTCCCATGGAACCTGAGAAGTTGAAGGCTGTAATAGCTGGATACTCACAGAGTATGTTTTCTTGCTAGTTGCTACAAAATTTTGAGTTGTAGTGTTGTTAAAGATATTTTGTTCTCACTTTTAGATTGTTACAGTTGGGAAGGCATTTGTTGCTGCAACTATTTTGGTGTTCGGAGGAGCAACCACTGTTATATTGTACACAGCAGATAAGCTACAGTTGCATTCAGTATGTCATGGACCCGGTTTGTGTTAAACAATCTATCTAAATTAATATATGATCTTCACCTCCTTCAACAAAACGAGAAAGATGTGCTGCCAAATTGTGTGAATGATAATGCTAGGTCTGCGGCTAGAGCATGCTCTTCGTCTGTCTTGTTTGTGCTTTTTGATTGGTGTTCGAGTTTGTAGTCCTGTTGTTTTTCCAGTCTTCAGTTCTTGATTGATTCTTTGTACCTTGCATGTTTTCGTATGAAACTTGCTATCTAATGGCCCTAAATTGTTTGCTGTTATGTTGTTCACCATGTTCCAGTAGGCATTGTTGTGCAAGAAAGCTCCCTTCATTGTCTGTTTCATCCCCTTTAGAGCTTGTTTGGAAGCACCGGGATTGACGGGATCGGCCGGGATTGACCGGGGAACATCCCGGCCGGGATATAATTCCCAGACCAGCTTGAAGCAGCGCTTGGATGAAGCCGGGGAGCGAAAAATCCCGGCCCGTTCCCGGTCGATCCACGAGGGTTTCTTCCCACTCGATCGAGGCGTGTTTCTTCTTCCCTTCGCGACTTCGCCA
Organism: Ampelocalamus luodianensis; assembly: GCA_036346255.1. Lineage (NCBI taxonomy): Eukaryota > Viridiplantae > Streptophyta > Magnoliopsida > Poales > Poaceae > Ampelocalamus > Ampelocalamus luodianensis. Next base: position 16,198,712 of record CM070628.1, read on the forward strand.
AGATGCAGAGGAGCTCCTGGTCACGGAGGTGGCGGAGGAGCTTGGGGCGGAGGACCAAAGGAGCTCCCAGTTGAGGAGTAGAGAAGCTCCTGGTCGGGCCTCGGGGCGGAGGAGCTGGGAGCAGAGGAGCTCCCGATCGACACTCGGGGCGAAGGAGCTCCCAGTCGCAGAGAAGCTCAGGGCAAAGGCATCATCGGGGTGGCCGGGCGTCGAGGCGGCCCAGGGCAGAGGAAGAGGAGCCGAGGAGCTCCAGTTCACGGCTCGGGGCGGAGGAGCTCCTAGTCACAGAGAAGCTCCCGATCTGGAGCAGAGGAACTTAGGGGCGGCGGCATCCCGAGGAGGAGACAACAGCTCTTGGGGGTGGTGGGTTGAAGAAGGCAAGAGGCGTCGGGATCTGGCCATTGACCGGCGCCGGCAGCGGGTTCCTGAAGGAGGGAGGCACTGGCTGGCAGCAGGGCCACAAGGTGTGGCTGCTGCAGATGGTGGTGGGAGAAGAATGCCATGGCAAGGACGGGGAGGAAGATGGAGAGAGAAGGGAAAGGGGCAGGTCAGAGAGAGAGAAGGCCATGGGCTTTATTTTTGGAAATTTTCAATATATGCAATCCCTACTGATCTAACTATTTGCCCATACAAATCAAGGGATTAGATTCAAGGTGAGAGGGGATTAGATCCAAGGTGAAAGGGGATTGGGTGGAGGGAGAGGGATTCACCTAATCCTCCCATGGATTGTTTCTCCTATGGATAGATTTCCCCACTAACCAAACAAGGCCTTACTCGTCCTCCTGACCATTAACCATACTTCTTCCCTAAGGCCATCTGTGTTCTTCTTACTCAAGCATGCTACAAATTATTGGATTAGTTGCTCAGTTGCTTGTCACTTGCCACATTGTCCAGAAATGCACAAACAATCCTAGCATGTTTTGAGTGATCAAAGTGTTTACATCCAAGGTAGAGGTAACGGGGAACTTCGGATTTATGGGGTTCTTCAGTTCAGTGAATATGTCTGAGAAGATTGGAAAATTGAAATAGTACTGCTGTACTAGCGATGCAATGACAAATTAAGTTTCCCCTTTTTGTTATCTTTGTGTAGATAAAACCAAATTAGATTTTTTATGCATAAGCCAAGGCAATATACAAAATTGTGTATTCGATATGAACCTGATCTTTAATAAACACAAGGAACAAGCATAAAGATAAGACATCCTGCTATTCACGATAGGCATCTAATTGGCAAGTAGCTTCTCTGAAACAACATTGATATCTCCTTTAGGTAGATGACGTCAGAACTAAAGGAAAAGATGCAGTGCAACCACAAGCTGATATGATCAGAGAACAAATAGTTCCACTAAGGAGATGGGTAAGAAAACTTCTTATCTAGTATTTCTGGTTACAAACTTACTCATTGTATTTATCCTTGAGTCTTCAGTAGATTATACTTGAGTGTTAATCACATTCCGGCCTTCTGATTCTTGTAACAATATTGATCTGCCTTTTCACATTCTGAAACTTTAGGCTGAAGACATGTCCCGAAAATGGCATTTCAAAGGAGATAAAGAAGCTAAGGAGAAGTCCATCATTATTAGAGAGCTTTCAAGAACACTGGGCTCTAGGACGCCGCCAAATTGATCAACACTGACGGCCGGTTGTACGGGTTAACTTGTCTATATGTTTGTGTGAATGAAATCAATATGTATATCCCTGTATGGAATAAAGCACATCCCCTTGTGATCTGCGTAAAGCCTATAATATCTGGAGCCTTTTCTAGTGACGTTATTTGATAACCGACATTGTTACAGTAGTAAACAGAACTGTACAACATGTGCTACAGGGCAGCAGTTGTTGGATTTAATATGGGCTAGGCCCAAACTTTAATTCTAATTAAATCCTGGAAAATCCCAAAGGCCCATGTGCATGTGCTAAACCTTTTTAGTCCCACATGGAGAGTTAAAGGGGAGTTACACCAATTTATAAGGTGGAACGTGGGAGTCCTCTTGTGGAATTGGAGAGAGCCAATACACGTGCGGTGCGGTGCGGTGCGTGTGCGTGTGCGCGTGCTTGTGGCGATACTGCGAGGCGTGTCAGTGCGTCGCGGCGTTTTCTTTATCTATTCGAAAATCGAAACGCGAGCGACGCAATAAGCGGTTGGCAATAATTGCATTGTTTACGGTCTCTTTATTTTTGCAAATTGAAAGAACGATTGCATCGATTCAAATAATGGTGGTGGCGATGCAGTTCTTGTTACTAGTGAGTAATGGCGACCGTTTACGGCCTCTTGACTAGGCGATGCAATTGCTGTTACTAGTGAATAATGGTGACCGTTTACGCCTCTTGACTAGGCGTGCGGCCGCCGTTACTAGTGAGTGATGGTGGGCTTTCGTGCGTTGTTATATATAGTCATTATCCGAGCGAGTCATGTTCTCCAATTCTCTCCACGAAAGACACCACGCTTCTTTGTTGCTTTGTCTCGGCGATCTCCATCCGGCAAGGCGCGTGTCACGATCGCACCGGGAGAGCGAGCCTCGGAACCCTCGTCCTGAAGGCTTGCGAGCAAGGGCGAATAAGGTTTTTGGGGAGCGTTCGCGCGACTGCTCGCTGCTTCCTCTCCATTCGACTCTCTGCTACGCCTACAACCGTACGACTACTACCGCGACGTCCACTGCACGACTACTTACCACTACGCCATGACAAACGACGATCTCACAAAGACTCCAGCTGCCGCTTCTTCTACTACTGCTGCTCCTTCCACTGGATCCGGGTATGACTATTTCATATGTACTTCTTGGTTAGTAATATTACTAGTTGTTACCTTGAACACTGTGATAGATATGCTAGTTTCTGTTCGTCTGGATATTAGTATGTCTATAGTGTTCTTGCTTACTTGCTTTATGAAAGTGGCTAGAATATTCATCATGTTTTATCTACTATATTTCTGGATTAAAGTAATTCGAAAAATGCTATTATTCTCAACAATAACAATCCAAAAACCTTATTGTAATAGGCATTTTTCAACAACTGGCTTTGCTGCTGCGCTTAAGCCCTCTCAATTCGATGGTGCGAATTATAAGAGGTGGCGCACCAAGATGGTGCTTTGGCTAACTGCCATGAACGTTTTTCATGTGGCAAAAGGCAAGCCTGAAGGAACACTTACTCCTGAACAGGAGCAAGCGTTCGAGGCTGCTGATAACCTTTTTAAAGGTGCCGTGATCAGCGTTCTTGGTGAGAAGTTAGTTGATGCATACATGGTGATTACAAATGGGAAAGATATGTGGATGCACTCGAGGCCAAGTTTGGGGTTTGGATGCGAGCGATGAAGCTGTATCTCATGGAGCAATACCATGACTATAGAATGGTTGATGGCGTTCACGAGTTGAGCGAGCTCATGAGATACAATCCATGGCCAAAGAACTTGAGCATTTCAAGTGTGTGTTCAGGACAAGTTTGTCGCGGGAGGCATTATTGCCAAGCTTCCTCCTTCGTGGAGGAATTTTGCTACTTCTCACGAAACACAAGAGACAAGAGTTTTCGTGGAAAATCTCATTGGGTCTCTTGATGTTGAAGAAAAGGCAAGGCAAAAGATACACACACTAGAGGAAATGAGGACATTCTAGTGCCAATGTGGTGCAAAAAGAATGGCCAAGCTCAAAAGTTCAAAGGCAAAAACAAGACTGCACAAACAACAAGCTTTAAAAGAAGAAGAAGAACACAAAGGATGGTCTTTGCTTTGTGTGTGGCGAATGGTCATTGGGCCAAGGATTGCAGTCCAACGCAAGGTGTGAAGAATCGGCAGAGGCGAATTCCAAGTCCGCCAATATTGTTGTTGGTACTCTCGAGGCGGAACTTGAGGGGTATGGTAATTTACCTCTTGTTTTTTCCGTATGTCAATCTACCGATTGGTGGATAGACACTGGTGCTAATATACATGTGTGTCTTGATATTTCATTGTTTTCTTCTTACCAGTCACTCGGATTGGTTGTTCTAATGGGGAACGGGTCACATGCCATTGTTCATGGTGTTGGCACTGGTCGATCTGAAGTTTGCCGGGAAAGATTGTGCAAGCGAAGAACGTGCATCATGTGCCATCCATCAATAAGAATCTCGTGAGCGGATCTCTTACGTGTAGAGATGGCTTTAGGCGGTATTTGAGTCCAATAAATTTGTAATGTCCAAATGTGGACAATTTGTTGGTAAAGGCTATGTGTGCGGAGGCTTGTTCCGCCTATCTCTTTCAGATTTGTGTAATAATGTTGTGAATCATATTTTGGTGGTAATGAGACTACTATTTGGCATTCACGACTTTGTCACATAAATTTTGGTTGCATGACGCAGTTGCTTGATTTAGAGTTAATCCAGAAATTCACCCTTGCCAAAGGTTCTAAATGTCAAGTTTGTGTGCAATCAAAGCGACCTCGTAAGCCTCACAAGGCGCGGAGGTAAGAAACTTGGCACCATTAGAACTCATACATTCAGATCTGTGTGAGATGAATGGTGTGTTGACAAAAGGTGGTAGAGATATTTCATGACTTTGATTGATGATTCCACTAGGTTACGCTATGTGTATCTTTTAAAAACTAAAGATGAAGCTTTTCACTACTTTAAAATCTATAAAGCGAAGCGAGAACCAACTTGAAAAGAAAATCAAAAGGGTTAGGTCCGATCGTGGCGTGAGTACTTTTCTAATGAGTTCAATTTATTCTGTGAGGAACATGGTATAATCCATGAGAGGGCGCCTCCTATTCACTGATCAAATGGGATTGCCGAAAGAAAGAACCGTACTCTAACTGATTTGGTTAACGCCATGTTAGACACATCGGGTCTTTCCAAGGCATGGTGGGGAGGCTATATTGACTTCATGTCATGTCTAAATGGGGTTCCCACAAAGAATAAAGAGATAACTCCATTTGAACAATGGGAGAAGAAAAGACTATCACTTTCATACTTTGCACTTGGGGTTGTTTGGCGAAAGTCAGCGTGCCAATCTCCAAAAGCGTAAGCTTGGACCAAAACCGTGGATTGCGTCTTTTAGGCTATGCTCACCATAGCGTTGGATATAGATTTTTAGTGGTGAAATCAGAGTACCGACGTGCATGTCGGTACAATTATGGAGTCCGAGATGCTACTTTCTTTTAGGATATTTTTCAGATGAAAGATATGCCTAGTTTATCAGTCGGGAGCCCGATACAACTCCTGAACTGCCATTCCAATGGAATATTTTGAGCAAACCCACGATCAAATTCCGAGGAGGAAGACAATGAAACTCGAGGAAGAGTAAAAGACAAAGGACTGCAAAGTCTTTTGGTTACGATTTCATTGTGTACCTTGTGGATGATACTCCAAGTACCATTTACGAAGCATATGCTTCTCGGATGCGGAATCTTGGAAGGAAGCAGTCAGTGAAATGGATTCCATTATCTCTAATGGAACTTGGGAGATCACTAAGCGTCCTTATGGTTGTAAACTTTGTAGGATGTAAGTGGGTGTTCAAAAGAAGCTTAGGCTCGATGGTACTATCGAGAAGTATAAGGCACGACTTGTGGCCAAGGGTTATACCCAAAAGGAAGGCGAAGATTTCTTTGATACTTATTCACTGTGGCTAGATTAACCACTATTTGAGTACTACTATCTCTGGTTGCCTCACACGGTCTTCTCATTCATCGGATGGATGTTAAGGCGGCTTTTCTAAATGGAGAGTTGGGCGAGGAAATTTATATGGAGCGACCGGATGGATTTGTAGTAAATGGTCAAGAAGGAAAGGTGTGCAAGTTGTTGAAATCTTTGTATGGTCTTAAACAAGCACCTAAGCGATGGCATGAAAAATTGACAGAACCTTAACATCTGCGGGCTTTATTGTAAATGAAGGCGCAGATGTGTGTATTATCGCCATGGTGGGGCGAGGAGTCATTCTATGTCCGTATGTTGATGACATATCGATCTTTGGGACCAACCTTAATGTGATTAAGGAGGTCAAGGATTTCTTGTCTCGGAATTTTGAGATGAAAGATTTGGGAGTAGTGATGTTATCTTGAACATCAAGTCATTGAGAAGTGATGATGGTGGGATTACATTGTTGCAATCTCATTATGTGGAAAAGGTTACGAGTCGTTTTGGTTATAGCATTGCAAACCTTCTCCAACACCTTATGATCCTAGCGTGTTGCTTAGGAAGAATCGGAGAATAGCCGAGAGACCAATTGAGATATTCTCGGATAATTGGTTCACTTATGTATTTAGCTAAGCGGTACGGGCACGACATCTCGTTTCTTTGTGAGCAAACTAAGCCGGTTTGTTTCTAATCAGGGAGATGATCATTGGCATGCTCTTGAGAGGGTAATGCGCTATCTAAAGGGTAATATGAGTTATGGCATTCACTATACCGGGTACCTAGGGTACTAGAGGGTTATAGTGATTCAAGCTGGATATCGATCTTTGATGAGATTAAGGCCACAAGTGGATATGTCTTCACACTTGGAGGTGGCGCTTTGTTTCATGGAAGTCTTGCAAGCGAGACCATCTTAACGAGGTCAACAATGGAAGCGAACTCACGGCATTAGATATCGCCCTTTGTTGAAGCCGAATGGCTTCGTGAGCTCTTGATGGACTGCGGTGGTTGATAAACCGTGCGCTATTCGATGAATGTGACAATCGATGTGATCGTCAAGGTGAAGCGATTCTAAGGATAATATGAAATCATCAAGACATGTGAAGAGAAGCGAAGTCTGTCGGAAAATGAGAAACTCGGAGTAATAGCTTTGGATTATATCCAAACACTAAGAATCTGCGAGATCCCTTCACAAAGGGTTTATCACGGAATGTGATAGACAATGCATCAAGGAGATGGGTTTGAGACCCACGTGAGTTATACCATAGTGGTAACCCATCCTATATGATCGGAGATCCCGTGAAGTAGGATTGGCGAAACAAGCTTTTGGTTAGCGGGAGGAGAGTACCTTTATAGACCCACTCCATTGGAGATGCAATTCTCTCCTAAATCAGTATGGTAGGTTGATTTTATCTTAATGTGTTCGTGGCTTATTTAAGCAAAGATCTTTGTCCTCTGAGCGATCTTGAAAGAACACACCTATATGAGCCCGACTGCTAGTCACAGTCTATGAGATAGGGTAATCTCTAGGAAGCTCATGAATAGGCCAGGAGTATGACTTATATGCTCCAACCCGCGGGGATGCTGGCGACCTAGTATCGATTAAGGACTTAAGTAAAACTTATTCACACAAAGCGCCAATTCAAGGCTTAGTCCATTGTGCGATTGTGGATAAGTGTAACTTACATTCTAGATGGATGTTCAACCTTAACCGGTCTCCATCGAAACACGATATATTAAAACAATCTTGTGGATCAAGGAATTTGACATGTGCCCTTGGGATGCGGTGGGGATTGTTGGATTTAATATGGGCTAGGCCCAAACTTTAATTCTAATTAAATCTGGAAAATCCCAAAGGCCCATGTGCATGTGCTAAACCTTTTAGTCCCACATGGAGAGTTAAAGGAGTTACACCAATTTATAAGGTGGGCGTGGGAGTCCTCTTGTGGAATTGGAGAGAGCCAATACTGCGCTAGCGCTCGCCTCGCCTCGCCTCAGCCGTCTTGGCCGGCCGAGCCGAAAGCCGGCCGTGCCGAGCCGAGCCTTGCGTGCCGCCGCGTGCGGTCGCGGCGGTGCGGTGCGGTGCGATGCGGTGCGTGCGCGTGTGCGCAGCGTAGCGATACAGCGCGTGTCGAGTGCGTCGCGCGTTTTCTTTATCTATTCAAAATCGAACGCACCGACTCGCAATAAGCGGTTGGCAATAATTGCGGTATTTACGGTCTCTTCATTTTTGCAAATTGAAAGAACGATTAATCGATTCAAATAATGGTGGCGATGCGGTTCTTTGTTACTAGTGAGTAATGGCGACCGTTTCGGCCTCTTGACTAAGCGATGAAACTGCTGTTACTAGTGAATAATGGTGACCGTTTGGCCTCTTGACTAGGCGTGCAGCTGCGTTACTAGTGAGTGATGGTGGTGTTTTCGTGCGGTTGTTATATATAGTCATTATCCGGAGCAGTCATGTTCTCCAATTCTCTCCACGAAAGACACCACGATTCTTTGTTCTTTGTCTCGGCGATCTCCATCCCGGCAAAGCGCGTGTCTGATCGCCGGGAGAGCGGGCCTCGGAACCCTCGTCCTTGAAGGCTTGCGAGCAAGGGCGAATAAGGTTTTGGGGAGCGTTCACGCATCGCTCATTGCTTCCTCTCCATTCGACCCTCGCTACGCCTACAACCGACGACTACTACGCGGCGTCCACGCGACGACTACTTACCACTACGCCATGACAAGCGGCGATCTCACAAAGACTCGGTGCCGCTTCTACTACTCTTCGCTGCTCCTTCCACTTTGGATCGGGTATGACTATTTCATATGTACTTCTTGGTTAGTAATATTACTAGTTGTTACCTTGAACAACGTGATAGATATGCTAGTTTACGTTAAATGCGGATATTAGTATGTCTATAGTGTTCTTGCTTACTTGCTTTATGAAAGTGGCTAGAATATTCATCATGTTTTATCTACTATATTTCTGGATTAAAGTAATTCGAAAAATGCTATTATTCTCAACAATAACAGCAGTGCCGTGCGAGCGGTAAGCACTGCTTAAGCAGGTTCTGCCTGTCGTCCTCGTTGATAGGCGCAGGGGGAGGGGAGAGGGGGCTCCTCACTTCAACAAATTTGCACTATCATTTTATATATTTTCAGAAATATTGCTGTCGTTAGTGTTATTTAGTTCTTATTAAATGAAATTACACTTCATAGTTTATTTGATCTCCGTCATCCTAAATCCTAGCTTCGCCCGTGATTGGGTGTGTCCATTTTACTACTCCGGACGGCCGCGCCAATCCACAGCAAGGTTGCCGATGCAGGTGGAGTGGCCGGTTGAGGTGGAACTGCGGAAGCCGGTGAGGCGAGATCGGCGACATGCTTCCGCTTGCCCACCCACGGGAATTGCAAGGTGGCACATTGCACTCTTGCTGGAAGTTGGTTTGCTGTCCGCTTGCCCAACCCACCGCCTCCTCCCCCTCACACTGTCATTGTCGCGCATCTATGAAAGTGTGTGAACGGATATTATAAGTTGATTTATCTATTGTTGGTAAAGGTGTACAACTTTTGCAGAGTTGAAACTGTTTAAACAGCTGTGTCCCCTGTTATGGACAATGTCGGGGATTTTACACGAGGTATATAGTTTTTTACAAAAAATGTTGGAAGGTGAATGTGATGTTCACTTGATGGATGTGATGTTCACTTGGTGGATGGATTAGGAAGTGAATGGGAGGTTCATTAGTTGTTTCAAAGTAATTGTTTACTCTATTTATTTATTACCTTTTTAATTACGCTTTACAATCTATTGTTGTATTTATTGTTAATACTTGCTTTCTGCAAAAGAACCATATGGCTATTTATTTGATCAAGCCTTGCATGAATATGAATGACATATTGTTCTCTATGACTTGCTGAGTACTTTATGTACTCACGGCTTTAAACATTCTTGCTTAGTTGCTTAGTTTTGCTGAAAAGTCTAGAGATGGGCGTTCGGAGAATTAGGAAGCGGTCCGACCGGCAGGAGGTTGGCAGTCAGAGTAGCCTCTAGTTGGCGTCTGACCCGTTAATAGTCTGGAGGTCAGACCGGACAGGGGCTGGTGGTCTGACCGACCTGGGGGAGTTCATGCATAGTGTGTTGAACCTTATGGATTTGGCCAAAGCTATGGGATTCAATGCATTGTATAGGTGTTGCGTGATGCATGTTTTGGCTAACGTAGGTCAAATTACGAAAATTTGTACCCGAAATTGATTTCTTGGTCTATTATTGTGCAAGGATGCTTGAAGTCAACTACGGTCAACCGTGAGGATGATCGGGACTAGACTAGGAGAGCTGATGTCAAGAACGATCAATGATGCCAAGTGAAGTGGTTGGACTCAAGCAAAGCGCGGGATGGACAAGAACGACAAAACAAATTCGGTGCAACGGGTTGGATCAAGTGGTTTGGGGCCGGTGCAAGTGTCATGGTGGTCCGGATGGAAGAGACTTGTCGGCATGTGGAAATCCATTTATCAATCTACGCATGGCGAAGCATAGAAGTGCTTCAAGATGATTGGACTCGGTCATGGAGAAGGATTGAGAAGGGTATTTTAGTATCTTCGCTAAAATACTGGGTTGGTAACCTTGAAGAAATCGCAGTGCAAGACGGCGCAAATGAGAAGCAGTGTAGGTCAAGAAAAGGAGAAGATCATGAAGAGATGAATTCGAGAGACTCGGATCGTCATCCACTTTGAGAAACATGCGTGAGTGTAGATCCGTGTGAGTGTAGGCTTAACGGGTGTCTGTTAAGATTTTCTCTCTATACCTAGCCTCCACTACATAAAAGTTGGTGCAAGATTTGCATAACCAAGCCTTGAAAACCCTAATTTGATATTTAGGAAAGTGGAGAAAGTAGAGCAGACTAGGGTTTGAAATAGACGTGTTGAGTGTTTGAGGTGCTCTTGAGTGAGCTTTTGCCCTCCATGACGGAATGGTTGTAATCCTACAATCTCTCTAACCAATCCAATCAAGTTTATCCTCAAGATGAGTTATCTCTTGTTCTTGCTCTCTCTTTGGTGACTTTGAGGTTTTTGTGTTCTAGGAGTTTTTCCTTGTTTTCTAGCTTGCAAGTACTTGTGGGATCGATCTAAGGTCATCTTGACTATTTTCCACCCACGAGCAAGCTTTTGGATCAAGCTTAGGTTTTCCCCCGGTTTTGACCTTCTTGCCCTCAAACGAGAAATTCGTAGAACCTTGGTTACAGTCATCTTGATCGTCGATTGGAATAGATTCCATACCTTCTTATGAGATATGTTTGAAATCTCATAGGATTTGGATCATGAGATTAAAAGTTAGGTCAATTTGTGGATCGTTGTCGTGCTAATTTTCAAGCAGGGGTTAGTCTGGCCTCAATAGCAGTGAGACTGGAGCCGACGGTCAGAACGGCCAAGGGTTGATCTTCTCAGTTTTAGCTCAAGTCTCCATTGTGATATTGAGGCCTTAATCTTTATAGCTTCTCATATCTATCGGAGAGAAAAGGTATTTGAATACCAAGGTAAAAAAGAGTGGGCTCCTATTCACCCTAACAGTCGCTATTTCGATCCAACAATTATATAATAATTGGCGAACAGAGATGATATCTTTTTTCGCATGAATAAATTCCTAGGATCTCGTGATGAAGGATAAGATGATGAGGGCATACTTAGTCTTCTCCCTCTAGAAGTGCTTCACAATATTGCGCGCATACCTAGTGAAGAGAGCATCAAGAATGGATTCTGCAAAATGGCTAGTGATCAGGGGCTCTATGACGGCTCGCATGTTCATCGTGGGGACCCCAGTTCGACTCAAACAGTTGGATGTGACCGATATCAAACAACTTGCTCTCCTTGACTACTGCCTTCACCTCCTTAGCTAGGGTCGTTCGTTCAGTTTGTTTGGTAAATACGGTGCGTACGATAAATATGATATTGTCAATTCGATAAATATGATGTTATTTAAAATACGGTTTGGTATCGGTAAATATCAATTTATTTCGGTACAGTATCGGTAACTACCATATATATCAAAGTTAACGCGAATTGCAAAATGATACGGCGACTTGTGATCACAAATATTGGCATCAACCAAATTTTTAGATGACTTTCGAGATAGTTGGGGCAAGAAACTCGATGATTGCTCCTTACTAAAGAATAAAGAGGAAAATTGGAAAAATCCAATGCTGATTATATCTGTGGTTAGCATATACAATGTATTAGAAGCTTCCATGCCCCTATATCTTCGGTGAAATCTTCCTATGAGCACCCTACAAAACGGTAACCCTCCTTTCACCTTCCTCAGTTACTCTCTTGTGAGTGCATTTATACATGTACCTCAGTAGGCCTAGCACCAAGCCGCCAACAGGCCAACGGGCATGCATCACTGTGACAACCAGCAGTCTAGCACCGAGCAACAAGCCAGCGGGCTCTGTTTGCTCGGTTTGTTCGAAAAAAACTAATCCTAAAATAAGCAAATTTCTATAAACTGAGCTGAATACCGGTCAAACAGAGTTGACCAGTATTGCTTGTTTTTTTGGTTTAGTGCATAAGTGAATAGTCATATCCTCAACCGATGGTTCGTACACTGGTAGATTGAACGAGTGCAGTTTGTCCTTCTCCACAAGCAACGACAGATGAGAGGGAGACCAGGGGCCTGGCCCTGACCTCCAACTTAATGGGTAAATAAAAAGCCCAACAAAGCCCAAAATCCTGACGCACAACTAATGACTGGTCGGCTGCTATCGATGCAACACATGACTCTGTAGTTGTTGTTTCATCTATCTCCTATATTCCATTCCTATCTAGGTCTTTGTGTCTTGCGTTATTGGTAATTGGCCACGATCCAGGAAGTTTCTAATTTCTGGCGTCGCCATGTCAATGTCTTGGTCGCCCGGTAAGCAACAAGCGGTGTAGGATGGCAATATTTGTAAGTTATTTTTGTGTAAACCAAGTCACATCTCGCAACATGCATGATAATACTCATCACCACTATAAAATGGATGTCTTCAATGTCGCAATAGATCAACAGTTGCACGAGTTGAATGAAAGATTTGGTGTACAATCAATGGAGCTTTTGATACTAAGTGTCTCGTTGGGTCCAAGAGTTCCCTCTTTCAACATGTCAGATATACGTACTCTAGTGGAGAAGTTCTATCCTGCAGATTTTTTAGCCAAGAGAGAACTTAGTTGGAATGTCAACTACCGCATTACCAACTTGATGTATGTAGCCATCCTGATCTAAAGAGTTTGTCCTCGCTTGCCGATTTGACAAATGGATTACTTAAGATTGGTAAAGCCTCTGTTTATCCAATAGTTTATAGATTGTAAGGTTAGTGCTAACTTTTCCTATGTCAACAGCAACCACTGAGCGAGCATTTTCAGCTATGAAACTCATTAAGACCCATCTTCGAAATAAGATGGGAGATGGCTTCCTTCGAGATTCCATTGTGGTTTATATCGAGAAAAAAATTGCACAGGAGTTCAGTTCTAATGAAATTATTAATATATGTATGTATGTATGTATATAGGAAAATGGTATGGTACACTTATTGGTCATCGTATTGATCACCTCAGAGATGAAGAGGAGTGTGGTGGGTCCTAGACATTAGACATAGGAGTTGGGCCATGCCAATCCGGGCCGGCCCAAGGCCTGGCCGACACAGCGCAGCCGAAGCACGGCACGCCATGTGGCAGGTTGGGGCCGGGCCTACGGATGGGGCACAACGGGAGGCACGGCACGACCGCAGCACAACACGAATGGTCGGGCCGGGCCTCGAGATAAGGCACGACGGGCTGGCCCGGCATGACAATAGCATGGCGACACACCGACATGCCAGGCCCGCGCCCGCCTAGTCTTGACACTGACGCCCACGCTGGCGCCTAGCTTTGCACCCACCTCTGTGCCTCTGCATCGTTACCCGTACGCATGCGCCTAGCATGCACCCACCTCTGTGCCTCTGCCGCGCCTTCCCCCACCCGTGACGCCTTGGTCACCTGCACCTCTGAATCGTCGCCCCGCACCCGCCCGCCTCTACGTCGCTAGCTTGCCGCCCGTGAGCGCACACCGCATCCGTCCCCACTTGCGCCCGCGACGGTGAGGGAGAAGGGGGAGGCGGGGGCAGTGGGGAAGAAGCAAGGGGAGGCCAGAGGTGGTGGGGGAGCAGGGGAGGCGCGGGGCCATTTGGGGGGAAGGTGGAGGGAGGCCGGGTCGCCGAGGGAGATGGGGGAGAAGGGGAAGGCACGGGGGATGCTAGTGGGGAGAGGGGAAGGCGCCGAAGGTGGGGGAATGGGGAGGCGCCGGGGGTGGGGTCATGGGGAGAGGTGTTGGGGGACGCGCTAGGCTGCTGGGGTGGGGGAGAACTGAGAAGGGGAAGAACCAAAGAAGGTAAGAAGGAAGACCGAAGAAGTCAAGAAACCAAGAAGAAGGTTGCCACTGAGTGTCCGAGTCACTGACCAGGTATAGTACAAGAGTTGATACTTTAGACAAAACAAAGTAATAGCTTGCAAAATAGTGCAAGGTAGAGAAATTAAATGTAAATCTGTGTTATAATCTTTTTCCAATATGCATGAACAATGGGGCATTGGACCACCAAGTACGCTTTGCACTAATGGAACTACACTATTGAGGCATCATTGCCTCCATGCTCGCCTGGGCCCTAGTTGTCACGTTAGCTCAGTGACACAGACACAAAAATTGAGAGGCAATAGGCAAGCCACAAGAGACCACGAGAGTGACAACGGCTCTACGCGAATCGCGAGACATGATAGGACATAAATTTGACTTGCTCGATTGGTAGAAGAACAACAAGCGGATATTCCCTGTGATGTGTCATTTCGCACGAGATGTTCTACTGGTTCCGGTGTCCTCCATCTCTTTGGAAGCGACGTTCAGCATAGTAGGAAGAACAACAGGAGGGTCAATTGTCAAGATGAAGTTTCAGAAAGATTTTGTTATGATTGGTACTAGTTACACTAATTATATCTTGTGGGTAAAGTATACAAACCTCTGTAGAGTGTTAATCAATCTATTCGAATAGCCGCGTCCACAATCATGGATAGGCTTGGGGATTTCACACGAGGGGTAGATTTTCATTTAAAAAAATTTGGGAAGGGACATCTCTGTGATTTAAATTCATATGGTTGTATGAAAGAAATTGATTAGGCTTTGTGTTCTTTGTGAAAATAATTATTAAACTATTATTGTTTATTTATTTTAAATTATGCATTTAATATATTATTTGTATTCAATTGCAAATGTCATTTTTAGCAAAAATAACCATAGAAGCTATTCCATTAGAATAAGCCATCATCTATAGTTGTATTATGTTGTACAACTTGTTGAGTACTCGGAGTACTCATTCTTGCTACAATCATTCAGCTGAAGTGGGGGAGTCTTCACCTGCTTTCGAGGAGGAGTTTTGCGAGGAGGGTGATTGCTAGGTCTTGGTCCCAGTCGGATGCCTGTGGCAAGTCGATGGGTTCCCACTTGAGTTGTTTCTGTTCTACTGTCATCTTTTTATTTAGTGCCAGCCTTGCGTGGCTTAATAAGTGTAACTCGATCATAAGGTCACAATCGTTATTTATTAATCAAATTAGTCGTTTATTCTTATTTTTGTCTTGTGTGAAATGATATTTATCTATGTTGACACTATGTGTACTAGCGTGATCCTGGACTAGTGCATTATACATAGAGGGTCTAGATTTGCATATTTGGGTCCCGACATGCCCATGTGTCAATCTATCTAAGCAAGGCTAAGCATGACACTTAGATACATACTTTGTAACTAGTCATGTATATAATTATTAGTAGGGTGAGAAAGGATAGTATCCAAGTTCAAGGATGGGAAGGTTATACTCAATTATCATTAAAGTATTAACTACAAGCTAGTGAACATAATCGTATAAATCATACCAATGCAATTTCGTAATTTAAATCAATATAATTTGCATTCAAAAGTAGGTGCAACATGATCAAAGTGTTGACTTGCATTGCTCAATGTTTTTATAATCTTGTCTTGTTCTTGCTCCTACTAGGATTGCTGCTCCTCCAGGCGCCGTCGCAACCACCTACAGGTAGGGGACCCCACCGGGGTTCCATTTTGTGGTTGCCACCTGCCGCCGCCCGCTAGTGCCAGCGGTCCCGTGCCGTCCAACACTCCTCTGTTTTGGTGCTCTCTGTGATTTCCCTTTGAGTCAATGACACTCATGGCCCACATGTCATTCACTATCTATTTCTCTCTCTCTTTCTCTAGCATGTGGGCTCCAATGGTTAGCTCTGTTGATTATTCATCCAAAAACCGAAATAGAATATTCCTTGAATATTCTATCATTTCCCATTTTTAGATTTTCTCTTCGTCAAATCTTTCGGATGCTCGTTCTCCTTCATACAACCTCCGACTTGATCGATTCTTGTTCCTAAATTCATCTTAATTCAATATCTCTCTATTTATACTAATTTTATATTTGTTTGGATTATTGATTTTCTATTATTTATCTGTCTCATTTTGCGCATTTAGATTTCATCGTTGTCGAGGCCGACTTGGATAAATCTACAGGAGTATCTCCATCCTTCAACGAAGGCAAGTTGTAGACCTTTGATCATATTGTACCTATTTTTACAAAAAATATATTGTTTTATATCAATATGCACGCTAATTTTATATTAGTTATTTTCAAGAATAGTTAATTACCTATTTGACATTATGCCACTTTGAATAATTGTGAATGACATATATCATTGGACACCATAGGAAGGGTTGATATTAGTTGAAAATAATTGTAATACCAATATGGGTGGCATAGTATGCTTAGTTGTATGATGGGTTCCTAGACAAAATGTTAATCATGATAATTTGACTTCATGATATATAGAATTGTGGTGTGAGGTCACTGTTGTAAAAATTGTTGTACCATGGCAGGGGATGCCATTGGGCCTGGTTGAACAAAAATATTTTCTTACTCAGGCAAATGATCATGCAGTAAAGGGGTGCAAGTAGCATATTTTGGATGAGGTTGTCTCGCCTGAGTAATCACTAAGGGCTTAACTTGGTTCGCCATTGATTTGGGTCTTATCGTACAACCATATGTCCAATATGGGATGGACCTGACTAATTAATTAGTAATATCTTGATTTTGGTTCTGTCATGTGTGGTGTGGGTTCTGGGTTTACGGGTAGACTCACATGGCGCAAGAGGGGCCCCCTGAGTGTGGTGGATGTAACCCTTCGGTGGTGAAACCTTAGCGGGCAGAACTAAGTTAAGTCAGAGCTTTATAAAAAAAACTTGTAATAATCACCTAGTCGCACACCTACAGAAGTGTGTCAGACGAACAATATAAGCTGAGTATCTCTTGTGGGTAAAGTTGTACCACCTCTGCAGAGTGTTAAAAATTGTTCGAACAGACGTGTCCCTGGTTATGGACAATGCTTGGTGATTTCACATGAGGTATAGAATTTCTTAAAATGTTGGAATGATGGTTTGGTTGGGAAGTGAACAAGTAGTTCACTGGTGGTTTGGTTGGGAAGTGAACAAGTTGTTCACCGGTTGTTACAAACAAATTGTTACATTATTTAGTATTTCCTTCCAATGTACTTTACAATCTATTTATTGTATTCACTGTCAATGTTGCTTTCTATAAAATAACCATACAACTATTCCTTGTTCAAGCCTTGCTTGATATTAATTGCATAATTTTTTTCTATGACTTGCTGAGTACTTTATGTACTCACGGCTTTATGCCATTATTGATCAGTTGCTGAGGAAGAATCGTGGAGCTAAAAGTTCTTCATGGAGGAGTTCTTTGAAGGTTTTGCGAGAGGCCTGACGGTTGGCCACCTCGAGTCTTTGTTTTTCCGTTGCAAGAGTTTTACTTGTCTCTTAAACCTTGTGTTGCAAGTTTTGTAAACCTGCACCTTGAGGTCCGCTTCTGTTATTATTTATTAAGTTGTTATCTTAGTTATTTTCGTAGTTTGGTTGATATTTCATCTATGTTGTCACTGTGTACATTAGCGTGATCTTGGACTAGGGCAGAATACACAGAGGGTCTGGATTTACAAGTTCGGGTCCCGACAGTAACCATCCCTGGTTTATGTTTTAACTAGAGCAGTTGGCCTAAACATTTAGTATGATCCAGTGTTTATTTTGGTCTTTATATATTTATACCTTGATATGGGGGCATCCATCATTCATTAATGTACAATTCTAAATACTTTTCTTCTTTTACTTATTTCAATCCTTGAATATCTGTGATCCCACATGTCATGCTATAGGATTATTAACTTGAGCTCCACCATAAATACAACGTTAATAGGACATTGCATGCAACTTTATGCAAACCTATCCCTTATTAAATATGTGCTCTAACATCGCTATTGTTAATCAACTAATATCTAATCGTCTAGGTTATCCACCCTAGACCATTCACCAATTATTTTATCAGGAATGTAATGGCTTATGGCAATATTCCTTTATCTAATTAACCCACTAATCCTGATTGACCATTTTATTAACACATTTAGTAATGCCATGTCTTATTTAGAGGTGTGATCTACCGCCATTGAAGTATTGGTAGGGTTAACAATTTAAGTTGCAAAATGAAGAATTCAACTAAATCCTAATTGTCATAGTCCATTGATCATTTGAAATGGTGTTCTATTTGTTAATGTCTTCCCATGCTGACTTGCTAATTGCGTGTTAATGATAATTAATTAGCATCTTACTTTAATATTTTTAGTTATTAAAATGCCTTCCCTAAATAAAGTGTGACCCATTGATCCTCCTAGCTTATGTTTTATTTGTTAACATCTTTATATAATGACGTATTGATTTATCTTAATCCACTATCCTTATGGCTATTATAATTTTGGTATGATTTAAATTTGCATTCGCACTAAACATGATAATAGCTTACTAGTTATTTTTAGGTAACCTCTAATTATCTAAATTAATCACCTTACATTATTCACTAATTACTTAATTTAGAAATAGACTTGCTTCCTTGAATTACCATTACTAATTTCCCTACTAATTAGCTTCTAATTATTCATTCAAATAGATGGGCCCACTGGTCAGCTACTTATATAGAGAATACACAGGGAGAGCTACTGTTGTTCTATTCTTTCGAAATAGAGGAGGAGGAGGCGGGTCGAGCAAGGCTCATCGTCGGCGAGGGAGGCATCAGTTGCGGTCGAAAACGGCAAAAAAGGGTTGGGGAGGGAGAGGCGGTCCTGTGGGTGGTGGCGATGCGGCTTGAGGCAGCCGATGGCGGTCGGGCAGCGATGCACGGTGACCGGAGCAGGGCACGGGAAGGGCAGCGGCGCTGGGGAGGGATATGGATGACAGTAGGTGGAGCACGGACATCAAGGAGGTGTGTGGGACTCACTAGAGTGGGAGGTGGCGACAGGAGCCTCCTACAACACGGACGGTCCACCATGGGGTACAACAGGGAGGGATAGCCGAGTGGATGGTTGGGGGGAAGACGGAGGTGTGTAGGTGCTCTAAGAGTGAGGAATCGAGCCAGGGCTTACCGAGGCGACAATGGTGATGGCAGCGACGGCTTTGGGCCAGAATTGGGGAAGATGAGAACGCGCGGTGCTCTGGTGGAATAAGTCCCAAATTGGTTGAGGGGAGATGCTTGTGGGGTTGGGGAACACGGCGTGACGTGGTCGGCCGTGGATGAAGTTCGTTGGATTGGCGAGAACGGCGAGGTGGGTGTGTTGGCTGGCTGTAAGATCGAGGAGGCCGACTAGAGGGGGGTGAATAGGCGTTTTAAAAACTTCTACGCACTAAAACCGATTTCTAATGCGGAAGCTAATACAAATACGGTTTTACACAATTAAAGCCTAAATCAACTAGGTTCAACTAAGTGCACCAACAATACAAGTCTTTTGATAATAATCAATCAAGCATGGACTTGTAAGCAATTTAATTTAAGCAATGTAAATGATACTATTGCAATCATACACAATAAATAAGCAATTTAATACAAGGTATATAAATTGCATAATGTAAAGCACGCATTCATACACAATGAATGTAAATGCAATAGTAAAGCAATAGAGGTCACACCACAAAGACACGTCGATGTTTTACCGTGGTGTTCGGAGACTTGCCGGTCTCCCCTAATCCACGTTGAGGGAAACCCAAACCAATTGGGCCGGCTCCACGAATTAAGCCTTCCTTCGAGGTATCAACACCTCGCTCCACTAGGGTTGCTCTTACTCCACTCCGGAGATGGCGAGCACCAAGCCACTCACAAACCGCTCGGGTCTTCTCACAAGCCTTTTTTGAGAAGATCACCGACGCACGACGCCTCCACGCCGTCTAGGTGTCGGCAAACACCAAGAGTAATAAGCCAAGCCCCTTGCTTGACTCTCACCAAGTGCAACACATGCACAATTGGACGCTCAATCCAATTCTAGTTGCAACATGCAACTAGACCCTCTCCTTGCTCACAAGGTGCAACACATGCACAATAGAGGAGAAGCTCACACTAGCTCAAGAGAATGAAATGGGATGCCAAGAGTTGCCCCCAACCGGCCAAGGTGAGTATTTATAGCCCACACACAAAAACTAGCCGTTGGAAGAGAATCTGCGAAATTCGGAACCCGGTCACGAGCACGAACCACAGTCCGGTCGGTCAGGCACTCTGATGCAACGGCTATAAAAATAGCCGTTAGAGACAATTCCCGTCGATCCGCCCTCACGTGGTCCGGCTCGACCGACCCCGATCGATCCGGGCCTTCGGAGAGGTAGAAAACCGAAAAATATGCTCTGGAAAAGCCGACCGGCCTTACAAGGCGGTCGGTCCACAGTGCATATGGCGGTCGATTCGGCTTTCAAGCTGCGGTCAATCCGCACCTGGATTTCAGCACAGGCGACACTCGGAAAAACGGTCATAACTTTTGACTCCGACATCGGAATTGAGTGATCTTGGACTCTATTGAAAGCTTATTCAGAGGGCTACACAACCCACCTATTTGATTTGATCTCAAACACATTTTATCAAATCAAAAAGCACAACTCAAAAGAGCCACTATCATAGTCTAAGTCCAAATAATTAGCAACAAGCAATCTTAAACCATGTCAAGGGAAAATACATAAATCCCAACAATTTGCAAAACATATTTGCAAACTTAGATCATGCCACAAGGAGTAGGTACATGGACTTCAACAATTTGCAAAACACAATTCCAAAGTATAGTCACATGCTACAAGGATTAGACGCATGAGCCTTAACTATTTGCAAAACACATTTGCAAATAATAGCATCATGCCACGGTGAGCTAGAGCAAGCAAGATTGAGCTATCAACACATGATGAGACTCAAGCTACTAGACAAGACCCCTCTTAATAGTACGACAACCTATACTAGCAATCCGGTCTTCCAACCAAACACCAAAACCGGTAAAAGACTAGGAACACATCCTTAGCCCTAGCTAGTCATACCTTTGCCTTGAGTATCTTCTTGAAGCTTGATGATGCACATCTTCACTTCAAGTCCGGGTCCTTGACTCGATGATCATCAACATATGATGATTTCCTTTACTTGGGATCTTGGCTTGATGCTCATCAACACATGATGACATCCTTCATCCCGACAATTTATTGTGTGTGTTATTTATGGTCATATTAAAAAAGAAAACAACCACGTCACTCAAGTTTAGACCACATTGAAGGAAGAAATACCTACATCACTTATTTGGGTGGGTCCAAATTATAACTATGTAGATCAATTAGATGTATATGAGAATTGCTGTTGTACAATAGATACAATTCGCTTCAATCATGACTCATGAAGTGATGAGCATTAGAGTTGGATGATAAATACAACTATATTTTCAAATATAAACTCGATCAATATTATCATGTGAATTGTTGGTCTATATGCTAATAAGTTGCCATGTAGCAAAATGCCTTCGACTAATTCCTCTCATGCCCTGATTCCAACAAAACATTGCCTCGTGCTAATGTTGATCATTATTCATTATTCATTATTCATTGACTCTAAAGCTATTTCTTGCACTCACAAAAAATACTACCACAGCTGTCATATCCCTTTTCAATAGATGGCCCTATATCATATTCTTCGCCTCAATTTCGGCCTTCCGAGGTAGAAAACCGAAAAATATGCTCTGGAAAGCCGACCGGCCTTACAAGGGCGGCCGGTCCGCAGCATATGGGCGTCGGCTGGGCTTTCAATCGCGGTCAATCCGCACCTGGATTTCAGCACAGCGACACTGAAAACGGTCATAACTTTTGACTCGACATCGGAATTGAGTGATCTTGGACTCTATTGAAAGCTTATTCAGAGGGCTACACAACCCACCTATTTGATTTGATCTCAAACACATTTTATCAAATCAAAAGCACAACTCAAAAGAGCCACTATCATAGTCTAAGTCCAAATAATTAGCAACAAGCAATCTTAAACCATGTCAAGGGAAAATACATAAATCCCAACAATTTGCAAAACATATTTGCAAACTTAGATCATGCCACAAGGAGTAGGTACATGGACTTCAACAATTTGCAAAACACAATTCCAAAGTATAGTCACATGCTACAAGGATTAGACGATGAGTTTTAACTATTTGCAAAACACATTTGCAAATAATAGCATCATGCCACGGTGAGCTAGAGCAAGCAAGATTGAGCTATCAACACATGATGAGACTCAAGCTACTAGACAAGACCCCTCTTAATAGTACGACAACCTATACTAGCAATCCGGTCTTCCAACCAAACACCAAAACCGGTAAAAGACTAGGAACACATCCTTAGCCCTAGCTAGTCATACCTTTGCCTTGAGTATCTTCTTGAAGCTTGATGATGCACATCTTCACTTCAAGTCCGGGTCCTTGACTCGATGATCATCAACATATGATGATTTCCTTTACTTCGGGATCTTGGCTTGATGCTCATCAACACATGATGACATCCTTCATCCCGAGTCTTCATATGCATCAACACATGATGCATTCTTCACTTGATGTCCATCAACACATGATGGGTCTTCTTTTAACTTGATGATCAACTCATGATCATCTCCTCTTCTTGAACATCATCAACACATGATAACTTCCTTTTCTTGAACCTTAACTTGATGACCATCAACTCATGATGCCATCCAAAGTCTTCATCGTCATGGAACATAACCTATTTATCCAACTCATGAAAAATGTTAGTCCCACAATGTGATTGTCATTAATTACTACAACATACCATTAACTCATAATGGTTGGGACAAGACACCATAATCTTTCCCTCTTTGGTAATTGATGATAATATGAGTTTATATCAACTACACAAGTTATATATATATACTCACGTATAAGTATATATGAACTACAAAAGTTATATATACTAAGAGTATATACGAACTACACAAGTTGTATATACTAAATATGAATATATTAACTACACAAGTCAAATATATTCAAGGATAGATGAGCATATATGAACTACACAAGTCTCATATGCTCTCATATACTCATATGAATATATTAACTACACAAGTTATATATACTCAAAGATATGTTTCAAAGTAGAGATCTTAAATATGTGAAAAGGGAATATAGATCAATACTAATGAAACCACAAAACATAGAGTGAACTCCCCCTAAATGTGTGCTTACACAAATGTGTCTTAAGAACATATGCACATATTCAAGTTAGACTTTTAGTGGAGTTCATCCTATATTTTAAATCCGAGGAATGCAACAATATAAATATGAAGTAGAATGCATACCTTTTGTATTTTTCACCTTTATATCCAAATGAGACTAAACAATAGGTAATCAATAAAAGTGTTAGTCTCACAAATAGATTTGTCATTTTGAATGCATACTGTTTGGATTTTTCCTTTTATATCCAAGTTGAGACTATGACGGTCTAGATACTTCACAGCGCGGCAGGCTTGAGCTCGAGCTAGGGGAAGAGGAAGATGGAGTGGGGGAATGAGGAAGGATGCTAGAGGAGGAGAGGCCGAGAATGGGCGGGTTTTGGCTGCGGCTTAAGTAGACGAGGGATTAGGTGGTGGACTATGGCAATCACAGGGGGGACAGACGGTGACGACTCAATGGGGCGGGCGAAGGCATGGCGCACAATAGGATGGCTCAAGTGGCCAAGTGGCGGCGAGGACGGTCGTGACACGGGCAAAGGGCAGCAGGGGCACAAGTGGCGACATGCTCGATAAGATGGGAGCAGGTGGCTCGATGACGTGGGCAGCATGGCGCCAGAGATGGTGGTCGGGCATGCACGTGGGAAAACAGACGGGGAGGAAGGAAGAAGGAGAAGCTGGCGGGTGGGCCAGGGAGAGAAAAAGAGAGAAAAGAAAAGGAAAAAAAAGGAAAAAAGAAAAAGAAAAAGAAAAAGAAAAAGAAAAGGAGAAGTTGGGCTGGCGGGTGGCTTTCAAACCAGACCACACTTTTGAGGTCTCATTTTATTTCCTTTTTCTTATCTTTTGAAACTCAGGTTCGAATTCAAATTCTTGATTTGCCGATTAGATTTATATTTAAAATTTTACTGATTTTTAGGTTTTATCGATTTAAATTAGGTTTGCACTTTGCTAATTGATTTCTTAAAACTCATACATTAACAAATATCTTCAAAATAAAATCCAGAAACTCGAATACAAAGAAGACGTATAAAAAGTTTAAAATTTTCACATTTTTTACATGTTTTGAAAAACCTCAAAATTTGGGTGTTACAACAGCGCACTGGTGGACGTTGGTGGCGCAACCTTCACTGCAGTGGCGGGCCTACTGTGGATGGAGGGGTGACCTATGGAGAGAGAGAGAGAGAGAGAGAGAGAGAGAGAGAGAAAAAACAAGGGTAGACACTAACATGTGAGCCTCATAGTGTAATTTATATCTTTGCTTTGTTGTGTCAACGACACCGGAGCAGCCACATCATCTACAACGGTGGCAAAACCGCTTTCGAAACCACCTCAGGGGTTATTTAGATGGTTTTGCAACATCATGGGGTTAAATAACTGGTTTTTTAGGTTAGGGAGTTAAGTGGCTGCACCACCATACTTCAGTTCTTCCCCGTTTAAATAACCCTCTGAGGTGGTTTCAATAATAGTTTTGACACCATTGCGATGACTTGGCTGACAATTATTGTCACATTGTCAGCCAAGTCATCTGTCATGGTGGCAAAACCATTGTGGCATTGCCACACTGACAACCACGTCATTTGCCATGGTGGCAAAACTACCTTAGGGGGTTATTTAGATGATTTTGCACAATTCAGGAGGCTATTTAGATGATTTTGCACAATTCAGGAGGCTATTTAGATGATTGTATATATCAGTTGGTAGATTAGACACACCCTAAAGTTTTGGGGGTGTTAAAATAGACTTATTACATAAAAAATACTAGAAATTCTCTCGCTAATATATAAACAAAAAGAAAAGAAAGAATCTACACCGTTTTTTTTGTTGAAACCTAACTATAATGGTTCACAATAACTATCTATATACGGGAGCAGTTAAAGTTACATGACAAACGCAATTTATTGGTGTTAGTGTTATTTATAGGTGTCAGTGCTATATTAAAGAAAGAAAAAGAAGCAACCACGTTCACTCTCAAGTTTAGAACTGACCACGTTAATTGAAGGAAAAAGGGAAATACCTACATCACTTATTTGGGTGGGTCCAAATTATAACTATGTAGATCAATTAGATGTATATGAGAATTGCTGCAGTTGTACAATAGATACAATTACGTCTTCAATCATGACTCATGAAGTGATGAGCATTAGAGTTGGATGATAAATACAACTATATTTTCAAATATAAACCTACGTATTGCAATATCTATCCGCGCAATTGCGTAGAAAATTCGGGTTGGTCCTTATATGCTTCTGAATAAGTTGCCATGTAGCAAAATGCCTTCGACTAATTTCCTCTCCCTCACATGCCACTGATTCCAACAAAACATTGCCCCTCTGTGCTAATGTTGATCATTATTCATTATTCATTATTCACTGTTGACCTGTCAGTCATAAAGCTCATTTCGCCCTTGCACTCACAAAAAAAAAAATACTACCATACATGGCCTTCTGGTCATATCCTTCACTCCTCTTTCTACAGTATAGATGGCCCATATATCATATTCTTCTTCCCGCCTCCTCAATTTCCCCACTCCCGCAGTCACGGAAATAAATTCTCTGTACCCCGTCCCCATCACCGTTGGATCCCGCCCCCTCCACCCCCACATAGCGTGCGAGGCCCCCGATGGACGGCGGATGCAGGGGGCCTCGCAGAGGCTGGGCCTCAGAGAATTTATTTCCACCAGTCGCACTTGCCCTCCTCCACCACATCACCCTGACCTAACCTGCCGTGTGGGCGCCAAGTCGTGCTGGGGTAAATTGTTACAGGAGCTGTGTTCATGTGGTTATGTGTAAAATTTTCTAAAACAAGTGGTTTTCTGATACAGTTGCCCATGCACACGGTGTTTTGTGAAATTTCTCTGAAGCTGTGTTCATGTGGTTATGTGTAAAATTTTCTAAAACAAGTGGTTTTCTGATACAGTTGCCCATGCACACGGTGTTTTGTGAAATTTCTCTGAAGTATACTTTGCTTTTATAGGAACATAAATTTTGTAGGGCAAAAATTATAACTCTTGTACAGTTCAAAGAATCTCAACTCTTATTGGAAATGAAATAACTATCTGCGTGAATGTGCGGGCTAATTGGCTAGTTGTATTAGTACTAGTAACGAAGTCATAACTTTCAAGCATCGAAGAAAATCTTGGTGTAACTAGGCTTCTCTGAGATTTCAACGCCCGGGCTAATGCTCAGTCGGGGGCAGATGAGATTTCGGTCAGTATAAGCGTGTCAACCAATATGACAGAATCATCGAATCATTAACCTTCTGCGACAACACAAATCATGTGTTGATACCCTGATCATTCTGGATAGATATAAAGAGAAAGAGACGAAAATCATGCCAGGTCTTGTCCTCATCAACACACTTATTATAATGCTACCTAGTGGCGTCTACTCCTCAAGGACAGGACGATGACAGGGCACTTGTCCTCCCTCTGAATGTTCGTCTTCTTCTCCTCCTCCTCGAGGTGCGCCGCAACATTACGCGCAAACTTTTCGAAGAGCTCATCGAGTATGGATTCTCCGAAGTGACTCGCAAACAGGGGCCCCATCACCGCTCTGATGTACTTGGCAACGTTCTCGCCGCTCCGCACGGCGTCGCCGCCTTCTGAGTCGCCGTGGGGATCCCAGTTCGGCTCGAACATTTCGATGTGAACGATGTCGAACAGCTCGCTCTGCTCCACCACTGCCTTCACTTCGTCGATGTATGGCTCATACATCGGTAGATTGAACGAGTCTAGCTTTTCCTTCTCCACGAGGCCCTAGTGAAACGACAGTCCATTTTCTTGTGAGTTCCATGCACCACCTAGCAGAGTAGTGTTTCTAAAAACTAGTACTAGTATTAGAGATCGGTGACATACTAATTGTATTTGTACTGAACCGTGTGAGCATGCATATATATATACCTCCTTAACAAGATATTGCAGGGACTGAGAGAGTAATCCGGACATGTGGTTCAGATCTCCGTTGTATACGTCCTCGTTCTCCCTCCCGAGAAATGTCAGCACCAATCGCCCTCCAATCACAAGTTCTCTAGCACGCAGCTCGAGGAAGAGCGACAAGTCCTTCTGGAACTGTTCCTGGAACAGCTTCACCACCGCCGGGGGCGTGGTGCTTGCGATGTAAATGTTTCCTTCGTTCTTGTAATCCCCTGCCTTGCCCTCCATCTCCTTAAACATCTGCATATGCAGAGGCAGAGCAGAGGGATTCTGCTTGTCACCGTCCTGGTACCATTGTTGTCAAGATCTCTAATACAAAGTGTCGAAATATTAAGATTCTACGACTCGATTCCACGATTGGGCTCTCTACATCAAACATTGATTCTATGTAGACACTCAACTCTAACAAGAGTTGCCATTACCTGAGAACGCCAGTGGAGGCAAAAGGAGGAGTGGAAGAGGTGGACACTATTGTGGGGGAAGAGCCTAGTGTAGTAGGATCCTGCCACACAGGCAACGTAGTACGGAGGCAGTGTAAGTGCTTCACTTTCGTGATTCATTGCAACAAGCTACTCCAGCTGCTTCAGAGAATTAAACAGGTAGTTGAAGTCGTTGCTTGGCAGGTCGTTCAGGAAAAACTGAAGCTCCATGGGGTGGTGACCTTGCTTCTTGCAGTGCTCTCCTACCACACCGATCACCTCAGAGATGAACATGACTACATGAGAGTGTTTGGCCCTGAAGAGCAGCCTAGATCAGCGACAACCATCGTCTGAGGAAGAAGAGCCGTGCACACTTCTGTTATGGCGCTCTGAAGCACCGGCTTAGCCTCGTGCATAGCTTTTTGCTTGCGTGCACATGCATCATACACAAAATCTCATCAAATGTGCAGAAATTAAACAGATCCGAATGTTAATTAGGTCTCCGTAGCTGTGCATATGGTTCTTGAGAGATGCACGGATAGGGATGAGAGTACAAACCTGAAGCGTGGAGTTGTTGATGTAGCTGGCTTCTCCGTCCCCTTTCGCCATATGGAAGTCGCTCTCCATCTTCATGGCTGAAGCTACTAGCTTGAGCTTTGGGCTTGCAGGCACCCTTTTGTGGAGCAAGTGAGCATGGGTGTTTCTCATGTACACAATAATTAATTGCCGGTCTGCGAGTCGCTGCGCTCCACGGCCGCCTCGGCCTGTGAGTCACGCCGTGCGTGGGGCCTGCGCCTGGAGAGCGACCGCCAGCCTTATCGCGTGGTAGCGGGGCAAAGCGCAGGCACACAAATCCAAAATTAAATCGGACGGCCGGGGAGGCATAATGTGCTGAATCCGGCGGCAAAAGAAGCTTAGGGCGACGTGGCCCGTGGTTTGGAGCCTCAACTTTCCCTCGAATTATACCGGGGGATGATGATTAGAGAAAGGAGAAATTAGCTCTGTGACATCGCGTTAGAGCGTAATTGAAGGAATGATAATCCGTTCGTCACGCACTGGAATATAACATTGTGAGCACCAAAAAAAATTAGACGAATAACATCACTGCTAATTACTTTTGTTTCTAGAATTTTTTAAATATAGAAACTTAGCTCAAAAAATTATCAATTTTTTTGTGAAGTCTCCCACACAATTGAATTGCTTGTGTAGTTTTTTTTCAAAACTTTACACGTTCTGATTTTGTCTCTAAAATTCATGTACGTATACTATTTGTAGGAATTTTCTAATATAGAAAATGAGGCCTAAATATTATGAATTTTTTTCAGGCTCATTACATAGTGGACCTGATTGTGTAAATTTTTTTTAGAATTTTTACCGAATTAATTAATAAAATTTCATAATATTCTTACATTATGAAATATTAGACTCCTCACACAATGGATATTATGAAATTGCATTACTTAATTTTGTAAAATTCTAAAAAAAATATACAATTAAGTCCACTATGTAAGGAGCCTGAAAAAATTATAATGTTTGGAACTCATTTTCTATATTAGAAAATTTTTACAAATAGTATACTTAAATGAATTTTAGAGATAAAATCAGAACGTATATAGTTTTGAAAAAAATACACAAACAATTAAAGTGTGTCAGGAGACTCCACAAAAAATTGATAATTTTTTTAGCTAAGTTTCTATATTTAAAAAATTATGGAAACAGAAGTAACTAGCGGTGATGTTATTCGTCTAATTTTTTGGTGTTCGCGATGTTATTTTCCAGTACATGACGAACGGAGTGTCATTCCTCCGATTACACTCTAACGCGATGTCACTGAACTAATTTCCCCTTGGAGGAAATATCCAGAGAAAGTGGTTGGTTCAGGTTGATGGATATCAAAGGAGTATAGCTACAAATACATTAGTTATTTTGACTAAAACTGTATATATTAGTAGTACAATATGTCTTCTTTTTGTACTATCCTCCTGCCTATAATGTATGATGAATATGATGTGTATTAGTATTAAAACATTGTCTAAAGGAGTTTTACAATTGCTCGCTGGAGAAGAGTTATTGGCTAAAATAACACTGTTTTCTCCACCGCTCCCTCCATCTACCCCGCATACCGCACACCACGTTGGGCACCCTGCCATGGGAGTCCAACGCAGTCACCCCCGACGCAAAGAAGCCCTGGTGTGGCCCTTCTTCCTCTTGTCCACCCGAGCCCTAGTTCGGTGCACCACCTCTTCTCCTCCACGGCCTTCCCCGAGAAGTCCCCCGCCCTGAGCTTCGCGCTGACCACCCCGGCCAGGCGCTTGCTTCGGCTGCCCTTCCTTCCGCCTTTGCCCGCCAAGCATATCCAGTAGGTGCTCGCGCGGTGCCACAGACCCTCGCGGCCGAGGATTCCTAAGGATGGCGAGCTGAGGGAGGGTGAGCGCGGGAGGGGGACACTTCGGCTACAGCTGCACCACGAGGATCAGGAAGGGCGCGTAAGGGGGAGGTGGTCGCCGTCAAGGTCACCCCCAAAGGCCAAGGTGATGTGCCAAATGCCTGAATTTTGATCCTTGTTTTGGTGTGTTTTCGTTGAATTTGAAGAAACCATATGCATCTGCTATGCTAGTTTTCTGAAAAGTGATGCTGTAGAAATTTAGAAGTGGTGTAGATTTATTAATGGCTGCTAACTAATGGGATGTTCTTGTGGCACAATGATGCTGCTTTTGAACAAAATCTTCATAGAATTATGTGGTTTTCTGAATGTCCTTGATGTTTATAGAATAGAGAAAACTTGAAGCTTGTTTCTCTGAAAGCAACCAACGATTAATCTGTTCTTCTACTGATTTCTTAGTTACAGGTGGTAGGGCTTAGAATAACTTTGCAAAATAGTGCATCTAAATACATATTATATATATATATGTTTAATTATATGCACGCTACATTTTACTTGTAATATTACTCTAAATACATAGTACTAGGATCAAATAAAATATGCAGTTCAATGACTTCAATATATGATGTTATCAGTTTTGTCGGCATGGTTAGTATTGATCGGTATGGAAGCTAGTATGACCGGTATTAATCGATATCGACCAGTATGACAAGTATTGATCGGTATCGAAGTCGGTACGGATTACAGGCTCCTTTGTACTGTTTTAGGTGGAGAAATGGTACATACTGAATACCGGTCGGTATCGGAATAATATTGATTGGTTTGATCCAAAGAGTTGTTTTGAGCAATTCCAATGGTCTTTGACATTTAAATCATGTTTTTTTTTGTCTATTGCTGTGTTTTTTTTTTAATTTCCGTGTTCCACGTAGCAGCTGCGAAAGACCAGCATCAGACGGCCAAGAAAACGCGCGTCTTAAATCTGACGGCCCGTGGAAAATAGAGACCTCCCTGTTCTCCCGATATACTCCTATCGCCGCAAGCCCGCAACTCCTAAAACCTCGCGGCCCGAGCGCTGAGCCTCCTCCGCCGCCGCCACTACCTCACCCACGCCATGGCTCGGCCGACGCTGCCGCCATCTCCCTCACCTCTCACCCCCGCCAAGAGAGACCCCGACGCCGAAACCGCCGCCGACGCTGCCGCTCACACGCCGCGCCCATCACCCCACAAGAAGCGGCGCCGAGACCGCCTTCCGGTAACCCCAACCCAGCACCTCCTCACGCCCCAGACCATCCCGTCGGGCACTTCATGGGCGGATTCCTTTGCGGACGAGCGGAGCAGGCAGCCCGACCTAACGCCGACGGCCGCGCCCCCCTCCACCAAGCGCGAGCCCGACGCCGACGCCGACGCGGGCGAGGATGCCAACGGGAAGGCGGTTGGGAGACGGCACCTCTGCACCCACGCGAGGCCCACGGCGGCAGAGGCCCCCACCCTCTGGGTCAACCGCCACCGACTCGGCCGTCTCCTCCACGAGCTCGCGCGCGCGCACCGGTGGCGCGACACGGCCGGAGTCTTATCGGCGCTCCTACCCGGCACCCGGCAGCCTGAGTCCTTTGAGGAGGCCCGCAGCATGTTCGTGGTAAGCAGAACGTGTCGGCTGAAATGTATGTAGCAGTTCTTGGTTTGGTAGAATCAGTGTTTTCTGATGTGGACGAGGTGCCTGATTGAAGGTCGCGATGGAGATCCACAGGCGGCTTGCTGAAGACAGCGGTGTGCAGCATGGCGGCAGGAGCCGCTACTACCTCAGGACGCAGAAGGTTTTCGATGTTTGGATGCGGCGGTTAATTTGGTTGCCCACCTGTGCAAAAGTAAGTATCATATTGTTAGGTTGGTTTTTATAAAAGCCATTAGCATATCACAGCAAAATTTGGATTCAAGGGATAAAAAACATTGAATCATAAGGTCATTTGTTTTACATCACCTGAATACTAAGATCACTGCATCACCTGAATACTAAGATCATGGCATCACCTGAATATTAAAGATGATGTGATTCTACATTGCAAACTTCAGTTTTAATGGTGTTGTGCTGGTTTCCATGTTACCTCTGGTTTAATCACTTTGATCATATGTTAACAGATGGAAAATCATCACGACTGCTTTTTATCTGCTTAACCCTGTTAATTTGTTTGGCAGAAACACTTGGTTATTCTTGAACTGGCTCTATTTTATCTTTCACAAGGCAACGCCGACAATGCATACAATGCAACAAGAACGTGCGTCACCTGTACACTGTGTCAGTCTTTTTTTTGTTGTGTCTTTTACACACCTTGATCTGTGTTTTTTGAGGAAGACCTTGATCTGTTGTAGGCTTGTAGCCATGGCATTTCAAAGCATTTTGTTAGTTGTTACAGGCCTATTCTATTTTCTACTTTAATTCATTTTATGGAACCAAGTATCAGGTTAGCATTGAAGGAAATTGTTGAATTTTTTTTATATGAAAAGAATCTGCAGACTGTCAAAAATTATACATTTGTTAAAATGTGCACATTCGTTGTGCTAAAAGTTGAGTAATGCCTTAGGTGTGGTGGCTGAAATACTCAGAGAAAATTGCTCTCATAGCACTCTTTTTGACTCGGTTTGCAAACATACCACTAAATTTTTCGCGCTTGTTCTAGTAGCACTGAATAGCTACCAAACCTTGCTCCATTTAGCACTCCGTCAATTTTTTGCCTCTTATCCAAAACCGACCGATTTTGTTGCCTCCGGTAGTTTTCCTCGCCGCTAGTGACCGAGCTCGACCAAGTCAAGCAGGAGACTACATCCACCAAGCGACGATGCAAACCACCTGCGAATGTTGAGCAGTGACAGACTGACAGCAACAGAACTTGGTGAAGAAATAGAGTGGGATGAACATGAACACAACAAAAACATTGGGGGCATTTTTGCATCAATTCATCTCGAAAAATTATGGATTTATGGGAATCACACAAATAAACAAATTGCAGTAGCATTTTTCAACCATTTGAAAGAAAGAACAGATGAATTCACACAAACACAAGAACTCAAGAATGGGGAGAAATGAAAAAGGGACAGAGAAGTGAGAGAGAAGAGGCTGTCGGATCTCTCATCGCCGGGGCAGAGAGGTACCGACAGCTGGAGCACGGGCCGCCCCCACGGTGCCATGTCGGAC
The DNA here is from genome assembly GCA_036346255.1 of Ampelocalamus luodianensis. Taxonomy (NCBI): domain Eukaryota; kingdom Viridiplantae; phylum Streptophyta; class Magnoliopsida; order Poales; family Poaceae; genus Ampelocalamus; species Ampelocalamus luodianensis. The sequence continues at coordinate 16,231,846 of CM070628.1, forward strand.
TTTTTCTCTTGCCGGCTGCGCTGCCTAGCCCTATCCTGTCCTCATCGCTGCTGCTCTTGTCCAGATCTGGGCAGAATTGAGAGATGGTAGAGGGAGAGGACGGAAGAGGGCGGCACGTCGTGGCGGCTCCAAGCGGGGCAGCCCAGGTGATGGCGGTGGAGCTGAGCAGGTGGGACGGCGAAAAATGACGGGAGAGGGGCAGGACTAGGAAGAGCACGCAGGCGGAGGCACTGAGGAAGGAGAAGATGGGAGGGGATCGCATCTGGGCCGTCGGTGCATGATTCAACAATCCAAATTAATGGAGTTGAGACAGAGTGCTAGATGGAACTAACGGAGGAATTATTCAGTGCTATTTTAGCGAGGCAAAAAATTTCAGTGCTATGCTTGCCAGCACGTAAAAAAGGAGTGCTATGAGAGCAATTTTCTCAAGTACTTATTAAGTGTTAAAACTTTTGGATAATTTAGTTGCCTGTTATTTTTGTTTCTCTTTACTCTATTTCATTCTTTCTTGCCCATGTGACTTGTATGTTCTCTGCTGAGAAGAATTTGAGAACTTAAATTTTTCAGCCTTATTGCTAAGGACGGACTACAGACAGAACCAACTCTAAATCTGATACATGGTTTGATATCATATGATAAATGGTACTCTGGCTTGCCTAAAGATATGCAACTCGAGGAATTTGATGTTTACAATGAATCATGCACAATTTCGATGGCATCTAATGGCCGTGAAGAAATTGATCTCCAGGATAGTTCAGATGACAATTGCAGCATGGATGTTGACGATGCCAGTTTTCCAGCTTGCTCTTCAGAAAGTTCTATCAATAATGGGAATATAGACAAGACAAGGAAGATTCCCAAGAAACCTGGCTTTTTTCACCCTGTAGAGGAAAATGATTCACTTGGATCACAATTGAATGAACAAATGGATGATACAGATTTTCGAAGCGTTTTTTTCAATACCTCCAATAGTCCTACTTGTGGTAAGTACCATTTGTGTCTATTTTTTCTTCAACATGTTCTTAGAATTTTTTGTTCTGTTAAGTACTACGGTAGTTGTAGAGTTCTAGGATATCTATAGAAAAATTACATATAGCAAGTACATACAGTGATCACATTACCAGAACATTATAAAGACATCATAAAGAACCAGAGCTTTGATGTGATGTAGCATCTACCAAATTTTTCGTGGGTGTTGAGGGTACTAGTCCACATTTCATTCTTGGATCATCCAGTTTAGCATGCAACACTACAATCATTTTTTTAGAATCCATTACACCAGTCATTTAATGTTGTTTGATATCATGTGGGGCAGTGTCTATGGCCGGCGCCACAAGACACAGGAGCAGCCGGCCCTAGAGGCTGCATAAGAGTCCAATGTATTGCTTTAGGTGGTTGCAATTAGGGAAGTTTGTATTAGGAAGAGTAAGAGTTAGAGACCTAGTCCAGGGAAGGATATTTTAGATAAGAGTTAGAGTCCTAGTCCAAAGAAGTATTAACCTTCTATTTCAGATTGTACTCCTATATAAGGAGTATATGCAGTAATAGAAAAACTAGCAAAGGATTGAGTTATTCTCAATCTCCCTTGCGCCAAAACGCCACCGCTCCCCTGTTTATTCGAGTACTGTTCATTCAAGCACTATTCATCTGAGTACTGTTCCACGAGTACTGTTCGTCCGCCTGCGGCTGGCTGCGAGCTCGGCTGCCAACGACCACGGTTCATCCGCGCCGATCGCCATTGCTTCCCGACGCAATCCGCATCCGCCAGAGTTAATCCTTCCCTTCCGCCTCTGCTCCCAACGCTCATCTCTTGACATCTTGGTATCAGAGCCAACCGCTGTTCCGTCCTCCATGGATAACAGCGGGGGTTTCGACGACAACCTCAAGGAGATGATAATGAAGTTCATGGAAGAGACGGCAACCAACTCAAGCTGCTGCCCGAAGTATTGGATCGACTCAACATCCACGCCGGTCAACTTGCAACAGTTGGCAGCCGGTTGCAGTGCCATGATCACCGGTTGGCACGCATGGAGGGCCAACCCGTTAGTGAAGAAGGCGTCGTGGATCAAGATGACCCGGACGCAGCAGCCTTGGCTGCCGTCGCTGCGCGGTCAGGACGAAGCTGGGGGATTTCCGCCCCGACCATACTAGCCTCCACCCCAGGGTGATTTCGGCTCGGCAGTAGGCCCTCGTAATCCGCCACGCTATACCAAGTTCTTTTTCCCCACATTTGATGGTTGGGAAGATCCGCTTCCATGGATCAATCGCTGCGAACAACTCTTTCGAGGTCAGCAGACGCCGACAGAGGACAAGGTGTGGTTGACCACGTATCATTTGACAGGGGCGGCATTGCTCTGGTACATGCGTCTAGAGCGCATGGAGAGCACCCTGAACTGGCGACACTTCACCGACTTGATCTCTCGGCGATTTGGAGCGCCAACCCGCCACAATCCCCTAGGCGAGTTGACGACGCTTCGTTGGATGTCATGTGCGGCAGTTTAGGAGGAGGTGTAGCCGGCCCTAGCGACAATTTAGGAATCCTCAAATTAGGAAGTTGCAATTAGGCAAGTTTACTATAGGAAAGTCTCATTAGAGAAGTTTGCATTAGGAAGGATAATACCTTCCAAGTTAGTCTGTATTGCATTAGGAAGGATAATATCTTTCAAGTCAGTTTGTACCCCTTATATACGCAGAATATGCATCAATGAAAATCAGCAAAGGATTGGGTTATTCCCAATCTCCCTTACGCCAAACCCCGCCGCTTCCTGCTCATCCAAGCATCGTTCTACAAGCATCGTTCATCCGCCCGCCGTATCTCACGACCACTACCGCCACGACCACACGCCGCCACGACTCACGCTCTCTACGACCACGATTCCCTACGACCACGGGTCATCAGCGCCGATTGCCATTACTTCTCGACGCAATCCGCATCCGCTCGAGTTAATCTTGCCCTTCCGCCTTCGCTCCCAACGATCATCTCCTGATATATTGGTATCAGAGCCAACCGTCGTGCTTTCCTCCATGGCTCACGACGGTGGGTTTGATAACGACTTCAAGGAGATGATGAAGTTCATGGAGAACACCCGCAACCAACTCAAGCTTCTACCTGAAGTTTTGGATCAGCTTGACAATCACGCCAGCCAGCTTGCAGCAATCGGGAGCCGTCTGCAGCGCCATGAGCAATGGTTGGCACGCCTGGAGGGCAAGCCCGGTAGTGAAGAAGGCGTCGTCGATCAAGACGAACGCGACGCTGCAGCATCTGCCGCCGCCGCTGCTACGGATGCAGCAGCCCGCCCAACTGCCACGGCCACGGGAGATCTCAGGGAGGAGCTACTCACGGAAGTCGCGTCGGTTTTCGACGCGCCTCGTGGCCTTCCACCTCCACGTGGCCGTGACCACCGCATCCACCTGCCTGGTACCAGTGCGGTGGTGGTTCGGCCATATTGATACCGGCTACTCAAAAGGACGAGCTGGAGCGCCAATGTACCGCAATGTTGGAGCAGGGCCTCATTCGGCGTAGCCGCTCGACCTTTTCGATGCCCGTGCTCCTAGTCAAGAAGAAGGATGCATCTTGGCGTTTCTGCGTTGACTATGGCCCGTATCACGTTCTCTCCAAGATCAATGAGGTTACGTACCAATTGGACTTGTCCACGTTTGCACGTTTACATGATGTTTTTCACAAGAATCTTGTGAAGAAGTATGATGGCCTACCTCCTGAAGATCCACCGCCATTGCCGCCTCCTCCTGATGTTGCTGATGTGTCATGGGAAGACGTTATCGCATTTCAGGCGTCTTATCCCTTTTTTCAGCTCGAGGACGAGATGTTTATCAACAGAGGGAGAGATGTCATGTGCGGCAGTTTAGGAGGAGGCGTAGCCGGCCCTAGCGGCAATTTAGGAAGTTGCAATTAGGCAAGTTTACTATAGGAAAGTCTCATTAGGGAAGTTTGCATTGGGAAGGATAATACCTTCCAAGTTAGTCTGTATTGCACTAGGATGGATAATACCTTCCAAGTCAGTTTGTACCTTTTATATACGCAGCATATGCATCAATGAAAATCAGCAAAGGATAGGGTTATTCACAATCTCCCTTTGCGCCAAACCCCCCACCGCTCCCTGCTCATCCGAAAGACTGCTCATCCCAGATCGTTCCACGAGCATCGTTCATCCACCCGTGGTCGTTTCACGACCACGGCGGCTATGAGCTCACCGCCACGACCACTGTTACCTATGACCATCTGTTCCACGACGCTTGACCCAATCGATCCGCACCCTCCGTGGCTTCCTCGGCTTGGCGAGCTACTACCGCCGCTTCATCAAAAACTATGGTGCCATGGCAGCCCCTTTGACTCAACTCCTTCGTAAAGGGGGGTTCACGTGGACGGCGGAAGTCGCACAGGCTTTTGCGGCCGTCAAGAAGGTCCTCACCTCGGCGTCGGTTCTCCAGCTGCCGGATTTCTCCTCTCCATTTATTGTGGAGTGTGACGCGTCAGGCACAGGATTTGGCGTCGTTCTTCATCAAGGCGCCGGGGCCATCGCATTCTTTAGCCGCCCCATTGCGGCACGCCACACTAAGCTGGCGGCTTATGAACGCGAGCTTATTGGTCTAGAACAACCCATGCGGCATTGGAGGCCGTATTTGTGGGGGCACCCTTTCACTATCAAGACAGACCATTATGCCCTCATGTTTCTTCTGGATCAGCGCCTCTCCACGATACCTCAACATCAATGGGTGAGCAAATTGTTTGGGTTTGATTTTGCAGTAGAATTCAAGCTCGGTCGCTTGAATGTAGTCGCCGACGCCCTGTCTCGCCGGAATGCCGAACCGGGGATCGCTTTCGCCATCACTTCACCCCGATTCTCGTAGTTCAAGGATCTGCGCCAGGCCGCATGCACAGAGTCGACTTTGTCGAGCCTCCGGGAGCGCATTGCCTTCGGTGAGCTTGGTTCTCCTTGGTCCTTGGTGGAGGGCATGGTGTGCTATGAGCAGCGCGCTCACATTCCAATCGATTCCATGTTCCTGTCGGCTGTCCTGGGGGCTGTACATGATGGGCCTCATGAAGGGATCCAGAAGACACTTCATCACTTGCGAGAAAATTTCCATGTCCCACAGGACTAGGCGGTGGTTCAGGAGTACATCCTCGCCTGTGGGGGTATGCCAACGCAACAAGACAGAACAACTCCAACCGGCGGGATTACTACTGCCCCTAGCAGTCCCTTCCTCGATATGGTCCGATATCTCCATGGACTTTGTGGAAGGATTGCCGAAAGTAGGCGGCAAATCTGTCATCTTAACAGTGGTCGACAGATTCTCAAAATACGCCCATTTCATTCCTTTGGCCCATCCATATTCAACTTCGTCCGTTGCACGTGCCTTCTTTGCAGAGATTGTCCGGCTTCATGGCATCTCTACCTCCATTGTATTGGACAGGGACCCATTATTCACCTCAAATTTTTGGAAGCACTTATTTGCTCAATGTGATACTAGCCTTAACATGAGTACGGCTTATCACCCACAGTCTGATGGTCAATCTGAAGTGGTGAACAAGATCATTGCCATGTACCTCCGTTGCATGACTGGAGACCGGCCACGATAGTGGGTTCGATGGCTTCCTTGGGTGGAATTTATTTATAATACTTTGTATCATTCAGCCCTCATGACGACGCCATTCCACGTGGTGTATGGGCGTGAACCACCCTCTTTTCGGGACTATGAGCCAGGAGCAGCGCACACCACAGTAGTTGATCAGGCACTCCAAGACCATGATTTGTTCTTGGCAGATGTTCGGAGTCGCTTACTCCATGCCCAAGCATTTTACAAGAAATTCTACGATCAGAAGCATCGCTCTGTACAATTCAACATTGGCGATTTGGTTTGATTGCGCCTTCATCATCGGGCGGCCGCTTCTTTACCTGGGGCCAGCCGTGGGATGCTTGGGCCCCGTTATTTTGGGCCTTACCGCATCATCGCCAAGATCAATGACATGGCTATCACCTGGACCTTCCCAAGACGGCCTACATCCATGATGTCTTTCATGTGGGTTTTCTAAAGAAGTTTGAAGGAGTGCCCCCGGCCTCACCAACCCCAGTGCAGCCCCTTCTCCATGGGGGTCATTCCAATGCCTCTGAAGGCGCCGCGTGCCAGGCTTGCTCGTGACAAATGACAAGTGTTGATACAGTGGTAGGATTCATCGTCCTCCGATACTTCTTGGGAAGATGTCCAGGATTTCAAGAAATCTTATCTTTCCTTTCAGCTAGAGGACGAGTTGTTTATCGAGGAGGAGAGATGTCATGTGGGGCCGTGTCTATGGCCAGCGCCACAAGATACAGGAGCAGCCGGCCCTAGAGGTCGTATAAGAGTCCAATGTATCGCTTTAAGTAGTTGCAATTAGGAAGGTTTCAATTAGGAAAGTTTGTATTAAGAAGAGTAAGAGTTAGAATCCTAGTCCAGGGAAGGATTAACCTTCTATTTTAGATAAGAGTTAGAATCCTAGTCCAAGGAAGGATTAACCTTCTATTTCAGATTGTACTCCTATATAAGGAGCATATCTCCCTTGTTCATCTGAGTACTGTTCATCCTATCACTATTCATCTAAGTATTGTTCCACGAGTACTGTTCATCCGCCCGCGGCTCCCTTCAACCACGGCTGGCTACGAGCACAGCTGTCTATGACCAGAGCTCCTTACAACCACGGTTCATCCGCGCCGATCGCAATTGCTTCCCGACGCAATCCATATTCGCCAGAGTTAATCCTTCCCTTCCGCCTCCGCTCCCAATGCTCATCTCCTGACATTTGATATAGTATGTGGATTCTAAAATATTATTTCTATGATATAAATTTACAAAGAGTGCTGAGCAGGTGAGCAGTAAGATCATGAAGATTCCATAGGTAACTTTGCTCTCGAAAGAAAGGGCAAGTAATAACAGAACATGGTATAATTATAAAAATGCCCGGCAAGTGAAGGCTTTTTACTTCCTCTTTTTTTTTTTTTTTGCATGCGACAAGTCAGAGTTGCTACAGCTTGTGTGTTACAAATGTACTCGATGTAATTTGTAGCTTCACCATTGTCTGTGATCAGATCAGTCCATGATCCTTGGATAGAAATGCACTGCATATAATTTGTAGCTTCATCTCTATTCCTCGTCAGATCAATCCTCAGACCAACTAGCCTCAATAAACTGAACTAGCGGTGTATTTTTCTGTTAATTTCATATTCTCTTTCAAGCACTTGTGTATAGCTCCACATATTAGATTTTTCTATTAATATCTAAACATATTAGATAATCTGCATTGAAGGGTTGGAAAAAAGCCTGTTGCCACTACGGCTAAAGCATGCTGCTGGAACTTCAAATGATTGCTTTGATTCATATTGGAAGTACAAGTCAACACCTAATACCTTCTATGAAGATGCAGAAAAATGTCTAAGAATTGCTCTTTATTCAACACCACCAGTAATGGCAGCCTTACTGCCATTAGTACAGGTACTTGTCAATCGATCTCATTGCCATACTTATTAAGAGTTATATTTGCTTCTGCGATTCATTCGAGCTAAACCAAACGCCCCTACTAGCTGAACTAGTTTAAGGGAATCAGTTTGGTCAATGCGCCATTTTCATCTGAATTGTGCATTACTGTATCATTAGTGGCTGCATTTTGTTACTTGAGCATGCCATAGTTAGTTATAGCTATTTGCAGTTTTGCACCTTGTATTACCCTGCTGACATTGGTTCAGCCCTTAAATGGATTTTCTCATCTGTGTCCCTCATCAAATTAACCCTATACTGCATGTTTTGCATAACACTTTATGTTTGAGTTAACTAGGACACCTGCATAGATACAGTGCCATACATTTTCTTTACTTGTGTAGATTTTGCTTTCATCATTTGGTCAGACCTTTTTTTTGATACCTTTGCTGTGTTGCAGATTCTCCTGCTTGGTGATAAACTGAAAGATGCACTTGGTGAGCTTGAGAAGACCTGCCAAAGTTCAACTACAGCACTTCCTTTCAGGTGGTTAAGACTTAAATGTTTTTGGTTATCATGTGAAACAATGTCTTATCTTGAATCTCATCTCTCATTCATGTCACTGGACATCTTTCGACTATCCTAGTTTCTCCTCTTTTACATGTCCATATTGAAACAAGCTGTTGTGAACTAGGTGGCTGAAGTTCAGTTTTTTTTTTCTGCAGATTGAGAGGTACACTACTGGAGTATTTTGACCAAAACGAAGTATCAACTATTTCTTCTTGCTATGAGGAAGCTTTGAGAAGAGATCCTACATGTAGCTACTCAGTGGAGAGGCTAGCCAAAATGCATAGAAAAGGTTTTGGCTGAAAACATTTCTTCCGAAGTGTTCTACTATTTAATTGCTGTGCTAGTTGAGTGGTTGAATTTTCTTCTCTTATATTGATACTGCTACTTGCCTTACTATCATGCAGTATTTTTTAGACAAGATGCACGGTTTTTTATTTTAGTAAACGGAGGCTTCCTTGCTTGTCTCATGTGAAGTATTCTAGTCTCAACCAGCCCATACAGTTTTTACTGATACTGGTCATTTTATTAGTAATCAGTGGAAATGTCAAAACTTATGTTTCCCATGCTGTCTTTGCTGCTAGTAGAAAAGAGCTTATAATAGTATTTTAGAGATCATATTAAACCAATGTGATTTTTATAATTTTAAATGAAGCCATTTTAGTAATCATGAAGGCAGAATATTGGAGTGAGATTTTCTTGTGATTACTTTGGATACTATAAAAAAATGAACTTGAATATGAATGGTGGTTGTATAAGTTTATTGCATTGCTTCTCTAGGCAAACTTAAGAAATTTTAGTATGTTACCAATTTGATTATTCTGCTTTCAGTGTAAATTTTGGTATCAGAAACTCATTAGCAATGTTTACATTTTTAATCTTTTGTTGGTTCCCACAGGATATTATAATACCATCCAACTACTTGAGACAATAGCCTTGCATCTAGATTCTGCCAATGGGAAACCTTGCATCTGGGAGGAACTTGTGTCATGCTTCCTTCGGCTTTTTTCTGACTGGACTACTGACTACGAGGATTGTATTTCATGGAATGTTCAAGGAGATGCAGCAATCACAGCTTTTAGTGGTTTTTCTTCAGTATTTTTTGAGCGACATACAAGAGAATCATGGAAGGTCCGATGCAGATGGTGGATGAACCATCATTTCAGCCAAAACATCTATACATCAGAAACCCTGAAAGGTAGCTGCTTATTCATCGAATTAGTCATATGCAACAACAACAACAACAAAGCCTTTGGTCCCAAACAAGTTGGGGTAGACTAGGAACGAAACCTTCTCAAGGAATTAGTTGGAACCTGGGCCCAAACAAGTTGGTTTTTCGTCGAATTAGTCATTGCTAATATAAAACCACATGATGCTCCCCTTCCTCCGTTGTGATTAATTCGGTCACAGTAAATGCCATCAACATTAACATTGATTTGGTTCAGATTCTACCATCTGATACTTGGAATTTACACTCTTGGTTTGCTTGTCAGTCCACGTTTACATGAAAAGTGTCAAATTTCTTTATACAGTGGACCCCAGTCCATAGTTTAATATTAGGTTATGCTGGTTTGAACTAACAGTACTTTACTGCCGTGACAGAAGGTTGTCACTTGTAAACATATTTTTGAGCCGGCTGTTAGAGTATCTGCATTCTGCCAGACATGTGTTGTAATGTCTTGGTAGTTGCTATTCCTCTGCTATACTTAAAATGATCATCTCATCATGAGGTTCTCCTGTATGGGGTCAGCCACGCAAGCTATGGGGAATGCTAAATTTGGCTATAATATTTTCTTTGCTGAATGCTGATAAAGAGCTACGCTACAGAGTCTTTAACTGTACATAAAATGGGCATACCATGTACTAATTTTGGGAAATTTATATTTTTAGGTGAAAGAATGTAGAGATATTGTGTGCCCAACTGCCAATAGTAAATCTATGAATTGGTACAGTGATTCCTTCAACAGAGTAGGATGACATGGTGGTGCAAAAATCACAGGATTTTGTAATTTTATCTTACGCTCAGTATCGACACATGCATATATCCCCCACTTGGCATGATATATTTTAGACACCTTTGATGTGATCACAGCCAAGGATCAAAATCCTGGTACCGGATAAAATACCGCCCGGTGCCATTTCTCCGTTACTGGCCGGTTACCGGAAATCTCGGAAAAAACCCGGCCGAAGTTTGAAAACTGAAATTTGAATTTGCTTAAAAACCGGCCGAAATTCTAAAATTGAAATTTGAATTTGCTAAACCGGGAAAAAATCGGCTGGTTTTCTAAATCCCGGTACCCACCGGTAAAACTGGTAACCGGCGGTTAACGGCCGGTAACCGCTGGGATTTCTATCCATGATCACAGCTAAAAAGGTTCTTTGTGTTCTTGCAGGTGATTGCAAGCTCCTGGCTTCGAAGGCAGCTTGTGCTTCTCACTTGTTTGGGCCCGGGTTCCAATATGTCAAAGCAGTTGAGAGCTATCTTTCCGAGCAAAAAGCTAAGGATAAAATCAGATTCTTATCCAGAAATATGCAAAATTCTGTAAGACTATTACAAACTTTGGAGAAACTAAATGATTCAGTTTGGTAACAAAAAAATGCCTTTGCATGGCGTAGCACATGGCGATATAATTTTGAAAGGATTTTGTAGTGCCCCTCAAGATGAGGTTAATTTTGTAGGATCAATAGAGGTGTATTCCAATGTAGTGTGCAGTCATTAATTTTGGCGCTGGTGAGCCATGTGTGATTAATATGGTAGCGAAGATGAAAGGGTGTAAGACAAGTGTAACAATAATCTATGCAGCTCCTGTTTTTCTTGGTTCCCATTGGAGAAAAGTAAATAATAATAATAATAATTCTGCTTGTAAAATTAGTAAAAACTCCTCTAAAGAATAAACTCAACTAGGAATATTGTTTGAAAACATGTAATCCCTCTTTACTTTTCTGATCTACTTGGCATACACAAGAAAATTGAGGAAGTCAGGAATCAAACTGAAAACCTCTCCTTGTATAGGCATTTGCTCTAATCCTTGTATAGCCCCAAGAATTTTTTCTGGATTTTTCAGCAATTGAACTGTTTCTGCGAAATTTTTACGAAATTCTTGCTTTCCAAACAAATCCCTATTCTTGTTATAAAAAAGAAACTTTGTCACGGTCGTGGGGCTTTGGGCAGCTGGGCCAATGTACAAGCGTACACGTCCTATGGGTAGGCACGCTAGTATTTATTCATGTTTTATCTCTGTATATACATGTTTTACCTCTGTTATCAGAGTACATACAGCAGGCTAATACACGGGCTCTTAAACATAATAGCAACGAGCAAATACAAGACAAAAGAATCCAAATGACAGATGAACGCCATTTCTAGCTGAAACATCATACTAGTATCACACGTCTATTCAATCACCTGCCTGTTTCTTCGCATTTTTGTGTGGCTTGATATCTTTCTGCCGACTTCCTTCCCATCTTCACCTTCAATAGGATGGTCTGAACGGAAAGCCTCGAGTACGCAGAGTCGATGAACAGAAAGCACACATTGCTCATCGCCTATTCGCCTTGCTGGACACAAGCAGACAGTACGAGGTTGAAAATCCGCATCCAAATCCGAGCCGGACAAATATAGACAACCAGATATCATGGCAACCCCCCCTTCAAGATCACCTTGATCTTCCTTGTGTTGCGCAGAGGCTTTGGCCAAAATGTCACATCACTAGAACTCCCGTCTGAAATGACAAAAATAATATCTTTACCGTACGATTTTGCCACGGAGAGACAAGTGCCATGCTCCTCCTAGTCCGTGGCAAGTGACATGCGCACGTTCCTACTGCACTTGCATGTTGTCCTATCGCGATCTGCGTGCGCAGCACGTGTCTTCCGTGGCAATTTAGCTCGGTTGTTGATGCAAACTACGTGCAATCAAATGTAATTGCAAGCGCACATGTCAATTGTAGCTTTTTCACCTAGAGTATTCCAACGTTATTATATACACAGAGAACGCACTAACTTCGCCCAGGGTTCAACAATCTAAATTTCATCTAACTACCCAGGGTAAACGAATATGAATGATAAATGTGATCTAACTTTAGTAAAATGATATCTAGGCACAAAGCAATAAGCCTAAAAGCTAGAATAGATCTAACTAGGTTTAGGAATTGAGTACTAAGGATCTAAGGTTGCAATGCTAAAATAATGGAAGAATAATATACTGATCAATCACTAAGGTGGCTCTCACCCTGTAATCCAATATCTCATTTTTCAACTTCACACCTGTCACGCATTAGGGTTAACCTGAGCGCGGCAAGACCTGCACAACTTGATATAGTTCCACTCGCTAGGTCTAAACACCTTGTCTAAACCTAGGGCTAAACAATCAATATAGCTAATTACCGATTGTGAAACAATCATGATGTCAAGAAGACACACAATAGTATAACAATAGATGCAAAATATAATAACCATCATAGCAAATCATAATAACAAAGGAAGTACAGAGAAATACTTACAACCGAGAAGATTACAGAAGCTACACACCCCGGCAGCCTTCTGGTGTAGACGCTTCGGATCTGTAATATCCCAAAAATGCCTAAACGCAAAAATATGGGATTTTTAAAACTTTTGTATGATTATCTGTTGCCATCATTTTTGCCTGCATTCTCGGGAGTTATTTGATCTGTGTTTTCTTTTGCCAACACAAGTTAAGTAAAACAGAAACCCTAAATACGGAAACCCTAAAAACATAAATTGCAAAAGCAAAATAAACTTAAGGCATTTCCTTTTAAATATTGCACAAAATATAAACCCTAAAATCAAAGACCTATTCAAAACCTAATTCTCCGAATGATCAAAAGGCCCGATTAGAATTCTTTAGAAAATATCAATCTATATCTATCATCGCATGAGAATTTCCTAAGAAAATACCAGAATTTAGAAACCTACAATTATGTCTCATTCTTTTTTCCTAGTTTTACCTAGCTTTTCTTTTCTTTTCCCTATTCTACTGTTCCTCTGGTCAAGAGCCACTTGAACCATTCCGTTGCAACCGAACCAGATCAAACTCGGGCTCAGCCACTGCTTTCCTTCTCTCCCCGAGCGAACCATAGCACAACCCATCCTTCTCTCTCCCGATGTCATTAGCTCTGGCATTCATCCACGTTGCTGACATGCAAGCAGATATCATCGCTCAAAGTCATCGCCTGTCACTCGGCTGTCGCTCAGCATCGCATCCGAGCCACTGTACTGCCTACTTGCGTCGTGTCCGTCGCCTCAAGCTTCCACCGAGTGCGTCGCCGGCTCTCATGTGATCTCCGCCCATCGGCTATAAATAGCCCCCATTGCCCTCTGCGATCTCCCCTCGCCACCCCAAACACTTTACCACTTACTTCCTTCTTCCACAGAATCGAGCCCAAAGGTAAGGGTCAAGCTTCCATTTTCGGCCAAGGTTCCACCTCATTGTCGCCGGCACTACGGAGCCCCCCATGTTCCACCAACCCCGTCATGGCATGTTCCTGACCACCACCACTATTTCCCCTAAACTAATTCTGAGTTTTGTTCACCGGAACTCGTCGCAAACCCTTTCTTCCTCGGCTCCGGCTAGTTGAGCCAAAAGCACCGAATCGTCCTCTCCGGTGAGCATTTGCCCAATTAGTTCCTCACTAACCTTCTAATTACCTCATTGAAGCTTTTCTAGGGGTTGATCGATTACCAATTTTCTCAGGTAACCGTCGTCGCTTGGAGTTCCCCTCGCCGCCGCTCACCGCCGTCGCCAAACCGTCTTCGATCATCTTCTTCACCCATCTTCGCTCTGGTAACCTCCTAGTGTCCCTAGATACTCATGCTTGCGTTACTTAGACGGAAGCGTTGTCGGAACGCCATAAGCACCACAAGCCCGAATCGCCGCCACTGTGAGTCGCCATAGCCTCGCCACCGGTACTTGTAGTGTCACTTAGAGCTAGGAGTTCCATTTTTGCACTTAGCTAGGGCCACGTGTCACTAGTTGCTGGCGACAAGCCTGAGCCAAGAGCACTTAGGTATGTGGATGTATCGTCCGAGTCAATTAAGGACTGAATCTTGTGATGATATCTTATGTAAAAACAGTGCAACCATAAGTCTATAATGGGTATGACCTAGCTAACTAATTTGTCCACCGCCTCGCAACCTCACCATTGGTGGGTGTGTGGAGTGTACAAAGGTCAAGGGAGACACCGATTCGCACGACGCAAATGGGAGACCTCCCGGGGCGAGGCCCAAGGAGGTGATACTTAGCGGCGTGGGGTTGCGTTGAGGTGGAACATTGTAAAGGTCTTGTGATAATCAACTTAGTCGTATACCTATGAAAGTGTGTTAAACGGGCATTATATTTAGTCGTATACCTTGTGGGTAAAGTGTACAAACTCTGCAAAGTAAGAAAACTATCTAGATAGATGTGCTCATGGTCAAGAGCGATGTTGAGAACTCGCTTGAACTAGCTTTCACTTTTATAAAACTATGTGTGGGTGAAATGAAAAGCTGGGTTGGGAACCTAGAGATTTGAGATGTCCTAGTCGGGGACCAGTGATAAGTATGGGACATGACCCGAGCATTGAGTGGACAGAGCTACTCAATGGTATAGGAGATGGAATCTCCACTAGTACTTTACTATAAAAATTCTGTTTATAAAATCAGTGTTAGTTAAAAATGCTAAGTCTCGGAATTATTACTACTTAATCTAATTCAAACCCTGGCTTTGTGTAACTAAAAGAACCATGAACCTTCCTTGACTAGTCTTGCATCTATAATAATTGCATTGTGTGTTGGCTTGCTTAATAAAATCTTCCAGAGCCATTTGATCAAGACCCGTATGCCTATGTGAGACCCCGGTTTATTTAGCTTGTAATACTTAGCCTTCCATTGGCTCTATCATTACAAACAAAATACACCGTGTCTCAATGGACATGTGCTTCCCAGAAATGCAGCACACATACATTCGTACAAAGTCATGCATCATTCACATATAACATAATATAACAAGTCTAGCAAAGACATAAGGTAAATAGAGTTATTACAAAAGGTGCCGACCGACCAAATGATAACCAAAGAGTATAAGACAGCGGAATCAACAATGTCATAAGATGGCTATAACAAAAGTCGACCGGCTAGCCATAACCCACAAGGCAACCGACCGGGCTGCCAAGCTAGTCGTCCCAAACACCGCCACAACACAACTCACAGAAGTGAGGCCCTTGGGGCTCGCCTTCCTCCTCTGCAACAAGTAACATTAAGCAAAGCAAATGAGTACACTAATGTACTCGCAAGACTGACGTGTAGGATAACAGACCTATACTTATGCTACATGCAGGCTTCTTTAAGTGGAGGTTATATGTCTCATTTGCACAAAGCCAACTTTGTTTGCAATAATGTAATACATTTGAAAGCAAGTTTACAAATATGTTTTTATTGTTGAAATAACAGCGAATGATAATAAATACAAGTAACCACCTAGAGGTGACTAACCCAAAAGCCACCACATCATAGCACGAATCCCTGATTCGTACCCCCCATCAAGTTTTAATTAAAAAGTGTTGTAGTCTAATTCTTGAAAAGCTTACCCAAGCGTGTCCATAACCTAGGACGAGGCTATTCGAATAGTTTTAACCCTACAGGGGTGTACCAATGTACCCACACTTCAGACCGCTTTTTGCCACATGATTTAGCACACTTCCGTTGGTATGCCGGCATGACTAAGTCCTACGAGATGTTTCCAATATTGTGCATTAACTACGAGCCGCTCGTATGGATCGAAACTCATACGCTTACATTGCAAGCCGAAAGACAACCGATCCATCACGGGAGAAATCTTTCGGACACTACAATGCTCCCATCACTATCCCTCCCGCGACTCCCTGCGACTCGGAGCCAATACACGCCACAGTACTAAGTCAAGAAAGGTCCCATACCCTCTAGTGTGGTTAGCACGCAAAATTTTCCTAGATAACAAAGACTCACAAGATGTTCGGTCCTTAATTGACTCGGCACCATTCCAGTCACACCTAAATTCACACCATCTTACCATTGTGCCCAAGTCCAAATTATTTAGTTTTTAGTTTTTAGTTTTCACAATTTAACATAGCTCGAAGCTGAAACATAGAGTCATAATAAGTATTTGTGTGATCAAGGTCATCGACTAAGTCGATAACCGCCCATTTCTACCGGTAGCTAAGCATGACTAAGCAACATACTCAAAACTACTAAGTGACAAGGGCTCATCCAACGAACCCAAAATCACAGCAAAGTAGCCCTAGGCTTAGTAGTAGAGGATAAACATTTACCTATAGATTATACATCTAATAGGCCAACTATCGACAATAGTTAAAACAAGATAGCAATGCATACGTAGAATTTACAAACAACATATTATACTTGAAAATACAAGGATTAACATAATCAAACTTCTTGCCTTGCTGGAGTTGCTCATTGTGCTGCAGAGGGGAACTCTCAGGTTCAATAAACCCTTCGGAACCTAACGCGAAAATGCGATAAACCCGATAAGAACGAAGAACACCAAATAAAACTCAACATCAAAAGTTATCCAAATCCTATGAAATTTATACAGCAACTAGGGTATGATTTTAGACAAATTTAGGAACAAGAATCAGGTTATTTGGACTAAGTATGAAAAAGTTATGGTTAAAACAATTTCTCTCAGCCTGTTAATTCAACTAAATTAATTACTAGTACTGTTCATGACATAAATTTCTGGAATGATCTAAAGTCTGAAAGTTTTACGCTAGGCAGGTTATGACATCCTAAGATCAGCAAAGTTGAGTTTACTAAATTTGGAGTTATAATGATTTACTTATGATTTTTCTAAGTTGTAAACCTAGCACATGCTACTTTACAGAAATGAAATCATGATCAAAACCTATTTCATATTAAAGTTTGCTAACAGAGGGATTTAACAAGATTGAGTTTGCACATTTTGGAGTTATACAGAAAAAGATATGTATTTTACAAAGTTTACTTCAATTTCTGGAATATTCTAAAATGGCTGAACTCAAGATAATATTATTTACAAAATTTTATGGCACAGAACAATGTCTAAAAGCATTTTTATATTAAACCTTAGTCAAACATGAATTTAACCCCATTGGAATCATCTAAAAAGGATTTAAAATGAATTAGTTATGAGTTTTCGAATTTTAATATAATTTTCAGTTGATAAATAAAGGCTTACCGAAATATAATCAAACTTATCGGAAATAAATCGACGTAGACGAACGTGGGCCTTTGATTCGAAATCCAACAGCCCACGCGCACGGAGAATAGCGCACGCGCGCGAACCTAAAGAGGTGCACCGTTGGATCTAGATCCAACGGTCCACGTGGATTGGGCCGTTCGGGCGACGCGAACGCCACGATCAACCACAGCCGTAGATCTTGAGATGGAGGGCTCAGGGCGCTGCGCACTTCGGGTGGTCGAACGGCCACCAGATCTGAGCCGCGGATCTAAAGATGGGTGGCCTAGGTCCATGCGCGGTCTGAGTGACCCGAACGGCACATTGATCTCGGCCGTTGATCGCGAGATCGACGGTTCCCGGTGACGTGGAGTGTTCGGAGGCGCGAAAATCCCAGAAGATCTCGGCCGCAGATCTTGAAATCGACGGTCCACGATTAGCGCAAATAACACATGTAGATTTTAAGTGCGCGGGGAGGTTTAAATGCATGGGCCCACATGTAAGTGACACAAGGGACCAATTAGGACAACGATTAATTACAAATCCAATGATTAGTGATGATTAGCAATAATTGTGTTCTAATGTTTTCGCGAGAAAGGGTTTTAAGTGGTTGGGGGCCCACATGGCAGTGACACAACAACTCAATTCGGACATCAATAATTGCTAACAAATCATTAACAGTGATTAACAATCATTAGCCATTAATGATTGTCTTAACGACAACAACACAGAGGGAGTTCTCCCGTCCGGCAAAACCCGAGCGGTAAAGAACGGCTTGCCGCTGGCGGCTCCGGCCACGGCGGCGCGACCTAAAGGCTAAAATGGGTTCGCAATAACCTTGCGGACCCAATGGTGATGACCTCGGCGGCGGCGGCCTAGAACGCCGGCGAGCCGGAAAAGAACGGTGGGGACAAGTTCTGCCAAAAACGAAAATGGCAAAAAGCTCCGCTGCAGTCCAAAGAAGTGGGTGCCACAGCATCTAAGGACTAATAAGAAGTTACCTTAGCCAAGGAGAGCTTCAAAGTTGGTCGGAGCAGCCTTGACAGCGTAGAGGTCCACCGGAGTTGAAGAAGACGAACTGGGAAAAGAGACCTGAGCCAAAATGAACACCACTGGTGGTTAAAATAGCTTCATTATAGCTCATAGAAGCTTCATGAGCAAATAATTGAGAAATGAAGCACTCGCCGGAGCTGAGGAAGAAAAGGGTGATTTTTACTGAATTTGAACAAAACCCAAATTTGACAAATCCTGTGAATGAAACCCAAAATTGAGTGAGGGGAAATGATTAGGGTATTAAGGAGTTAAAAGGGTACTAAGAGAATTGAAGATGAACCACTAGAGCATCAAGATCCACAATGGAGCTTCAAGGCCGAAAATAGTGGTTTTGGTATTTTTGGTGTTTTGAGCTCCACAAACAAAGAAGGAGCTTGAAGTGGTGTAAAAGAACACCAGGAGGGGTTTTAGGGACCTTTTATAGCTAGGAAAATTAGGGTTTGGGCAAAACGAGCTCCTCGGGTGAGCTTGGCTCACGTTACCACCGTGGACCAAAAAGAGAAATGATGGGGGGGGAGGGTAGGAGTAGAGCATGGCTATGGCCGAAAGCAAGCCGGCACGCACTAATTGCCGACCATGGAGGCGTTGACGAGGGAACTCGAAATGACCCGGCCATGCCGCTCCCTGTTCACGCACGGCTCGAGGAAGAAGAAGAGCAGAAAAAGGCTAGGGTGCTAGTGAGCCGTTAGATTGAAAATGGATGGCTCAGATCACACCGGAGCTCTAGAGGTTAAAAGAGTAGGGGAGATCGTGAGCCCTAGGATTAGATTCGGACGGCTGAGATTGCCCAAAGCTTCTGAGGTTTAAAACAAAAGAGGAGATCGTGAGCATTGGATCTAAAATGGGCGGTCACGATTGGATGTGACAACCGGGTGACTCGAACAGCCCAATTCATCTGGACGGTTGGATCTTGATCCAACGGTCCAAATGAGTTGGCGCGATCGCAAGGTCCGAACATATCAAACAACGTGGGCGGTTTGATAGAAATCTAACGGCTGACAGCGCCCGTACATTTTAAAATGGGTTCGGGTGTGGTTAGTTGACTGACCCAAGTCAAGTAGCTCGAGCCCGAGACTGGACCGCACCCGAGGAACAGTGAAACCTGGTTTTGGGTTTTTAATTTGAGCTGAGACTTTGGGGATTTATTTGAGGTAGCAAAACAACTCCAAAAATTCTGAAAGTTTTACAGAAGCTTGCTAACTTAGATATTAACCTTGTGTAAAAATTTTAGAGGTTTTTATGTAGTGCATTTTTCTCCAAAAATTCTGCAAGGTTCTGGAATAGGGTTTGACTAAAAGTCAAACAGATTTGATTGCCCTCCAAAAATATTCAAACAATTTCTAAAAATTATGAAATTTTTCAGAGGGGGTCACACACCAACCCTGGTACTTAGGAAAAATATTTCCAGGAGATGATCAAAAGATTTGACAAGATTGTTTTTGGAAGACAAGGTTTTGGATCAAAAGACTTGTGACTTTGTATTTCCATAATTCTTGTACAGGAATTGTTTAGAACATACAAGAAATACATGATGTAAGAAAAATTTTTTAATTTCTACTCATTTTCTTACATTTGAAACACAAGTCCAAAATTGGGATGTTACAGCCTACCACTTGGCATTCGGACCAGATGATGGAGAAGATGGTGAAGCTTAGGCCGGGACCCCTAGTTGCTTGTCTGTGAGCAAAGTGAAGGAATCCACCACAACTTCTTTTGCTTCTACTCGTATCCCTTCTATTTGTATTAAAAACACATTATGTATCATATTGGCCTACTTGGTCCCTTTTGTAAAACAGTTGGCCATGCGGCCTGTGTTGTAATATATTATGTTTTTGTACGATGGATGCAATGTATGTGAATGATCCATAGATGTATCTGTGTGTGCTATCTATTGATCCAGGGAATAGCACAGGTTATCACATAGGATTCTAATTTACAAATTTTGAGTCCGACATACTTGATATCAAAGCATACGACTGTAGGGTTAAAGCCTTAGCTAGCAGGGTCGATAGAAACTTAGGACTGTGCTATGGGGAAAATAGTTAGTAGCTTTTCAAAAATATATATGTGTAATTTGATCATGGTCTTTACTTGTTAGTTCTTAGCTTTGTACTTGTCTTTTCACATCCTTTCTCGGTACTCCTGGTTACTTACACTCTTCTTGTTCAAAATTATAGATGCCAAGACCGACACAGCCCAAGACCTGGGACTATCACACCCATGGGGAAAACCCATGTTCGTGTGGTGGCTACACGGAGGTGCTCAGCCTGCTACTTCAGCACTTGCAGTACAGACAGCGTCCCATCTACAGGGGGCGCAAGACTGGCAAGGGAGACCTGGAGGCATGGACAATAGAGGTCTTCCTCTATGCTCGTGAGGGGGAGTGCGAGCCCCGTACTTTCCACACTGAGCACCAGCGGAGTACTCCCACCTCCGCCGTGCAGGACGCAACTCGCCAGGCTATCTTACGCATGTGCGACATTCACAGCGACCTGGTCGTCCCCACTCCTTTCAACTTCTACCCCTTCCTTAGGGAGGAAGGATCCCACTACGACATTCGCAGTACAGCTACAGTGGAGGACCCGTACTTCACGCATCAGGTGCAGCTGACACGCCCCTAGGACAGTGAGTATGCGGAGGCACTCATGGAGATCACTGAGCTTTGACATGCCCTCTCACTGGTCATGGAGATCACTGAGCTTTGACATGCCCTCGCCGCCAGTGAGGTAGACGCAGAGACCCTACATACTCAGCTTGACGAGAGGGAGGTAGGCTTGGCGACAACCGAGCATGAGAGAATGGCAGCCATCTCCGCGTTCGCCAGAGTGACCACGGTCACCACCGCCATGGCAGTCACCCCCCACAGCTACTGGACAAACCACTACACCAGCTAGAGACAGCACCAGCACCCTACGCCTGAGGACCACTGCGCATAAGCGCGTGCATGCCTCGGATCAAAGTCCATGGATCTGGTCTACTAGTCTATGGCTCATGCGTGCATGGCACTGTAGTTTTGACAGGTGCAGTCCATCTGGCAGTGGGTAGGCTCATGGTAGACTAGGTTTAATTGGGTTTGGATTTGGGATTTGGGTACGAGTGGCACGCTGGCGGCTGACTCGGCGTTGACTTGGCTGACACGTAAGCAAATGTGCACAGGGGGCGATGACATGGCAGACACATGGCATCCATGTTAGCTCGACGATGGCATAAGCTCGGGTTCCGATGGTCGTCGGCGATTGCGGCCTCAGCGGGGTGAACGGAGGAGTGCCTTAGGTTGCTGATGCGACGGGGATCACGATGGTGTGCTTACAAGTGCGAGGGAATGACAGAGCTGGCAACGCAAGGTTGAAGTGGTGGCAGAGATTTAGGCTCGACGGGATTGATTCTCTGGTGATGCTTCGACGACGTGAAGGTGATAGGGACGTAGATCTGGGTCTTGCGAACTCAACGGTGGTGACAACGTAGCTCCAGGTGCTCTGACGGTGGAGGAAGACGTCGTCGAAGCTTGCGGCGGTGGCTTCCTTCTTCGAGCGATTCTGGCAGCAAGGGTTAGGCTCTTAGGCGGCGGCTGCGCGTTCTGAGGTGTGGAAGCCGAGGCTACCTTCCCTTTATACTTGGGCGGCCAGGAGAGTCCCAAACGTGCACGTCAAGGAAGATCCGCGGTGGAGGAGTCAAGCCTTCCCCGACTCGGAGACAATGAATAGTACTTGGTGGGACCCACATGTCAGTGGCAGGGGCTCAGGTGAGTCTCAATCGGAAATGGCTCCAGAGAGGCTGATGGGTGGGCCAGGTGCGCGCGCGAGGGAGAGAGAGATATGGGCTGCGGACTAGAAATCGAAATAGGGTTTGGCCTGGGTTAGGAAATTCAGCCCATTGGATTTCCCTAATATTTAAATAGGTTTTGTGTTTTAGAAATAACAATAAATCCAAATGGCAAAATAGCAAATGAACTTAAAAAATTCGGAAAAACTAGAAAATATTTCTAAGCACAAAGAATTCAAATAAAATAGTTTTGGAATTAGTGGATGTTCAGATTAGTCACATTAAATTATTTTGATATTTGAAAGTCCATTTAAGCTTTATTAATTCCAAATAAAATTTAGTGAATTTTCCAAGAGACTAAACTTCTCAAAGGATTTTGAAACTCAGAAAATTGGGATGTTACAGTTTTGCTATTAATGAGTTACATACTTGTTATTTCAATATCTGTCTAATGCCCTTTAAAATTTCGTTGCAAATTGCTACATATCGATATTGCAAATTAAACTTGCTTAGTGCTGAAAATAACTTGTAGTATAGAGCATCATCCTTTGATAGCCTTGGCATTTATAATTATGTTGTGATACACTACAATTCATACTGAGTACAAAATGTACTCGATCTTGCTTAAAATTATTGATTAGAGTATGAGGATGAGCGCATGCTGGATGACGTGTTCTTTGCACCCGGTATCAGAGGGTTCGGTAAGGGTCTTGCTAGGTCTTATCTTTGTCGGTTGCCTGAAGATATGGATGGGCACACCGCTGGACCTTTTTGAGTTTATTCATCATGCTTCCACTGTTTAACTTGCTACTTATGTTTTAATTTGGCCGGACGGTTGTGTAATAAATACTTGTCATGTAAATGCTTAAGTTTAAGTCCTATATTTATTTAATATTGTATGTATAATGTATGGATGTGTATATTAATATTATGGATGTGTGTACTAACCACTAGTCATAGAACTAGTACGGTACACACACGAGGGTTTCAGGTATTCCACGCCCGGGGTCCGACAATGGTAGTATAAATCAAATTTGATAATTGATTTGTTAAGGATATAATAGACTTTTCTTTGTATTTTTAAACTTTTTGTGAGAGTATTATAGACTTTTACAACGAGGGTTAAAAATATTAACCCTAGTTGTGTTAAATGAGAAGACAGTTCCGGTGCTGGTTCTCAGAATGTTAAATGTGTTGGGTAATTGGCACATTATTGCAGTGGCTCTGGCTTGGGTCTGGTCGTGTGAAGAATTTAACGCAGCATGCTGACTGACTTAAGCAAGACATATGCATATCCTGGATGGTGGAATGCGCCTCTGTTGCAATCACACAGAACGGCAGGATGTCGAAAATGGAACCTCAAGAAGATGGACAGATTGTTAAGGAGATCTTTAAGGTGAGCTGTACGTGGTGTCCATTGGGTAATGCCAAAACTTTTCATCACCCTACCAGGCATCCACATCAGTTGTGGATTTTTTTTTTAAATAATCTAATTTTTATTATAAATTACAAATTTATTCTTGCATTTTTTATTACATAAATATTCACGTGCCGCCTAACAGTTGGGCGATTGTCTCCAGTCGCCCAACGGTTGGGCGATAGGATGCAGTCGCCCAACCGTTGGGCGCCCCATAAATGCGATCGCCCAACCGTTGGGCGCCCCATAAATGCGATCGCCCAACCGTTGGGCAATGAATGCAGTCTCGCCCAACGGTTAAGCGATAGGTGCCTCCAGTCGCCGAACCGTTGGGTGACTGGATGGCTTTATAAGGCCCGCGCACGGTCCCCCCGGCGCCCGAGCCGTGCGGTTGCGAAGAAGAAAAGAAGAAAGAAAGAAGAAAGAAGAAAGAAGAGAGAGAGAGAGAGAGAGAGAGAGAGAGAGGGAGAAAAAGATTTTCTTTGTGAGGTAAGTATTTTGATTTTGTAATGTATATTTTTTAGTAAGTAATTAGTTTATATAGTTTAAATAGTAGTATCTGTAAGAGATTTTAGGTTGAGAAAAAACATTAGGATTTTAGGTAGAGGAAAAAATTAGAAAATGAAAGCGTAGTTAATTTGT
The DNA here is from genome assembly GCA_036346255.1 of Ampelocalamus luodianensis. Classification (NCBI taxonomy): domain Eukaryota; kingdom Viridiplantae; phylum Streptophyta; class Magnoliopsida; order Poales; family Poaceae; genus Ampelocalamus; species Ampelocalamus luodianensis. Next base: position 16,255,962 of record CM070628.1, read on the forward strand.
ATGTAAATAGTAGCGATAGAAAAATAGTTGATGTAGTTAAAAATAGAAGTATAAGTAACACCTGTAGGAAATTAAAGTTAGAGGGAAAAAAATAGAAAATTGAAATGTTATTCATTTGTATGTAAGTAGCAGCGATAGAAAACTGTAGTTAGAGACAAAAACTAGCCTGTAGGAGAGTATAATTGATGTTTATGAGAAATATTGAAGTTGTGTTGGTGCACGCGTGACCGACTATCATTGGATAAATAATGCGTGACCGAGCGCATGAGGACGATGAATTAGGTGTATGAACAAATTAGTAGAAGTAAATTAGTATGAACAAATTAGTAGAGGTTAATTAGCTCTGTAGAAGACTGGAACGCCACTTGTAGCATTTCGGATTGCAAGTTAGCGTCAGAATTAGATGATGACTTCTATGGAATAGCTCAGTTTTTAGATTGAATCGAATATTGTCTTGCATGTTCATTGTGGCCTCTGCCTTAGGGAATGAACGGGGTCTTGATCATGATGTAGTGTAGTTGTCGACGATAGACGAAGAGCCTTACAAATGTAAAATACAATGTAGCAGTGCTTGCATGTCGTGCGTTGCAATCTGACTAGTTGCAATATTAAAAATATTTGCGAGATATATCTGATGAAGTCATGCCTGTACCCACTAGATTGAAAGTGCATTACGGTGTTGGCACCGTTCGTGAAGGTCCGTGCGGTGTTGACTTGAGTAGTTTTTCTCAAACCACTCTAGGACACCCAGACGGCGAGAATGCACAAATCGCAGATGTGATGTACTGGCTCACCCGTAGCTTCTCCTTGGACCCTGAGGTGTGCAACGTCGTCATACAAGGGCTTTGGAGCCGGTCTCCCACGGACATCAGATGGGAGTTGAGAACACTGATGCGCACGGCTGTGTGGAAGGGCTTTATAGAAGGCTGTAGGCGCTGTGGATATGAGTGTGTAGTGCTTGTGCAACCATACCCAAAAGAAGCTGTGCAGGGACCCGTCGTCGGATATCGTCCTGGTGGTGGGAGCAGCTCGGGCGCTCAGCATGTTGGTGAAGAAGAGGAGGTGGAGGGCGGCGTTAGGAAGGGTTCGGAGGATGTTGCTTGTGATGAGCCCGACGCGGTAGATACAGAAGAGGAAGATCGGTCACCGCATGGTGAGCCTACAGGACAGGCTGATGAAGGAGAGCACATGGAGTACATATTGCGTCAAATAGATAGCGATGACCGGATGGCCTTGGCTGAAGAGGAAGCTCTACAGGAGGACGACGAGGATAGTTCCGATGAGGACGGAGCTCCCATCCCCCGGGAATGGAATAGATTTGATGTTGAGGGTGTAACTACGCATGACGAGCATGAATCGCCGTGGGAGTACCATGCTATTGAGGTTCGGTTGCACTCAATGTTTGCTGATAAGACATCCTTGCAGGATGCCATTAAGTTGTGGGCTATGTCTATGCAGCGGACATTTCGGGTCATCAAATCTAGCTGTGAGCAAGATACATCGTGAAGTGCGAGCAAGCCGCTTGTCCTTGGCGAGTGCACGCACATAGACCAAAGTATGAGACTCACTGGATTGTCTCGAAGGTAGAGGCGCACTCATGCATGCTCAACACTGTTTTGTCCAGACATCGTAACCTAACATTGACCTTCGTAGCCAATTTGATGTATGGAGAGATAGTAGAGAAGAAGGATGTGGAGGCCAAGCACATTATGGTGGCTATCGATAAGAAATTCAAGTACAAGATCGCCTACGCAAAGGCGTGGCGTGCGAAGCAAAAGGCTTTGGAAAGATGGTTTGGATCTTTTGAGGCGCGCACGACAACCTTCCTCGTATCTTGGGGTGCTTTGCGGGAGAGAAACTCGAACGACATCGTCAGAAGGACATGCCATCTAAAAACCGCGAGGTTTTAATATTGCAAAGGGCCTTCTTAGCCTTCGGTCCTGATCGAGGCTTTTAGGCATATCTCGCTCGTGATCTCGATTGACGGGACCTTTTGATGGAAAATACAAGGGGCAAATCCTAATGACCATAGGCGTTGACGGAATAATCAACCGCCATTGGCCATCGCATTCATCGAAGGTGAGAATTACGACGGTGGTTGTGGTTCCTTCGACATCTAAGGGTGGGAGTTGTTGGAGGTCGATCTGGTGTGTGCGTGATCCATGATCGCCACGTTTGGGATCTCAAGGCCATAAGAAAACTTCAAGAAGACCCGAGGAGCCGTTTCCTTGGTCGGATATAAGGAGTAGATGGTGCATTCGACACTTAGGCGAACTTCTTTAAGAAGTTCGAAGCAAACCGGTAAAGCTATTCAAGAGGCTGGCTATGCAGAACCAGCAGCGAAAATTTGACGCCTTATGGATGCTACTGGATGAACACAGCAGGAAACACGTGGACGGGAGGAACCACGGACCAGAGTCTGAACCTGCTGGAGCGAGGCGGAGGACCTTGAGGAACATCGAGTGCTTCTCGCACTGGATCGAGGGCGTGCCATTGGAGAAGTGGTCATTGTTGCACGACACCGACGGGGCGAGGTATGGCATAATGACGACTAACCTTGCGGAGGTGTACAACTGGGTTCTTAGGGGCCTCCGTTCTCAGCCCCTCGTCGCCATCGTGGAAGGTGTTCTGCACAGCACAATCGGGTATTTTAGGGAGAGGCATTCAAATGCCGCACTTCATGCCACCAACCCTCAAATACCGTACTGCTCGAAGATTACGGCATACATAAAGGCGAAGATAGAGAAGGGCCAGTCGCACACGGTGCACGTGATGGGCAATACGGAGCATCGTTTTGACGTGCTCCTCCGGGATAGAGCCGGATTTGGGACGGCTCGTTCTCTTGTCACGCAGGAGGTATGGCTTAGAGATCATATGAACGAACCTAGCTGTACATGCAACAAACCGAAGCTATTACACAAACCATGCTCCCATGTCCTCGCCGCATGCGGGATTGTGCGCATGGACCCGTTGAACTTTGTGTCCGAGTACTTCTTGAAGGGCAGGTAGTGCGAGCTTGGACCGCGAGCTTAGGGGCTTGTGGTTGTGGGTAACCGCCACCTTGGACATTGCAAGCAGGATCGGATTTCGGATATTGACATCTTTGAAGGGTGGCAAGGGTCGCGTCGCAGAGTCGCAGATACCAATGATATGGACGGCACAAGCCGGGCGTTGGGTCGACGCTGCGCCTCTGCGCGGGAGGGCCACTGACCAAACGATGCAAGGCACTAGCTGAGGAGTAGGCACTGACATGGTTTGCGGCACCACTTCTTGCATGGTGCAAAGTGAGACTGTGTGTACTTTGTATTATTTATGTAACTGTTCTGCCACTATCTACTTTGTATTGTTTATGTAACTGTTCTGCTACAATATAATTTGTATTGTCATGTGTACTTTGTATTGTTTATGTAACTGTCTTGCTACTATCTAATTTTGAAAGAATTATCTGGGTGCCCTAGTACTTATTGGTTTGTTTGTTTACAAGTCAAATTTACTCCTATTTTACATTCGATGTTATATTTCCACGTATTTCTTAACTTCAATTTGTTTTGCAGGTATAGCTCACGGATCGGACTGGAGTTTCGGTCTCTTGGACGAGCGCATCGACCGGCTACATCGCGCGTTGCGTCGTGTCCCTCATCCGCGGTGCGCCGACGTGGATCGTGTTGGGGTGATCCGCACGCGGACACCTCGGGTGGCCTGGAGGCTAGACCCATGCTGGACAGCCAGGTTAGCATTTCGCGTAGGACGTCCACCGCGCGGTACGTACATCCTACTTTGAAAACTTTAGTCAAAGCCTCTGCCATTACAGTTTTCACCAGGTCTTGTTTTCGATGTAGGCGAGCATCGCTGATGAGATTACGACGGACTGTCGCTCATGGCTTCAGAGGTTGACGGACGGTGTCGAGGGCACACGCGAGGAGACAGTCCAGGCTATCCGTCGTGTGGCTGATCAAGCCACATGTATTTTCGACATGTTGTCGTGCACCAGGCTCCCGGAGGTTGATACCAGGTTGCACAGTCGGTCGATCGTTACGCCCGCTCGCGCCGTCCGGCTCGGCGGCCAAGAAAGAGAGGGTCAGTTAGACCACGTCCGACACCGACATGCCCTGACGAGGCCGGATGCTCGAGCAGACCCTGTCCATCGAGGCCCGAGGAGGCTGGAGGGTCTGCCTGGGCACAGCCCCGTACACCGGCAGCGTCGCACTACGTCGGTCCTCCACACCCCTTCGCCTTCCACACTCAGTACACACAGGGTGCGTACGGCGTGCCATACTTCCCTACGGACGCCTTCGCGCGCGCTATGGCGGTAGCTGCGAGTACGAACATCTCCGTTTGTCAGCACGCATCGTGTTTTTCTTAATTAACTAACAATACTTTAGTGTGCATATCCAATTCCCTATGACGAGGGTCCTCCCCAGGCTTCGCGGAAGCCCACGACTTCTTGGTGGACGACGACCCGACACCTCAGCCCACCGGTGAGGTTCTCTCCACACACACCGCTCGCCGGCGCGCAGTACCACACAACAGCCACACTGCCCACCCTTCGCCTCTCGGTCCTCGTCAGACTGTGGCTCTGCACCGTCTTTCCTTGTGGGCCGAGGCCCCGACACCAGCGCAGAGGAGGGGGCCCAAGCGAGCCCGTAGGGGAGGACACGGAGGTGGAGTGGGCCGTGTGATGGAGGAGGGGATGCTGGGGGTGCGATTGGCGGGGGCTAGTAGGGGGAGGGGATGCTGGGGGTACATTTGTTCGTTATGTCATACTTAAATTTTCCACTTCATATGTGATGCATGTAATATTTTTGCATATGTGATGCATGTAATACTTTTGCGTATGTGATGCATGTAATACTTTTGCGTTTTGTGTGTACTCGTTCATACAACATGTGTTTGTCCAATGCATATGGACTCCTATAGCTTAAAGCACGCGACAAATCGATGCAACATGTCAACTCGATAAAAGGCAATCACCATATAACCCAACCAGCTTTTTCTGGACGATGTGACCCAACGAGCCAGCTTTTTCAGGACGATGTAACCCAACGACCCAGCTTTTTCTGAGGACATGACCAGACGAGGTAGCTTCTCAGGACGATGTAACCCGACGACCCAGCTTTTTCTGAGGACATGACCAGACGAGATAGCTTTTCAGGACGATGTAACCCGACGACCCAGCTTTTTCTGAGGACATGACCAGACGAGATAGCTTTTCAGGACAATGTGACCCGACGACCCAGCTTTTTCTGAGGACATGACTAGACGAGATAGCTTTTCAGGACGATGTGACCCAACGAGCCAACTTTTTCTGGACGATGTAACCCGACGACCCAACTTTTTCTAAGGACATTACCAGCGAGGTAGCTTTTCAGGCCTGGCTACCACTCCGTTCACTCTAGCTATAAATACAGCGCAACTCATCCAACAAGTCCACAGCAGCACCACTAAGTAGAAAACATGGACAAGGAGAAGGAATGGGAGAAAATCCGCAAACTTTTGAAGGACTGGGTGTCTCCCCATAAGACCGCCGCTCGTCATCATGCCGCTAGTCAGCAACCTTTCACACACCAAACTTTTCTTGAACTAGTGGATGTGAGGAAGCTGCCTCGTAGTACGCCCAATGATTCTGGGTCGAGCCGCGGTCCCCCACCAATGCCCGTGGAACACCCTTCGGAAGGGCCCCCGATAGGGGTGGCGCCACCCCTATGCTGGTGTCGGGACGCCTGTAAGTGCGTCAAATCAACCGATGAGTGGACCATTGGCCAGCGTTATTGGTGCTGCCCAAACTACGCCGTGGACTACAACGACAGGCAGCCGGTAATGAAACCGTATCTTGGGGTACAATGCTCTTTTTCCTTCCGTAACGGCGTAACGAACTATCTTTACCCATTGCGGCCTCCGCCACCACTATGCGACTTCCTCCGGTGGATCGACGACAAGATCCACCCCACGACATGTGGTGGTTGCCGACACTGGAAGAGTTGGGCAGGAGGACATCGAGACCCGTGAAAGGCGCATCAAAGAGGTGAAAGCCGAGCAGCAGAGCAACGAGGGCCGGACAGCAGCGAGCGAGGAGCGGAGCGTGAGCATGCCAGCGACGGAGGCCGAGAGGAGCGAAAGAGGGTCATCGCGGCGAGAGCTAAGGCGTAAGGCGAGGAGTATAACGCCGAAATGGGCAAAGAAGGGCAAATGGCCCGCTCCACTCGAGAGTTCTACCCTATTCGTCCACATATCCCATGTATTTCTATTTCCCTAAAGGCATGCGTGTACCGTCCTCGGTTCGTTGTCCTGCGTGCCATGTAACCCCCCTGTTCGATGAAACGTTGTGTTCTTATTGTAATATTAGTTGCCTTCGTACGTATGAATCATTAAAACCGCAATCGTCCTAAAACAATTCTTACAAATTCACCTTAGTACAACAATACACGACATATTTTAAAAAGATATTCACATATACCCAGCCAGATTTTGATTTTTCATGTTCCACTTAGCCAATTTTTGATTTTCATAAAATTTAAACGGTATCAAATCTGTTAGACTCGCAATAACACTTTGTCATCGTAGTATGTTGTTGTACTACGATTAATTTTTGGAGAATTAATCGAGAACGTTTGAGGTATGAACGATTCGTAAACGAAAAGATAAGTGATATTGCGACTGGCGACAGGTACCTCCATTGATGCTCAACTAGCGATAGGTTCCATATTTTTGTAATTTTTTATAGCGACTACATATATTTGTAATTAATTCTTAAAAAAATATTATTTCCAGAAAAAACGATAGGAGAGCCCCCTGTCGCCCATCGGTTGGGCGACTGCCAGCTGTCGCCTAATGGTTGGTGGCAGATATTCAGTCGCCCGATTGGATCCTATCGCCCAACCGTTAGGCGACTAGATACAGTCGCCAACTGTTAGGCGACACAAGTATATTCATGTAATAAAAAAATCGCAATAATAAATTTATAATTTATAATAAAAATTAGATTATTTTAAAAAATTCCATCAGCTGTTGAGGCATGACACCAGTAAAGGCCGGGTAACAGTTGGTGATGAAGAATGGCATGTGCTGCGGGGAAGCAAATTCTACAGAGGAGGGCCTCACCGTGAGGCCCCTCTTTCCCATCGTCTGATCTCCTCACCCCCTTTAACACTGTTTATAGATGGACGGTCGGATCGAGGGCCCTCGCTGAGGCCCTCCCAGAATTTTTTTTCTGTGCCGCAGGATGCGCTCGGCTTTGAGGAAATGCCGGACAATTCTATTACAGCGGCTTTGGGATAAGCCGAAGGGGAGAGATGTCATAGGCTTTACCACTTCAGCAGGTTTTGCGTGGGCTGTTGGACCAGTGGGATCGTATGCAAATGGGCCAAATGGGCAAGCAACATCAAGGTGCAACATATATGGCTATGTCATGACGGGAGAAGGCATCGAATCAGAAAACTACCGAAGGCATTGGCCTCTTCTCCCTGGCAGTTCGTCTCGTTCCCCACCTCTGTTTTGCTTCTTCTGTCTCAAATCCCTAATTCTTCCCCTTCTTCCTAGTAATTTTTCTATTCACCATCTTCAACTTCTCCAAAGCACTTATATTTGTTGTATCCTAGAACCTGGTACGTCAGTACGTGACAATATCCCTAAACCAACTATTGAATATAAGCCTTTAAAATTAGGCTATATATATATATATATATATATATATATATATATATATATATATATATATATATATATATATATATATATATATATATATATATAAGTCTTTTCTTACTCTCGGGAGTAGTTCTTACGTATCTCACAACGTAGAGAGTATCTTACTGGAGTATGTAGTAGTAGATACGAGTATATCTAGGTGGTATTCACACCTTTTCAGGTGGTATGTACAATTTTTAGATATACTCTTTTATGTGACATACTCCTTTTTATGTGCGAATATGAAGGTATTTACAAAATATACTAAAACTATAGAGCAATTTTTTTGTGGTTCACATGAGTATCTTATAATTAGTATACAATTTTGAGTATACTTTTATGTGACAAAGTGATATGAAGGTATTTACAAAATATACTAAAAAGTATTTTGAATTTTTTGTGTGGTTCATATATCTTATAAAGTATATGAGTATCTCAAAGTGATAAAGAGTATGTCAAGTTTTTTAGGTGGTATATCAAAAGTGGGAGTAACTACACCAGAGAGTAGAAAATATTTTTCCTATATATATATATATATATATATAAGCCTTTAAAAGTAGGCTCTACTAAATTAAGGGTTAGATTTTGTCTAGATCTTTTTTAAATTTTATAATCAAGAAATCTTTTAATATATAATATATTAAATAAATTTTATAAATATACGTAAATTCATCAATCAAGAATATTTCGATTCTATAATGATTTTTTAACTAATAAAATGTAACTACGTGTTTTCCTTGCCTACCGGCTATCGTCGGCCTCTCTCCCCTCCCTTCCCGCCGGTCGGCGTCCTGGATAGGAGACTCGATTATGTGCAGATGTACTTCTCAATTTATCTAATTTTAATTGTATTTTCTTCTGTATTTAATTGTTCTTGTTCTTTTGTTTCCTTCTCCGTCGGGTTTGCTTCACCTGTGAGGCTGTGATGGGTCATGCTGTCTGGCAGATTAACTCACCTTGACGATGACAGCGATGCCTCCACTACAGATCGCCATCGGGCTAGTAGGGCACAGACAAATCTTCTCTGGTTTTCTTGCAACGAATAATGCCATTACTGAGGCAAAGGTCCCACACACAGTGACGGCTCCCCCCATCCCATCCGGCCAAAATTTTCTTACTCCATTTTGACCTTCTATGCTAAAAGAACTTGAAGCATATGTACGGCCCCTTCAAAACTACATGTGTTTGAAAAATTAAAGCATGTACAGTTTGAAAGAGTGGCCACTTTGTTCGTCTCTTCCTATATCAAATTCCTAGCTCATTTACTGTGATCCTCAACGATTTAGTTTCCCGCTACTATGATCATCGAAAATCATGTCACCATTGTTTAAGTCCAGAGTCTGCGGAGGAAGACGAAGAAACCAACCTGTTCATCAACTGGACTTGATGGCAACAGATTGTTCTCCCAGAGTCTGCAGTGTAAAATATTCGTAATTGTGCACTTCGTCATTGTGTTATTAATTAATCAAAAGGTCTTTTTGTGCTCCTATCAAACTAGACGGTCCGTAATCCGCATCGACTCCAATCCCTCGGCTACGTTCGCACGAAACGAGTCACCAATAAAGCTGGCGCTGTTGCACCATCGAGGGACGGTGCGACGTCGTCAGCCAACTTCTGCGGCAATGCCAATGCCGCCATGGCAACATGCCATGCGTTGCCTCTCCACAGTTGTGTGCAGAGAGATTTCAGAACACCCAAATGATAGCGCAGCCTAGTCGGTTGATATATAAGGCCATGTTTGGTAGAGCTCTAAATTCTCATTTTTCAGATTATATTTCTGATTCTCTGATAATCTAGAGCTGTCTGTTGAAAGTGTTTGGCTGGTAGGTTGGCTCCAAAAACTATATGAAGAGGGATTAGAGACAAATAGACCATGTTACCCCTGATTGTAATACTTCAACTGTATTTGTGTCTCATTCAACTCAAGAATTCTACTCATGATCGCAGAATTAACTTCAGTACACTCGAAGAAAAATGAAGTTAATGTTAGCACATGAATAATCACAATCAACGTGGATTAAAAGGGGGAAAAGTAGTTCATTCATTGCAGTATAGCACTAACAAAATTCCTTCAGAGCCTGTCACTTGAACTGCTGCTCATATAGCCGTATGAAAGATTATGATGATAGTATTCATCGACTCAAAAACACTTGTAAACTATAGAGCACAGAGCCACAGATGAATAATACATAATTACATCCATACTTTTCCGAGCAAAGCTAACAAACTTAGCCTGGCACTGGTACATAGACTCACAACATAATTCTCTTGATAATCCATCCATTCATCACTAACCAAAAGAGAAACAACATCTAGTTCTCCTTACAGAGTAGACATCATCTAATTCTCCTAACAGTTGCCTACCTTTCAACAACAGATCACGTACCATTGTAGTACATCAACACAAGTGAAACACCAAAGAAATAGGCACCAAATGAATGTCAGGAAAAGAAAGCATTTCCTATCTCTTATGGCAACCATGGTTATCTAGGATTCTAGGCTGCAAGAACAACATCCTTCAACCATGCCCTCCTGTCCATGGGAGACAATAGATGTGTCGATGAATCCAAATAGAGGTTAACAAAATGTTAAATGCTACTATTTGTGTTTAGCCACAAACAGTTTGCTCATATCTTCAGTAACAACATTGCTCCTGTGAAAGAGTAACAAAAAAATATTAGCATTTCTCTAGAACAGCAAACAACATAATGTGAAAGAACTTTTCTCGCATAGTTCACAAAAACATTCTGGACCTATCAGGTTCTTTATTACTACTCATATATAGAAAGTTCAATGATCAGCATGACAAACTCAATGAATGACTCATACCGATCAGAAATACAGGGATATGGCATATTGAAGCATAACAGACATCAAAACTGCAGTATGTATGAAATTGAGATATGGCTTGCTCTCAGGTTCTTTATTACTGAAGTTCAATTATATATTTCAATTATGAGCATTCCAGAGATAGATACACAGACATCATAACAGGTCAAGAACAAGCACCAAATAAGACTATACACATTCCAGATCAAGCACCCAAACATGTTCAGGTCAAGCATTCCAGACACAGATACACAATTCACAGATTTCATCACAGATACACAGTACACAATTCTAGAAAAAAACTGCCAGATCAAGCACCAAACAATACTATACACATTCCAGAGATGTAACAATGTCTCGCAAAGGAGTAGAACACAGATACCCATCACTGCAAGATGTAACAATGTCTCGCATTGGAACCCCAGCTTCTCCAAGTGCTAGTGTTGCAGCATTGATGCATGCTGACCTTGTTCCTATTATGCAGTCATTTCAAGATATGTCAGAAATCAAAATTATTCGATTGAGTCCGATGTTCAACCTCAAACTCAAACGATAAAAAACAATGCATTCTTCAATGTTGTATAACACTTCTATATGGCATACTTCAATGTTGTATAACACTTCTACAGTCTAGGTTTATATTTTTATAGGCTATATGAGCATATAAGGATTGAGAAAGGTTCCTAAATCACATCTAAAAAAATGTAGGTGATTCAAGGCAATGTCTTTTTGCGAACTCACAAATGTCTAAAAGTTGATTTTATATGAAAAATATGTTGTTGTGGACATAGGCTACTGAGTGCAGAAGAAGACATACAAGGGCAAGACAAGACCAATACTAGTAGCCGCCGCCAAAGACGACGTCCAGAAGAAGTTGACGCCCAGGAGTCCGTAGAAATGGCTTGGAAGCGGAAGCAAAGAAGAAGGGGAGCGAGCAGAGCAAGAGGCGAAGAGAAGGACCACCAAAGGGAAGAAGATAGGGGTGGCAGAATTAGGGTTTACGGGAGCAACACCGTACCTTTAACAGAGCACCGGACGAAGGGATCGCGGGACGTATGGCCTCCTCTTCTTGTCGTCTATCACCGACATCGACCCCAGCTGCCTTCGTCGCCAAAGGGGAATCGAGAGCCAGTGGGGAACCGAGGAACAAAGGGTACGCAACTGAGGCTGCTCGGGACTGGGTTTGCCTTCGCGTTGAGGGGGTATATGAGTGGCAAATTGCAGGTAAATAAGTACAACTTCCAAGGGCAAATATGTTTAATGGGGGTTGGATTCTCACGAGAATCCATGGGAAGGCCGCTTCTCCCTGCTAGTTCATTTTCGAGACAGCTCCTCGCGAGAAGCAGAATCAGATCGTTTTAGGAAGCTAGGTGTTTGGTACAACTCCACCAAATTTGAATGAGAAGCTGGGAGTAGGAGTTGTACCAAACAGGGCATAAGCAAACTCCAGACAAGCAGGAACGGGTAACCTTCTGTTGACGTCCGACACGGTGAGAGAGTCCGGATGCAACCGACACGGTGAAAGAGTCCGGATTTGCATCCAGACCTGATGTGTATTCTGAGCTAATCTTATGATCAGTGGCAAGCTCACACAATACAAATATCGATGAATATCACATCCATACAAGCATACAAATAAAGGAGTACTTAATTATTATAGAAACATTGTAAATAGGCCTTAGGGCCAAGAGTTCACATAACAAGCCGATGGTCTACAAGTTCAGAGAGTAAATAGCAGTGGAAAGTATATAAACCAAAAGGAAAGAACCTCCATGCTTGCCACATGCAATCAACTAGGGGTTAGGACCTAGTTATCATCGTCCTCCCCGTTTCCATAGTCGGATGCATAGAAATATCAATACACCGGGTCTTATGTTTTGTAGAATAAATCCATATATTTGAGCAACCATGAGTACGAAGGTACTCAACAAGCTCCCACAGCAAATACAAGTATATAGATGCAAGGGTTACGAAGGAGGGGTCTTATGTTTATTTTAGCACAAAGCCAGTTTGTTCAAATACTATAATTATTTTTCAAACATATGACTTAGCATTTTTAACTTCAAAACTAAAGTTTTATTTGTATAAGCAATCATTATCTCGATAAGGCTTCATCCACCTACAGTTACTCACAAGGTTCCATCCATCTATAGTTCCTCATAAGATTCCATCCCCTATAGTTACTCGTAAGGTTCCATCCACCTATCACATCATTACAACTAGTTTCTCGTTAACATGTCTCAATTCATATTTTTATTAAAACTGACCAAGTGGGGCTTTCTACATAATGCCCATGGCTAGGGACATGGCTATTCGAATAGATTAAATACTCTATAAAGGTTGTATAACTTTACTCATAAGATATGATCAACTCATAATATCGGTCATGACACGCTTCCATGGGCGTGCAACAAAGACAATCATAACAAGGCTTTTCTAATACTCAGTCCCAACACTCGATCCACTCCGGTGGGGAACCACTTAACACTAGGACTGGGACCATTACGGGGCACACCCAAAATGCCCTTTACCATGCATATTTTCAATGAGGGACCTATTGTTATTAAGGAGTCGCTCGCCCTTCATGATATATAAACATTACTCTATGTGCAGGGTTTACGCCAAAAACTAAGGAAAGTATTTGGCCAGGTCTATCCATACTAGACTTATGGTTGCACGGTTCATTAGTTTAGAAACACATCACATGATTCGGTCCTTAATCTACTTGGGCGAGACAATCCACAAACCCAACTCACGTACACACTGTACCGATCTCATACCAACTACTCGCCCAAGTTTCCACCATATTAAATAACATTTTCCTGTTTCCAGTGGTAACCTACGTTACCACACTACGATTCACAATACATCACAAGTTCTTATTATGATAATATTTGTGTCCTATTCAATTCAACCACTAAGCAGTGTCTAAGCACAACCAATAGTCATTATTGATTATCAATGGAGTTTTAATCATGTAATAATTAAACCTAGGGTGACAAGGTATAAGGCTTATCAACAATCAAGGAGGGGAAATAGTAATATTAACCTTTAACATAATATTTCATAAATAGCATAAGCATGCAAGTAATACTTTGAAACAAAATAATTTGCATTTGAAAAGTAGGTTCAAAATGATCAATTGTAAGGACCTACCTTGCTCAAGTGTGGATATTGATTGGTCTTGGTCTTGGCCTAAAGCAGTGGCGAAGTCTTCGACAACGTTGGAATCCATTTAAGCGCAAAACAACGACTTCAAATAAATGCTCATAGCTCAAATAAAATTCAAATGAACTCAAATAATTATGATTTTGGTACTGATGGAAATATCTAGAATTTATATGAATTTAGAAACAAAAATTAAATCATTTAGATTTAAAATGAGGGAGAACGAGCTCTCCAAAATTTAACCTGACGGAATTTCCAAAAATCTAAAATTTCTAATGGTGGGTCTAGTTGGATTTTTCTTTTATTTTTTTTATTAAAAAATACTCTGTGGCTGATAGGTGGGGTCCAATGGGGTTTTAATTTATTCTCTTTTCTTTTATTCAGAAAACCCGAGAGATTGATAGGTGGAACCGTGGTCCACATGGACTCGGTCCACCTCACGGCATATGGGGCCAAGGGGGCCACATGGTAGCGGCGTGGTCTACGCACTAATAACTTAAAGGTGGGGCCCACATGTCATACACTCATACTTAAACCTACGGTTTAATTAGGTTTTCCTAACTACCGAGGGTCCACATGTCATACAGACATAACTAATTAACTAACATTAATTAATACCGGTTTAACTTAACTATGGGTCCACATGTCATTGCCATCGTCGTTGTCTTCGTAGCACAGGACAAAACAGAGGCGCCATGCCCAGCTCGGGGTTGGGCTTAGTGGTGGCGGAAGGGACTCCGGCGACCACCCGCGACCAGCAAAATGGGTTGCGGGGTCTACGTCACTCTATTGGCTGTGGCGACGTGATAGGAGATGGATTAAGGTGGCGCGCGACGACGAGGTATGCAGCGACGATCTGTACATGCTGACAACTACACAACGAGGCTACAAATTGAAAATTGAGGCTCGGGTAAGCATCCATGGGTTCAAGCGACACTACGGGTGCTCTTGGTGGTGTAGGCAGAATTTTCACGGCGGCACAACGAGGTTAATGGTGCGGTGCTGCTACAACCATCTATGAGCTACGTTGACTAGGCTAGAGGGTTTGCGAGCTAAAGAAAGCTACGGGAACAGAAGGGCTTACTGGGAAGACAAGTAAGGAAGGAGATCAGTGCGGCGGCGGCGTTGCAAGCTCTAGGCTGGCGACAAGGACGAAGTGTGTAGCGACGTCTCTAGTGCAAGGAACGAAAAAAGGAGGCACGCATTAGAGAGAGGAGATCAAGGAGACCAATATGTGGGGGTGATGAAAGTAAGGTCTCACCGGAAAGGCGGGAGAAGGCGTCGATGGCGTGGCATGCTTCGGCGAGCTCCGCGGACGGCGATAGCTATTCTTTGCTATGTGAGGAAACAAGCACAGAGGAGGTGAGCATGAGGAAGAGGAAGTCAAGCCGACCTCAACGTGCACGAAGATGAAGGCGGGGACTCACCACGGCGGCGAAATCCATCGGCAAAGACGGCAACCAGATTTAGAGAAGAAGGCGATTTCTCGCTTACTCAAGGCGGGGAAGAGGGGAAAACGAGGGAAATGGCACCTAGGGTGTTGGCGAACACGGTGATGCACTCGGCCGGGGTTTAAATAACACGGAGCGACGGGAACACGAAAAAGGCAACGTGGCATGACGCGGGCACCCAAACAGAGGGAGTGCAAGAACCTAGCGCATGGATGGGATGTGTGCTGCTGTGCGGCTCGCGCGTGGAGATGGGACTGGCTGGCTGTGCCGTGAGGCGAAGTGGTTGTTTGGATCTCAGGAATAAGAAAGAGGTTTTAAGAAAACTAGTTTTAGAAATTTTTTTAGCAAAACTGGTTTTAAGTTGTTATTATGTTAGGATGAATTTATGGATTACTTTGTTTGGATCAGAAAAATTAAAACAAGCTTTCACCAATTTAGTGTTTGGCTAAAGATATAATTCAAAATAAATTTACTGTAGATTAATTGATTTTTACTCTGTACGCCTACTGCTACAAACTAACCTCTCTTACTTTCCCCTTCGCCTCCTCTCTCCACCCGTTCTGAGTTCATCGCCCCCGGCCAACTCTTCTCCTGCGTCGATTCGGCCGCATCTTCCTGCTTGCGCCGTCCGACCCAGGGACCGCGCCGCCCCCAAGCTTCCCCGAGCTCGAGCGTGGGGAGCAGAGAGGAGCCCCCCGCCGCAGAGGAGAGCCCGCTGCCCCCGTTCGTCCCTACCGCGGGCGTCGACCTCGACCTCGGCTTTCTCCCCGTGTCGCCCGCTTGCGGCGCCGTGCTCGTCGACTGCCGCAGTAGGCGCCTCCTCCGCGAGCTCGGCACCGGGTTCTCGAGAGAGCCCAAGCTCCTGATCTGCAGCCCGCTGGATAAGACGACCGTGCGGGTGCCGTCCCTCTACTGAATTGATGGAACAAGAGCAATTCGAACTTGATTTTGGACTCATGGGCAGGACATCTGAAAGAAAAAAAAATCGATGCCAACCACCTGGGACCAAAAATCTGAATTAAATTCATGCATGTACTTAATGTAGACCTCCAAGGCTCTGTTGTGTACAACTACCACACCACCTCACCGGTTTCCGGATCCTATTGTGCACGTAAATAATTTGGCATTGAATTGGATGTAAAAGAAATATTACCTATATGCAGATTGAAGGTCACGTCTGGATCACGGCTGGCGGCAGCGGCGGCACGACCGGGCGGCGCCGGCGACAGCTGGGTCTAGGATCACGGCTAGCGGCAGAGGTGGCACGGCGGGGCGGCAGCCTTCTCCCTGATGTGATTTATGTGATGTGTGTATTAGTTGCGGTGGCCTGTTCATTATAAACACTGTTAGTTCTAGTGGTGGGAGTCTACGCGTGCAGAAATTTTCGTTCGCGTGTAGTGTTTGGTGCAGTGTTTGTTGGTGTTGAAAACGGGTGCATGTAAAATTGGTTGGCCTAAAAACGACGCCCCTTGTTTTTAGTAAAACGCAAAAGTATGGATTTACAATAAACCGGTTTTACTAATCTCAAGAGTTAGTTATCCAATCCAAACAAAGATTTCCTAAAACGATGCTAAAACCGGTTTTAGGAGAATCTATTTTCACAAAACGAGAGATCCAAACAAGGCCGAAAGGTGAGTGCGAGCGAGTGGGCACAGACGTGCTAGCTCATAGCTGGGCCAAGGGTGTGTGCGAGCGAGCCATGGGAGGAGGGTTGGGGCAGCAGGATGAACGCAGCGCGAGAGGAGAGAGAGAGAAAAAAGATTTAAACCTTTAGAGTTGGATTTCAGAGTTGAATTTGAATTCAAATTCAAATTTTGAGGAGATTTTAATACATTATTAACTTCTATATTTTTTATACTTGCTAGTAGGAGCAAGGAATTTGATTTACCTTTTTGAAATGAAGCCATGTTTTTTTGGAAATTCACAAAATGCAAGAAAGGTTTTTGAAATCCCATAATTTCATACAATTTACAAAAATTGTGCTGTTACACACGGTAAGGAAACATATATCGGATTCCTTTCCACGACTTTTCATCGTTCAAAAGTTTTATCAATTTTACGCGGTTTTGTTTGCAACGACGAGAGCTGTGTGCAACCAGCTGATCAAAGGGTTTTAAAAACTATGGTCGATGCCACTCCACCGTTTGTTTACAAGAACTCGGCCGCCACGTATA
The DNA here is from genome assembly GCA_036346255.1 of Ampelocalamus luodianensis. NCBI lineage: Eukaryota > Viridiplantae > Streptophyta > Magnoliopsida > Poales > Poaceae > Ampelocalamus > Ampelocalamus luodianensis. Next base: position 16,273,267 of record CM070628.1, read on the forward strand.
CCCATCTGCCAAGCGTGTCTATGTACAGCAACCAACGCCTTCTCTAGTTTGCCGCCGCCTCCTCCAACCCAACCATATTGTTGACTCCGCAGCCGGGGCACGCGTACCGCCTCTGAAGCTCCTCAGCAAGTGAAGCGTTCACTTTCTCCATTTCAGCTGTCCGCTTGTTTCGAGTTAACGAAAGCTTCCGCGAACGCGTGGAGGAACGAGAAACCAACAGCTCATGAAATTGCACAAGAAATAGCGCTATATATGCACAAATGTAATGATTTCAGGAACTGCTGAAAGAGCTGATTAAAAAAGGATATCCTCCGAGCTCCTGCAACTGCTTCATCTCTCCCATCACAGCCTCCATAAGAGCCCTCTTTGCTTGGATGTCAGCCAACTCCTGACAAACCTGCAAATAGTAACAAGATTTTCTGATTAATGTGAGAGAAAAGCTACTAAAATTGATATCCAGCGAAATAAATCAAATAATACACATTCCTCAAAAGCATTGAACTGAAAACTTCAAAAAGTCTAGTACCATATATAATACCTTTTGGAAATAAATGTTAGAGCGATTTATCAGTGCATGCACAAACCAGAGAGAAATAAGTATTTTGCTTCCTATTTGTCAAATTCAACCTGTGAGGCTGTGACGAATAGCACCATTTTAGTTATTTTCTTGATTTATGATCAATAAAAGCAGTTCATACTCATACAGCAGGCACACCAGTATCTGGCCAACGAACACCTCAATAGTGCATTCAATATATAGTAATGTCCAAAATTAGTAATGTAATATACACTATACAGGGCGTGTCGACTGTTATTCTAATATACTGTAATCTGCCACCCCCATAATTTTTCATCACTGATAGTCTTATGAATAAAATAACCAAGAACAAGGAAAATTCAAATATGCGCATAGTACTATATGCAATAAACGAGCTGTGTTTCATCTGTTAAATATTTGCATGCATAATGCAGTATTGCAGTATTTGGGGATGATAAGAGACGAACCTTATCATGATCAAGCAGGCTATTTTGATACTCCTCTTCCAAGACATGCACATGGGCATCAATGTTGCTCACCTTATCAACCAAATCTTTCAAAATACCTTCTGACTCCATAATTTCATTCTTGTCTCTGGCATGTTGACCTGCCAAGGTGAACATTTCAGTCTAAGAAACAAGAAACTGAGTAAAAGTGTACAGCTTGATAGAGCATACATTGATTAATATTCATAATAACAAAAACAAGTAGTATCATGTGGCTCATAAACATAACACATTGGAGAGCATACAGGAGCTCTAGAATTGTTATGATAAATGCCCTTGAGAAACAAGATCTTGCTTGACCAGGTAACAAAATGGTCACAGAAGAACAAAACAACATAGTAGTTTTGAGGCCAGGTAGTAGTACATACTACATAGTTCAATAAAACAATCTAAATTCATAAGTATGTAAACAACATCAAAATGGAGCATTTTTCGAGCTTCTTTATCATATTGAATAATTCATATGTTTATATTACTAAAAAGAATAGAAGAGCAGCTATCAGCAATCACCTTCTTAGGCACAACTTGACCAGTTCAAGACAACTAAAATAGCAAGTATTGTAAAGAGGAATGCAAGCATGCAATTCTTACGACTCCAATAATCCATACTTTATTTTCCGGGGGCTATGCATAAGCAATCAAATAGAAATGGTAAGAACATCACATATTTGAATTTTAAATGACACCCTTCGTATAAACTTCAGGAACAGAAAGTGTTATGTATGCATTATGAGTTCCCTACTTAACCTTCTGTTGATGGCAGCCCAGAGCAATTCTCTTCTGCTAATTCTAGAGAAACCAACTGTTGAAATTGCCTGCAAAAGAGGAATATTGTTTATCTTTAGATAATCAACAAGAGAGCAACTTTCAGAACAAATTTCAGCTAGAAAGCAAGTGCCAAATGGATATAAACAAGACAAGTACAAAGTCAATGCTGTTTGATTGTTTGGAAGCTTCAAAGTAACTTAGTAGTATCCGTCCACATAAGTTGTCTGCCATTTTTTTATCAAACTACAGTAAAGGATTTTAATAATGCCTCGAAAACTAAGAGTCCAAGACAAATATCTGAAAGTAGGAGATGGTGAATTACGCGAACACCCCTAATACAAACTTCGTGTTAACCCGTCTCCATTCTTTACTGCTCCTTAGTTCATGTATGCCAGGAATTTTCAGATCCAGACAATACAACCATTTGTGCCCCTATTCAAGCCCTAAACTGGAGTTTGAACAGAAATTAGCAGAGTAATGTCCCAGCCATGGGCATGGGTTTTTGAAGAATCAGGTATGGTTACAGGCAAAGCAAACAAGAGATGCAGGATCCGCCGTAGCATGTTGCATGTGCAGGAAACAACATGGAGTCCTCACAGGCAAAACAAATATTCCATACCTTATCTTTGCGTTCAACTCATGCATCTGGCTGATGAACTCCTCTCTACAACAACCAAGGCAGGCGCATGGATGATTTAGTGGCTACCAACAAAATTATCATACAGAAATGCAATCAATAGCGCAGCAACAGAGCACTAGACAAAGTTCATCCTACTCACCTCTCACTGTCTCCCTGTCTCTTCGGAGCCATTACATCCCCGCCATTTCCAATTTCAATCATACACACCAACATAAACATACAACCTTGTCATATTAAAGCAACAAACCAGAACCCTAATTGCAGCGATTTTCGAAACTGCCAACCTTAAGCGCCTCCAGACCAGAGCCCACCTTCGAGATTTCCTCCTGGAGATGCGAGATCGTCGCCTAAACGCACCAAAATACGTCGAATCAAATCAGGCGAACTAGCCGTAATCGGAGACATAATCCACCAATTCGGAGCGAGAGACGAGGAGGGACCTCGATTGCCTGGATGGACGCGGCGGCGATGGCGGCCTGCACCTGGCTCCCACGCAGTTCCTGCTCCGCCGCCTCTCGCGCGCGCTTCGCGGCCTCGAGCTCGGCCGCGGCCGCGGCCGCGGCGGCGCTCAGGTCGAGGACCCGCCGCTTCAGGTCCGACACCCTGCGCTCTGCACACGACAAGAGGAGATGCACCGGATCAGCCGAGGACGCAAAACCCTAGGGTTTTTGGCGGTGGCGCGGGGAGGCCGCGAGGGTGGTTTACCGCCGTGGGACTTCTCGGCGGCGAAGTCGCGGATGATGGAGAGGAGCTGCTTCTGGGGCTCGCCTCCCGCCGCCGGCGCCGGCGCAGCCATGAGGAGAGGACAGGACAGGACAGGCGACGCTCGCGGAAAGTCCTTCTGGAAGCTTCTGGAAAGTTCGGGAGGGGCTTTCTGCCGCCGTTAGCTGGGCGAGGGGGTTTAAGAGGCGGGAATGAAGTGGGCTTGTTGCCTTGTTGGGATATTCCAGCGGAGGCCCAAGTAATTATTTCCTCCCAATATATACCCTCTGACAGCCACGTGGCGTGGTGAGCACAGAAAATATCTTTCTGCGTGGGCGTTTGCTCTCTTTGCAGCATCCCATTTTTTGGGCCCAACGGCCCAGTAGCGGGATAGCAGCCGAGAAAACCGAAAGTTTTCCATGCAGAGGGACAGAAGTCACAGAACAGAATTCCTCTATTGAAAAAAACCGAGGGAGATAATTATCTGCATTTCAGCAAAAAAAAAAAATTGCGATGATGCATTTCAGCAAAAAAAAATTCGATGATGGATTTCAGCATTTGATGATATTTGTAGAAAGCTTTTGCTAAAAAACTTGCGACTGTTTTCTTGAGTTCAAAACAGTCATATTATCAGCCGTTAGATATGCGTTGAGATGTGTGTTGAGTTTCTTTTTTAAGCATGTTTCTAAGATGAATGATATCAGATCTCATCCTACGGTTCATAATGTGACTGTTTTGAACTCAAGAAAACAGTCGCAAGTTTTCTAGACAACTCCTTTGTAGAATAAAGTATAGATTCAGAATTTTAGTACTTATAACTGATGAGATCTTTAGAGCTTAAAATAGCTCGTCCCCACTCCTACTGTAAGGCAGAGCAATTATATTCCGTGCATCTCACGAGCCAAAATAGAACATTATACTACATTATAAATAGAACGTGAGCTGCATCGCACGCCTATGACTAGAAATCTATCGCTTACCTATCACCCGCTGATCACCCCCATTAGTTGGCCGACACACGCACTAGCAAATGATCAACGATCCTGTCGCATAAGCAAGTGTCTATCTTTTATCTTTTTTTGCGTCAAACACTTCGAGATTTCCTATCTTGGGTTTATTTACTTAGGGTTTATTTAGATACATTGTGATCCGATTCAATCCCTTCAGATTGACTCAAAATTTGAACTAAAATCTCTTTAAATTCGAAAGGATTAGTTCTAATCCCTCTCTATCTAAGCAAGCACTTAAGGGTGAAAACAGATTGTCTGAGGCTAAAAGTACTCGGAACCATAAGCTAGCTCACGAGCCGATGCCAAAGATACTGCTGCGACGACAAAAGCACCAGCATTGTGACTTGTGAGCTAGTTTTTTTTTGTTGGCCCACTAGATAGATAGCCCTTGCTTTAGTACTAATACTACCCTCCAGAACGAACAAAACCAAAGCTAAGAGCCCGATCTGCGACTGAGCTAACGGCCAGGTTCACATGATTACACTGTTCATGCCATCACTGATCAGCTTGCTCATCGGTCATTATCCGCATGCGCAAATCTTAAAGCATGTACGTACGTTGCTACCTGCGATGCTGATGCGTGCCAGGCATTTTGGAAGCAGTAAGCACCACATTCTTACAGGCAACAGCTTAGTGGTAGAAGACTAGAAGCCATGGTTCTACTAGCGTTGACGGCTATAGCCTGGAGAGAACGATCGAGTCGGTACAAATACTGAGGAAGGATAGGACAATCTGATGTTAATGAGTTGCCTGTCCCGAACGGAGGCACGAGTCCACAGATGGCGAGCACCCTGAGCTGGATGCGGTCCCTGTCAGCACGTCGCTCATAAAACAAACGCGGAGGAGCAGCACACTGACGCAGGAGCATTTTAAATGCGCTAATCTACCGTGTGATGCGGAAGAAACTTACTTCAACATGGTTAATCTGATTCCCCGAAAAAAGCGGCGGTTAATTTTGTAAGCTAATTGAGATCGCGGGCGCGGCGGCCATTTTCACCGAAAAGCTTGAAAACAGCGTGATATCGATAGAACCTACGTACTTGCCAGTGGAATCCATCTCACTACTACAGTTTTTTGAGAAAATTTCTTTATAGAAAGCTAATATCCAAAAGTTACAAAAACCAAATGAGACGGAATATACTGGGATACCAGCTAACCCTAGCCGAGCAAGTACTACAGTGTTTCGGTGCGCATGAGCTGGTGCTACTCTGACCAAGCCGTACCGAGCATGAGTTTGCACGATGCTGGCTATTCACCGCGCGTCGTCGTGCAGGCCGTGCCTGCCCATACCTGTGTAGCTTTCAAGGCTGTATGCAATGTATGTACTCACCACCACGCCTCCGTGACAGTGATCGACACGGTTCATGGTGAGCTCAAGAAGGAAGGGCATGCAATGGCGTCAACGCAGTACAGCGCGTATGGTTGATCAACCGCGCGCGCGTGCTATGGCCGTGACGGGGACGAGGCGCGTGCGACGTGCGCGTTTCGCGGGTTAATTTGGGTGGTGTGGCGCGTTTCGTCGAGAGCAGGGGGGCACGTCGAGATCTTCTCCTTGCGCGCGCGGCCCGACTCGGGCCCGGCGCGCGGCAGGCACGACATTTCGTCGAGTCCCATGCATTGTCCCGTGGCGTTCCCCGGTGCGGTTTGGCGAGAAGACGCAGCTGACGATGATAAAGAGGAGAAGGGATGCGCAGGAGCTCTATCTTGACATCACGAAGTTTTGCCCTCCAAATTCCCATCTAGGTTCCCTTCTTTGTCAGATTTCGTCACCTCTATTTTGTCAGATTTCGTTCTCAATGAGGATCCCCATTTGTGGTTGACAAGGGAGGCTGATTCGGTTCGAGATAGACGCCTCTACTCGACCTCTTCCTCATCAGAGAGTGAGCGGTTGATTAAGAGAGAGAAAGAGTATGTTTTAATTACCTTCTTGCATACTATCGAAAGAGCATATGGAAACTAATGTCTAGCAATTGATTGGTTTGGCTAATTTTTTTTTTTTTTTTTGCAATAGAAAAAACTGATAGTCTATTTTTATTAACGGTTCTGAACAATAACCGTCTGTTGTTCAGAACCGTCTGTGATAGCTTTTTTCACATATGGTTTACCTTATAATATTATTGGCCTATAAAGTCAGACAGTTCTGAAAACCGTCTGTAATTACCTTTTCTGTAGTAACGAGATGCGGCTAGTGCCAGATATTAATCTATCCTTGTCTAAGTTGTCTCGCATAGGTTATATATCCTCGTGTCATCAGGAGCCTGAAATGTCCTCTCTCTCAAAAGAAAAACTGAATTGTCGAATGTTTACTAGCTAGTAGCTTGCAGCTAGCCTCGCACCTTACCTTTTCTCTTTCAGGAAAAAAAAGGAAGATGAAGCGGGGCTCTCATGGCAGTAAGTATGGGTGTATAAATTTGGGTACACTCCAACGAGCAAAAAGTGCATGCTTGGCTAGAGCTAAACTAGTTGCCGAGGTACCATATTATTAGGCCGAGTTATGCCAGTGAAGTTGTTCTTCGTAGTGTCGTCTTTGTGATTTCGTTCTTCCTTTCTTCAATCAGTCCTTCGTTTCTTCTGCCGTGAGCAGAGAATAAAGTTTTGGTGAGTGAGCCAACTAATGATGATTAGCCCGCCGTTCAGACGTCGTTCATTAATCGTGCTGTCAGCTCTCACAAGTTGGACTTAAATTGGATAATTGCCTAAAATGGATCCAATGCATCTTGGAACTCTCATGAGTCATGATGTATACGTCTGTCAGGCGTATCAAAGCATATTACAGTAGACAATGGCAGATGAAAAATCACAACACAGAGGTTCATCACTTCACAAAAACGAGCAAGCTTTCACCACTATATCATGTTGACACGGGAATCAAGTAGAGCTTGGAGCCTTGATCTGACAGGGCTAAGTTTTTTTTATTATTTACTTAGCGGAAGGAGCACAACTGTTCAGCCGTACATATTTTAGGTAGGCATGCATGCACTAAACCTCTCAGTAGTACTCCATCATATGATTAGTATAGTTTAGTGCATCTCTTTAATAGACATCTGGCTTTTCAGCAGTAGAAAAATGAAGCAAAAATCGGTACATCTGACCAGCAAGAGGTACACCTTAAGCAAAAGCATGCAGTATATGCGTGTCAGCAAAACTTTGTGACTGATATCTTTGTCCTGCATGCCACGTCAACTCAGAAAAGGAAATGACGTATAACGTATTGGACATTGTGTTACGTGACGTACTTGCATGTCTACCGTATCCATACTACGGATTCACAGGAATTCCAGCATTCCAAAAGGCCTTAGGTCATCTGCAACGTTTATTTTAGCCGATTCAAAAGAAGAGAAAGATTCAAAAGAAAAGAAAGAAAACATTGAATCAATTCAATACAAAGGAACATCAGTTCCGACAAAAATTAATGTAGAACTGATTCCTCTTCTTAAATCGATGCCAAAGAATAAAAAACTTTGTCGTGGCCGTTGTCGCGCACCTAGGTTGCCGTTGAATACAATGGAACGGCGGTGTGGCAAGAGGGAGAGGCGGGTGGAGCGGCAAGATGGAGGGCGGGTGGCACTGGACATTGGCTGTGGTGCTGGAGAGCAAGGAGGGGATTGGGTGAGAGAGAGAGAGAGGGGACAGGACCCAGGTGAGGAGTCACGGGAGGATGGTGTCGAGGCTGTGGAGAGGATGGATTGCTGTTGTTTTTGTTGAAGTATAAGTGACTTGTCTGTTTTTCCTCACCAGCTTAAGTTTGTGGGTGAACTGGTTGGTACATGTAACTTAATATGGTATCAGAGTCAAAAGGTCTTAAGTTCAAGACTCATTGGTACAATTAATTAAAGAAAAATAATTATAGCTTACTTCTATTCCACGTCTTAGGTCTGACTGAAGGAGCCTACACGTGAGAAGAAATATTGAAGTATAAGTGAATTATCTATCTTTCCTCATTAGCTTAAACTTTCTGGTTGGTGCATATAACTCAATAGTTTTTCTTAATGACATGATTCCCACTAGAGAGAGGAGTCAATTCTATACATTACAAATAAAACTGCTGATTATTGTGACTGCTTAGGTGACGTATTATTAAACTTGAACCGATACAATACATTTATCACGCATGATCAATTAAATTCACCGCCAGGCTTCACTGGATCAAACTAGGTTGTTCGTGCAAGTTCCAAATTAAGAGTTTGCGTTCGGTTATATTCATCGTACAACATAGGATTCAAAAGTAGCATAGAAAAGTTGCTATGGAGTAGTAGAATGTACACGCACATCAATTGCTTTACTCTCAAGTATGTCTCCCAAACATTAATTGGCTATTAATCATGTCTCATGGCAACTCAAGTCTCAAAAATTGCTAATCACCAGACACCCACAGTCCCTTGCTTTTTCCCCCTTACAGCTACATAAAACATGTCCTCCAACTAAATGACAAGCTAAAATCTAAGGACAGGTGCTACAGGATCATAACCACCAATTAATCAGTACATGCTCCCAAAAGTTCAGTACTTATGACCATTGGTCCAGCATCAGCTAGTAACAAAATTCATGACAGCATGGACAAACCAATTATTTAAGGGCCATCATCGAGATTAAGTACCCTATTGGCTTCCTTCATGTCAGGTGTCACTCTCAAATGGATCCGTACCTCCCCATCTCCCGGATAAGAAATCGGATGGCTAAGGGCGTGTTTGCTTTGCTCTCTGGGCCAACTTGCCTGGCTAGGATTGCAGTCGGGAGCTCACTTGGACGCTGCTTGTTTGGGTTCCTGCATTTCGCTGCCAGCCAGGCCAGGTAGCAACGCTTAGGCGTTAAAAACGAACGCCTGGCTCCAGTCAGCTTCATCCACTGTTGATAGATTTGATCCGATGTTCTATTTTTCATTCACTAATTTCATACACAAACTTCCAACCAAACAACTCATCTTTAGGTGTGTCTAGTCATACAAAAATCATCTACTTTTCAAGTTACCAGCAGGTACCATTTTTTCTCATCCATATAATCCAGAGCTCCAACTAAACAAGCCCTTAGACTGGACGATGCTTACGGTGCTAGCTTCGTCGCCTGTCCTCTGTTTCGTGCATTGATTTCCGATCAAACGACACGAAGACACCAGGAGTGGCCATATACAGGCTTGGACATGCATACGCATGCAAGCAGAACTGTAGAAGGAAGAACATTGGTCATGCATGGTCCTAAAGTCGTAAACAACGGTGCATTTTACTAGCAACTTCTGATGTATTCCTAAACTCCCGTTCCCCTCCCCGATTGTTTCCAAACAAGCTGTTGCGACTTGCGAGTGGCATGATGATCACTCGAGGCTAGAAAAGTGAGCACATGCAGTGGAGGATACATGGGAAGCAAGCATGATTGCGGTGCTGCCCATGTGATCTCATAATTAATCGTGGCTTTGTGAGGGGCACATTAGTACGCAGTGTCATAATCTAATCTAACGCTTCGCTCCGGACGGCTCCCCTGCAAGACGGCATAAAAAATGACGCGGCCTCGGAGAGGCGGCAAACGTACAGCAACAGCAGCAGTGCACATGCCATGACCATGAGTGGCACACAAAGGCTTGCAGAGCCTGCCATAGACCACAGAAAAAAAAGGATTAATTCCTTTTTTATCACTGAAAATTAGCTGGGTCCCTAAAATGACCTCGCGAAACTGTTTCTCCTTTTATTGCCATCGGATCTCAACTTTTATCATGTTTTTGTCACACTCATCGGTAAACCATGTGTTGACTGTCAAATTGTGTGCAAAAAAACATATTTACCCTTCTAGCTCCCGCATCTTCTTCTTCCTCCTCTCTCTCTCTCTCCTTCCTCCCCACCGGCTCGCCCTCCCCTCCTCGAGCCTCCTTTGCCTAGCCGCAGCACCTCGCCCCAACCTGTCCCCGCCGCCTTACGTCGCCCATACAGCCCGAGCCGAGGCCGCCTCGCCTCGCTCCACCCTCTTCATCTCCCTGAACCACGCCGCACCACTGCCGAGCCCATCTTCGTTCCCAAGTCCGGCGGAGCGCCACCTTCTTCTCAAATTGATTGTGCCATCTTGCTCCTAACCTTCCTACGGTTCTAGCAGTGCCTTCGCCGTGTTGGAGAATCGCCGGAATCGTTGTCGCCGCTCATCGCGCCGCCATCCACGTCACCGCCACCTTCGTCGTCATCTCAACTATCCAACCACGTCACAAGGTGCGCCTCGTCGTGTTGATCTATTCCCCCCCCACTGGCCACCCTATCCACTGTGCAGCTCCTACGTCGTCCTCCTCATCGCTGCCATGGCCGCCGCCGCCGTCGGCATCCTCGGTGCATGCTTCTGCCCCAACATCCACAAAAAAAAAAACCAGAGTCCCTATGCTTGGAAGCACTCTGTGTGCACACTAACTCCACCCATAGTCACCAGAATCCGCCACCTCCATGTCCATCTACTCACTGTCGTGTTCCAGCCGCCTTTGTCCTCCTCCGCACCAGCCGCCACCGCCCTAAGATATGCATAGCTCGGGAACACTTCATGCTCCCTCCTTCGTCGTCGTTCCATGGGCGGGGTCTGGTACCGTGGGCGGTGGGAACCGCTACTACAAAAAGACTAATACTGGACGCCTCATCACAGACGGTTAATCAAAACTGTTTGTATTACATGCAATCATAGATAGTTTTGGTTTAGAGACCATCTGCGTTACTGGTTGCGCTAAAAACCGTCTGTGAAGAGGTAAAATCACAGACGGTTCATATTTAAAATCGTCTGTAAAGTATTACAGATGGTTCTTAACACGAACCGTCTGTGATAATTGTATATTTCATAGACGGTACTAAACACGAACCGTCTGTGTAGACTTCATAGACGGTTTTTAACTATAACCGTCTGTAATAATATCGCTCCAACTCCAATGCTCCATGAGTTTTCTTCGTTCGCCATCATCGCCAATGCGTCTCTTCGCTCGCATCAATGCTACTTCGGCTCTCCGATGCGTCTCTTCGTCTCACGCGCTGAATTTATTCCTTGTTTTATAAAAGGATAATCGATCCGCCATGATTATCCGTACATCGATCACTCTATACATATAACCTCTCGATCCAATCGCTCTATATATACGATCATGACATTGATCATGTACGGAGCATGACGGCGAGGACCAAGGCGAGGAGGTCAGCAATTGCCGTCGCTGATCTTCCTCACGATGTCGTCGTCAACATTGTTGGCCACGTGGCCGCGAGCTTTCCTTACCCCATGGCTGACCTCTGCAGCCTACGAACCATGTACGTACGTACGTATTTATACCTACAAAATACATACTACTATTTATTCTAACGCCTTGAATTGTGTATGTACGTATATTAATTGGAGTTGCAAGGCCATGTACAAAGCGTCCAAGGAGGGCGCCGTGGGGAGGCCCGTGGCGTTGGAGCGGGAGGAGGCGATGAAGTGGGTGGACAACGAACGTTACCTCGTTGTCGTCAACCACCTGGCCGGCGTCGGTAACCCGGAGGCCTGCTTCATCGTTGGCCTCCCGCTTATCTTCGCGCACCAGGACATGCAGCACGGCCTCGTGTGCCTCGAGCAGGCGGCTGATGCCGCCCACAAGGCCGCGGCCTACGTGCTCGGTCTTCTCCTCTACACGGCCGGTGAGGCGCACCATGTTGGAAAGCACTACATCAGCCAGGTCAAGGGCGAGACGGCCAAGAGGATCAACCGGGAGTGTAGGCGGTGCCGGAGGCTTGTTGCGGATGCGGTCCATACGCTGGGCCAGGTGTGGGTGCTGTCGGAAGACGGCCACCGGTGCACGAGCACCAGCTGCGACGTGATGGAAGGGTGAGACGACTAGATCGTCTTCTGTAGCGCTGAATGTAGGATTAGGCATGAATATGCCAAGTTCTTTGCATATGTGTTAAACTACTTGTCATAAAATTAAATACAATCACATGACGGCATTAATTACTGACCGATGAAAAACAAATATATCCCTATCATCTTCAATTTCACTGCTTATTACCCTAGAATTTACTTATTATTGCGAAATATTATACCCGTGACTTGTTAAGTGTACCAAGAACACAAAAAACGCCACGCCCCATGTCGCCCCATGCCAGTAAAAAAATTGTTTTATATTGGAACAATTTCACAGTTAACACGAACCGTCTGTGATGACGGTTCTACTTTAGAATCGTCTGTGATATCCCTTTATTAATAACAGTTCGCGCGCTAGGGTTTGTGCCATAACTCGTCACTCCCCAGCGCCTTTACTCTCGCCCGTTCCCCTCCCCATCGCGCGCTAGGGTTTGGGACTTTGGGCTCTCGCATCGCGACTCCCCCGCTGCCGAATCGAGCTCACCCCACCATCTCCCTTGCCGCCATCTCCCTTGCCATCTCCCCCGCCGAATCGAGCTCGCCCCGCCATCTATGTCGCCGAATCAAGGTACGCCGCTCCCCTTTGCTCCCACGCCGCCGACCTCCCCTCTCTACCCCCCCCCCTCCCTCGTCGCCGCCTTCCCCTCTCTGCTCCCCTCCTGGTGGTTGCTTGCTTTGGCTGAGATTTGCGCATGGAACTCTCCCTCTCTCCCTCCGGTTGCCTCTCCTACGGTTTGATTTTTATACTTGAGCATTGAGTGGTATTCTGATGTTTGGTTTATTTATGCATAGTGGAGAGATGGATGTCAGCTGTGCTGGTGGTGGTGTTTGCCGCTGTGGCACTGAGGTAAACTACTCTTCTTTATTCTCTATCCTGTTCCCTTCCCTTTGCTCTGTGATGGTGTTGGTGATGATATGGATGATACCGCTAATGTGACATGAGCTCTTGAGTAGCATTGAGTGGTGTTATGATATACTTGTATTGTTTTGAACATGCAATTTATACATTCTGATATACTTGTTGTCCTACATCACAGTTGATAGTATTTTAATAGATTTTGTTCCTGTATAATAAGTTAAATTTGGTTGATTTGCCCACTGATCCAATCACCGGATCAATGACTTGAGCCCTCGACCGGGTTGATTATTGGTCCGGGTTTTATAACTGCGGTGAACCGCAACGTATGGGACTATGGGTGTTGGTTCATGCATTGCAGGCATGCAATTAACTAAATAAAGGGTGTGGGTCTCAGTTTGATCCCTGAGGTGACAGCATGTGGATAACTCTGGTAAAATGTTAAGTTTACAGCTTTACAGAGACGTATTTTGTAATGCCTAGAAACTTACTAGTCCACTGGCAACTCAAGATATCAACCATAAGCAGGTCGACAGTTTTATGAAAATAGTTTTTATATATGCTTCTCTGAATTAAAATATGTACACATAATAAATAGAATAATGAGGATTACATGTTAATCTTCACCAACCATTTATATAGTACATCAGTCTTGCTTATTAACTGATGCATGTCATACTTTTGCACATGCACGCTGTCTGGAATCTCTGGATTGAGGTACAAACCAGAAACCCAAGTACTATTCAATTTTCATGGGCCATGAATTCACTACTGTTCCTGGTAATACTGAAGGATGACCCTTTGGAGGTCAACATGAACATGTAAGAAGAGGCATCAGCTAGAAAGCCTAGCTACCAAGATTCACCCACTCAAGAACAGCTGATGGATCCCATCCCATGCTAATCAATTTGCACGGATCCTCCCACCTGTTCCTGTACAGTGACCACCTTGCAATTCCTCGGAGGCTCTGTATTGTAATGCAGTATTTTAACATGAAACAATTTAATTCCCGATTTCAATCAGAGAAAATTCTCACATTACATTCCAAGGAGTGTCAATGGATCGAATATGAATACGAATCGAATAGTGGTCTTTTTCGTATTCATATTTTTATTGTCGAATATTATTGAATACAAATCGAATGTTGTAACGAATACATATACGAATCAAATACCTACTCAATTCGGTCGGATTCAGATATCCTCATAACTTACATAATTGAAGATATTTATGTACTTTATCCCTGTACATACACACATAATCATTCTAGTTTATCTATTTCACCTAAAAGCATGATTTCATATTAAACTAAAAATATTCATCCAACTAATTAATATATATATATATATATATATATATATTGTTTTATCGAATTCGAATACGAATACGAATAGTGTTGGTAAAATAATATTTCGGATGACAAAAGTTCATACCATATTCGTATCCATATTTTTATGCGAATTCGAATACAAATAGGAGAGAAATTATTGATCAGGTGAAAAAAATCTAAACCATATTCGATACTTACCGAATATAAAACGGATCATTCGGATTGACACCCCTATACATTCCATACGAGGCCTAATCTTTGGGTTGTACACAAGTACTTCATCACTAGATAACTTCTCTCCTGAAGCAGAGGAGTCCGATCAAGAGGTCAAGTTTGTCGGATCGAGTATGTTTCTAAATCTCAATAACTAATTAGTGTCAGTTGATCTAGTCATTTGATTTTTATACGGTGAAGATCACTTTTAATGTCTTAACACCGTAGATCCTTTAACCTAATTCCGAGGGATGAATTGAAGTGACGTTTTTGTACGGCCGCGGAAACGGCCAAGGGGAAGAGGAATTCCCGGGCACATGCGCTGCGAGGTGGTCACGTCGCATGGGAAGGCATCGGCACATGCGGCACCTGCAGGACCTGGACTGGATCGTCAACCAGTACAGCCAGATGCAAGGAATGCGTACATAGGGCATGTACATGCCTATCTATAGATTTATTTGGACGTATACTTCGTTTGGACGAGTAGTTTCTTGCGGTAAATGCAAATACGGTGCAAATTTGATTTGCAGCAAATTTAGAAGTTTTTTAAAAAAATCTCAAGCAATTACTCAGTAAAATTTCAAGATTAAACTCTATTTCATTTGCGATATAAAAAATGGTAAATTCTTGATGAAACAGTGAAATACTATTTGAACACTACTCTAGATAAAATTTGTTTTTTTATCTCACAGGTGCGATCGAGTTTGATCTTGAAATTTTTCAGAGATGTAGAACATATGCTCTAATACGTGTAGTAATTTTTTTTAGAATTGTTTTAAACTTCTAAGTTTGATGAAAATGATATTTTTAAATTTTCACCATATTCGCATTTCACCTAATGATGAGGAAATCAACCCTCATGGTACGAGGAAGGTCCCCACATCATTTTGGTTGTAAGTCAAGCAAAGTTCCAGTGGGACACATTCTGAAATCCAATTCGGCATCCGGAGAAAGCACCAACTTCAAATATGCATAAAAGTCGCATACGAACTCCGTTTGAAGTGTTCTTGGGCTTATTGGAAAGATTATCTTGTCTTCTTTCCAATGGATCTAGCCCTACCTCCAAATTCCTTCTGTGCGCGCCGCAATTGCTAAAACAATCCAGTACTGATTCTGAACCCAAGGCAAAAGCGTGTTGCGCCACCTCCACTTGGGCCCATGAGCCTTGTAACCCTAGGGGTGTGTGTTCACCCCTGGCCGTCACCCTCATATATTCTCATGTGTGTGACACTTTAGGGATTGGATTTCGTTTAGTTAAAAGTTAGAGACATTGCAACTTCGTGTATTGGCTTGTGTCGACTAGACCAACCATAATATCACTTTGGAATCCCACCTTATTGAGTACTTCAATCCTATTTGTAATTTCAGGTTGTTTATTATCTTGTTCTTGTTTGTTCTTCGATTGCATGCAGGAATAGACATTCGTGGTCAGGTTAATCGTGCTTCTAGCAAGGTTGATAGTAATCACGGAGTTAGTTCAAAGATTGTCAGGCATATTGGTTGTATATGATTGGTAGCTGAATAGTGAGAGTCGTCTCTACCAAATTGAGTTATCATTCTCATCGAAAGATCGAAACACCCATTGTCGCATCACCTAATACGGTCGTGTCCGGTTTGTAAACAGTACTCTCTCTCCATTCTTTTTTAAGAGAAATCCTAGAATTTGTGCCAAAGTACCACTAACATGTTAAAAAATATTTAGATTGGCTGCACAAAACTATATAATTATATTTGTTGTTAAGTATACTATCATAGTATTATAATTTTATTAGTATATAATAAGATAAAATTTAAAAGTAATAGTCAAAGCCACATCTAGTAGAACGTAAAAAATCAAAAACATCTCTTCAAAAAGAACAGAGGAAGTACATTTTAGTTGAATGCAGTTTTTTTTTTTTTGGAACAGGCCATGCCCATTAATTGCAATTAATCAAACAAAGTTACAATCTGATTGAATACATCGAGTCATAAATGTCGGCGTACTATTAAGCCACATACACATACCTCTACTCGACATAATCTCCTCGCACAAAGATGAGCAGCATTATTCAACGATCTTCGCACGAAGCAGACCTTGAGCTCGTCCAAAGAGGAACTTAAGATAGCAATCTCAGCCAAGATTGGCCAAATGCTGGTTCGATGCAGCTCCCCATTATTCCATATATGAACTAGGCTTTGATTGCTAGTACTGACCTTAACATTGGAGTTTTTGGCGTAATAGTCACTATTGCGGGCATTTTTTACGCAAATAGTGTCTCTCACGACGCAATGCCCAAAATAGCATCTCGGCCGCACGCCCACAGGCCGGACACACCGTGTGCCCAACACGTACCCTCGTCCACATGTCCACCGGCCGAACGCGCTTCGTCCGCATGCCCACTGGCTGCACTCGCCTCGTCGCACGCCCACCAGCCGCACCCGCCGCATCCACACGGTAGCCGGTCGGACCCGACTTGCCCACGTGCCCCCCTCAACATCAACCCATCACCATGTCTTTTTCGAGCACCTCCCTATCACATCGTTGTCTGCACATGCATGCAAGGGTTGGGCGCGGGAGGGAATCCGATTCCCTCTCGCAACACTCTCTCGCAGAGGCTATAAAATCCCATGAGACGGTGATTTCATTTCGCATTCTCGGTCACTCGCTCGCTTTCTCCTCCCATTGATTTTGTTTTTGCACACGATTAAGCATTATTTAACGCCATCATTAGCAGTCATATCAGTAGGTAATTATTTGCTCGTACGTAATTTCTTTATTAATTGTGTGGTTAGTAAATTAGTCGTAGTGAAATGTTCGTAGTTAATTAGTTGTACTTATTTAGGCATAGTTAATTTAGTCATTTTCAAATTTTTGTAATAAAATTTGTGTGAGTTTATTAGTCATAATTAATTAACTGTAGTTAAATTAATCTTACCTAATTAATTAGTTGCAATTTTCCAAGCATAGTTAGTTAGTTACCAATTAATTAGTCGTAATTGCATAGTTTTACTCAATTAATTAGTCATAAATAGTTAGTTGGAATTAAGTCCTAATTAATTAGTCATATTTAATCAGACGTAATTAATTTGCCATCATTAATTAGTCGTAATTAATTTAGTGGCCTTAGTAAGTTGTAATTATGTTTTTGTTGTTAATCTATGGTAATAAATTTGTCATAATTATTTTAGTGCTATTCAGTTTACCGTATCTAATTTAGTCGCGACTAATATAGAAGTCATTACGTAACACACGTAAATTTATAGTAATTAATTAGTCTTAATTAATTTAGTCACAACTTTTTAGTCGTACTTAACTAGTAATTAATTTGGTCATAGTTAATTAGTGTATATTAATTTGTTGTTCGTATTTAGTCGTAATTTATCGTCATCATCAGTTTTTCCACTAATAGTGTATATCTTCCATCTCTTGCAAGTCATGCCTCTACTGGAGCTTCTGGAACCCATCTACGATGAGAATCACCGGTGCAAGTCGTGGATTGGCGGGGACACGGATGGCCCTCCACCCGTGGCACTTCGGTCTGGGACACGGGCTTGTTGCCCTTTGCGAAGTTGGTCTCCGTCGGACACCACTTCACCCTGGATGACAGTCTGCTGTCAGCACTTATTGATAGGTGGAGGCCTGAGACGCACACCTTCCACTTTCGGTGAGGTGAGATGATGGTCACTCCGCAGGACGTCTCATTCCTGACTGGTCTCCTGATTCGGGGTAAGCACTTGTTCTAGGCCATCTGTCGGCAAACTGGAAGGCCAGGCTGGGGCATACCTGTCCTAGGCAGTTCCTGTGGTGTCCCTCGAACTTGGTTGAGGCATTTTAGTCAATACTAGGATTATGCACATGACGAAATTGTTCAGACGCACCTCGTTGCTTATCTTCTTCATCTCTTTGGTTTAGCCCTATTTCCCACGACACAGGGTGATTGGGTGTACCCCAGTTTTGTCTGCATCGCAATCTTTGGCTGGCACGGAAGCTGGGGCGATGCCTCAATATAGCTGGGGGTCAGCCGTCCTTTGCGCCATATACAGTGGGTTATATGACGCTTCGAGATGCACAACCGATATGAAGCCGAGCCTTGCTGTCGGCTATGTGCTCCTTCAGTTGTGGAGATGAGAACACTTCCCTATCGGCCGTCCTTCGAGAGAGCAGTGCACCTGTACCCTGAGATGTAGGACCCAATAGACGGGCCCACTATGGGCTACTGGTGGACTGTTGCACAGCTACGTTGGGTGAAGGATAGACTGGTTTGGCATGACTCAGTTGGACGACTATGACGTTGGACAGACTCAACTGGCCCAGAGTCAGCTTCCTAATGCACCTTCGCCCGCTCAACGGTCTCCGTACCCCCTCTGAACTGATACGCGCTCACCGGCCTGGCTAACGTATCCCACGAGACATGCTTGATGCAAAGCAATGGGGCACACGATGTAGACGCAGTGAGTAGAGTGTGGCTCAAACGAGTGAGCCATATTATATCCTGTATGTAACTGAACTACCTATATGTTATGCGCTTTTGTTCTGCTATATTTGTATGTATATTTTGTATGTTATGTGCGTTTTGTGAGAGCAAATAGTTTTCGGGCTAAAATAAAATCATAAAACAACGAGGTTCACATGGATTCATGAAATCACGATAGTTTGGACATGAAATCATAAAATTTGATGAAGAAAATTGACAAAATTTTGGAATACACTCCATGATTTGCGAATTACATGCCCCGTGTGGTTTGGTAACATGCTTTTCAAATGACAGCATGCACAATTGAATAAACCTGAAAACAGTCAAGATACATGCACGACTTATTTGGAATCAGAAAAATGGAGGATTGAAACTAGTCTTTGCGGCGCAATAGCCCCTTCCCCTTGTCTCGTGGCTGGCAACGGTGGCCGCGAGTGCCAAAGTCATCCATGTTCTACGATTCTATGATGTAGGTAGACCGTACGACCAAATACATAACTAGGACGCTACCAAGTTGTGAGAACCCCTGGGTTATTTCCGTAAGACCGAGACCTTCTCGGTCTTATGAAAATAACTCTGAACCTCAAGTAAATGAATTCCAAATTAACTTCATCTAAGTGACACGACCCGATCAAAACTAGAGCTCTAATGATCATATGTACTGCTCCTCTGCAAGCACTACATGATAGCCGGTTCTCCAAATAGTCCAAGTCCACACTTAATAAGTTAAAAAGGAATTCAAAAACAGCGGGTATGTGACCGTGTTGGCTCCTAAGATCAGCGACCAACATGCTTATACCCTCATTCAACGTCAATCACATCCATACAACATTCATACATTGGTAATCCAAAAGACACACAACATAATAGTTAAGTCTACAACTATTACAAAGCGGCCGACCGGCCAAATTTAAATAAGAACTTTAAGTAGCAGCGGAAGCAATATAAATGAACCAAAAGGTCCAGCATAGTGTGCCCCATAACCCATGGCAATCGACTGGGAGTTAAATAACAGCACTACTCGTCAGTGTTGCCTAAATCGGCGCTAACGAGCTCATCGGGCGTGAAGTATTCCTCACCTGAATTTGCAGAGCTAGGTTGAGTACAATTGTACTCGCAAGTCTTACACAATTTAAAAGTATTTATGCATGGAGGATATCAAAAGAATAGCATTAGAGGCTTAGTTTTGCAGAAAACATGACAATTTTTATCCTACACATACTAGTTTTCAATTGCCATTTTGTAAACAAGTTTTAAAGCAGAAGATAATCATGTGACATAGATATACATTAGTAAACAATTAAAACAAACAAATACCAAAGTGGCAGCCCACTTTGATAAACTAAAATGCATGAATACCCGTTCATGCCGAATACCAAGTTGTAACCATGTCAATTTTAATTCAAAGTCTAAAAATAATGACTCCTCAATTCAAGCGGTCGTCCGTAACCGTGGACACGGCTATTCGAATAGATTTACACTCTGCAGAGGTGTACTACTTTGCCCACATGACTCGACCAGCCCGTAAGCCTCCGGATGCCTCCGGCTAATGACACACTTTCTAAGGTACGCTAGCCGGGAAAAATTAAGATTTGATATTTTTTAGCAAGAAAGCCCTATTGAGATAAGTCTCCCTTACGAGATGAACCCCATACTTAGTACAAGCTACGAATAGCGCTTGCTAAGCGGGCTAGCAAGTTGTGTTAGAGATACCAATGCAATGTAAATAAAGAAAAACAGTGCTCCCATGCACATTATAGAAAATTGTATTGGTCCTACGAACAGATGATCGAACACAAATGTCCTCACACCACCTGGGACTTAACCCAATAAAATCCTCCCCTTACTTAACCAAACAGCGCCCATATACCGCGTGTGGAAGCACGAATGTTACTTGAATTAACGACATCACTAAAGTTCGGTCCTTGTTGGTCCGGACAAGACAACCACAAAACCCGAGTCTCGTACATAACAGCATCCACATTAACAACCACTTGTCCAGACCCAAATCACTTTTGAAATTAACAAAGTTTAACTTGAGAAACAGATACGAATATTTGTAATAAAATGAAGATAAGAAAGTTTTGTGTTTCCCATAATTGACGGGTTACTCCTGTCAATCGACCTAACGCAAAACTAGACTCGCATGGCTAAGCAACGCTATATATATATATATATATATATTCCATACAACCTAACTTAAGCATAGGTGTACTAGATTAATTCAAGGATAACATCATGAATAGGACATAATTAGCTACACATCACAAAAATATTGACTTAACAAAAATAGCATGCAAGCAATATCATTGCATTTCAAACACTAACTTATTAAAAGCTGGGATCAACATGATGCAAAAGAAAGTTCAAATGATGCTTACCTTTCTACAAGTCAACTTGTTCGCTCTCGGTGGTGAAGGAGTCTATGTCGTTCACTTCGAACTCTAAGGAATTAACGACATCGAATAAACACCAAGAAATACTATAAAATCCAAATGGCTCAAAAATGCATGAATTTTTTATAGTAGCTAGGTTAATATTTTATATGAATTTAGGTACAAATATTATTCCATTTGGAGTTTATATGAGAGAGTTATAGCAGTTTGAAAAATCAGATTTTGAGAAAATCCAGAAAAATTGCAATACATCACTATTCATCTGATTTTAATTATTTAGTGACAATTTATAGAACAGTGGTGAATATAAGGATTATATGGTTAGAAAGATAATAAAAATTTATGTTCAATGAAACTTGAATCATCTTATTTGGAGTTCAGATGGATTTCCTATGAAATTTTGAAGTTAAAGCAATTTCTAGTATAAAAATAATGTCTTACCAAATTGAATTCCAAACCTAAAATTTTCTGAGGCAGTAACATATTAAAAAATATTATACCATGGAAAAGTACATTAAAAATGCAAGCTAAAAAAATATTGGTTTCACTCCATTTGGAGTTAAAATGAATTAGTTATGAATTTTTCAAGTTAAAAATATTTTCTAATGTAACAATAATTTGATTTTTGGATCAATTTCCATCAACTATATTTTTTGGGGCATAAAAAATTTCAAACCTATTTAAAATTAAAATACATTAATAATAAAAATTATCAAAATTTGTTTCACTGGATTTGGAGTCAATTTGAATTAGTTAGCCATTTTTCAAGTTAAATGAATTTTGAGTGTATTAATTGATTTCTAGATTTTCTTAAGCATTTTATACTTTTCTTACCGAGGTCTATCCTAGCCTCTGACGCTTGCATGTGGGGTCCACTGCACAGTGTCGCTTTTCATTTAAACTCTGATGTAACCAGAACTGACAAGTGGGGTCCGTTGGTCATAGACTCAGTCTTATGAACTCGGTCCACCAGTGCACGGGGCACGTAAGGAGCTAGACTCACATGTGATACTCTACCACGTTTCACTTAACCCTTTCATTTTAGCTCATGGACCCCACTTGTCGGTGAAACATTAGCTACAAAAGACGTTAACTACTGAATACTTAACCTAAACCAACAACATTTAATGCTAATGACCGCGCTATAGTAATTACCGGAGTTCCGACAATAGACGCGCGCGCCCGCGAGTTTGCCCAGCAGCTCGCTAGCACTACGCGCCATGGCGGAGCCGGCCAAGGGTAGGAATGGATTCACAATATGCTTGTGCACCTCCTAGAAGTGACGACGGCTGCTGAGCTGGCCTAGAAAGGCAGCGAGCCGGAGTTGGGCAGCAGTGCATTACGGCCAAAACATGCATGTAGCGATAAAGCTCCGCATTAGCTTCAACAGGGTGCAGAGGTGCTACCTGAGCGAAGGAGTGAGGTCGGTGCCATGGCTGCTACAAAACCCCTAGAGTAGAAAAAAAGATCGAAACAGGGATAAAACGTAGGATAACCCAGATCACTCGGACTAGCTAAACTCTCCAGAACAAACACAACCTAGGTGGGTTTACTAACATTTTGGCCGGAGGTAGCTTGACGTCGATGATGTCCACGGCGGCAAAGATGCCAACGTTGAGGGGTCAACTGGAGCAAAATGAATAGAAATAAATGTGCGGGATAGCTAAAGGGTGCTAATGGCATGGTGTAGATGAAAAGAATTGGGAAGGGTCTCACCAGAACGGCGTTGGGGAAGAAGTGGGTAACTTCAGCTGAAAGAGTTAAATCTCAAAAATTCGTGGGCTCTTGCGATGCATTGAGTAAAAGAGTTGAAGGGATACAATTCTTATACTTAAGGGCGCATGGTGACGTGCATTAGAGATGACAAAACCCACCGGGGACACCAATGGCACGGTGAAGAGGTTGTGGACGTGCTCTGGAGAGGAAAATGGCACTGCGATGTTCCAAGTGCTACAAACAAAGACAAGGGATGGGATTAGCTCAGATGAACAAGGCATTGGACAGAGATGAAAGAGGCGAAATGGCTTGAAGCCTACCCGAGTAGGTTGCAGAGGACAACTCCTTCTTCCTCAGATCTGAGAGGAAGAATGAGAGTAATGGAGGTGAGGGAGGAGAGGGAGGAGGTATTATCCTCGGGCAAGAGACGGAGTGGAGGTGATGTTAAACGGAGAAGCTCTGGGAGTGGTCGAAGGAGCGATGGATTGACGACATCCACTACGCAGCTCAACGTGTCCCGGCCACGTGGTGTTGGCTTCCTGCGCGAGGTGGAAGGCGAAGCTGACAAGCGGGACCGCTTTGTCAGCGTATCCAAGGCGGCGCGGTCGCTGGTTGGCTTGGTCGGTTCAATTAGGTGGTGTGGTTGGATCAAGACAAGTGGCTCGGGTCGGTCGCACCCGAGTCCAACAGTGCTAGGGTTGAGTCTAGAGTTTGTCTAGGATTTAAAATCAAAACTCTACTTTGACCGGTGGTTTAAAAATAGCAATCAAATCCCTAAATTTCTGAAATTAATCAGAGGGGCTCCTGGTATGTCCTATTCTACTTATATCAAATTTTAAACCTCACTGCCCATCTCTTAATTTGTATAGTTTAAATTCAAACCTAGAATAGGTTGTTGAAATATGTTTGAATTTTCTGTGGTTTGGAAAGAGTTCAAAAAATTTGGGAAAATTATATTAATTCCTAATAAATATTATAGTATTTGAATAAATTATTTCCCAGAGGACTTTATAAGCATTTGTTTCTGTTTTCTTTTGGGGCTTAAATTTGAGTTGTAGGTTTCATCTTTGATTAAGATTTTCCAAGTGCAATAATTAATGCAAATGTTTCAAAAATAGTACACATGCTCATGAGATGCATAATAATTCTATTTATTAAAACCGAGGATGTAACAAACCTCCCCCCTTACAAAAGATCTCGACCCCAAGATCTCGGTAGTTCGAAAGTTGGACAGGAAGGTTCTAAAAGATACAACATCTGTTGTCTTGATTTTCTTCAAAGACAGTGCTAAGATATCATATCAAGGTTACAAGGAATTTCTATTACATTTTCCTTTCCATTGCTCTGTTTAATCTTTCCTTTCTTGATTCGAAGGCACTTCAGACAGAAGGAAAAAGGTCGGGATATTCGGTTCGCATCCGATCTTCACGTTCCCAAGTTGCTTCATCTTCAATATGGTTGCTCCACTGAATTTTTAAGAATTTGATGTTGCGATTTCTTATCTTGCACTCCTTGTCTTCAAGAATGCGAATCGAGTGCTCCCGATAAGAAAGATCGAGTTGCAAGTGGAGGTCTTCCAACTGTGTTGCTTCGGCTGGGACTCGAAGACATTTCTTCAGTTGTGAGACATGAAAAACATCATGCACGTCTGAGAGGGAGGGTGGCAACTCCAATTCATAGGCCACCGATCCTTGTTTCGCTAGAATTCGGAATGGTCCGACACAGCGAGATGTTAATTTTCCTTTAACTTGGAAACGATATGTTCCTTTCATCGGGATGACTTTAAGGTAAACATGATCATCCAGCTCAAAACTCAACTCACGACGACGACAGTCGGCATAAGACTTATGACGAGATTGAGCCACCCGTAGTTGTTCACGGATCACTCAAACTTGTGCTTCGGCGTCCTCCACCAAGGCCGGTCCATAAAATGGTCTCTCCCCGATCTCGGACCAGTTCAACGATGTCCTACAAGCTCTCCCATATAATGTCTCAAAAGGTGATATTTGTATACTTGATTGGTAGTTATTGTTGTAAGCGACCTTCGCATAGGGCAAACACTTCTCCCAATTTTTGTGATAGGACAACACACATGCCCTGAGAAGGTCTTCAAATATTTGATTCATCCTCTCCGTTTGCCCCCCCCCCCCCCGTTTGTGGGTGATATACGGTGCTAAAAGAGAGGTCGGTCCCCATTGCTTGATGGAGACACTTCCAGAAATAGGATGTGAACTTAGCACCTCGATCTGAAACGATTACCTTCGGAACACCGTGGAGACAAACAATTATGGAGATGTATAGCTTCGCTAATTTGGTTTCGGTGTAGGTGGTCTTGACGGGAATAAAAGCAACCTTTGTTAATCGATCCACGATCACCCCATATGGAATCGGCCCCAGTTTGAGTCTTCGGAAAGCCGGTAATGAATTCCATCCTGACTTCCTCCCATTTCCACTTGGGAATGGGCAGCGGTTGAAGTGTACCCGCTTGCTTCAAGTGCTCGGCTTTAACCTATCGCACTCAGCAATATATTGTGCTATTTGTCTCTTCATTTGGGTCCACCAAAGCCTGTGTTTCAGGTTGTGGTACATTTTGGTACTCCCAGAGTGAATGGAGAACTGAGAATCGTGAGCTTCTTTGAGAATTTAATCTCTCAGCTTGGGGTCTAAAGGCACCACTAAACGGTTCTTGAACCATAGGATGCCTTGTGCATCTTCGGTGAAGCATTTGGCCTTGCCTTGCTTCATTTCTCTCCGGATTTGAGCCACCTCCATGTCGGTCTTCTGGGCTTCTTTAATCTGGTCCTCAAGTGTGGAATTCACCCTTAGGGCAGCAAGGGACCCTTCTTGAATTATCTCAAGACTAGGCGTTGAAACTCAGCGCAAAGTCCTATTGAGGTGGGTGCTACTAACAAGCAATTGCATTGAGATTTTTTGCTCAACATGTCGGCTACTACATTTGCTTTTCCCGAGTGATAATGAAGTCCCATATCATAGTCCTTGATAAACTCGAGTCACCTTCTTTTCCTCAAGTTTAGATCGGCTTGAGTGAAAATATATTTAAGGCTCTTATGATCGGTGTAGATCTCGTAACGATTATCAATGAGGTAATATTGCAAAATCTTCAGAGCAAGGACTACGGGTGCTAGCTCCATGTCGTGTGCGGGATAATTTGCTTTATGTGGTCTCAATTGCCTTGATGCATACGACACTAATTACAAAGCACTAATAAATTACCGATACATTAGCTACGGCTAAATTATTAACACTAAAAAACTACGGTTAAATTATGAATGACTATTTAATTAAGAATACAAGCTACATTAATTAGGACTAGATCAGTAAGACTAGCTAACTACGACTACGATAATAACAACAAATGTAGTGCACAAAAAATTACATGCGCTTTGGGGGAACCATTCAAAATTGCTACTGTCCTAACAACTGATCCGAACTTTAATCTCTAAAAAAAATTAATCTTGTTCTCTGTGTTCTCAGCGATGAGCGTGAGAACGAGAACGAAAACGCAATGGACATGACTGAGTGCAATAGTCCGATATGTGTAGCTGCGCGAAAGGAGTGCAAAGGTGTTGCGCTGGTGGTGGAAAATCCAGAGGCACTATTGGGCCGCAGCACTCCGAGCTAGGAGGGATGGCAGTGACCAGGTGACACTTGTGTTGCAGGAGGTCAGGTCCGGCCGGCCACCGTGCGGACGCGCCGCCTCCGGCCCGTGGCCGTGCGGACGAGGCTCGTC
The DNA here is from genome assembly GCA_036346255.1 of Ampelocalamus luodianensis. NCBI lineage: Eukaryota > Viridiplantae > Streptophyta > Magnoliopsida > Poales > Poaceae > Ampelocalamus > Ampelocalamus luodianensis. The sequence goes on from CM070628.1 coordinate 16,299,989, forward strand.
CGCACGATGGGCGTTCGGACGAGGCGGGTGCGGCCGGTTGGTAGCTGTGTGGACAAGGGCACATGTCGGGCATACGGCTTGTCCGGCCTATGAGCGTGCGGCCAAGATGCTATTTTTGGCATTGCGTCGTGAGATGCACTAATTGCGTTAAAACCACCATCAACAGTGACAATTATGCTAAAAACTCTCAATATTGTGATAGCTCCTATCCACAGCAAGTTGCACTCCATCCCGGAACACATACGAGTAAGAGCGTCCACCGGGTTCTCGTTACACCGTGCCGCTGCAACCAAAAATTTACCTTGATGATCCCTGGCCACAACGCCACTAGCACCTTGCATTTGCTCTGCATCAAAGGCACCATCGACATTTATCTTGACCCACCCCACCGGTGGGGGGCTGCCATTATTTCTCATCGACCATGTGAGGACGGAGTTTCTTCAGATCAGCACAATGCGAGACTTCCATTAACAACTCTCTGGCCCACCTAACAGTTTGTTCAGGTTTCCATGGAGCCTCATCATGTTTCCTATCATTCCGAGCTGACCATGTTGCCCACATAGCACATAGCAAAGTTGCTACCTGCTCCTTTGGGCAAAAAGAGTCGTCCATCAATTCTAATGCCCAGGTGTTCGGATGAAGATGAGGTAGTTTGATGCCAGCCACATCTTTCAGAGCATCCCAGACAAACCCAGCAAAAGTGCACTGCACTAGTGCATGGAATATATCTTCCTCACAAGCCCCACAAGTAGTACATGTTGCGTCCAAACTCAATGTGGCGATGATGCAAAATTTTCTTTGCTGGCAAAAACTTATGTAGCACCCTCCACCAAAATGCATGTACCTTAGGCGGGATCTCCAGTGTCCAAACCTTCCTCCAGATCGGGTTAGTTTCCGTTTCTGACGAAGAACCTTTATTTATAGCTCGTCTTCTCAAACATTCATCGGTCAATAAATGATACATCGATCTCACAGAAAATAAGCCTTCTTCTCAAAAGCCCAAGCAGTGACGTCTTCTTCAGTTCGACCAACTGGAATCTTCAAAATTGCATCCGCGTCTGGTTTGAGAAAAATGTCCCTCACCAAGGTACGATTCCAATCAATGCCTGCATCAATCAAGAGATCACTGACCTTCTGAACATCAGTATCAAAACCCATATTCCTTTTGGTTTCATGCCAAAGTGGTTAGGAAACCAATTATATCTCCAAACATCAGTTGTACTCGCATTACCCACTCTTTTGGTCAAGCCCTTCCACAACACTTCTCTTCCTGCATGAATAGTTCGCCAAGTATGTGAGGAACACTTCGTTCTAGTAGCCAACAAGAAATCACAATTTGGGAAATACTTGCCTTTCAGGACCCGAGCACACAAGGAACCGGGCTTGTAGATGAGACGCCATCCTTGTCTCGCTAATAAGGCTACATTGAACCTGCGCAAGTCTCTAAAACCCATGGCCATACCATCCTTCAGCTTAGATGTAGGGGCTGTTTGATTTGAATCTTCGAGTTGCCAAACCAAAATTTTAGTAATATCAAAGGAATTTGACTAGCATTTGGATTGATACCAAACTTTTGGTGTGCCAAGAAAAATTTGGCAAAGCAAATGCCGCACAGGGCTTTGCGCTCGCCCAAATTTTGGTATGGCGGGCGGCATGCACTCGGACAGGTGTCAAATGGTGATTGCATGTGGCTAAAGCATTAATTACTTCATTAGTTTGATTAATCAGTTTTAAATTATCATATTTCATAAATCAAGTATCTGATTTGTGATCTGTTTGAACCGTTATGTTTTTTGTCATTTTATCAACAAAACAAGACTCATGTTGACATATTTTGGGGCAAAAAAAAGATGTCATGTCGAGACCCACATGTCATACTCGCAATTTTAGCAAATTTTGGTATGACTGCAATCCAAACACATCAATTTCGGCATTGTCCGTGAATTGGTATGACTACGATCCAAACACTATTTTTTGCCCATGTTTTGGTATTGCTCAGGTTTTGGTATTGATAAAATTTTAATATAACTAACTGGGGTGGTAAACCAAACAAACCCATAGTCAAGTCATCCCAATTCATCCAATGCATCTACCGGCTATCAATTTTACTTCCCCACTAGTAATTTGAAATATACGATGTAAGTTGTTTACACGTTTGCATTGGCATCCAAACACTATTTTTTTGCTCAGGTTTTAGTATTGATAAAATTTTAATATAACTAACTGGGACGGTAAACCAAACAAGCCCATAGTCAAGTCATCCCAATTCATCCAATGCATCTACCGGCTATCAATTTTACTTCCCTACTAGTAATTTGAAATATACGATGTAAGTTGTTTACACGTTTGCATTGGCAGTTGAAAGCAACTCATCAAATATGTCGGTAGGGATCGAGCCACTGATTTTATAAGAACATCCCTGCCCGCACTACTAAGCTTCCTCTGATCTTCTCACTCCAGTCATTTACCAAACTTCTCAACTTCTCAGCGATATGCTCAAAAGTATAATTTTTTAAAAAACAATATTAATTTAAAAGATAATTACAAAAAATAGTAAAAAAAATTATAAAAATAGCCATTGTCACTATTTGGAATGGTGAAATTTTCCTGTCATCATTCCAATTGCCGACAGTATCCCTGTCGCAAAATGGAACAGTACGGAGAGGTTCCTGTCGCTAATTGAACTGACGATATGACAATTTCGCTAATTCAATTGGCGGCAGAGATACTGACACCAATTGGAATGGCAATATGGTCCTATATTTATTTATTTATTTAAATTATGTGTAGAGAATTCAGCCTAAAGACTTAGTGTATTTTATGAAGTTTTTTTGTAATACCTTGAAGTGTTCGTGTAGTTCGAAATCCAAAATGGGAAAAGATAATGAAATGTAAAGTAGAGAATGTGAGATCGGCGGCGCAATTTGGAACGCAAGTTCGGCGGCGCAACAACATAAACAGCTCCCTTCGAAGCAAAAAAAAAAAAAAAGAAGGTTTAGGGTTGCCACACGCATTGCTATCTCGATTGTATTATTCGTGGAACCAATTCATTCGAGAAAATATTACGTAATATTTAATAGTCAAAATATTTGAAAAAAGATATTTAAGTTTGAAAGACTTCATAATTTAATTGTGAATTACATGGTGCACTGGGTTTGGTTACTTACATTAGAAACGACAACATGCACGAATCAACAAACCGAAATACACCTACGATATATGTGCGCCTTTTTGGAATCTGAAAAAGGTTGATTAGAACGAAATCGATTAATCCTAGTGGCCCATCGGTCTATTCCCCATGTGTCTGGACTGCCCGCGGTGGTGGCCAGTATCGAAGTTAGCCTTGTTCTGTGAGACGGTGATGAGGACATCCCTAACTTGGATACAACTGCGTCTACACACACAACTCTTTCACAACCAGTGTTACAAGGACCACTTACTCGAGCTCATGCTCGCCAACTTAATTACCAGATGAATTCGTTCATAGCTTTATATATTACTGAGAATAGACCGTTACCTAATGCAAGTGATTTAATTGTGTTTAGGAACATGGGAAAGGACTAAGGAGAGGCATGTGGAGTCATGGACATGCATGGAATGCATAATGGACATCACCAAGTCATTTTGGGTCCGAGCCAAGCGAGAGTTCGAGTTGGGCTCGTTCTGAATTCGAATTCGGACTGCTGCGACAGTACTAAGTTCAAACGGCAGTAACTTCTTCATACGGACTCCGTTTGGGATGTTCTTGGACTTCATTGAAAGCTTATCAAGTATACTTTTCAACGGATCCAACGTCATCTTCAAATTCCATCCGAGCCAGCCACAATCAACAAAACAATCCATGTCTATTTTTTAGCCTGAGTCAAAAGGGTGTTGCGCCACCTCTTCTTGGGCCCATGGGCCTTGTAACCCTAGGGGCGTGCGTTCACTTCCCTAGCCGCCACCCCTGGTCGTCTCCCCATATAGGAGCCACCGCCTCCCTTTACTAGAACTCGGATTTTGTTGAGTTTAGGTTTAGCCATTATGCAAACTTTTGTTCTTCAGTTGTGTTGGACGACCACCTGTCAAGACAGTCTCGGGATCCCACCTTTGTTTTTCAATACTATCTACACTACATTCTTATTCGTAATATCAGATTGCCTATATTTTATTCTTGCTAGTTCTTCGATTGTCGTAGGAATTGAATCTCGTGTTCAGGTTAATCGTGCTTCCAGTAAGGTCAATAACATCTCAGAGTTGGTTCAACGATTGCTAAGGTGAAAGCGTCGTCGTACGGTTGTAGTCAGATCGCGAGAGTCACCTCCACCAAAATCGATATTTATCAATCTCATCGACAGATCGGACACCCTGTCTCCATCAGACGGGCTATATGATTGAATGATGTTAGGATAGCACAACGTAGAACCAAATTAATAATCAGGATGCAAACTGAATATAACTTACCACTTCGATTCGGACTGCGCTCGGATGACGGGGATGACTAGGATGGTCGTCAGTCTCACTAGCAGGAACCTTCCTCTTGTACATGTGTGCGTGTCTTCTACACACGCTGGAGAAAACTTTTTTAAGAATACAAGATAGACACACACTCAACACAAAATACGCGTGCGTACATGTGTGTGTGTCTTCTACACACGCTGGAAATTGATCAAAGCCACCTAAGGTCTCATGGAGCATAGGCACGCGCTTTCCTACTGAACACGTGCGCATATGTGTACTCCTAAAATCGGTAGACACCAACGCCAAATCTAGGACTTAAACCTTGATGGGCTGGATGCACACCGCACAGCTAGCCATATGGCCACAGGCCAACTAACAAACTCAAGAAAACTGACTTGGATAGCGTATAGCATATTTAGTTTCACGTAAATATTAGTTCACCCAAAAGCTTAAGCTCGAAGAAAAGATGGGCAATATATGTTGTATATTGACATTTTCTTTTTCTCGTACAAAATTGTGTAACACAAACTTATGACTTCAAAAGATGGGCAATATATGTTGTATGTTGACATTTTCCTTTTCTCGTACAAAATTGTGTAGCACAAACTTATGAGTGTTTTACACTCGCGATTTAAATTAAGGGACTCATTTGTTACAACATTACTCAAGACATGTTCATCGATCCACGAATGATGTGCCCCCTTCCTGACAGTACCATGAAAGAAATCTACAGGTCTTTGATTGGGGGAAAGAACATATATATTCATATAAATTCATGTGATAGCGGCCGGCACATGCACACAGCTAGCACTGTCGTTCCTCGGTCTTTAAATTTTGCAACGGAATTAACGACTTGGGTCCTCCACACACATGCAAATGTTCCAATTCCCGGAGCAAGGATACGGCGTTGCACCTGCCAAGAACGAACCTGACGGTCAATGTAGGTTGTACACAAGACTGTGCCTCTCTCTACGGGCGAATTGGTACGTAGTATCGCCATGTGAAATAATAGAACGATCTATATATGCTCATGCACGTCATCCAACATGATAGATGTACGTATATGTTGTCGCTTGTCCGATTAATCATTTGATGCATGTGGTGTGTCATCGAATACTACATGAGCTCTCTCCAGCCCCACAGCTGATAGATCTCGCATTGTTCTCTTTTGTTGAAATGTTGAATTAATCTGGGGCGTTTTGCTAGCTTATGATTAGTTTTGGGTTTTGGGAGTTTGGTACTCCCCCGTTCTTTAATTTTTTAGTTGATGTTTTTCATTTTTTATGGTCTCCAAGATACGATTTGATTGTTGTTTTTCATAACTTTACATTAGGATGTACTAATAAAACTATAATATTATAGAAGTATTTTTAACGATGAATCTATTAATATAATTTTTATATAGTCAATTTAGATAGTTTTAAATATATCGGAAAGTAAAAAAAAGAACTGAGGGAATAGTTAATTAGGTCGTTTGAACACTCCATTTTTATGCAGTTTTCAGCTAAACAGGTACAATGAAGCCTTTCTAGATACCGCTTAATTACTCAAATTTATAGCCTCTCTTGTAATTTTGAGTAGTCTAAACTAATTAGCAGTTTTGGGGCCATCCTCGACGGTTTTCGGCCGTTAGGGAAAATCCGAATCCTAGTACTGATATGTAGTACAATTCTCTAAGGGTATATACAGTGGGGTGACATCAGCAGTCTATTATCTTTGCCACGTAAGATTTTTAGTGATGTGGATGAGAGAGAACAAGTAGAGAGAATGAAGCTGTCTGGCATGCAACAGACAATCTATAAAGCTTTTATAGACGACTGTTTTGCTGTTGTATCTATGCCGTCTGTAACCCACAAGTTTGATGGCCTCATTTTATGGAGGACATATATAGACAACTTAAAGACAACCCATTGTACGGGTTGTGTTTAGTTTTGTCTATAGATGATATAGAAGGTATTACAGACAACCACTGTCTATACCACTGTACATACCCTAATAGGCTAACACTTGTTCGGAGAAGTTACTAGCGCTATTTTTTAAACTACAAAAAACTAAAACGTCATAAAAAAGAAGAAATAATAACTTGCTAGGTCTTGATGACACTTTGTACAACTTCTCCCTTGGTCAACTAGGACGTTCTATGGTTGATAGGGTTAGATGAGATCGATGTTGTCGTTTGTTCACCGAGCAACTGTACTAAGCACTTCGGGTTCTTCAACTCCAAAGTCATCATCTTATCACACCTAATGTTCAACTGCTTTTCGAGGACGCAAAATGCAGTGGACGAACTGTCTTGTTTCTGACGCGTGAAATGCAGTGGTATAGCTAGTGGAGAAACTATGTCAAACACGAACGTATATTGGATGCCCTCAATCAGTGTAGGAAAAAGGTGACACTACGGGACACAGCCCTTTTGCCGAGTGCAAAAATCTTTGCCGAGTGCTAAATAGCGGGCACTCGGTAAAGAGCTATTTTGCCGAGTGCGACACTCGGCAAAGAACTACACTCGGCAAAGCCCTCTTTGCCGAGTGCCATGCACTCGGCAAATATTAACACTCGGTACATTCAACCTTTGCGAGTGCGGGCACTCGCAAAGAGGGCACTCGGCAAAGGCGGCTGAGGTAACGGTTCCCGCGACGTCAAATTTTGCCGGCCGGCGTTTGACACTCGGCAAAGACCCGCTTTGCCGAGTGCCATAGCACGACGACTTTCGGCAAAGATATTTTTATTTTTTATTTTGGCCTCCAAATTTTTTTGCAGCCCTACTAGATGTCGGTACTCTATGTTAGGATTTGATACATTTTTGTGCCTTTGTTATACTTAGTTAATTTATTTCATTTACTAGAATTATTTGAAAATACAAATTTGAAGCTGCGTGCATCGAATAATGGAATTTAATGATTCAAAATGATAGTCATGTTATTGACTGTAGTGTGAGGCCGTATCGAGACGGACCGAAATTTCGGACATCTTGTTGTGAAACATGGCCAGTGAACTTGCGGGCGAAGTGTTTTTAAATTCTATAAAAGCAAACAACGTCCGAAAATTATGAAACTCTTGGAGATGTCATGATATCATATGTGGAGGCTGTGATAAAAATTTGAGAAGGTTTCGTGCGTTGTCACGTCGATGCTTTCAAACCGGGACATCTCCGGTGGGATATACACGTTGTCTTGGTTTGAAAGCATCGTGCGTGACAACGCGCACGAACCTTCTCAAATTTTTATCACAGCCTCACATATGATATCATGACATCTCCACGAAGTTTCATAATTTTCGGGCGTTTGCTTTTTATAGAATTTAAAACACTTCGCCCGCAAGTTCACGATCATGTTTCATCAACAAGATGTCCAAATTTCGATCCGCTCGGATGCGACCACACTACGATCAATAACATGACTATCATTTTGAATCATTAAATTCCATTATTCGATGCGCGTCAGTTCAAATTTGCATTTTCAAATAATTCTAGAAAATGAAATAAATTAACTAAGTATAACAAAAGCCACAAAAATGTACCAAATCTAACATAGAGTACTGACATCTGTAGTAGGCTGCAAAAAAATTGGAGGCCAAAATAAAAATAAAAAAATATCTTTCTGAGTGCCGTGCCATGGCACTCGCAAGGGGTCTTGCCGAGTGCCGAACTGGCCGACACACTCGGAAAGATGGGGAGAGGTCTGTTGTTTTTAAAAAAATTGGAGGGAAAAAATTTAAAAAAATTGAAAAATTCCTCTTGCAGAGTGCGGATCTCGGGCACTTGCAAAGAAATTAAAAAAATAAATAAAAAAACTTCTTTGCCGAGTGCCATATCTAAAGGCACTGCAAAGAAAATTAAAAAAATAAAAGAAAATTAAAAAATAAAAAAATACTTTGCCGAGTGCGGATCTGGGCACTCGCAAACCTTCGACACTTAAAAGTTTTTCTTGCACGCACGCACTACGCGACACACGCACACACACCCGACGCCGCCCGCCATCGCCGCGCCGCCGCGCGCCGCCGCCGCGCGCGCGCCCGCGCGCGCGCGCGCGCGCCCCTGCCGCCGCGCTGCCACCGCCGCTGCGCAAGCGCCGCCGCCCCTGCCGCCGCGCGCCGCCGCCGCCGCCCCCGCGCGCCGCGCCCCTCGCCCCCGCGCCGCGCGCCGCGCCGCCGCGCCGCCCCGCTGCGCCGCCGGCCCCTGCCGCCGGCCGCGCCGCGCCCGCCGCCGCTGCTGCCCCCCTGCGCCCGCCCCTGCCGCCGCCGGCTCCTCGCCCGCCGCGCCGGCCCCTGCCGCCGGCCCCTCATCGACGAGTTCATCCTCACCATCGAGGGCGAGGTCGCAAGAGGTTTAATCGATATCGATTTTCATATAGCTCAAGCTAATAACTCGTAGTTTTTCTAAGGGTAGTCGTGCAATGTATTTACAACTTCGGATAGCATAAGTGCATAAACTATCATATGGATTCTCGGGTTGTTGTATAGCACAAGGAATCATTTTTAAGTAGGTCATGAGATCAAGGCATTGGAGGATATACATAACTTCCAGTAACAAAATTTGGTAAAATATCATATTTTCTCGATTGTCATTAGTGATTTAAACTACCCTTGTATACAAGGTGCTTTCATTTTGAGAAATAATTGCACAATCTCGGTATGTGAGTTATAACTTGCGATCAAGGAGTAATAGATTGTTGATTTCACATGTGATTGTTAAGCATAAAATGCAAGTTGATTGATGATAATTGGTGACAAGGAATTTAAGAAAGACTAGGTATTGTCATGTGACCTTGTTTGAAGTGTATTCTGGTTTCACGGTATGATTAAAAAAAATATGTATAAACATTGGAGTAAAATATTGCAGTCACTGGAACAAGAAATGAGGCAACGTCGGAGGTGGAGGCCTAGCAACGAGAGGATGTCGGCCACCGAGGCCGACCGGCCCAGCAGCAGAGGATGTCGGCCACCGAGGCCGAGCGGGCAGCGGCAGCCTAGACGCAGAGCTTGGCGGACATGATGGAGTTCCTACAAGGTCTTGGGCAACATACGGGCATTGCACACTGGTGTTGTTCGCTCAACCTCCGCCTCACGCGTCCTGCACTGCAGCCTACTCCTGTGAGTATGAAAGTTATTTGCTTTCGCTTGTGCTTTGCTTGTATGACCTTTACCTTCCTAGATTAGGTATCTAATGTAATATTGTCTCACATGCAATCTCTTCTCCTTTGTGCGACCTCAATCGGCGGGTTCGAATAATCCACCTCATGCGCCTCCGAATGATGGAGCTTTTCCTTCACCACGATCGCGATGGCCACCTTCGAGATGAATGGTAGTTGTATTTTCATTTGTTGTTCACTTGGTGATGGACTTGTGATATACTTATGATGCACTTGTCGACTGTGATGAACTTGTGGATTTGTTTGGATGGACTTGAGCACTTATTGTTATATGTGTGATGGATGGGATATATATGTGATGGATGTGATATATATGTGATGGATGAGATATATATGTGATGGATGTGATATATATGTGATGGATCGATATATGTTTGGATGGATTTGTTTGTCGTGATGGAATGTAAAAAACAAATAAAAACGCATTTTTATCACTTTGCCGAGTGCAACACACGGCAAATAGGTCTTTTGCCGAGTGCCATGGTCATGGCACTCAAGAAAGCTGGAATGTGGGCACTGAAAATCGCGAGTTTCGGCTTTGCCGAGTGCCATGACCATGGCACTCGGCAAAGAATATATTTTTAAAAAAAATAAATCTTTGCCGAAGTGCCATGACCATGGCACTTCGGCAAAGAATTTTTTAAAAAAATTAAAACTTTGCGAGTGCGGAAACACTGCGGCGCTCGGCAAAGAATTTTCAATATTTTTTTAACCTTTGCCGAGTGCCGTCGTTCCGACACTCGGCAAAGACATTTTCAAAAAAAAAAAAAATCTTTGCCGAGTGCCGCCGGGTTGGCACTCGGCAAAGCGGCCGTCAACAGGGCCGGCGCCGTAACTGGTCCTTTTCTTTGCCGAGTGCTGACTCGGCACTCGGTAAAGCCTTTGCCGAGTGCCCGAAAAAATACACTCGGCAAAGGATGCTTTGCCGATTAATTTTTTTCCGAGTGCTCTTTGCCGAGTGCAAAGGGACCTTTGCCTAGTGCCGGAGGCACTCGGCAAAGTGCCTGAGTCCGGTAGTGTGAGCCGGCATGAGATGAGAGAGGGCGGCAGCCTTTTGCCACCTGATTTTATTATTTTTTTTGATTTGGTATTTTTTTCCCTCTTTTGGTACCTGATTTTATTATTATTTTTTATTTGGTATTTTTTTCCCCTCTTTTGCTGTTTGTCTTTGGTCTTCAGAACATCTGGTACTTGGAGGTACGACAGTTCTTTCCAGCTTTGCCAAAAAGGTGCCAAGTCTTTAACAAAGGTTGCTGTGTGGAATAAGAGAGTAATGGATATTTTTATGTACTACTAGATGCGGTTGTGTTGATTAGTCCATAAACCATATATACGTGATGCTCTAATCACAAGTACTTAAAAGTTGTACTGTATTATTAGACCATCGGTCCGCTAACTGTAAAAAGGCTAGTTGTAGTTTGTCTCGCACTCATTAGATCAGCAGGATATATTTGGTCGTGTTTAATTAAGCTTCAGCTTTAAGAGTCGATCGATCCAACCTAAAGCCAAATCCAAACATGCAACTTAATTTTTTTCGATGCTCGTTATTTGATATGCTAGCCCTCTTTCTACACGTAAACTTATTCTGATCATAAAAAAATAGGCTTGCACTTTGCTAGAGAAGCCCCAAAAATAAGTACTAGTACTATAGATCAGAAGAACAATCAGGCCCTAGACTAACCTGACAATGCCAAAGGAGAGTTTTTGGCTTATATGGTACTATTTATCATGCTAATAGCAATTTTGATCTCCTACGGCAATAACAAAAATAGCACTCTCCACCGTGCCTCAGGAGGCCAGACTTCCCACGACGCGCCACATGTGAAATCCGGACCTCTAGAACACGGACGAGGCCGAGTCCGCCCCCTAAGAGCACGACAGAGGGACGTCCGTGCCAGGAAGGCACGACCGAGAGGCATCCGTGCCACGGAGGCACAGAATTGGCATCCGTGCTTGCCATCAATGCACGGATTTGGCACGGCAATAGCGGAGGGAGTGAAAATTTTGATTTAAAAATTATTTTTGATACTATTTGACATTATTTCAAACACTATTTGAAACTTTAAAAATATTTTTTTCTTTGGATTTTTTTTATCTTTTTTACTTCGCACTCGCGGCTTCGAATGTATTATCACATGTACCAGAAAAAATTCATAAAATTTTCACATGAAATCACATTGCGCAGCACAACACACGCAACTTCAGACATGAGTGTCAATCATCGCCATCGCCACTCTTCGCAATCCTCGGTGGCTCTGCGCATCGATAGACGGTGCATGTGAAATACTATTTGAGAACGCGGCGACGAGCAGTAGTACACCGTCATTTGACGTCGCGGCGATGGACAGTAGTGCACCACAACCGGTAACAGTGTACTACTGCCCGTCGCTGCATCCGGTGACGGTGTACTACTATCCACCGCCACGTCATCAAATAGTATTTCATATACACCGTTCATCGGCTCACCGAGCCACCGAGGGCTACGAAGGGTGACAATGGTGACGGTTGACACCCATGTTTAAAGCTACGTGTGTTGTGCTGCGTCGTGATTTCATGTGAAAATTTTGTAAATTTTTTGGTACATGTAATAATACATTTGAAACTGCGTGTGCGAGGTAAAAATAGAATAAAAAATCTAAAAAAATATTTTTTAAAGTTTTAAATAATGTTTCAAATAATGTTAAATTGTGTCGAATATTATCGAAAATAATTTTTTAATCAAAATTTTCACTCCCTCGCCAAATCCGTGCCTGGTGGCACGGACGCCAATTGCGTACCTCCCTGGCACAGGCCCCTCTATCGTGCCCCTAGGGCTAGACTCGGCCTCGTCCGTGCCTCAGTGCCCCAGATTTCACATGTGGCACCCCGTAGGGAGTCTGGCCTCTTAGGATACGGTGGAGGATGTTATTTTTGTTATTATAGTAAAGAGAGGACACAAATTGTTATTTGCGCACGGTGAATAATGCCATGTGAGCCAAAAACTTGCCAAACGCGAGAACTAGTACAGTAGTACAGTAGGTGCCAACCATCAATATTGCACGTACGCTGGCTAGGAAGGAAGCGGACAAGTTTGCATGGGCAGCAGCATGCGCCAACCCTTTTCCGCGGCATCGCCACCTGGAATCAATCCATTCCTCCGCCCTTGGATCTGCGACGCCTCCAGACACGGCCCTGTCCCCTTCCATTTCTCTCGTCTTTTGCTTTCAAGCTCCTTTCCTTTGCCAAAAGGTGTGCAGCTGCAGAGGGCGGCCGGCCATCGCACGGTCGGTGTTGGCGATCGACTTGGTGCATGCATGCCTATAGCTCGGACAAGCTCAGTGGAACAATACGTTGAGCGAGCTGGTTTTAGAAGGTTAAAACTTTGCATATTGAGCGTGCTGACTTGAAAGTAAAAACGGGATGGGTGACCGCTTAGAAATATACTGTAGCTAAGGTACCGTAGACGATGATTTAGTTGTGTACGGTAGATAATACTATAGCTGATTTCACTAATTGAAATCGGAGATAAACACCCCTTTAATAATAAAAAAAAAGCTCTGACAAGCTCTCGGGCTTTCTTGCTTGGTTGCGACTCCAAGGACACGGAGTCATGGACGCATCATGTCCAGCTGCCATGCCATGCACCCCTGCAGCTGCGAGAACAGCCGGCTTTTTACTGTCCCCCGAAAGGTCTCGTCGCTTCCGAGTTACCCCTTACCATGACATGTAAGAGAAGACCAGGTTTTTTTAGGAGTGGCGTTACTGGCGTGTAAACTCGATCTGATGGAGGACCAGCTTGCGTGGTGGTTAACCCCTTTTGAGTTTGTGAGTTCATAATATGCTGTATGCAGTGGATGTAGTGCTTGTGCTCGGTTTTTAAAATTTTAAGATTCCCAGTGCCCCTACAAACAACGATCAGAAATAGTGTGTTAAAAACGTGCCCGTCCTACCAACAACACTGGCGCCCGCCGTAACCCACTGTCGTCCCATGAAAACCGCAAATGCAATAATCCGCAAACATCACGATACACCGTGGTGACAGTATTACAGTACGGTGGAAACCAGCCCGCCGGGGCCGAAAAAAAGTTTCCAGATATGCATGCGTCCTCGGGCCTCATCGCTGCTGCGCTGCACGTTTCAGTACGGCTCTCTTCTTTAGCAGGAAGCCAACTTTAGACATCAGAGGGACGCACGGCGAAATCGCCCACGTCCGCCGACCATGCCCAATGGCCCGCGCACGGTGCTGCCACTCACCGTACGCGGAACGCATTTTTGTTCCGCGCGGGCGTGGGACATTGGGTGGTTGTTTGGATCACATGGATGATGGATTACAAATAAGATTTAAGAAAGCTCGTTTTAGTAGGATTTTTAGGGAAACAGGTTTTAATTAAGCTGTTATTCTATTATCGTGGGTTTACATATTACTTTGTTTGGATTGGAAAAACTAAAATGAGTTTAAACTAATACTATGTTTGGTTGAGATGTGGACGCCCAAAGAGGTGGCCAACATCATACACAAGCTTCACAGCCTATGGCTGATGCTGCTGGAGATCGATGTTGCCCTTCTCCGTTCTACACTGACCTCGGCCTGTCGTCACCACCGTGGTCGTGGCCCTATCGAATCGCCACTGCCGACGCAGCATGTACAGCGCCAACTCGCATGACAGCACCAGCCGTGGATGGAGGATGGCGATTGGAGGATGCGACAGCGTCAGGCAAGTGGGCACGACGGTGGGATGGCACAACAGCGACATACAGGGGCGGACCTGTCATTATGGCCTACCCCCGTCGTTCCTCCATCCTCGACTCCCTGGTACCACCGGCGTCGGAGAAGAGTTTGACACCATCACTCCAACTCTGAGCCTCCTTATTGTCATCAATCATCATGCTGGGCTGGCCATGGGCTGTTTTCGCTGAAGCTAAATCGCAGCCCACCCAGCCCAAATGTCCAACCAGCCAACCGAGTATCGTTACTGCCTGCCTCCAATGTCCACTCTAGAATCCAATCCCCACTCTCTCGGTCTCTCAATCTCTCCTAACCCTAGTGGCCTAGTCCTAGGCGCGCGCGCAAAGCGAGGTGGCGGCGCGCGCGAGCACATGGGGCGATGGAGCGCGCAACACGGGCTGGGCTGGCGAGCGGGCGAGGCGAGGCCGCAAGCGGCGGAGCACCGAGCGCGGGCGTAGGTGCCAAGTGAGCGGGCGGTGCGGTGTGGGTGGCTGGGTGCATGACGGCGCAGCGCCAATGTTGGGCCGGGCTACTGGGCGAGCGACGGCCGATGGAGCTTGGGCGGCTCTGCTCCTAGGCGCTTGGTGACGCTGCCGGGTGCTCCTTCCTCGTGCAGGCGACGCTGCTGCCTACTCCTGGCTGGACTCTACTCCTGGGCCAGCAGGAGGCGGCGTCGACAGTAGCTAGGGCTGAAAAAAAGCTCGAGGCTCGTGGCTCGGTTTGGGCTTGTTACGGCTCGACTCGGGCTCGTGAATTTTCGAGCCGAGCCGAGCCCAACTCTTAGCTCAGTGAAAATTCGAGCCGAGCTCGAGCTGGCTCGCGAGCCAAACAAGCTAGGCAGACCAACCGAACGAGCTATTCCCCATCCTCAAATCCGTAAGTCATAAGAACCTCCCGGTCCTCCCCGATCCATTCCCCTCCCCATCCCTTTTCTCCCCCTTCTCCCCCCGATTCCCCATCCTTCCTCGCCGCCCTTGCCTGCTGCCACTCACCACGGCCTCCACCTCGCCTTCTCCACCCGCCACCGCTCCTCCACGGCCACCACCCCCCGGCGCCCCGCGGCGGCGGCCTTCTCCTCGCCTCCTCCACCAGTCGCCTCCACCTCGCCTCCTCCACCCCCTACCTCCACCTCGCCTCCTCCCACCGCCTCCCCTCCCCCTCACGACCTCCCCCTCACCTCGCCCAAGCCTAGCTCCACGCCTCCACCTGCCGGGTGCCAGCTGCCGCCCGCCACCTCGCCTGCGGCCCAGCCCTGGACGCGCGACGCCCTGGAACAACAGGCGAAGGAGGCATCGAAGCTGTTGCCGCCCCGGTCCTCTGCGCCGCCGACCTCCCCGAGGAAACCACCAAAAGCCCTCATCGTCTAGTCATCCGGCTCCATCCGCTGCCCTCCATGTCCATCCCATCCCCTTCTTGAGATGGTTTCTTGAAATGTACATCATGGATGCACTGATTGTTGAATCTAGTTATAGTATCTTCACTGCGATTTTTTTGATTGAATGGATGCACTGATTTTGCTGATTGAATTTGAATGGATGCACTATTGTTCGCATTCTGCCGCTGGCTCGCGAGGGCTCGCGATCCGGCTCGAGCCGGCTTCCGAGCCGAGCCGAGCCGGCCTTCTGGCTTGTGATCAAAGCGAGCCGAGCCTGCAATGGAATGTCAAAATTTAACAGTAAGTTTGAATTAGATGCTAAATATGTATGAATTAGATGCTAAAGTTATGTTATTCTAGTGGTGTGGAAGGAACATGTATTGTATAATTGTATGCATTCTGTTATTCTAGTGCTATGATTTGTATGCATTCTGCTATTCCAATGCTAAAGTTATGAATTCGCAAAATAGAAAAAAAGAACATGTATGTTATAGTTGATAAATCAACATTATTAATCTACCAAATTATGATAATGGACAATCCATGATTTCAGTATGCATCATGCATCTCATCCTTGTCTTTTCCATGAATTATGATATGAGTACCGAATTAGTTATTAAAATTGAATTGGATAGAAAGACGTTGAAGATATATCCCGGGTCTGCCACTTGCTAGACAGCACGAGGAGCCGAGGGAGCCAAGGGACAAATCGGTAAGGGGCGGTGTCTGGCGGCCGGCATAGGCCATGGCCAGTGGGCGGCAGCACAATATTTCTCGATGTTCTAACTTTATCTTCACTTGTTGATTCTATTTAGTGCTATATACTCGTATTGGTGCTATTGTAATATAGTTTGCATATGGGTTTTTTTGCTTTTGGGTAATACTTTTTGGTCCGTGCTTGGCGACTTGTGACTTCGCCATACCTATAATTTAATCCTGGGTCTGCCACTGACGACATATGATGTGTCGTGCTCCGCAGCCCAACAGCCCTGGCGACCTTCGACCCATCTCATCGTGGTCGTGGCAGCCAAAAACCCATACGCGCATGCGAACAAGAGGACAAGGATACGATCAGTTGAGAATGGGGATAGCGGGAAACAGTTTCCACAAAAATGACGTTTACTTGTTTTTAATAAAACCTAAAATCTGGTTTTACGAAAACAAGTTTTAGTTATCCACAAGTTAGTTAGAGTATCGAAACAATGTTTTTTTTTCTCAAAACTGGGGTAAAAGCAGTTTAAGGAAAACTGGTCTTCAACAAACCAGGGTGTAAACGATTTTTTTAAAAATAATAGTATTTTAAAAGAAAATTAGAAAATCAAATAGTCAAACAAATTTACAAAAATAGGCTACTGTCGTCATTTGAAATGACGAAATTCTCCTAGCACCATTCCAAATGGTGACAGTAGCCTGGAACAGTGCAGAGAGGATCCTGTCGCTATTTCAACTGGCGACAGGAACACTCTACCTGTTTTTTTACTGAGAATTTCCAATTACATATTTTATGGACAAATCATAATGATATTACAAAATATTCAGCACAACGTCATCACATATTTTATCGACAAATCACAATGATATTACAGAACATTCAACACAACATCCTCACGTATTTTGTCATCAAATCACAATAATATTACAAAGCATTCAGCACCACGTCATCACATATTTTGTCGACAAATCACAACAATATTACAAAACATACAGCACAACGTCATCACCTAGTTTTTCAATAAATCAAAATGATATTACAAAATATTGAGCACCATATATTTCAACAAGATAAACCTTTCCTGTGACCGTGACTTCAACGTTCGGCATATCGACCGCCTCGAGTGGGGCGATCGAATGAGGTCCCCACAGCGTCGTCTGAACTGTCGATGTCTTGTTCATCCTGTGCATTTCTCGTAGAGCATTTCTTGAACGTGTGCCCAGACTCCCTGCAAATGGAGCATTCTCCATACGACATCCGACTTCTGCTTCGTCCATGTCATTCCTGATACGTCGTACCTATCACCGGTCAACCTTTTCCTTCAACATATCAATATCCGCGGCCTAGATAAGTTGCTCCTATGTCGGTTTGCCAGTGAAATAGCCAACCACACCATAACCATACAGCTCTGCACTCCAGGTTGTATCAACTCTTCCTTGTTGAAATAATTAGAGAGGTACTGGCCGGGATGCTGCGACACTGTCGAACACGCAACCACGACATGTGAGTAGGGCCTATGCAGAAAAAGAGTCTTGTTGCAAGTGCATACATAACTAGCATGGCGTAGCGTGCACTTGTGGGTGATCCTCTCGCGGTTTGTCTCACGGCGTCCTTTATCCCTGCACAGTATCTTGAAGCGAAGCCCCCTTGTGTTCATCTTGAATGCCCAATGCATCTCACCCTTCTTGCTCTTCTATATGTACTTGGTGATTATGGTGGAGTACAGTACTCTGTCATTTGCCATGGAGAGCGGCGCGTTATTGCTTCTGTCAACAAAGTAATTTGTGGTACCGTGGAGAATTTCTTCCACAATACCAACCAAAGGGAGACACCTGGCACCGCGCATGACCCAATTATACACCTCGGCTAGATTTATTTTCATGACACCATATCAAGCACCACCCCTGTTATGTAGCAGCGATCACTTCTCCTTAGGCTTATGCTCAATCCAGTCTGAGAAGCATTTCACCTGTGCCCCCTATCTTTCTTGCCACACTAGGACCATCTGTGGGTAGTTGTGGTAATACTACGGGGGCCTGGTCAGCACTTGTAGCGCCCTTTTTCATCACCTCCCTTCTGTGCGTCCGGTTTGGCTCATCTAGAATCTTCCAGAGTGCGTCAAACTTTCGTTGCTGGTAGAAATCCTTGTTGTGGAACTGCTTGTAGAAGTTTGCACCCAAGTGCCTCATGCACCACCTGCTCTGTAGATACACCCATGGAAGTTGTACATTCTCTCCTTGTTATAGTTGAGTTATTGCACTCAGCAGGCCACATGTCGATCATGTACGACGCATATATTAGGACGGCTCTGTACAACAGAAATCCTCAAATTCCTCACAAACCACAACCAGTTGTCCGTGTTCTCACTTTCAACAAATGCGAATGCCACGGGGAGAACCTGATTGTTCTCATCCGTCGCTATTGTAGTCCGTATCTGGCCCTTATACTTTCCAGTCAGGAATGTGCTATCCACGCACAAGATTGGACAGCAGTGCTGACATGCATTGATGCATAGACCAAAGGTGAATAATTCTCGCTTTAGTACCCTCTTATTGCCCACTTCGGCTGCATGGAATCTTTAATGGCGACATGAGTATTGGCATTCCTGTCTTGTATGACCGGAGTTGGTCGGGCATGTTGTGGTAGGAGTCCTTAAATATACCGAACCTTGATTATAATGCCTTATGTTTTGCTCTTCACGCCTTAGCATAGCTTATTGTATACTAGAACATTGCCTCAATCGCTCGAATGATGGGTCGTGGCTAAAAATCTATATTATCCATGATCTCATCATACATGATCTTCGCGATGAAGCCTGATGACAGGTTCTTGTGGGACTGCACTGACTCAGCGACGACACATGTGTGAGGGATCACTATAGAGCATTTCCGATAGGTGCCCCACTTAGACTGTAATGTGTGCACTCACCAAAGGCATCTCTCTATGTCGCACTTTATGTCGTAGCATCTTGGGTTAGACTGGACGACTGTGAATGTACGTCGCACCGACAAAGTCTAGAATTTGACCACCTCCTGTACGGCCTCCTTGCATTTGTACATAGCTCCTTGTTTGACCTCAGTTTGGTCATACTCCTATGGCATACGGAAGCCTTTGTTAATGATGAGGTTGTCGAACTAGTATGTGTTCCACTCGGATGGAACCGCTTGCTGTTCCATAGCTTCTTCGTCGTTGGATCCTTCATCTTCTGACAATGTCAGGCTATTCCACATGAGAATTTCACCATTTCAAATGGCGACAGTAGCCTATTTTTTTTTAATTTTTTTGACTATTTACTTTGGTAATTTTATTTTAAAATAATAATATTTTTTAAAAAATTGCGTATAAACGCCAGATGCGCTTCCGACCTACTGCGCTTCGGTAGTTTGGCTAAACCCAAACCGGCCGAGGCACAAGGTGCCATGTGGTTGGTTTCACGTGAAGCTAGTAGTGAACTAGCGATAACTCTACGGCTCGCGAGAGATTGGCGCACATCTCGGCTAACTATAGACATGTAAGGGCATGTCCAATAATTCATCTCTTATCTTGGCTCTTAACTTGTCTACGTCAGCTAGAGACAATGGTAGAGATAACACCTCTAACAATTTGTCTCTTAGCTTGTCTCTTCACAATCTTCACTAATATTTTTCTGTTTTTTTTATCCCACCAACCCCACCAGTCAACTCTCCTTCTTCCCAACTTCAATCATTGGTTCGCGTGCAAACATCGTTGCTCCTGCAACAGACGGCTCGCGCTTCGACGTACTTGAAGAATCTAGACCTGCCATTACGAGTTAATGGAGTATTTTGGTAATTAATGATAATCATCATGTGGATATTTTTCATAAGTTGATGAAACAGGTTGAGTCCCATGATGATAAAGACTTATGATATCATCATGTGTTGATGAATATCAAGATAAGGTCATGGAGTGGAGAAGATCATCATGTGTTGATAATATTAAAGTCAAGATCTTGAACTTGGAGTGAAGATGTTCGTCATCAAGTGATCACTCTAAGATGGATACTCAAGGCAAAAGTATGACTAGCATAGGCTCAGGATTTATTTCTTAGTCATTTTATCGGTCTTGGTGTTTGATGTGGAGACCGAATTGCTAGTATAAGTTGTCGTACTATCAAGAGGGGTCTTGACTAGTAGCTTGAGTGTGTCTTGTGTTGATAGTGCTTAGTGCATGCTCTAGCTTTCTTTAGCGAGTTGCCGATATTTGCGAATGTGTTTTACAAATAGTTGAGACTCATGCATAATTCTTGTAGCATAATTCTTGTAGCATGTGACTTTACTTTACGAATGTGTTTTGCAAATGGTTTAAGTTCATGTACCAAATTCCTTATGGCGTGATTATAAAAGTCGGCAAATATGCTTTGCAACTTGTTGAGAATCATGCTTTCATACCTTGTTTGCATCGCGCATCAATTGGCAAATGTGTTTTGCAAATTGAATTGAAGCAAAATACAAAATATGTTTTTTAGCTTTCTAAGTCTGTGGCGGTCTGACCGTAACCCTTTGGCGGTCTGACCGTAACCCTTTGGCGGTCTGACCGGCCCTTGAGGAGTTTGATCGGGCTGAGTGCCGGTCCAAACGTCTTGGCGGTCAGTCCGCCCATGATTGACCAGTCTGACTGGTGGGCAACCAGTCTGACTGGTGGGCAACCAGTCTGACCGCCATGTGTTGGCCGGTCTGATCGGCCCCGTGGTTAGTTTTTTTTTCCAGAATAGGTGTTTTTTGGGTTTGGTTTGCTCCTTTGTGGAGCAGTCTGACCGCCCCCTGGCGGTCTGGCCGGCCCTTGTGAGGGAGGTCAGTCTGGTTGAGCGTCAAATGGCTAGTTTTTATAGTCTGATCAGCCATTGGTTGGCGATCAGACTGGAAATCCCTATTTTTCTGTAGATTCTCCTCCAGTGGCTAGTTTTCTTGTGTGAGTGTATAAATACCCTTTATGGCCGGTTGTGGGAGGGTGTTGGTGCTATTTTTCGCTCCTCTTGAGCAAAGAGCAAAGACTCCTCCTCTCTTTTGTTCATGTGTTGCACTTAGTAAGCTTGGAGAGAAAATTCCTAGTACATGTGTTGTATTAGGTGTTGGATTTAGTATCCATTGAGCTTAGACACTTGATTCGTTCAGGTGAGCGTCTCCGACTTGTTAATCTTGGTGTTTGTTGATACCTAGACGGATTGAAGGAGTTGCGCCAGAAGGTTGTGAGAAGACTCGGACGATTGTGAGTGGTTTGGTGCTCGCCATCTCCGGAGTGGAGGAAGAGCAACCCCAAGTGGATTCGAGGTGTAGGCTTAATTTGTGGAGCCGTTTCAATTCGTTTGGGCTTACCTTAATGTGGACTAGGGAAAACCAGCAAATTTTCGATCACCACGAGAAAAAGTTTGCTTTCTTAAGCTTTACTTTCTTGTATTTTATATTTATAGAATTAAATTGCTTGCTTGTCTCCTTAGGATTGAAATCTTTGTCTTAGTCTTAGCTTGTTTGTGTACTTAGTCGAGACTAGTTGATTTATGTTTTAATTGAGCAAAACCGAATTGATTTACAATTTCGCATAAAGAATTTTTAAATCTGTCTATTCACCGCCCCCTCCTCTAGTCGGCCTCCTTGGCCTTATAGTGTTGTCGGAGGTGCTCTCTCCCCTCCATCTCAACCGCGTTCCAACATGGCAGGGTTGTAGCGATGGCTGTCGTGGACTGTTGGACATGCCTAAGGTTGGTCGTGGCCTCGTAGGGTAGAAAAAGGTAGCCTTTTGTATGTTTTTGGTCGTTCGTCTACGCAACGGCATGTACCTAGCTCGGGACGCGAATGAGGGCTAAGCGTAGCTCAGTTGGTGAGAGCTCAGTGGTTTGCTCTCACTCGCCAGCGGTCGAAGCTTGGCTTCGGCGCTCATGCTCACCTAGGTTTTAGAAATAGTACAGTCACACGTGGGTGCGTTCCGTGGTCAAAGTGCGTACCTGCATTCCGTGGGGTTTAAGCCCCCGCTTTATATTAGGCTTGTGTTTAAGACGCACCCACATGTGTGTGGGGGCGTGCGTGTGATGTGTGAGCGTGAATGCGTCTGGCGTGTACTTAAAAAAAAGCTCGGGACGTGGATCCTCTACATCATGTGTTGCTACCTCAGAGGTGCACTTTTGTGTATTACTTCAAATCTGAGCCGCTCATCAAAAAAAGGGACAGCAGTGCTTGCCGCTTCCTCAATGGAAAAAAAATTATCAGCACGAGAGCCTACAACTCTTCCATATTTCGCACTACAGCTCGATTCCTTGTTTGCTTGGATCTGACGCGGACGCCGCCGTTACTCATAAATTAGCAACAACAAGTGCTTCCAGCCGCCCGACGGACAGAGAACCAATGCGTGTGCTACCATGACCATGAGGCCTTCCAAGAGCGTCATTCCCTACCTCACGCCCCGCCTGCGAACCCCACCTTCCGCCATGGTCCGCACGCCATTGCTATGGTAAGTGGCGGGTCGATGTACAAGCTGTGGGATCAATTGACCCCACATCTTCTTGCATACAATCCCAAAACTATCATAAATTCACATAGAAGTTCAAAAATTCAGAGACTTTGGTGGAATTGACCCCACAGATATAATATTCTAGCTCTGCTACTGGTTGGGGTCGAGCACGCAGAACCACAAGGGGCGACGAGACGGCCGGGCCTCTTGGATGAGTGGCTCGGCTTTGAAATAATGCATAAAAGTGCACCTCTGCAGACTGCAGGAGCAGCATGTAATGCAAAGGATCCGTGTCCTGTAGCTCGTGGCCAGACGGACTAGCTGCCGCGCCCGCGCGGCATCGCACATGCTCTTCACGGCGGTCGGACGGGGGAGCTAGATAGGGGCGTCATGGTATGTGAACAACGTTTGGCTGAGCAAAGGGTTAACTTATCGCGAATTTGTGGTCTAGGCTATTTGTACAAATGGGTTAAGAACGCGTGTCCATTTCGTTGCATTACGGTGTCAAACTTAACATGAAAAACGTGGCTTTGGATACGGTGTCAAACTTAACATGAAAAACGTGGCTTTTGATCCAATGTCCTGGGAAGAGTCCACGGTATTACATTGATGCAGCATAGTCCATATCACATTTGATCCTAGCTTCATTTAGTAAGGTGTTGAGGTGCTAAATCGTTCTCGCTGAAGTATATTCTGCACCAATTTGCTGGTTAACTTCGCCCATCTTCATTCATAATGCGACAGCCCCTTCCCCACCAATTGATAACCCATCTATTCTCAGTAAAGAAAAAGAATGTTTCTTGGACGATTTTGGTGTGTTCATAATCATAGCTAGTGTACAACTACTATAGTATTTTGCCCATTTCCAACTTAATTTTTTTGTCGGACCCTGGGCGTGGAATACCCGAAACTCTTGTGTGTACCGTACTAATCCAATATGCATGACTAACAAGGGAGGGGGCTCTATGCTACAAGTTGTTTTCAACATTAAGTAAATTTTATTTGCAATATCAATACATAGTATTTTGCGACGGAAGTTTGAAGATCAGTTAAATAGATAAAGAATAACAAGTAAGTAATTTGATAAGTAACAAATCACAACCCTCCTTGGCTGTGATCAACATCTTATTCTCAACCATATACATGGCACTCATATATAACAACACCAAAATATCCTTCCTAACATTTCCCGATAAGACTGTTTTTGCAAAAGTAAAGACTATTCCCGATGGATTGCACTAAGCACACTCATGACTGCGAGTACGGCTATTTAAATAGATATACACTCTGCAGATGTGTACAACTTTACGCACAGTATACGAATTCTTTAGTTTGTTCGGCATCAGTCAATGTCACAGCACACAACATTATAATATGCAGTCTAGAGCACGCAACGAAGCCTTTACACCATCTAGTTCTAACCTTGCAATAGCCCGGCAATGAAAACCCTCACTTTGATCCCAGGTACCTCCTGTCAAAGTGAGGCATTAACCGTTGAGTCAACAAGTTTTGTTCCCAATGCCTCGGTGAAGGGAGTCCATTCGAACATATCTACCTAATCATGCTCACACTACTGCGGTCTACCAATATGCAAGGCTAATTTTTTATGACTTAATTAGCTAAGGTTGTCCTATGCTGGCACATCTGGTTGTATGCGTAAGCTTAGTTTAAGAGCAACGATGTTCAGTCCTTAATTGATTTGGACAAGGATCTCCCCCTATCTACTTGTGAGATACACCTTCCACACTTTTCAGAATATAATATAACACGCTCGTGTCACAAACTAAGTTTTTTTATTTTTATGCAAAATAAACAGAGGTAAACCCCTCTAGACCATCATTTTCAAAATCTCCCAAATTCATATTCAACATTTCATACATTTTTCAAATTTTAGTGAATCTAGAGCCCAGTTAAGCATTTATGTGATATTCGCACTCGAAATACCCAAATCGACATCATCTATTGGCTAAACTATAACCTATTGGCTATAACAGTAAGGATACCAATATTTCAATGAGGATCATGCGTTGAATAGGAATATAACTACCGTTATCCCCAAATATAGTAATTTTAAGCAAACATATAAGCATGCTTAATAGATTTTGCAAAAAGAAGTACAATAATTGAAATAGTAGGATCAACATGGTCAAAAGAGGTGCTTTCCTTGCTCTAGTATTTCAAAGTATGAGAACGGAGGATCGTCGCAGGTTTCGTTCAAAGTATTGACGTCTCTTAAAAAAGAGCTGATAGGAAATTAAATATAGAAAATTAATTTAAATAGCAACAAAATCCAAATATTTTTGCATATTCAGAAAGAGAATGATTTTAGATGAATTTATAAAAAAGATTAATTCAATTTGGAGTTCGTATACAAAAGTTATTAACGTTTTAATTGTCTTCGGTTTGAAAATTCCATAAATTAAGAAAAGGATGACGTCGAAAGCGTATTTTCCGAGGTTTACACTTTTTAACAGAGAAAATGTATTTTCCTCTGAGGTTACACTTTCCAATAGAGAAAGTGTATTTTTCTCTGAATTGAAAGTGGTTTTTCTCATTTTTCTGAATTTTATTAACTTACATGTGAGGCCTACTTATCAGCGACTCATAGTTTTATTTTCGTAATTTTATTTATAAAACAGAGACAGTCCCACATGTTAATGATTAACTAAATGATTAAACCTATTTTGATTTTAATCTACTGACAGCTAGGGTCCACTTGTCAGTCTCTCAGGTTTTAAACATATTTTTTAAACTGGAAATAGTGAGTGGTCAGTGACTCATTTACTAAATACATTTTAAATTAGATTTATGATTAACTTTTCGGCTGGTCCTACATGTCATAGATTTAGTTTGTTTAAGCACCATCATTTAGTGCTAATTAATCCTTAATTACTTGGACCCACTTATCAATGAGAGAAGGAGAGAGAGAAGAAGAGTCGTGTGCGGTTGAAGGGCATGGTGCGCTCGCCGGCGGTGAACAGTGAGATGAGTGGCGACATTAAGCGGCGGGATGGAAAAAGGGAAGTAATGCGAATCCTTGGGTGGTGGTGGCGGCGATAGAGATGGTTGAAGGCGGCGTTACAACGGCGAGGAGTGTCGAAACTCTTTAGGTCCACGATGTACTTTGCTTAGGAGGCATCCTTCGGGCTAAAGGAGTGGCGCACTAGACTCATTGAGTCCAGGCTATGCTAACAGACTAGTATGCGAGGACCTATGGTCACCGGAGGCGAGCCGACAGTGGTTTCCGTGGCAGCGCCATGGATGGTTACGGGAGAAAAGGGTGCTAACGACTCGCCCTTGACAAATCAAAGTATGCATGAGGTTCGGAGGCTCACCATGATCACGAGGAAGGTGTTAATGAAGCCAGGGAAGGTCTAAGGCGGCTTGACGACGACGATCAACGGTGTTGCGGAGAGGTCCCTCGATGAAGGCGCTCTATGTTGATGGAGATGCTACAAGAAGCATCGCGTTATCTCACCGGTGTTCTAGGGATGGTGTAGATGCGAGGAATTGAACAGGGACTCACCGAGCTTTGAGGAAGGTCAAAAATGGCGGTGGCGATCGAGAATGAAGGAGATGATGGTAAAGCTCGGATTTACAGTGAGTTTGCCTACATTGAGCGAGGGGATTGCATCAATGAGGTATGGAACACGTCGTGACGCACTCTGGTTGAGCTCAAACTAACTGGAGCAATGGGAATGCGTCGGCAATGATCTGGTGCGTGTCAAAGTCGAGGACAAAGGCGATCGCGTTTGTGCTATGAGGCTCCACAAGCCACATTAAGCAGAAAGGGAGGATGAGTGAAGTTTGAGGATTAAAGTGGCACTCTTGTCATGGGCAAGGAAACTCACCAGGGTAGCATGCTCATCGGCATCGAGAATGACGCAAACGTTCATGCGAAAACACTGAGCGAGAAGCTTGGTTTTGCATAAAAAAGAATGGGGTGAGCTGAAAAAGAAGGTGACATGGCTAGGGCTTAAGTACAACAAGGTTTAGCGGGAGAAGAACGGCGAGTAGAACGACGGCTCACGAGAAACTCGTGGGCGCGCTATGGTGTCTCCGTCCTTTGTGGGAAAAGGAGGTGACATGTAGGTTGCTATCAAGGGTGAGGCGAGCAAAGCGGCAGGAGGCGAGTGAAGTCACAAAGCGGTGGCGGTCGAAACCAACGGCGAGCAGCGCGCGGCGTGGCGTCGGGCGCGCGCGAGGCAGCGAGGTGGATGAAGGGTCCTAACACGCGGGCCCTGCTTGTTAGCGAGAGGCATGGGGTGGAGTGAGTGCAAGCGAAGTGGGCTGAGCTGGGTTTCAGCCTAAAGGTCCGGTGGAAAATTCAAATAAGATTCGGATTTTTTCCACAAAAGGCTGAGGACTTGGTGAATTTGTAAATGTATCAAACGGGCTCCAAAAATCATGAATTTTTTTAGGCTCCCGACACAATATGTCTTCTTGAGTACATTTTACAGGATTTTATATCTTCTGTGATTTTCTCAAAAATTCTTCCAAGTTGTTGTTTTCATATAAATGCATTGTTGCTTTTCATGAAAATTTTCAAAACATGCCTAAATAATTTTTCCCACATATAAACATGCCCAAAACTATTCTCCCATTTATTTTCATTATAATTTCTCAAAATTGGGATTTTGGGATGTTACATTTTTTTTTTTAAAAAAAAGAGCTACAAAAAGAAAAGTCTCGATTTTACCATGCGTTGCTTCAATTCTATGGCACTCTCTAAAGCTTAATATCTTTACTATTTAAAAAGACACTAGTGGTAGTGAGTGATGCGTTCTATGTGCCCCCTCCTCCCCCTCACATGATCCGCCTATGCCGACAAGTGGGGCCAGGTTTCCTGCCGAACCCCTCCCTAACTGAAACCCCCCAGAACCTTGCCTTTCCCCAAACTCAAAGGAACAAACGCCATGCCCCCCTCTCCATGAATACCCTGTCGCCTCCTCTCCCAATCCGCTTTCCCTGAGAGTTGCAACCCTCTCTCACCACCTCTATCTTCGTCGTCGACCTCCGCTTCCCTGGCGACGGGGTTCGGCCCGTTCCTACGACGGTGCCAGAGA
The DNA here is from genome assembly GCA_036346255.1 of Ampelocalamus luodianensis. NCBI lineage: Eukaryota > Viridiplantae > Streptophyta > Magnoliopsida > Poales > Poaceae > Ampelocalamus > Ampelocalamus luodianensis. The sequence goes on from CM070628.1 coordinate 16,327,899, forward strand.
TGCTCCTGCCAGAGGTGTTGGAGAAGATGTAGGCGCCGTCCAAGGACCTTGCGTCCAAGTCATCGGGGCACCGAAAAACCAAGAGGAGGCCTATGGGTTGATATTCGGGTTCCGATGTGGTACAACGCCATGGCTACGCAGATGAAGGTGTTCTTTGACTCTAGAGGCTCCCTCTAGGAGGAGCAGAGGCTCACTGAGAAGCCTGCTGGGTTCTTTGTCAGCACCAGCACCCAGGGCGGCGGGCATGAGATCACTGTGTAAGCATCTCATCACTGCTCCGTGCGTCGACCCTCAAATCATCGCCATTGTGCGTAAGGTCTCGCACTCGCGTCAAAACGTGTTCACAACTTTGGGCATAACTTCATCTCTGGTCATTCTCGTCCAAAACCACTCACGACAAAATCTTTTCCCGGATGTCCTCTTCATTCTCCCCACTCAATTTCATCTTACACTCATAGGACCTCATCGGCGTCTCTGTCTTCCCCAAGTCTGGCCAAGCCGCCGCCGCCGTCGCCATTCCTCACCCGATGAAGTCCAATCTCATTCCTCCCTACTGGAGCATCCCTACACCACCCTCCTCCTTCCCCACCTCCTAATTCGTGCCCCCTCCTTCCAGGTTGCCCTCGCCAATGACAAACTCGCGTCACGTCGCTAGACTGCCTTGGGCCAACCCTGCCTCCATCCTCTGTTCTGGCGTGTTCCCCTCACTCCTAGATGTTCATGCTCATCTCTTACTTGCCCCTCTCTGTCCTCGGTGCCGTCGCCATTCTCCTCCCCCAATTCCGGCTGCTGCACGCTGCCAAGGCCGACGACCACGCGTCTATGTCCATGCCGACACATTTCCTACCTCCCAATCCATCCCAACAACCCATTTTTGCGGTCTATGCTGCCTCATTGTGGCTCCTCCACCACTAGCATGCCAAGCCGAATTGGCCATGGTTACCTCCTTTGTTCTGTATAGAAACAGAGAGGAGGTGCGTGTTCCTTTCCTTCCCTGCCTGTCTATCCATGACAGCATGGCTCCACTGAATTACATTTTAATTAAGATAATGAGTTCATTAGTAGGTCTCTAAATATACTCCTCATCAATGCATCATAATCTTTTTCATTAGCGGTAGCAGAAAATATGGAAAGGAAGAGGATGTGGAGGAGTTGTTCGCTTCATGCTCTTTGCTTGACCTCAAGTTCCATCATAATCTCTGTATAACGTACACACCTCTAAGGTCTATATGTTGTGATTTTTGAGTTTAGCTAAGGAATTAAGATTAAGAGTATCATCAACGTTATTTGGCATCAAGATAACATGCTATTTTTTTTTTATCATACATGGTCTTATCATTTGAATCCAAATTGAAGAATTTAGTGGATTGCAACAGAATGATTACACTGCACTATTGAACATAAGAATTGATATTTTGTCATATGCTGGCATTCGGCTAGCATTTAGAAGTGTTTTTGTGATTGGACAATATTGGAATTTTGATGGTATTTATTTTTTCTAAGGTTGGCCAAGCACACCGGCGTAGGCACGACACAAACAGTAGCGGAGTGTAGCCGATCGTGACGACGCAGCCGAGGGGGCAGCATTGGCCAAGCATAGTGGTGGAGACATGACGTGGGTTGGAGCCTAGCTCAGTCGGTTGTTTCGATAAAGTCAATGATGTGATGTAAACCAAGCTTGATAGCGTTGACTCTATATACTGGGTAACATGTTTTTTTTTATTTGTAGCAACACTTTTTTTTATTTGTAGCAACGCACGGCCACTTGGCTAGTATTCTAAAAAAAAGCTTAATACTGACGACCGAGCTCTTTTATCTCTTGGGGTAGGAAGCCAACACCTGCAAAGTGTCATTGCTAATCAACCTTACTGTTTGGTAATGACGAGACTCGATCAAAGAATATTATGATAAATATGCCTAAACTGCTCGTGTTGCGATGTCTAGATCAATCATTTTGGCAGGGATGCTCTAGCTACAAAGTAGTTGGCATTTTTCCATATTTCTTTTCTTTATTGTTTTCCCCAACTGGAGTTTTCTAATGCTGATGCATCATGAAGTCTCCGGCTCGAACATACATGATATTTGATTAGTATATATGATAGTTTAATCAGCATGCCTCCCTCCTAATCACTAGTGACTAGTTTCTTCTGTCCTCTAACTCTGTACTGCTAGTAAATTGCTAGCAAAATGGAGTAGTCATGTGCTCTACTAATGCTAGACTGGGCGCCACGTACTTGATTGTGTCAAGTGAAAGTTGATGTATTGAGAGGGAATGACCGAAATGGCACTATTGAAGTGTGATCAGTAAAAATGACATCCTCACAGCTGTAATTGCAAAAATAACACCTTTGTCTGCACAGTGATCGTGCGATTTTAACCACAGCGTGACATGTGGCGCTAAATCGTACAGTCAGCCACAGAGCGACATGTGGCGCTAAACCGCATAGTCATCGTGCGGTTTTAGCCACGAAACGACACGTGGCGGTTTGTGCGCATGATTGGCGGAAAAATTAATGTATTGAAAGCTGGTGTTCCACTTTTTGTAATTGCAAGCACGTTGTATGACAGTAGAACATTACATATTTTTTAAGGCCAAAAGCGTTGGCTAGAATATTTATCTCGAGGCATAGTTAATACTCGATGCAAGATCAAGACATCAACACATGTATAAAAATATTTTACAATTATACCGGATCATGTCTCAATTGAAAATATGCTGAAAGCTGCTACTGAACTGTGCCTGAGTACTGACAGCACACCACATACATAACAATTTCCAAACAAATTAATTTAAAAAATTTCTGTCTGCAAAACCGAGAGAAGATTGATGATGTAAAGCAGTGTCAGCCACGTATGTTTTCTGGGCTTCGTTGGAGCAGTTCGTATTTTTTTTCTGGTGGAAGCAACAAATCCATCATGCCATCAGTAATAAACAAACGAATCATCCAGTGGAGGAAGCATGCAAAACAAAGGCGTCGTCACAATGTCACGAAGTTTGGACGCTATTGGCCATCCGATGGATTATAATTTCAAATCTAATCTTCGTAGGTAGGAAATTTCGTTTTTAGCCCCATACTCCCGCATGCTGCGCCCGGGAAACACAGCAGCCCACATACTACGGCCAGGCAAAGCAGTAGGTTGCTCCTGCGCTGCCGTAACGCAGCTAGAAGCTGCTGCACCACCCAAACGCAGTGCAAGGAAGCTTGCTGCTGTCCCATGCCGCAGCAACCTCAAAGAAAAAGGGGCCCGGACGCAGCACCTTGCTTATAAGGGGGCCAGGCGCAGCAGCTAGTTGCTGCGTTTCCCGGGCGCAGTAGCTAGCTGCTGCGTTTTCAAAACGGTATCAACAGCAGGGAGCTAAAACTGAAATTTTTGGCGAGAGAGGGCTACACTTGAAATTTTGAATGCACAGGAGCCAACAGTGTCCAAACTTCCAATGTCACATGGTATTACATGTGCGCATCTGTCACACATGTAACCATGCATCCATCCCATGTTTCATCCGCTGAATTGACAGTGGGGAGGGGAATAGTTTAAGGGTGATGAGATTTGGAGGCATATGTAACCCCATGGAATTACAGTTCTCCAATTGGTCATGCCAGATTACTGTGTGCATTTTTTTATCTGAAGAAAAGTTTATCATATGGCAATAATACTGGTTTGCCAGATTGGTCGATCAGAAGCAGGCAACAGTTAGAGACAAGATTTATTAGAGTTGTGGATAAAGTTCGGAATTTAGAGTCACATGCTCTTCGATCTCGATGCACCATTACATCAGCAATGGCATGAAGAGATGATCTTTTTGTACAGAGGATATTATTCATCCATTGGACGGTGATTTTTTTTTTTTTTTGTGTTTTGTTAGTTTTTATACTATATAGCCAAGTTGCTAACTATTTTCTTCTCTATGAAGTTAACAATTTGTTCACAGGTGATTGGATGAAAATTAAGGTACTCATGAACCATGATGAGAGACACATAATGCTGAAAAGTAGCCTTCTCAAAGGGCCTTTTCTTGTTAGGAAAGTCTTCACTCATTGTTGTCATCAAACAAACTGTATTGGTTGGTAGTGTAATTGCCAGTAGATTCTAGGCTAGTAGTAGCTGGCACTTCTTCTATGTATTACTATTTCCTCAAAATATTTGATATGATCTACAATTACTTGAGATGAAAAACAACTACTTATGCCCTAATAATCAAGGTTTTTAAGTGAAAAAAAAAATCACCTAAGAAACTTGACCTAATTAAGCTGATCTGATTCACCTACCACAACAAACACCAACCAAAGTTAGCTACTCCCTCCAGGTAAAGCCAAGAAAATACGCAGCACATCACCACGAAATAAACACCACTAAATGCAAAGATACAAAAAAAACCATCACCATTTCGAAAAAGGAAGCAAAATATCCCCAAAGAAGACAAATAAATGCACAGTCCACTCCAAGATGGAGCCTCTCCTTTCCCATCCGGAAAAAAATCTTATAAAATCTAATCCACAACTATATCTCAGTAGACTAATTTCACCATATAACATATATATTTATCAATCTCAAAACACACAGTCTCATAATCTCTAATCTCTATTAACGATTCCAAAGGATTCTTTCACCCCTGTCTTGCATTAAATTCTTCTAGAATAGAGATTATGGAATTATACGCTTAGAAATTAGCAAATACACATATCACGTAATAAAATTGATTTACTGAGATAAAGTTATCGGATTTTTTCACCTTCCCACCCGCCACCACCTCGCTATTAATACCCGCGACGCCACCTCCCCACTCTGCCTCCGAGCTCCTCGCCGCCGCCTCCCCCGCCTGCGCCGAGTCCACGGGCTCGGCTGCTGCTACTTCTCCTTGTGCTGCGGAGGCGCGGGCTTGCCGAGTCCACGGCTCGGCTGCTGTTGCTTCTCCTTGTGCTGTGGAGGCGCGGGCGCGAAGCTACGGTAGGGGGTACCTGAGGCTGAGCCATGGGACCCGCGCCGAGGGCGGGGGGCGGGTGCGCCGAGCCCATGAAGCAGCGGGTGAACCGCTGCCTGCTCCGGCTGTCCGATAGGGACACGGAGGCCATGGCGGCCGCCGAGCTGGACGCGATTGCTTGCGGGCTGGACGCCGACGAGCTCCCTGCTTTCCTCGTCGCCGTCTCCGACGCGCGGCCCACCGACAAGACGCCGCTGCGGCGGCACTCGCTCCGACTGCTCGCGCTTCTCGCCGCCGCGCACCCGCGCGATGCCGTCGCGCCGCTCGTGCCCAGGCTCGTCGCGGCTGCGCTGCGGCGCGTCCGCGACCCGGACTCCTCCGTGCGCGCCGCGCTGGTGGACGCCGCGCGTGCCGCGGCAGCGGCGGCGGCCTCGGCGGCAGCGGCCCTCGGCCCGCTCGCCGACGCGCTGCTCCACGAGCAGGACCAATGCGCGCAGCTGGCCGCCGCTCTCGCGGCGGCAGCGGCTGTCGAAGCCTCCGCCCCCACCGCCGACCTCGCCGTCTACCTCCGGGCACTCCTCCCGCGCCTCCTCAAGCTCCTCCGCAGCGCCGCGTTCAAGGCCAAACCCGCGCTCATCTCCCTTATCGGCGCTGCCTCGGCCGCCTCCGGCGGAGGAGCCGCCGCCACCGCGGTGCCCTGCCTCCGCGACGCGCTCGCCGGCGACGACTGGGCGTCGAGGAAGGCCGCGGCAGAGGCGCTCGCGTTGTTGGCCCTGGAGCACGGAGAAAACCTTGTCGCCCAGAAACGCTCCTGCATTTCTATCTTTGAGGCCAAGAGATTTGATAAGGTCGGCACCTTGTAACAAAGCTGGGATCTTGGCGATGGCACTGCCGTGGATCTGCTTCTGTGTTAAGGAGTTTTTGACATATTCTTGGCAATGCAGGTGAAGATTGTGCGGGAGTCCATGAACCGAATGATCGAGGCGTGGAGGGAGATTCCGGACGTGGAGGAGAAAGTGTGCTCCTCCGACGTGCCGCCATCGTCGCAGTCGCAGGCGAGATCTTCTCTCACAGGTGATGTGGCTGCTCTTGAGGTTCTAGTCACTGCTGTTCTTTTGGAGATTTGAGTAAATTTATGTCTGTTGTTTGGACTCAAGTACATATGAACTTGTTTGAAATGGACTGGGGTTTAGTAAAACACGAGGCAGAAGGATTCTGATATATGACATTTTTTTTAAAAAATTCCTTAATTTAGATATGTTTGCATGGTATTATGCATTTCGTGGATTTATTACTGTGGATTAGACTTGAAAGGTTGTAAGACCATAATGTGTTTTTCTGACACTATGGATTTGGTATCAAACAGATAGTGCAAGTGATGGCCGATACCCGTCTGATTCCCTCGGCTCCAACTCTGTCCAGTCAATTACAAGGAGGAACCAATCGCCAACAAGCAGGTCACCCCCATCAGATGCATTGCGTAATGCCAGCAACAAAAGGACCAGCCCTTCCATCAGAAACAAGAAGAATTCGCCGCCTTCTCGCCGTGACGAAGACCAAACCAAGAATTATGACTATAAGGTCGATGTTACTACCACTCCAGATGCAACCCCAATCAAAATGGTGACCGAGGAGAAGCTTCTGAAAGAGGGTAATGTTCGAGCACGGCTTGAAGCGCGGAGGATGCTGTTCGAGAAGAATGGTGAGAAGGGGTACAACAAGTTGGCCGGGCTCAAGTCAGGGTCAAGAGTTGTTCCATACAACGGGGATGGGGATGGTGACTTGGAAGAGATTGCTGAGATTGAGGACGGGCCTGAGAAGTTTCAATCAGGTCACAAAGATGAGGACCTGTCGAAGATCAGGATGCAGCTGCTTCAGATCGAGAATCAGCAGACCAGCTTGCTCGATCTTCTCCAGGTAATTTTCCCTTGTCGTGTTGCATGTCACGTCTCTAGAACCCAATAAAACTCTTAATTCTTCATATTAAATTGAAACTAGCATGGTGGCCCGCTCATTTGCACGGTTAGATTTATTTCAAAGTTTGTATAAGTGCATGAGAATATATTTACATATTTTGTAGGTTATTTAGATTTTTTTAAAGATATCTTAAACATTGGAAATAACAATAGAAGCTTGAAGAAAAACACAACCTGAGAAACGTAATTGAAATATGAGTTTTAATGGAAGAAAATCATTGGACATAATAAGATATTAGGGTTCTTAAAAACTAACCACTCTCCATCATGCAGAGATCATGTAAATGCATATTCCTATTTTTACTCTATTAGTTATTTGTTTCCCCAAATTGTATGCATGCAAATGTACCTCTGCTTAATTTCAAGCAATATGCTGATTATGTGTACGGTAAATTATTTTATTAGTTTACATTGTATTAGAATACCTTGCTCACGTATACATCGATGAACCATAGCGACCAGGGTTCAAGAAGTCGGTTCTAGGCGTCGACTAGGCGCCGCCTAGGCGTTCGGCGGGGAGCTCCCGCCGCGATTTCTCCCAAGGTGGCGGGCTAGGCAGGAGGGCCGCCTTGGACCGACCAGGCGGTCCAAGCCGGTCCTCGGTGGCGTGCGGCAGCTCTAGGCGAGGCGGCGTGAGAGGAGAGGGGAGATGGATGAGGAAGAGAGAGGGTTGGGCTAACCTAACCGTCGCCGCCGCCGCCGCCGAGGTCGTGGTCGCCTGGCCACCGTTGCTCGCTGCTACCGCTACTTGCCGCTCGCCACTCGCTGCTGCAGCCTGCGGGGCTGGAGGATGGAGAAGGAAGGATCTTTGTGCGAGGAAGAACCGAAGAAGTGAGGGGGGGAAGGGAAGCATCGTGCGATGAAGAAGTGAGGGGAAAGGTAGAAAAGAAAGAGGACCAGAGAGACGTAGAAAAGAGAGGACCAGAGATGTGGGGCTTGCAGAGTGGTTGGAGAATGTGCATAGTTGGTGCTTGCTTTCTACCTTTTTGGACTTTGGAGAATGTGTAGCTGGACAAAAACTTGGACTTTGGGATCTTATGTGGCCTTTCAACCTGTTGCCGCCTGCTCTGCACTGCCGCCTGGGCGCCGCCTAGTCCGCCTAGGCGCTAGGCCTAGGGCCACCGTCCGTCTAGCATCTAGCGCTTTCTTGAACCGTGATAGCGACCTACCTTGTACTTATCCCCCCTCACATGTCAGTTGCTGTACTGAACCGTATGTTTTCTATCTCTTCTCGCCTTCACAACTCTTTTGCTTCAACCTCAAACAATAAGTCCAAATCTTGATCGATCCCTCTTAACTACTACCTCTTTCAATGTAATATTTTATCACATAGTTTTCTTATACTTCTCAATTATTGCTTAATGCTAACCGTTACGACATCAACACGCATACATATGCAATCGTTGCCGATCCTAGGTAGGGACATGTGTCACGCTCTCTCCGGTGACACCGAGCATATTCCCTACGGCTGCGCCATCTCTACTCCAGGCTTTTTGCTCCTCTACCTCTGTACGCTTGTGCTTCTATTCGTACGGATGCATGCATGTACATACGCATGTATGATGTTATACATACTCGATGTCGTCTTCTCTCATGTTGGTCGCTTCTCTTCTTCGACGTTGGCCAACTCAACGCTGTGGCTTCCTCACTAATCGCAACGACCTCCTACTTCACTGATGCTCGCATGTATGCTTTAGTTGTTGTCTAATGATATGAAAAATATTTTCGCCATCGCCGATGACGTCATGCCCCTTAGCAGTGATGGCACGTTCCTAGCTACCTGATAGCCTCATATCGTCAATAGATCGTCTTAATACAAAGCTTCATCTCTTCTCTGCCAGGGCCTCACCAATATCGAGCTTCTTTGGCCGCTAACTTCTTTAACGCCGATGCTCACCACTTGTCATCGCGGCCCTTGGCTCCTTCAACTCTAGATTTTCTCTATAATGGATCCAACGAGCAGCACGACATTGTCCTCGTTGAACAGCGAAGTTGAGCGGTACGACATTGTTCTCATTTTGGTCGCCGCCACCTCGACTCTTTGCTTTCCCGTGGGTCAATATATTCTTGCAGAACATATCGATGTCATTGCACTCATCCGTGGTCTCCACCAACACTATTCGTGCTATGCTTGTTATAACCTTTATTTTTATTCAAAATTTCAGATTGTTTTATTCCATAGGAAGCAACAATAGAAACACGTGACGTTGAGAGCGAACGTGGTGGTTTCTTTTGTATCTCCTCCGATGTCATTCGTGCTATCATCGTTATAAATTTTTTTATTAAACATTTCAGTTATTTTTATTGGAGTTCATATACAAATCAAATTGCTAAATTTATTTAATTTATTCTAAATTTTATACATTTAGAGATTTTATTTTGGAATTCGTATGGAAACCAAATTACAAATTTCCTTTTATTTTTTATTCCGAAATTCTATTATTTTTTCTTAGAATTCGTATACAAATCCAACCACTAATTTTTCTTTAATTTTTATTCCAAATTATACAAATCCAACAGCTAATTTTTCTTTAATTTTTATTCCAAATTAAGTTATTTAGGATTTTACTTAGGAATTCGTATGGGAATCAAATTGTAAATTTTATTTTATTTTTATTGTAAATTTCAGTTTTATTGTACTTGACATGGACTCTTTTATTTGGAAATTCGTATAGAAATAAAATTGCTTATTTTGTTTTTTTATTCTGAATTTATGTTTGATTGTACTTGCATTGACTCTTTTAGATCTATATTATTATAATTTGGACCCACTATGATCGACGGTGTAGATCTTCCTTTTTTTTTTCATCGATTAACGTGGAGATTTCTAGCCTTTGAGAACGAACATGGGGGCTTCTTTTGATTCTGCTTTAGTAATCCGAATTATAATTATTGGAATTCGTATCGAAATCAAATTGCTAATTTTATTTTATTTCGAATTTTAGTTTTTTTTTTGTATTAGTATACAAATGTAATTGCCAATTTTTGTCCAAATTATAATTATTTAGGGATTTTTCTTAGGAATTCGCATGGAAATCAAATTGATAATTTATTTATTTTTATTCCGAATTTCAGTTTTATTGTAATTGACATGGACTATTTTACTTATGAATTTGTATGTAAATCAAATTTCTTATTTTATTTTTTATTCCGAATTTTAGCTTTAATCAAATTGACATTGACTCTTTTTTTAAATTTAGACCGTTATAGTCTAGACCTAGATCGACGGTGCAGATCTTTATCTTTTTTCACTGATTAACATAGGAATTTCTAACTCTTGAAAGCGAATGTGATGACTTGTTTTGACTCTGTTTTAATAAGATAATAGATAGGTTTGTACGTTTGGTTGGTACTGTCACCCCAAAATTGGTCTTGTGCATGCATGGCTACATGGGATATCCGGGTACATCTTGAATGGCTAAAATAGGATAGAATCTAGAGCACAGCTTTAGAAGCCTAATAAACAAAAACGAAAAACTTGTTTGTTTGGAAAATTTTGCCAAAGGCAAACATTGGTGCAAGCTCATGCATTCCCTCAGGTTTTCAAAACAGTACCTAATGGACGTGATTTAGTTTGTTATGGAGTGACATGTGCATTGAACGGAGTCCTTATCCTGTTCTAGCATTCAGGATATTTAATAACGAGGTTTATGTTGTCGGTGACACCAATAGGGGTATTATTTGGTCTCAATGTGCTGCATTGACCAATGACCATTTGGTACAGATCGTACATCCATTCAATGTGCCTTGATAACACTATTCCAATCACTATACATCAAGACATGAGCAATGGCATGGTATGGGGAGAACCTGGACAGCAACATGACATTAATGGCTATGTGGCAATGTCTTAATCAGCACCTCTGTTAAAGCATAACTCGTGTTATTTTCAACATAAACCAGCAAAAGAATCTGGAATTTTGCTAATTTTCCGTGCGTTATGCGCCAGCCAATGTTGTAACCTTATATCATATAGGCAGCATGTTTTGCATACATATTGTATCTTTTGCTGCCAATGTACAACTATCATTGTACATGTAAGAAATAACTTCTGAAATACTCCATTACTCCGTGGTTGCTGAAAACATGTCCGACATTAATTTATCTCTTGTTGCTCATTAGAAACTGAAAACACGTCTGACACTTTAATTACCTTTGCTCATCAGAAACTTATGGGGAGCTCCCAGAATGGGATACGTTCCTTGGAGACAAGGGTGAACGGGCTGGAGATGGTATTGGATGAGATCTCCCGTGATTTGGCTGCCTCTTCAGGAAGGATGCCAAACAGTGAACCTGACATGAACGCATGCTGCATCCTGAGCCCGAAATTCTGGAGAAGACATGATGGCGGTAGATACTCTTCCAGGTACTCCTTCTCCGTCTCCGACATAGCAAACTACTCTGAAGAGAGCAGAGCTTCTTACAAATGGGAGAGGCAGAAGTTTGGGGTTCAGGGTGGGTTCGTCACCAATCCATTAGCGGAGACAAGCTCTTCATCTGTAGGGAGCACAGTGGTTGCTCAGGAAGGAAGGAGACAGAATTCAGCTCAATATAAATCAAGGTAGGTAACTTACTTGCTGCGAAATCATCCCACTTTTTGTAAGTCAGTTCATGCGATTAGATTTGGTTGGTAGGCCAATGAGGTGCTCAGGACATTTTGGAAACTGACAGTAACATAGCAGCATAAAAGTAGTTGCTTTCTTGTATAGCATATCAGAATGGTTTAATTTATTGCGTCATCCCCACGTTATGCTATGCATCTTCGCTGAATTTGCCTTCCTATTATGACGGGGCTTTTTTTCTCATTTCGTGCCCACCTACATTTATTGTTGAATTTCCATTAGCTTGCTATAACATTATTCCTTCTTATTTAGCCACTTTGCAATTAATCTATTGTCCTCCTATCCATTTTATTCAGGATTGGTTACATGCGACAAAGACGCTCATTGTGAAGTGTGAACTACTTGCATTAACAAGGCGCAGAGCATCTGGAGATATCACTTTGGTGCATTTTCGGAGCCTTTTCCCCCCCTTCTTTTCTCCAAGTTGAGAGCTGAGATGTACATGAATTATGAAGTTCTTATTCGTGAGCCTAAACTCTAAAGCAGAGACCCTCACCGCGAGCTGGACAAAGACGGCTACTGCTGGTTTGCTGAGGGTAAAAGCATATGTAGAGTTTAGCATTGAGAAATTGAGGATTTGACTGTTGTCTTCTGTCGACTTTTCTTTAGGGCAGGTATCCTTGCAAGGATACGTAGCCATGGATGTATCTTGTACTGCTTGTACATAGTTTGGATACAGTAATTCCTATGCTCGCGAGATGCCCTAAACAAATTTTCTTATGTATGCTGGGATCATGAAAGGAAAAGATCCAACAATGTTATTTTCTGTCTAAAGTCTATATTGGCGTGTGAAAAATGTCCACTGCATGCCAACACTAAGGTTTTCAAGAGTTGTTTGGAAGCTTTTTTTTCGATTTTTATTTTTTATTTTTGCGCCAAGGACGTGAACATCACTCTTTTATTGCAGTGACAAGAAATGGTGTATAGCATGCGGTACAAAGGAGTAAGCAGGGAAATAAAATTTATATGCCGCTGCAAAGTTCTTAGATATATGATGTCATTGCAAAACACACTCTTCCTTACATGTCAATACATTGTAGTGTAAGATTAATTTAATCTTTTATGGCCTATGTAATTTTATTAGATTGATTCTAGTATTAAAAGTTCTAGTATGATGGTTACTAAATTTAAGGATTGGAATCAAGTGTTTTAATTCCTATCCTCTCTCTTTGCTAAATAAATGTTAAATGTATATGTGTGGGTTGATTGCATAGTGCATGCATACGGAAATAGCTAGCAGCTATTGGTTGCTAGATAAGTTGCATGCATGGCAGGGGAGGTCCAGCCAAAATTTCAATGCATTTTTTTTTTGATATAGGCCCAAACAATTGTTGCTAGTATGTAGCCCGAGGTCTATCCATGCAGCCCAAGCCTCAGGCGGCAGCTTGCCCACCACAGGCGTCACCGTGCCAGTTCCACCACCACGCACCAGAGCCCACAGGCTCCAATTCCACACACCAAACCAACAAACCTAATCCTCCAACTCACGCCGCGCTCCCGCCACCCCGCGCCTCTGGCTCCTCACCCTCGCGAGTCGCAACCTCGCCCGCCGGCCGCCCCTCCCTCCACGCCCAGCGCCTTGCCCTCCGTTCCCAGTTCCCACCCAGCCGCCCGAGACCCGACGTTGCGCCTACGCGGCTGCCCCCGCGGGCCACGGTTTTCGTCCCCGCCCGGCGTAGCGGCCGCCCCCGCGGCCTCCGTCCCCGGCTGGTTGGCTCCCTGCCCGGCGCCTTGAATCTTGATGTCTTGGGCTCTTAATGTTATTGCCTATTAGCCACTGCAGGAGATCGATGATGAATTGATGATTGCCTGATTCACTGGCCTGTCTGTCTGGCCACTAAATTTGACAAACTTGTTGCTGTTCAAATGTTCAAATTCAATCACTGATTGTCTGATACTCTGATTCAACCGATGATAGCACCATGAATTGATGATTGTCTGATTCACTGGCCTGTCTGGCCATGTGCTGCTGCTGTTGTATTTTCTCTGAAATGTAGTTTTCACCTTATGTGGAGCCCACCAGAACCAAGAAATGGTGTCTGAGCTGTGAATCGTGCTTATGTGCTCATAGATGTTCGACAAAAGAATATGCTTGCGCCTTTTCAGGGCCCGATATTCTTTGTCGTTTCATTCTAGGCTCTAGACAAAAGGAATGGTGTCTGAGTATAATGCACTCAATAGTATTGTAGGAAGAGGTCTTCTTGTATTTTTATCCCCTCATAGGATTGTTCGCTTTCCTTTGATGGAGCGGTTGACTGCTATGAATTTCATATCATAGCCTTTTCCATATAGTGGAACTGAAGAGTGACGGCAAACCATAGTCTTGATGATGACAGATCTTCAGTTTAATATTATGCACTCTTGATTATATACACCGTAGTTTCTACAGTTTACTTCAGGTTCTATGACATGGATGCCCATCCAATTTTTCACTGTTACTACTAATTTCATTCTGTATTTATGTCATTGAAGTTTTCTTTTCCTCATGGTGCCGAAGGTGAAGAGTAGTGTCCAAATGAAGAATCCTAATCTAGTATGGAATGAAGTACTGCAGCTCTCCATCACAAATCCTACAAAGCCAGTGAAACTTGTAAGTTTGCTATTTGAATTGCTTCATCACAGTGAGCTCTCCAAAAAACATATGGACTTATATATATCATTATAACTTAATGTTGTTTTGAGCATGCTTTCACTGGTTCTTTGTTCAAAATCTGTAGAATTAAACTAAGCAATGCTTGATGGCTCAATCACTGGTCCTCAAGTTCGATTTAAAACCTGAACTATAAAAGATTGACTTCTGAGCTATCAGATTTACCTTTGGTTTCTTACTAGGCTGTTCTACATGCATGTAAAAGTGTCAGTGTGACTAAGCATGTCAATGGATTAGATTAATATGTGTATGATATTTCTAAATGTTCAAGCATTATTGGAAAGATTTTAGGTGGTTAATTTTTGTTGAATCAATTGAAAGAATCCTTGCTTGTTTTAATTTTATTTTTGACACAAAAAGTTTACCTGCTTATGTTTTATGTTGAAGCATTGAGCTAAAGTTTCATGTCAATGATGCATTTATGGCTTATTTTTGTTATGTCGTGGTGTGGATATAAATTGACGTTAGTTCTAGGATATTAGCCTATTAGAATTTATCCTGAAGCCCGATGAAATCATAGATCCGCTACTGATGCATGTAGGGCTGGAAAAATAGCTTGAGGCTTGCGAGCCGGCTCGGCTCGTATTAGGATCGAGCCGGCTCGGCTCGAGCTCGGTCAATTTTCAAGCCGAGCCGAGCCCAACTTTTGGCTCGGTCAAATCTCGAGCCGAGCCCGAGCCGGCTCGCAAGCCGCTGTCAATGCTGGCCTTGACTGCCTTATCTCCTTCTGCCCTTATCCCTTTCGGTCTTTATCTTTTCCTTCCTCCTCCCCCGTGGCCTCCTCCTCCCCACAAACTCCCACCGCCTCCTCCTCCCTCACCCTCGCCCCGCTCCGCCCCCCCGCCTCGCCTCTTCCACCCCACGCTCCGCCGCCTCTCCTCCTCGGCTCCTCCCCACGCCCTTCGTCCTCCCGCGCCGGCCCGCCTCCTCCTTCCCACGCGCCGCCGCCTCCCCTCCTCCCCACGCGCTGCCGCCGCCTCCCCTCCTCCTCCCGCGCCGGCCCAACCCCCTCCTCCTCCCCACGTGCCGCCGCTGCCTCTCCTCCTCCCCCATCTTCCTCTCCCAGCTACGCCCCTCTTCCAGTCTTCCTCCCTAGCCGTGGCCCACCTCCTCCTTCCTCCCTCGCTGCCGCGCCGCGACGTCCTCCTCACCCACGCTCGCGGAGGATCCAGATTTGGATCTAGAGGTGCTTGCTTCTTCGCAGCGTCAGGGCGGGAGCCATGGCGGCGGCGGCGCTGCTGCTATTCTCGTCAATGGTGCAGGCCGAGGCGGTGGAGAACATGGTGGCCCTCTAGTCCGCTCCCGGCGCTGGCGACGACGTAGGCGCGGCGAATCGGCGGTGGAGGGCTGGAGGGCTGGAGGCCCTCCTGGTCCTAGCTGTGAATCTCTGATGTGATCATGTGAATGTGATGCTTCCTTATTGCTTGATGCCTTGATCTTGTGATTTGCTTGTTTGTTATGAATGCTTGCTTCTATTTTCTTGATATGTGAATGGATTAGTTGATCTGTGAATGGATGAATGGAATGGATGAATGGATCTGTGAATGGATGAATTCTTGATGCCGAACGAACTCATGGTCTGATACTCTGATACTCTGATGCTGTTTTTGGTCGGGCTCGCGAGCCGCTCGAGCCAGCTCGAGCTCCGTTCCGAGCCCGAGCCAAGCCCCTCTCCTGGCTCGTTTCAAAGCGAGCGGTGAGCCGAGCTTCGTTGATCCGAGCGAGCGAGCTCGGCTCGGCCGGCTCGGCTTCGACTCGTTTCCACCCCTAGATGCATGGCACATGCTTTAACGGCCGGCAGCGTGGGCGGCTGCTTGCAGGGCAGCAACGCATTTGCACGTAGCAACACGAGCGGCTGTTCGCAGTGAGCGGACGACAGTGCAGCTGTTCGCAGCGATGTGTGACAAACGCGACTATTCATGGCATCTCTTCGTATGCTATAAATGATGAGGACATCCTGATTGAACCGATTACACGAGCACGAGCTAAAAAGATTAATCAACAGGTGAACTCGCTCTTAAATAATTTTAATCTTGATTCTAATGAGAATATGTTACTACCTAATAGTTCTATATTGTGTGTGTGCCGTTTTACATATATAGAACCATGGGAGACCGAGAGCAACAGAGAAGGAAGTATTGTACAAGATCTTTGCTTGCTGCTGCAGGAAGGAAAACATAGAGAGCTACTGCCATATGAAGGAAGGGAGAAAAGGAGAAAGTGCGTGATGCAGGAGGGATGTGGTCATGCAATTAATCAACCCCAAAGCACAAAATCTGTCACCATAATCTCATGCATGCGGGTCCCACCATGTACCATTGGTGTCACAACACACATGCAAGCACTTGGATCATTTACGTGCATGCAACCACCAAGCACGTGGAGCAAAGAAATAAGAAAATCATGCATGCATGTGTTACGTGGGTGCTAGAAGGAAAGCAAGGAAATGAACCAGTGATTGGCCAATTAAAGAAAGAAAGCAATCGGCCCGGACGCGTGAAGGCAAACGGAAGATGGCCTGCGCGTTTCTCGGGTGGTCGAACTGAATCAGATTAGTTTGTATATTTTATTTGTCGAGTCCGTTTTGAATTCGTTGGCCCAAACTAGGACTAGCCGGCCCTAGGCCTTGCCGTGCATGGGAGTTAAATACCCTATCACCCCTCCTTGTAAAGGGTACCACGAATATGAATCTATTATTTCAGAAAGAGAGCTATACGCTTGTTCTTCCTAGGGTTTGACATACAGTGCAACCTAGAGGGGAATTGGGCGTTCTCAACCCCGTTGTTCTTGTGAATCTTTGTGTTTTGCTGGTACATGGTGGGACCCGCATGCATGAGATTATGGTGACAGATTTTGTGCTTTGGGGTTGATTAATTGCATGACCACATCCCTCCTGCATCACACACTTTCTCCTTTTCTCCCTTCCTTCATATGACAGTAGCTCTCCATGTTTTTCTTCCTGCAGCAGCAAGCAAAGATCTTGTACAATACTTCCTTCTCTGTTGCTCTCGGTCTCCCATGGTTCTATATATGTAAACGCACACACACAATATAGAACTATTAGGTAGTAACATATTCTCATTAGAATCAAGATTAAAATTATTTAAGAGTGAGTTCACCTGTTGATTAATCTTTTTTAGCTCGTGCTCATGTAATCGATTCAATTAGGATGTCCTCATCATCCTTCCCCTCTTGAAAAGGAGTCGTCCTCGACTCTGATTGTTCGGGTGCACAAGATGAATCCGATTGCTCATTCCGCGGCTGAACTCTAAATATAAGAAATGATATATGTATTCCTTCAGGGTCTCCGAAGCGCATCTTCACTTTAGGCTTGTACAGATCATATATACGACTGCATATAATTAAATAAAATACTAGTAGCTCTGTGTCTCTAAGTATGATAATTAAAGACCGAATTAAAATAGAGTTCACCTGGTAATATTTAATGCGGCTCAATAATTCTTTCCAGTCAAATAATATATTTAACTGAAAAGTACTAAGTGTGTCTGTATCTGTATCAATAAATTGGGTTGTTCTATATAACAAACATTCTATTCAATATTATTTTCTCTATCCATCAAGAGAATACAGAAGTGAAAGATAGAGAGAAGAAGAAAGATATCATGCAGATTCCAAACACCGAACTAGGTCAGTTTGTGCATTTAATAAAAGTAATGACATTTTGTTGAATCATATAAGTACTGCAAAGTTCCGTAAAAATCAAAGTTTATTCCTTTCAATTGGTATCAGAGCAGCGTTATAGCAGTACTTATGATTCACATTATGGTCGGATCAAGGTTCAAGAAAGTGCTAGGCGCTAGGCGGGTGGTGGCCTTGGGCCTAGCGCCTAGGCGGTCGGTTTGGCTACAGTGCAGATAAGCTCACAATAGGAATAATATGATGAATTGATCAAGCATTAGGCATCAAAATTGAGCAAGATAGAAGGAAAATTACGTGAAGAAGCAAGACATGGGCAATTTGATGTAGTCATGTATATTATCTCCCCTCCAAGAGCTTGATGTAAACATGTATGTAATTAAATAATGATGTAAACCTGCATATTTAATCAAGGTCAATGATAAGTTATTTTGCTATTGTGTGAGAAAGAATGTATGAATGATTGATGAATGAATGAAATCATGAAACATATGCATCCACACATCTCAAAGACTTAAACATAGACAATATCATAAGTTCATAACATGACAGTGCCAACTTCATATAGTCTCACTCTCACACAATAAGATAGAATCACACATAGACATAGACATAGTCTTAGACTTAGAAGTAAGCAAAATACTAATGGAGTTTATGATGAATTGCTAAGATGACTCAATCTGTCAATCAAGAGTTAGTGTCTTCGTCCTCCTCCTCATAATTCCTGGTAACAACCACTTCATCTTGGTCGGACTCAAACTCAATGTTATCCTCCCCCTCGTTGACATCCTCTTCAGAATCAGACAGGAAATCATCTTCATAAAGGTCTCTCACTCTTGTGCTCCTACGAGGTTGCATGGCTTTACTGTAACATCTCAAGTTTAGACTTGTGTTTCAAATGTAAGAAAATGTGTAGAGATTAAAAATTTTCTTGCATATTGTATTTCATGTATGTTCTGGACAATTCTTGTAAAGGAATTATGGAAATACAAAATCACAAGCCTTTAATTTGACCTAAATCTTGCCTTTCAAAAACCTTCTTATCTAACCTTAAGATCATCCTCTGGAAATATTTTTCCTTAGTTCTAGGGTTAATGTGTGACACCTCTGAAAAATTTCACAATTTTTAGAAATTGTTTGAATATTTTAAGAGGTAGTCAAACTAGTTTGACCCTTGGTCAAACCTTAGAACAAATCTTGCTGAATTTCTGGAGAAAAATGTTGTGCATAAAAACCTCTGGAAAATTTATACAAGGTTTATCTTAGAGTCAGAAACCCTCAATTAAAATTTCAGAATTTTTGGAGTTAATTTGCTATCTCTAAAAATCTCTCAAAGTTTTAACTTAAAGTTCAAACCCTTGTCAAAGTAACTGTTGGGTCCGAGTCGGACTTGAGCCCAATCGTTTTGACTCGGTCGAGCGCAACCACTTAATTCGCACCCGCGTCGTTCAAAACGCACCTCGATCCTCAGTTGTTGGATTGCAATCTAACAGCCCGCGTTGATTGGGCCGATCGAACTAACCTTTTCAGCCCTTGGATCTAAATCTAACCACTATGGGTCGTTTGAGCAAAGCGATCGAGCCGGTTGTGTACGTGGTTGAACCAGATCAACTAAACGTACCGGTTCGCTTTTAAAAGGGCGTGTCCATCTGAGCTGTTGGATTTCCGTCGGGCAGCCCCTGTTCATTGGGTCGTTCAAACCAGTGATTCTCAGCCGTTGGATCCTAATCCAACCGTCATTTTGCGCTCGGTTGCTTTGAATCAAAACGACCCGAGCCAGTTTGAGTTCGTGGTTGCGCCTAACCAACTTAATGTACCGGGCTCGCTCTAAAGCGGCGTGCGCATTTTAGCCCTTGGATCTTGATCCAACGATCCAGATCGCCTATGCCGTTTTCGTCCCAATCAATCTCGGCCGTCCATTTCTAATCCAACCGTCCAGATCTTCTAATTCAATTTAACCTAACTCCTTCGTGACTTTTGACTTGAGCCCTCTGATTCCTTCACTGACATGTGGGCCCCAGGGTCCTGGTCACCTTCTTCCTCCTTGCGTGCGTGTGACAGAAACAAGGCATGGAGAAGGCGCAGTGTTTTGTCACCTTCGTGGAGTCTGGCAGCGGCTCTTGAGCCCTCATTTATTGCGCACCAGGCTTTCAGCCCCAAAGTCATGGTCTTCAACTGCTCTCGTCAATTCTCTTGGTACATGGCAGCGCCATGAACCGAGCTCACCCTAGGGCCTTTGTTCTTGCCAAACCCTCACCTTTCGGCTATATAAAGCCATGTGAGCCCCTCCTTAGTTTCCTTTACGCATCTCCTTGCGAACCCTAGCTCCCTCTCTGTGTTATTGAGCTCAAATCACAGAGAACACCAAAATCGCCATTACTGGACCTTAGAGCTTGTAACATCACAAAATTTGGTCTGTTTTGAAGTTTTAAAAGAAAAATAACCATTTGGTTTTTTCTGCTAAAGTTAAAGCTTAATCTGAATTTTCAGAGTTCAAAAATAATTTAATATAGTTAATGTCAACATCAACTATTATAAAAACTATTTTATTTGGGTTTTATATGCTTGGAAATATTTTCTAGAATTTTTGCGAGTGCATTTGCTATTTTCTAAGTTTTATTTGCCTTTTTTGCTATTTTCTAAAAAGAAAAACTAATTAAAAATCTCAGAAATTTCTTTCGGGCCTAATCTCGAAGCTTTGGCCCACATCTATCTTCTTTCAGCCCGCACCTTCTTAGCCTTTCCTCCCTTGGTTCGGCCCACCTTGGCTTTACCTCTCGTGTGGATGCACAGCCGAGCCGAAGCCCACTCCCGCTCGCCATTTCCTTCCGCACGGGTGCACAGCCCAACCGAACCAGTTGCTGGCCCGTTCTTTTTGTGTGCGCGCATGGCCCAGCCGAGCCGCAACCTTTTTCCTTTTCTTTTGTTTCCCTGCCGGTGGACCCGCCGCTCGCCACCTCAGCGTCTTCCTCGTCTCAGCACTAGACTTCTTGAGTCCGAGTGCATCACGCCTTGGCCGCGGCCTCAGCTCGGACTCCTTCCATCCGGTGCTATTTAAGGAGGCCCCGTGCGTCAAAAGCTTCGCCCGAGTCTCCTCCCTCAAAACCCTAAGGCGCCGCCTCCGATTCGTTCTTCGTTTTGCCGGATTTCGCCTGAGTGCCGCCGCTATTGAAGCTTCGTCTTCACCGGATTTCTTCACCGTCAGTGTATCTCCGGTCGTGATTCTTCCTCCGTTGGGTTCGCAATAGCGAGGGCTACACCGTGCTTGCACCCACTCTGCTTGGATAAGCCCCGTTCGCCGTTTTCATCTTCGTCCGACAAACCGGCCGCCGCCACCATTTCGATCTACCTCGCCGGTGAGATTCTAGTCCTTCCATGCGCGTCAAAGTGCGTTCTACCTCCTTCTCATCCGTTGCCCATCTTCAATTTGTTCTCTCCGCTGCCGAGACGCCGCCGCCGTGATTCTTCTCTAACTCCGATCATCTTTTCCTTGCCGCCACTTCGGATGATCTCCGGTCCCCTCGAGTAGCTTCTGGTGATCCCCAAGATAACCCCAAATCGGTGCTCCTTTTGTTCTCCTTCGGGCGCCTGTGTCTTGCCATCGTCACCATGAGCCGAAGCTCCTCGCCGCTCAAGTTGCCGCCGCCGTCGAGCCGCAGCTGTCCTGGCCGAACCGCCACCTCCAGTAGCCTCACCTCCTCTTCGTCATCCCGTTTTTGTCTTTGGCTGGGCCTGAATCGTCGTCAATTGCCTTCGCCGCCGCAAGCCATGACCGCCGGCCAAGAGCTCCACTGCCCCCGCTTGCTTCTCCTTGTTTGCCCTGAGCCACATCACCCTTCCACCGAGCGCCACCTCATCTTTTGTGCTTGTGTGTCATCTATGTGGCATACCCGTTAGCGGCCAAGTCATCGCCATGTGGTAGATCTCAACCCAACCCGAGCCACAGGTCCACAGACTTGGTCCATCATACTCCTACTCAATGACCGGTGGGTTCCACCTGTCAAATTCAATTCCTTTTATTTCTTTTCGGCTGAATATCCTTGCTGACGTCAGTTGATGCATTAATTACCTTTTCCTTTAGAAAAATAATTCAGTAAATCACTAAATCCTGATTTTCATGATTTTATGTGATTTCAATTTTCCAATGCCCATATCTTT
The DNA here is from genome assembly GCA_036346255.1 of Ampelocalamus luodianensis. Classification (NCBI taxonomy): domain Eukaryota; kingdom Viridiplantae; phylum Streptophyta; class Magnoliopsida; order Poales; family Poaceae; genus Ampelocalamus; species Ampelocalamus luodianensis. The sequence continues at coordinate 16,349,883 of CM070628.1, forward strand.
TGCATCCGAACTCCGATTGAGTCCATTCAAATTCCTAAATTTATCTATATTCGAGATCTATTTATTTGAGATTTTTATTTAATTTTTGGAGTTTTTTCTCTCTCTTTTATTTATTTATTTGGTTTATTTGCTTTGTTTGTGAGTAGACGTTGATACTTCGGGAAGCTTTGAGCAAGAAGTAGCATACCAAGATCAAGATCAATCTCAGGATTTATTCCTAGGCAAGTTGTGGTCCTTTGATCATATTGACCCTATGATTTCAAAAGTATATTGTTTCATACAAATTGCATGCTATCTTTATACAAATTGTTTTGGGTATAGTTATTACCTATTGTCTTTATGCCTCCATTGATTATTTGAATGTCATGAATCCTTTGTGACTTTAGCATGGGTAATCTTAGTTGGATATATTTATATTGTCAACATGGGTATCGTACATATGCTTAGTTCAGCTTAGTTACGATGGGTTTGTCATCACATGTATCTTAATGGTTAATCTTGACTTAATGAAATATGGAACCATGGTGGTGAGCCACTCTTGTTAAAATTTGTGTACCATGACGGGGTTAGTCATGGGTTTTAGTTGAACAAAATGGTTTTCGCTCGGGCGAGTGGTTGGTGGATAGTGGGGATGTGGATGGAACATGTTGTGGGTTTGTGGTAGTCTCGCCTAAGTAACTTGTCAAGGACTTAATCTTGTGCGCCATTGAATTGGGCCTTAACCGTACAACCACATGCCTGATGGGACGGGCCTGGCTGACTAATTAGCAATATCTTAATTTTGGTTCGGTCATGTGAAGTGTGAGTTGAGGGAAACATATTCTCACGGTGGCGCAAGAGGGGGGCCCTGTCTGGTCAGAAAGACATTCAGTGTTGAAACCTTAGTGGGCAGAACTGGGTTAAGAAGAAGCTTTGTAAAAGCCTTGTGATGATCACTTAGTTGCACGCTGATCACTTAGTTGCACGCCACGGAAGCGTGAAATGCCTGACATTATAAGCTGATCTATCTCTTGTGGGTCAAGCTGTACAACCTCTGCAGAGTGTAAAACTATTCGAATAGCCGTGTCCGCGATTATGGACGTGCTCGAGGATTTCACACGGGAGATAGAGTTTCTTAAAAAATGTGTCGGAGTGTGGATGGAAGTTCACTTGATGAATATAATGTTCGTTTGGTGAATAAGTCATTCACTTGGTGGTTTGTGTCGATTGGTGAATAGGGATTCACTTATCGTTGGTTTGGTTGGGAGTGAATGGGAAGTTCACTAGTCGTTTCAAAACAATTGTTTATTCATTTATTATTGTTTTCAATTACGCATTTCAATCTATTTATTGTATTTATCATAAACGCTGCTTTATGCAAAAGAGCCATACAGCTAACCTTTTTTCAAGCCCTGCATGAATACTATTTACATACATTTCCCCACGGCTTGCTGAGTACATTCACAGCACTTATGGCTTTGCGCCCTGTGTTGTTTAAATCTCCACAGAAGAACCAGGGAACTCCGAGTTCTACCAGGAAGAGTACCATGAAGGTTTTGTGGATTAGGATGCGTTTCTCCACTCGATTGCCTGTGGGCATGTTGATTGGCCATTGTAGAGTTTCTTTCCGCTGCAAGAGTTTATTTGTTTCTTTAGCCCTGCGTGGCAAGTTAAGTAAACGTTGACCATAAGGTCCAGTTATTATTATTATTTGTTATTTTGAGATCTTTTTAGTTAAATCGAATAAATGGATGGTATTTCATCACTGTTTCCTGTGTGAGCTAGCTACTGATCTGGGACTAGTTCAGAATACACAAAGGGTTCCTGAGATGTATTTTCGGGTCCTGATAGAGCTCCTCGGTGTCGTCAGTGCCCCAAGGGTTCTTTTGACAATCTATTTACTTCATTTTGTTCCCCCTCCTCATCCTTAGCAAAACCCCTAACTTAATTTTGTTTGACATTCGCAGAGATTGTCAAATTTGGGGTTTGTTCAAATTCGGTCGAAATCACCCCATTTCTTCTCCAACTCCGGTAAGAGCTTCTTTTCTCAATTATTTGCTCATGGAGCTTCTCTGAGCTATAATGAAGCTAACCCTACCTCGCGGTCTTGCTCATTTTGCTCAGGCCGCATTTCCGCAGCTTTCTTCCCCAACTCCGGCGAGCTCCTCCGCCTTTAAAGCTTCTCCGGCCATCTTTGGAGCTCTCCTTGGCTAAGGTAGCTTCTTATTAGTCCTTAGATGTTGTGGCACCCGCTTCTTTGGATAATGCGGAGCTTCTTGGCTGTTTTCGTTTTCGGCCATTTTGGTCACCGTCGTTTATCTCCGGCTCGCTGGCGTTTTAGGTCGTCGCCGCCGTCGAGGTTACCTCCAATGGGTGCGCAAGGTTATTGCGTTTCCATTTTTGCCTTTAGATGTCGTCGCGATGGTCAGAGTCACCGGCGACGAGCTTCCTTTCGCGCTCAGGTTTTGTCGGACGGGCGCCTCTCTCTCTGTTGTTGTCATTTAGGACACAGATCCGGTCATTATCACTAATCATTGATAATCTTTGTTAATCATTGTTTTAGCAATAATGGCGGTCCTAAATGACCCACTGTGCCACTGTCAGGTGGGCCCGTATGCTTAAACCACAGCAGCGTGGACCTTAGGACAAAATTTGGGTTCATTAATTACTAATCATTGTAGTAATTAATGGTTGTCCTAAAAGCCTTATGTGTCACTTACACGTGGGCCCGCACCCACTTAAACCCTCTCTGTGCACTTTAAACCCACGTGTGGAAGTGCGCAGCACTGGGTTGATCTTGGACCGTTGATTTTGAGATCAACGGTCCAGATCATTTAGGCCGTTCGGACGTCTCCTCTGAACCGTCAGATCTAGATCTAACGGTCTAGATCTCCGCAGGCGATCCAATCCTTTATCACCGTTCGTATTTAGATCAACGGTCCATATCATTTGGGCTGTTCGGACCGTCCGAACCTCCCATCTCCTTGGACCGTCAGATCTTGATCTAACGGTCTGGATCTCCGCGGGGCGTTCCCAATCCCTTGTTACCGTTCGTTGTTAGATCTGCGGCTCAGATCTATTAGGCCGTTCGGACCCCTTGAGTTTAAGCCATTTGATTCACGATCTGCGGCCCAAGATTGTCCACGTCGTTTTCTTTTAGTTAAGTTTGTTTATTTTTCGGTAAGCATTTATTTGTCAACTAAAAAAGGTATTAAACTTCGAAAATTCATAACTAATTCATTTTAGCTCCATTTTAGATGATTCCAATTGTGTTAAATTTCTGTTTAACTAAACTTTAATTTAAAAATATGTTTAGTCACTGTTTTGTGCCGAAAAAATTTGTATATTGAATTAATTTGCCTAGGTATTAAATATTATCTAGAAATTCAGTTAAAAAGTTGGAAAATGCATAAGTAATTTTCTGTAGCTCCAAATTTAGCAAACTAAAATTTGTTAAATTCCTATAATAATGTACTTTGATATAGTATAGGTTTTGTTCATATATTTGCCTCTGAAAAATGATATGCCCTAGTTTCACAATTTAGAAAAATCATAAGTAATTCATTTTAACTTCAAATGAAGTAAATCTAGTTTTGCTGTTCTTAGAATGCCATGTTCTACCTACCATAAAAATTTCAGGTTCTAGAACTTTCTGGAAAAATGTGCCATGAACAGTACCCGAAATTAATTTAATTTGAATTTTTAGGCCGAAAGAAATTGTTTAGGCCATATCTTTTGCATGCTTAGTCCAAATCGATTAATTCTTGTTGCTAAATTCATTTAAAATCATATTATTTCTGCTGTATAAATTTCATGGATTTTGGAGCACTGTGGGTTTTAAGTCCTTTTCGGTGTTCGTCGTTTTTATTGGATTTTCTTGTTCTTGCGATAGGTTCTGAAGAAATTATTGATTGCGAGAGTGACCCTCTGCAGCAAACCAGTGATCTCCAATAAGGCAAGCAGATGTAACATCATTTGATCATATTGCTCCTATTACTTTTAAAGTCTAATATCTTGTTTGCAAAAACTAAGTATGTATGCTTCTTGTGTTAAAATTATTTTTTGTCGAATAGAGGTAGTTAATCCTAATGCATAGTTTCCCTGAAATGGTTCACCCCTACCACAAACCTAGGGTATTATCCTCACTGGTGAATTAGAGCCCGGTGAATGATTTATGGTCTTTTTATTGTCTTTACGATATGATGCTTAGCAATACTTAGTTACCGGTAGAATTGGGCGGTTATTGACTTAGTCGATGACCTTGATCACACAAAACTTATTATTGCTTATGTTCAGCATCTTGTGCCTTGTTTATTTGTGAAAACCAAAACTGAAAACAAAATGCTGTAGACTTGGGCACATTGGTATGATGGTGTGATCTTATGGTGTGACTGGAATGGTGCCTGGGTCATCAAGGACCGAGTTACTTGCGCCATTGATCCAAGCAATTTTGCGTTCTAACCACACTAGAGGGATATAGGACCTCTCTTGACTAAGTACTTTGGAGGTGTTAATTAATGAGTCGCGTGGTGGGTTGTATATTTGTATATGCAACATGGGTCACGTGAAAGAGGGGAGCACCCGCAACGGCTTGAGCTAGGCCGGTGCATCCTACTCTACATATGGGTCCTTAGTAGGGACCGTGATGGTGGTTCACTAGGTGATAACCCCCATACGTGCGGCTCTTAATTAGCATTTTCCATTGAAAATATCTCGTAGGACTTAGCCGTGCCGGCATACCAAAGGAAGTGTGCTTAATAGCTTGGCAAAAAGGCAGTCTGAAGTGTGGATACATTGGTACACCCCTGCAGGGTTTTGAACTATTCGAATAGCCTCGTCCTAGGTTATGGACATGCTTGGTTAGATTTTGCAAGAGTTAGACTACAACCTTTTTAATTAAAACTTGATGTGGGTGGTACGAGTAGGTAACTTGTGCTACTGTTGTGATGGCTATTGGGTTAGTCATCTCCAGGATGTCTTTATGATTATTACTTATTGCCTCGCTGTTATTTATGCAAATAAAATTCAGATTGTTAACACTGCCTTCAACATATTATCTATTGTAAATAAAATCTACTTTATGCTAAAAATAAACCTTGAGCCTTCTCCTTTGATTTAAGCCTGCATATAGTAGTATCTAGGTTTGTTACTTGTAAGTCTTGCGAGTACATTTTTGTACTCATTTGCATTGCTTATTTGTTGAAGAGGAGGTTGATCCCCCAAGGGATCGACTTTTGTGAGTTTTGCTGCGGTGTGGACGACTAGCTTGGTGGCCGGTCGGATTGCCTTGTGTGTGTATGGCAAACCGGTTGACTTTTGTTCATAGCCATCTTATGGCATTTTGCTTCCGCTGTTGTTTAACTCTTTTAGCTTGTTTTTGGTCGGTTGGCTTCTCTTTTGTAATAACTTTACTATATGTCCTTTGCTTGTAAAGTTAAGCTTTGGTTCTGTGTGTTGTATGGAATTGATGCAATATTTTGTAAAAGGGTGTGTATACTGCAATTCTGGGAAGTATACATTTTCCCGAGGCACGGTATATTTTGTTTGTGATGCTAGAGTCAATGGAAGACTAAGCATTACAAGCTAAATAAATCGGAGTCTCACAAAGCTTGGTATCAGAGCCATACCGACCGTAGAAACCCCTAGCTTGGTCGTCCTTAGAATGTTTTGAAAAACTTAGTTTCAAAAGTATTAAATGATTTTGAAAAATTCAAGTAAGTTCTCAGATTTTACTCCTTACCTATCTTAGATTGCTCATCTCATCTTACTCTGGATTGAGTTTTAAAAAGTTGTTTTCCTCTATTCCTTTCCAAAGGTAGTTGTTATTGTTTAAATTTGGGTTTTGGGAACCAATGAGATTGGCAAATTGAAATGTTGGCTGCCCCTTTACAAGGTTTTGAAGCTTCTGGAGTTGAAAATTTCGGCTAGGAACTTTGATGCAAAATCTGGACAGCAAGCTCATGGTTTCTAAATAGGTAGATAATGAGAGGTTAACTTAACTAAAACTTGTGGGAATGAAAGGGTAAGATGTAATATTAGTTGGCTAAGTATCTAATACCATATTAGTAGTTTTACCCTGCTCTTTAGATGTGATGAGACTTGAGTTGTGTGCTGAAATTTATCTCCCTAACCGATTGCTCGTTCTTTCGATACGAGTTAGTCGTATCGGGGAGTTGGTCTTGTGACTTGAGGTCTTGTGCTGATTTTGTGTTTGTTTTTGAGCTTTTTGAGTTCATTTCTTAGTGAGTTATTGTTTTCCTTGCCTTCAGTTTTTCGGGTTTGGCCCTTATCCGTCTTAGTATTTGTTCCCACCCAACTTTCGGTTGAATTCCCTAGCTTTTTGCTCACCTACCTTGTTCTTGTATGCGATAGATGGGCAGCTGGTATTTGGTCAAGGAGACGCGTGCGGAGTACGTGGATGGGTATCCTGCATTGCTGCGAGATATGATGTGGCGTGCCAATTTCACCTACCAACCAGAGTATGCCATCTACCGTCGGGACCGGGGACCGGGAATGGAAGAGTATCGATGCGTGGTCAACGTCATCGCAAGACAAGTGACCGGCAGCATTCCGTACAACTTCCATGTTCACGCCACCTCCGAAGCCATGGCCATTCAGGAAGCTGCCAGCAGGGTTATGAGTCAACTTCGTCATGACTTGACGGAATTGTCTCAACCACCCTACGACCATTTTCCACAAAGAGGTCCTGAAGCGGACGTAAACACGTTCGCTGAGATTCAGTTCGGAGAAGACCCTTAAGTACGATAGTTGGCGAGGTTGGTCCGCATCATGGACCAAGTTCATCGCTGCAATTTGTTTGAGCTGTCGAAAACTCGACGCCGTCTCAGGGAGGCCCAGGAGTACCTCAGGATCAGGGTCAGCATAAACCGCGTTCCTCGCAATGTGCTTTTTGGTGCAAATGAGACCTCCCCAGCTGCTGCTGCACCACCCGGGTTTCGACTTCCGAAAGTGACAGGGCCAGTGCCTGTTTATGGACCACGCCGCCAAGTCCGCATGACGGCAGGATTTCCTAGCAATCGGAGGCCCGATCCTCCGGAAGGTCAGGTTTCTTTATTAGGATCCCCGAGGTGTCTCTTCAACCCTTTGTCTCCACTGGACACCGGATCACCGGGAGCTCATCTTCTGGATGAGTTCCCTGTGAACTTCAACAGAGATGACTACATCTAGGTGTGTGGGAACTACCGTGGAGGTTGTATCCAGCTAATAGCTGTCCTTTGGAAAATGTAATAGGATAGCACCTATTCAGTTGGGTATGTTGTGTAAGACTCTATTTTGGGCAGTAACATCTTCCTTCCTCAATCAACTGAAAAGGATGTTATGGTGTCCAGAACTAATGGGTGCTTTGTGATTTGTGTGCTGGCCTTCGATCTTTAGGTACTTCCTTTCGATGATTGTGGTAATTAATTGGTAGATACTTATGGGGGTAGATTGAGAACTGTGTGTATGCCATTTGGGTTGTCATTGATATGCTGACTTGAGTGGCACATTTCCTTCTCTATACATCCAGGGGCATCACAGACAGTTATTTCCTCAAACTTTCGTGGCCGAAAATGGCCATAGTCCCTCTAAGAAACTAGCTGCGGAGGGATGACTCCGTATAGCTAGTTATCAGGCTGAGGTCTCGTTCGTTAGTGGAGTAACCAGACAAATCGCTCCACCAACTGAGAACAGCCTTGGTCCATCTAAGAAGCTAGCTGCGGAGGGATGACTTTGCTTGTTTGCTTTTAGTATTTCTCCATAAACAAATGCCAAACATGGACCATCCCTATCTACCATGCGAAGAACTTTCACCAATGATTCAAAAACCTTCAATCAATGTAGTATACAAGGTTATGAAATAGCAAGCAATGCAAGAATGACATAATAGGCAAGAATGACACACTAGACATCACATATTCACAAGGATACGATGCTTGGCTATACCTTCAAACAAGTAGACACACCATTCCAAAAGGCCGTACTCATTAGTGTATTAGTTTGTCGTCTTGCCTTTTTGTGTTTTAGTGTGAATGCTATCATCCCATTCTGAACTAAGTGCCATTGACCTTAGTGCGTCCTTCTCAATCAAACTTTGCAAAGTAAGAAAAGCCGATGCAAATATAGTCACCCCCTGGCTTATTATATCTCTCCTCTTTGTGTGTTTCTTCATCAAGGCCAATGTCCTATGATGTGCATAGACAAATATGGTAAATGCCTTTGCTTGATCGATTGTCTTCTTATACTTTGGCATATTCTTGACAATTGCTTCTAGCATCAAGTTAATGGTGTGAATTGCACATGAGCTCTAAAAGATATTTGGTCTCTTGTCCTTCAATAATGCCTTTGCTCCCATGTTGTTGGAAACATTGTCCATGACTACTTGCACAATATTTGTTGGACCTATTTGTTCAATGCAAGTATCCATGTACTCGAAGACGTACTCACTTGTGTGTGTATAATCCGATGCCTCATTTGATTGTATGAAACTTGTCCCCAATTTGCAATGCACACAAACATTCATGATGCTCCTCCTCTTTTGATCGGTCCAAGCATCGGCCATGATGGAGCACCCGGTCAAGGCTATCTCTTCTTCATGTGTGTTCAACAAATCCTTTGTTCTTTCTACTTCCTCCTTCAACAACTTCTCCCGACAATCATATTGAGAAGGACCTACAAACCCCGGTCCAAAGCGACCAATAGCCTCACATATTTGTTTGAACTCGTCATTGTTGATGGCATTGAAAGTGACACCTAAACATAAAGGTTAAAAACATACAATATGAGGCTAGTAATCAATAGTTTAATGAAAGGATAGCAATCATGAGAGAATGAGAGTTGCCAACAAATTATACCATGAGCATAAAGCCATCTCACAACATATTGTTTCACCTTATGATTCCTTTCTTTTCAAAATGCATCTTTAATATTTTGTTGCCGACACATCAAAGCAATGGAAGTATCAATAGGGCAAGCAAACTTATCCATTGGCCCTAATCTACGAGGTGTCGAGCCTCCAACAACTTCAAGCTCTTCATCTTCATTAGGGTCATCTTCTTTTTCAATTGTCGCTTCTTTTCTAAGCTCTTCCGCTTTTGCTTTCTTTGCCTTCTTCAATGCTTGTGCATCCTCTATAGACTTTTCATATTTCGCTTGTTCTTCTTGTGTGGACTTTGGACATTTAGCAACGTTCCGTGAATATGACCAATATGTTGTTTGAGCCTATGCACCCCTCCATGAATTACATTTTGACACAAGCGACACTTCACTCTATCCAAGTTGTTTGGATCATCTAAATACCCAAATTTCCATCCTATATCTTCTGAATTCCTCTTAAGGACGCTTGAACTTGTCGCACCTTCGAAAGCAATGGATGACATCTTGACAAAATGACAAATCAACAATAAGTCATAACATACATATCACACATTTTATACATCTATTATCAATGCTTCACATACATAATCACAACACAATTCCTTTGCAATAGAAAAATTACAGATTTTTCTTTAGCATGCTCTAATTCAATAGCAGTACAGCAACAAATTCATTGAAACCGCAACAAAGTTATTAGCAAAAAGGAGTAGCTACGTACATTTTGTATTTCCTATAGATCAGAAGCAGAGAGAGCAGAAAGCAGAGAGCACCCATTTTGTATTAGCAAAAAGGAGCAACTGCAACATTGCAATAGATCAGAAGGCTTGTTCATTCGATATACCAGTGCAAAATCCTCAGAGCAGAGAGAGAGTAGAGAGCCAAGAAGACAGGCTCAGAGCAAGCATAGGAGAGGAGCAGTTGCGCTAGCCGCTAGGGGGTCGGTGCGGGAGAAGACTCCGCGACGGAGGCATAGAGCAAAGAGGGGAGTGAGCAGAGAGGGGAGTGGGAAGAGAGGGGAGGTCGGCGGCGTGAGAGGGTAGCCGGTGGAGCAGAGAAGGAACGAGAAAAGAGGGGGGAGGTCGGCGACGCGATAGGGAGGACCAGAGGGGAACAAGAGCAAAGAGGGGAGGACGGCGGCGCGCTAGGGAGGACCAGAGGGGAACAAGAGCAAAGGGGGGAGGGCGGCGACACGGATGTGCGGTAGGGGGGACCAAAGAGAAACGAGAGCAGGGGGAGGTCGGCGGTGCGGGAGCAGAGGGGAGTTGATACGGGGGATAGGCCCGATCTTCTCAGTGAGGAACCGTGGATAGTTGATGCGAAGTAGACGATGTCGCTAGCTGAACACTCGGGCCAATGCACGAACCCTCAACTCTTCGGAATACGCCCAAAACACACCGGGTAGTTGTTCGTCGCGAGACCACGAACGACGAACGCCAAGTCCCCAATTCCCAATGGAACGACGGCTTGACCCTGAGTTGCAGAACAAACAATGGATCGCCTAATTCTCTCTCAAAGTCCTCGCATGAACTCTGATGTCGAAAGAACAAGCAATAGCTATGTTTCAATCTTATGTATAAACTGGTCTACCTTTATGGTGCGGCCATGGGGGGTTTATATAGCCTCCACGCAAGCACAAAACTCGGATGAACGATGAATCGAGTGCTACTGATAATCCGAGTCGCACGCGCCCATTGCTCTGATGAATCCGAGTCCGACATCGTTCATGTGAACGATGATCCGATTCAAAAAGCGCCCTACTTTAATTTGGAAATTTAAACTAGTCTCCTCTCGGTTTCCTTGTATTGTGAGCTTTCCTTCTCTTAGCTTGCGCGAATTTGTTCGATGCACTTGATGCTTCTTTTTATGCCAATGTAACCCTTGTTGCCATGTCACCATATGTCTTTCTTGACCGCCCGCATGTGCTAGGGTTTTATCACGAGAGCACGTTCCTCTCGTTGGCCACATGGGTTTCTTCTCCCTTGTTGGCGCATGTGTTTCTCCTCCATGAATTTGTTCCCGCCTCCCTCTCCTCCCTCTCGGTTCCAAAGTCTTTAAATTTGTCAAACACGAGAATGCACCAAGTATTGCTTTAGGTAGTAACCAATTCTCATTGGCAACAAAGGAAATTCATTAAGAAACAAATGCACTGTTGTTTGAGAAGTTTAGTTCTGCTTCACGAATAACCTCATAAGTAGTAGGGATATCCTCATCATCCTCCCTTTCTTCAAGAAAAGCCGTCCTCGGCTTTTGATAACTGAAGATGTGCTAGACAAATAATACAACGTATATGCATGGTATATATATTTGTCATCCAAACTCCTTTCGCTTAGCACATGATGATTTCTTTGAAAGTGTAATAAACAAAAGAACAACGATATACGTGGTATATGTATGCATCAATTGTTGTGACATTCTCGTTGTTTCGCACAAAATAATTAGGATCATAGCAGCCATAGGATGTATTTGATATATACATTGCGATACTTTCATTCACATCATTCTCCCTCCTATGAGAAAAAGTCGTCCTCGACTTTGGTAAGTACATGGACAAGATATAAGAGGGACCCACTAGATCAAGTTGTTCAAATATTGGAGAGAAAAATTTTAGTTTCTTCCATGCTTCAACTCGACTACGTTGTTTACATGCATAGGAGAAACAAGTAGGCATCATATTGCGTTCTAAACAATAGGCACTTGTATTAAAATCCATCTCAAAATGACCATGATATTTCTCAATAGATGGTTTGCGCAAAACATGCAAGTTTAAATCAGAAAGATTATCACAGGTAATACATATTCGATAAACATAGAACTTGTCATCTACACCATAATCTCCAATCAAATTAAATGTATATGTGTAGGCATAAGTACTAACGAGTGATTTTAAACATGAAACTTTAGCAAGATTCTCAATCACACTAGATAGCTCTCGATGAACATCGAACATGATATAGTATAAAAGATCATCAAAAGATATTTTAGTAAGAACGTCCTTATGGGTAATCAATTCCATATTATGTAAATTGAGCGTACAAATTTCAGAACATGGAATATTCAAAGGAACACTAGAGATCAAACTCGTACGTACCTCTTCTTGATGAGTATGCAATTCAACACCATTACTGTTATCTTTACCATCCTCCTCAGTTGTTGTAGGTGTAGTAGATATCAAATCATCATCATGAAACCATTGGATCGCAAGCACTCTATCCCCCACCGTGGTTATCTCTTCGTCTTTCATGTCCAACGGTGCCGGTTGTTCAACTTTCAACTCATTTTCTTTAATATCAACCTGCACAATGTGAGAAACAACACTAGAAGTAGAAAATAAATCGTGAATTTCAGTAGTAACCTCACTTTGACTATCATCTACTTCTCTCTTTTCTGTTGGTGCATCTTTCTCACACTCAATAGAGATGCTCTCAACCTCACATATGGTGGAATCACACACTCACTCTCTTTATCATTCTCACTCAATTTGGCTATGTGGCACTCATTCTCATATGGGTTTGGATACATCCCGCCCCCAAAGATTGTGGGTCGACAATTGAGCAATTACCAGAACCACAAACTCTTCATGAAGCAATGGGGCAGCACTACACGAAACATGTACCGAAGGGAATGTCCCATGCTCGGTCGCCTTCACATGTGATATACTAGCGGCATTTAAACCTTTTCGTGGACAAGTCAACTTGTCAAGTAGAGAACGCTTGTAGTGGTGAGGTACAAAACGTGCCCGGAAATGCTGCTTCATCTGCTCCCACGTGATAATCGGCAATTCATGGCGCTCCATACGCTACGAATAAATTGCTCCCACCAATGTGTGGCATAATCACCAAGCCACTAGACGCAAGTAAGAGCTTCCTCTCATTGGTATAGTTGTGCATCGAAATAGAGTATCAATTTCTAGCTCCCAAGTGAGATATTCTTGTACATCCATGCGACCGAAAATATAGGGATAGAAAATTTGGGTTTATCGTGAAAATCCTTACGATGCACGTTTGGTTGATTGAACATGGCGTGCGGCTCAAGAAGTTGTTGTTGATGTCCGTGCGTAGTTGCGTAACCTCCTCTCCGAGGTTGTTCAATCCATCCAACGGACCCGAGCTCATCGCGCACACCATTATCACGATCATGAAGTTGCTTTTGTAGCGCCCCACACAACCGTGTATACTCCGCCCACGGAACCGGTGGATTCTCCGATGACCGACATGGATACAACTCACAAATAGCAAACGAAATTATATCCGGTTAGTAAAAAAAACTTGCTCTCTACGCCGCAACTCACCATCCCGAACACAAGACAAGTTTACCGTTCCAAAGTGAATCAAGGACGGCAAATCGCGATTGTGACAATGAGCGACCTTAACCCGTAATGTATGAGCGTAACCAAGAGCAAGGAGTACACAAGCGGGTGTAGGTGGAGCTCGGATAGGTATGTGTATATCCTATGCAACTGATATTCAAGGTATTGTAAAGCTAAGTAATGATCCAAGCTAGAGTATTTTGCCTATGTGTTGATCCAAAAGGTTTAAGCGAAGTGTATGAACGCACAAACAAAGATAAATGTGACTTAATGCAAACAAAGGAATGAGCTAGTGAGAGACAAACTGAAATTGAGATGAAAACTAGCTCGTTTTTGCACCAAGTACTATGAGAGACGCTAGCCAATTGCAAAGATATCAATGTTAGGGCACAAGATTGCTCAAATAGATTAAATACACAATCTGAAATTATGGACTAAGGTTTACTCTTCCCAATTTCGGCCAGTCCCTTTTTTTTTTCTCAAAACCGCATGAACAAAGCTCTTCGCCCTTCGGCTATTAAGGATACCGAAAGGAAAAAATTTGGTACTGGTATTTGCGGGTTTGATCTTTTTGTTTTTTTAATACCTTTTCAAGCCGTGACTTTTCTTGTAACATTTGCCTTTTCCTCTTTTCTTATTGCAATGGTCGAAATAGGGTTTGCTCCCCTCTTGATTGCACAAGTCTCACAATTCAACAACGTGTAAATAAACCAAAGAACAGCCCTAGTGCAATGTACAAAAGCTAGTCTCAAGGATGAAAGGATAGAAGTGAAGCTCAAGAAACCCAAAGTGTTTGATCGGCTATCTCTTTTGGGTGATAATTGAGGAGTTCAATCGACAATTTGGTACGGTTTATGTGAACACAATGATTAAGCAACGCAAAAGGAACACATGGATCAGCACTAAAAACAAAAACTCTAATGGATGAAAACTTAACTAAACGCACAAGAAATAACAGATTAAACTATGGTTTTGGTATTGCAATTTTCGGTTTATTGGACGATAGGATAGAAAACGAATCTAACTACAGGTAAAGAAATTCTCACCGAGTAAACCTAGAATCTGATACCATATGATACGGGGGATAGGCCCGATCTTCTCAGTGAGGAACCGTGGATAGTTGATGCGAAGTAGACGATGTCGCTAGCTGAACACTCGCACCAATGCACGAACCCTCAACTCTTCGGAATACGCCCAAAACACACCGGGTAGTTGTTCGTCGCGAGACCACGAACGACGAACGCCAAGTCCCCAATTCCCAATGGAACGACGGCTTGACCCTGAGTTGCAGAACAAACAATGGATTGCCTAATTCTCTCTCAAAGTCCTCGCATGAACTCTGATGTCGAAAGAACAAGCAATAGCTATGTTTTAATCTTATGCATAAACTGGTATACCTTTATGGTGCGGCCATGGGGGGTTTATATAGCCTCCCACGCAAGCACAAAACTCAGATGAATAGTAACCGAGTGCTACAAGAATCCGAGTCCAAGATCGCCCATCGCTACTGAGAATCCGAGTTCGATTCGCTCATGTGAGCGAGATCCGATTCAAAAAGCGCCCTACTTTAATTTGAAAATTTAAACTAGTCTCCTCTCGGTTTCCCTTGTATTGTGAGCTTTCCTTCTCTTAGCTTATGCGAATTTGTTCGATGCACTTGATGCTTCTTTTTATGCCAATGTAACCCTTGTTGCCATGTCACCATATGTCTTTCTTGACCGCCCGCATGTGCTAGGGTTTTATCCTGAGAGCACGTTCCCTCTTGTTGGCCACATGGGTTTCTTCTCCCTTGTTGGCCGCATGTGTTTCTCCTCCATGAATTTGTTCCCGGCCTCCCTCTCCTCCCTCTCGGTTCCAAAGTCTTTAAATTTGTCAAACCTGAGAATGCACCAAGTATTGCTTTAGGTAGTAACCAATTCTCATTGGCAACAAAAGGAAATTCATTAAGAAACAAATGCACTGTTGTTTGAGAAGTTTAGTTCTGCTTCACGAATAACCTCATAAGTAGTAGGATATCCTCATCATCCTCCCTTTCTTCAAGAAAAGCCGTCCTGGCTTTTGATAGCTGAAGATGTGCTAGACAAATAATACAACGTATATGCATGGTATATATATTTGTCATCCAAACTCCTTTCGCTTAGCACATGATGATTTGTTGAAAGTGTAATAAACAAAAAGAACAACGTATATACGTGGTATATGTATGCATCAATTGTTGTGACATTCTCGTTGTTTCGCACAAAATAATTAGGATCATAGCAGCCATAGGATGTATTTGATATATACATTGCGATACTTTCATTCACATCAGGAGTGGTGTACCTCAATTCGGCGACAGAGAGGGCGAGACGACCACGATTCGAAGGCGGCGAGGTCAAATCGGCAACGCAAGATGGGCTCGAGCTCGATTTCGCTGCGGCGGCACAAGATGTGGGAGCCTGAACCCTAGCGCGTTGCGACGAAACGATGGGCTCAGGGAGTCAGGCGCAAAAGTCTTATCCCCTGCCTCAGCGCCTGCCTTATGCCACTGTGCCTAGCACTGCCGAGGACCGGCTTGGAATGCCTAGCCAGTCCAAGGCGGCCCTCCCACCTAGCCCGCCGCCTGGAAGGAAGGCGCGGCGCTCGCTCCCCGCTAAACGACTAGGCGCCACCTACTTAGTGCCTACAGCCGATTTTTAGAACCTTGGGTTAGATTCTTTCTTTTAAATGATTTGTCGCTTCTAGATGTTTTCCTTGACAGACTTGTTGCTGTTTGGTTTCTTTTGGCCTCAGAATATAATGTTGTTGGATGGCAGTTGGGTTGATGCACCCATTATTTGTACATATATGCACGGTTGTTTTATGTAGAAGGGTTTCATGACCCATTATCTGGATGTTTTCATTTTATTTGTTGAACTTAGTTGTCTTGTTGAACTTGATGTGTGAATTGTGACGAACTTTATTGGTTGTTGAATATGTGATGCACTATTGATGTGTGAATTGTGATGAATTAGATGTGTGACGATTGACGAGCATGCTCGCGGGCGATGGGTACCCACGGGCGACGGTGCATTGTTCGTGGGTAAACGGGCATGCCCGCAGGCGACGGGCATGGGCGAGGTTCTTCGCCCGTCGTCCTTCGTGGGTATGCCCGTAGGGGGAACTCAGGGTCGCGGGCATGGGTATGGGCGAGCACTACTCGTGCCCGCCGCACCCGATTGCTATCCCTAGGGAAAAGGGAAACTGGGCCGAAGAGAATCGGCCCGGTTGGATTTCTGATATTTAAAATAGATTTTCCTTTTTAGAAAATATAGAGAATTCAAATAGCAACTAGAAAATAGCAAATTAACTCGAAAAAATTCTAGAAAATTCTAGAAAATATATCCAAGCACATAGAATCCAAATAAAATAGTTTTGACAATTGTTGATGTTGACATTAATCATATTAAATGGTTTTGATACTGAAAGTCCATGCTAAGCTTTAATTAAAATTCAAATAAAATCACTTGGGTGAATTTTTCCAACTACTAAACTATTCAAAGGATTTTTAAAGCTCAGAAAATTAGGATGTTACACTACACGCCACCATCAGCACCATCACCGGCGGCCTCGGGTGGTCTGGATCTACATGAACATGAGGCTCCCCTTCGTTGCCAGTGTCATCACCATCCAGTCGACCATTGCTGGCTCCTTGTCCCCCTCCTCGATTGGCACTGGCAGTGGCACAGTCATCTATCTCTGTGTGTGTGATATATATATATTCTGGGTGCGATGTAGGAGAGGGGGAGGGGAGAGAAATTGAGCTCGGTGGAGGCTGTCGCCTGTGAGGAGGGAGGGTGGGGGAGGGGAACCTGATTTGTTGGGGAAAGAGAGATAAGGGAGAGATGAGCAGTAGTGTGTGGGAGGAAGATACAGGTAGGATGGGTATTTTTTTAAAAATGACACATTTTTTAGGCTTAACAGTGATGGTATGGACAATGATGGCAAATAAGGGCAAGATTTCGAAAATACAGTGGCATAGAAGGGATGTGTATTTTTGCAATGACAGGTAAGAAATCCGAGAACTTCACAGTGGAATATAAAAATATTTTCCCAAGAAAGTATGGCGCACAAACACCTGCAATAGAAAATCAAACTAGGCTGAGGGTGAATAGATGAGTCTTTACTAATTCTAATAAGATTTTGTTGATACCGCTCAAAAGAAATACTTTCAAACATAAGTAGAAAAAAGTGTTTTTGAAAAGCATCGCAATGCCAAAAGGATCGTAACTTAGGTCTTGCAAAATGAAGTGACAAACCAAAGATTTTTTTGAAATAATATTATTTTATAAGAAATATACAAAAACAAATAGTAGATTTTTTTACAAAACTAGACTAATGTCGCCATTTGAAATGACGAAATTTTACTATCGTTATTCCAAATGGCGACAGTAGCACAGAATAGTGCAAAGAGGTCCATGTCTCTAGTTGAAATGGCGACATGGCCTTATCGCCACTCCAAATGGCGACAGGGACATTTGCCTTTTTCTGTCTATTTTCGACCACATATTTTGTGGACAAATCACAATGATATTACAAAATATTCAACGCAACGTCATCATATTTTTTGTCGACAAATCACAATGATATTACAAAACATTCAGTGCAACGTCCTCACATATTTTGTTAACAAATCACACTGATATTATAAAATATTCAGCACAACGTCATCACCTAGTTTTTCGACAAATCAAAATGAGATTACAAAGCATTGAGCACCACATATTTCAACAAAACAAACATTTCCCGTGGCCACAACCTCAACGTCCGCCATGTTGACCGCCTCGAGTGGGGCGGTCGGATGAGGCCTCTACGCCGTCATTCGGAATGCCGATGTCTCCTTCATCCTGTGCATTTCTCGTATGGCATTTCATGAAGGTGTGCCTAGACTCCCTGCAAATAGAGCACCTTCGTCCATGTCATTCTCGATAGACCGTACATGTCACCGGTCAACCTTTCCCTTCAGCCTATCAATGTCTACGGCCTAGATAAGTTGCTCCCAGGTCGGATGGTTAGTAAAATGACCAACCACGCTATAACCATACAGCTCTGCACACCAGGTTTGCATCACCTCCTCGTTGAAATAATTAGAGAGGTACTAGCCGGGATGCAACGCCACCGTCGAACATGCGGCCATGACATGTGAGTAGGGCCTATACAAAAGAAGAGGCTTGTTGCAAATACATACACAACTAGAGCGACATAACATGCATTCGTGGGTGATTCTCTCGCGGTTAATCCTGTGACGTCCTTTATCCTTACACAGTATCTCAAAGCGAAGCTCCCTTGTGCCCATCTTGAATGACCGGTGCATCTCACCCTTCTTGCTGTTCTCCTCTATGTACTTGGTGATCATGGCAGAGTACAGTACTCTGTCATTTGCCATAGTGAGCGACGCGTTGTTGCTTCTGTCAACAAAGTAATTTGTGGTACCTCGGAGATTTGCCTCCACAATACCAATCAAAGGGAGGCATCTAGCACCGCGCATGATCCAATTGTACATCTCGGCTAGATTTGTTGTCATGATACTATATCGAGCACCACCCGTGTTATGTAGCAATGATCACTTCTCCTTAGGCTCGTGCTCAATCCAGTCCGAGAAATATTTCACCTGCGCACCCATCTTCCTCGCCACATTATGACCATCTATGGATAGTTGTGGCAATACTTCGGGGGCTTGGTCAGCCCTTGTAGCGGCCTTTTCACTGCCTCCCTTCTCCGTGTCCGAGTCCACTCATCCAGAATCTTTCAGAGTGCGTCAAACTTTCACTGTTGGTTCTGGTTGCACAGCCGCTTGAACAAGTTCAAGTTCTTGTTTTAGAACTCTTGTAGAAGTTTGCATCCAAGTACCTCATGCACCACCTGCTCTACAGATCCACCCATGGAAGTAGTTCATTCTCTCCTTGTTGTGTCTGAGTTATTACACTTTGTAGGCCCGCATGTTGATCATGTATGATGTGTACGTTAGGATGGCCTGTACAACAAAAATCCTCAAATTCCTCAAGAGCCACAACCAGTTGTCCATGTTCTTGCTTTCAACGAATACGAATGCCACGGGAAGAGCTTGATTGTTCTCATCTGTCGCTATTGTAGTCAGTATCGACCCTTGTACTTTTCAGTCAGGAATGTGTCATCCACACACAAGATTGAATGGCCGTGCCGGAATGCATTAATGCATAGATCAAAGACGAAGAATGCTTGTTTCAGTACCATCTTATTGCCCACTTCGGATGCGTGGAATCTTGAATGTCGACATGAGTGTCGGGATTCCTATCTTGTATGACTCGGAGTTGGCCGAGGAGGTTATGATAGGAGTCCTCAAACGTACCGAACCTTAATTCCAATACCTTTTATTTTGCCCTCCACGCCTTAGTATAGCTGATTGTGTACTTGAACCTTACATCAATTGCCCGAATGATAGATCATGGCTCAAAATATAGATTATCCACGATCTCACTGTACATGATGTTCGCGATGAAGCCTGATGACGAGTTCTTGTGGGACTGCACTGACGACACATGTATGAGGGACCACTATAGAGCATTTCTAGTAAGTGTCTCACTTAGGCTAAAATGCATGCACCCGCTAAGAGCATCCCTCTATGTTGCACTTCACATCGTAACATCTTGGGTTAGACTTGACGACTGTGAATGTATGCCGCACCGACAAGGCCCAGAATTTGACCGCCTCCTGCACGACCTCCTTACATTTGTATATAGCTCCTTGCATGACCTTGCTCTGCTCGTACTCCCACGGCACACGGGAAGCTTCGTTAACGACGGGGCTGTCGAATTGGTATATGTTCCACTCGGAAGGAACCACCTGTTGTTCCACAGTATCCTCGTCGTCGGATCCTTCATCTTCTGACAATGCCATGTAGTCCTGATCTTTGAGATTCATCCTTTGGACTAGGGGTTTGTAACAGCCCAAATTTCAAATTCCAGTTGAAATTAAGGTTTAATTATTTTATTGGATTTTTGTGGATTTTTTTAAAGCTTTTCCTTAACCAAATTAAAGCTAAAACAAATTTATGTGCAAAATCTATTACGGATAATAGTGAAATATTTTCTTAAGTCCTAAATGCTCCAGAGAATTTCGGTGAATTTTCTCAAAATTTTTGGACTTAATATACTATATTCTAAAGCCTAAATGAATTATCAGCAATTAAATTAAATCAGAAATCGAAACAAAATCTTCCAACAGTGTTTGGACCGAAACCCAGCTCACGCCCCGTCTGTCATGCAAGACGCCCGCATCGCGCGCTTATCGTCCCCAACCGTTGGATTAAAATCCAACGGTGCGCCGATCCCCACTTTACAGTATCCGCGTTATATCTCAACCATTAGATCGAGATCGAGCGGCCGCGCCGACCCGACTACCGGTTCACATGTTCTATATCCACCGTCCGATCAAAATCGGACGGCCCAAGATCATCGTCTTCCTCACCTTTGTCCCCGCACACCGCGCCCGAATCGCCGCCATTAAGCCGCACAAGAGCTCCAACTCCGCGCGTTTCTCTTCCCACTCCTCGCCATCACGCGTATTGAAGACCCTCATCACGCCGCCCACTTCCGGTCGTTTTCCCTTTTCGTGCCCACGATCGCGGAATCTCGCCACTACCGCCGCGCGCGCAAGACACGATCTCCACCACCCGCCTCCTCCCCTATAAAGGAGCACGAGGTGCCTCGACTCACCGAACACGCCGCCACCATCCGGTACCCTTCACCTCGCTCGAGCGCCAGATTTTGAGTTTCTTCGCGGCGACCTCGGAGCTTCTTCTCGGTTCCGACGCCACCGGAGCTCCATCGACTCGCCGTCGGTACCATCGGCATCACCGCGTCCGCGCGGTCGCCGCTACCACCTACTTCGCCAAAGGACCCCGAACGTCTTCTTCGCCGACGGCCGACGCGCCGTCGCCAAACCCGTCGCCGACGACCTTTCCGCCCGGCTCCGCCGCCGTTTTGGCAGTCCCTGAGTTCGCATTGTTCCCTCTACATTATGCACACACTCATTTGACTCGTCGCGCGTAGAACGCCGGCGAGCCCGAGCCGCGCCATCGCCGCTCACCGGACCTCGTGGCATGACCACGTAGGCGCCAGGTCAGCGCCACCTCGGCGCCAAAAGCCGCGTGGCTGCCCACGTGGTGGCCACCTCAGCCACGTCCACCCCTCCCTCGGAGCCAAAAGGGTTCACGTGGACCAAGTCACTTACCAGTGGGGTCCACATGTCAGAAAAATTAATTCATTTCTTTTAATTCCCGAAAATTCCTCGCTGGCGTCAGCATTGCGCAATAAATGGAATTTCCAGTAGAAAAATAATTCAGTAAATTCAATAAATTTCAGAATTTAGTTTAAAACTTCTAAAATTCATAACTTTTGCATACTAACTCCAAATTGGGTGATTCAAGTTGCAAAATTTATCTAAAATCATAATCTAGCTATTTAAACCAAAATAATTCAGTTTAGAGTTCATTTGAGCTAAGTTTTTGAATTTATTTGAATTTGAATTTGAATTTGTCGTATTTTTGCGTATAGACTTCGACGACTCCGGAGAGTTAGATCCTTCCAACGATTTAGAGTTTCAAAACTTCAACGAAGGCAAGTTACACTATTGATCATATTGTTCCTATTGTTTTAAAGTATTTATTTACTGTTTTCAAATTACTATTGCATGCATATGTTTATAAAAATGTCTCAATATCCTGATTTCGTATATAGTTGTTCCAAACTCCTTGGTATGGCCAATTTGATTATCAAACCTGAATACCTTGACACCTTAGATAAAATTTATCAAATGCTTAGCCTTGCTTAGATAACATTTACAAATTTGGGAGAATTTAGTCAAATCTTTACAACTTAATTTAAAATGTGTTTCTGTGGTATTGTTTTATCACGAAAGGTTTATAAAGAGGTTTTTACTCTAAATAAAATAAAATGGGTTTGGACTTGGGCGAGATGGATGGATGGTGGGTGCAGGTTCATGCACGGGCCTAATCTGGTTAGGATTATGGCCCAGGGTTTTAATTGGAAGTCGCCCGAGTCAGTTAAGGACCGGTCTTTGAGCGTATTTTGCTACGCCTTACCGTACCACTACATGTCCTGTATGGGCAGAATTTGACTAAATAATTTGTGGGTCTTAGTGTTATTTGTGCTATGTTGTATGTGTGGGTGTTGGTTAGACATTAGTCCCACCTGGCGCAAGAGGGGGCTCCCGGAGGATGGTTAGTCCAATGGTAGCGAAACCTTAGCGGGCATGAATACATTAAGACACTACTTTGTAAATGCCTCATGGTAATTGCTTAGTCGCACGCCCTCGGAAGCGTGTATTGGCCGACATTATAAGCATATTATCTCGTGTGGGTAAAGCTGTACAAACTCTGCAGAGTGTAAAACTATTCGAATAGCGCGTCATGGTCATGGACATGCTAGCAAAGCCACTCTAAGTTAGAATTGTTTTTGATTTATAAAATGTGTTTAATGAGATATTTTAGGATGGATAATCCTATGGTAAAAATTGGCGGTTAGCCAAGTGTTAGGAGGATATCCTTCACCATTCAACTAGTGGAGGTCATCCACTAATCATCATCATTTTGTCACCGATTTGATTACAATATTAAAAGCGCTTTAGAAAAGTATTAATAATATATAATCTGAAAATCTTGTTTATGCAAAACCACCCCGCCATTACCTTTGTTTACTTTATGCATGCATTAAACTTTCTATATTGGTGTGACTTGCGAGCACGGAAGTTGTGCTCACTATTCTTTGAATAAATCTTATTTAGGAGAAGACGTTTTCCGACGGTGAGGATCTTGGCGAATAGGTGCGTCCCTCGCACGATTGCTGTGGCAAGTCGTGTGGCCTACTACTGCTTTACTTCCGCTGTGTTATTTCTTTTCTTTTGGCCGCAGACCCTTTTTGTAATAAACTCTGAATTATTATCAATAAATGCGTGATATGATTGTGCTATCACTTTTGTTTAACTGTGAACACTAGAAATCCTGGACTAGTGTATGAATACAGAGAATTTGGGATCCTTCGTTCCCGGGTTCGACAGGGTTCTAGCTCCTCACCCTCGTCAGCAAGCCCACTAGCTTGCCTGACTGAATGAGCTCCTTCCACATGGTCTTCATTGACAGCATCAGTAACTCCCAGACAATCGGCCATTGTGTGCGCCGCGCTGTGGCTGGAGTCCCCGACTTCTTCGACATCACCACCCTATTCTTGTTCAGCCGCCAATGCAGGAGTGGGCTTAGCATATGCCTAGGCCAGAAGGATCAAATCCCACCGTTCCTCCCTTGCCTTACGTACATATGACTGCTATGAATTTGTTCTCTTGAGTTGCACTAACTCTCAATATGTGCCCTGTGGTGCTCGATTGGTAAGACAACTCAATCTCATATCATGCACAGTATGGTCCAAATCGAATATGTGGAACAACCACCGCATCACAGCGCCTCATATATGTTGCTTCAATCTTGTTAGGGTCACAGTCGCCGATTGAAAATAACGCAAATCAATCCCTTCAGGACCCTTAAGAATATTTCCCTAACCGTAGTAAATTTTGAAATTGTTGGCATCCGACATATTTGACGTACTGTACTATAAACAAGATTTTCACGATTAACCACATATCTAAAACTAAACTACCCACTGAAAAGGATTATGTACAACATACTACACTACGTAACCGTACATCTAAAACTATGTAATTCATTCGGTTAAAAAAATTACCTAAAAGGTGAACAACCGGACGAGCTGCACTTCGCTAGCTTCTCTCCTCCCCTCTACTCCTTTCTGTTCATCTCCCTTCCCTCCCCTCTTTCTCTTTTTTCTGAATAAAAATGAGTTATGATAGAATTTTTGAGTCTTTTATATGATAGATTGTGCCGCTATTTGGAATAACGATAGTGACTTGCGGAATCCCTGTTGTCATTTGAAATAACGACTTTGCTAAATTTTGATATTAAAAAATTTAGGGACTTGAGGAATCCCTGTCGCCATTTGAATTAGCGATTTTTCTAAATTTTAATATTAAAAATTTAAAAATTTACGGGATCCTTATCGCTATTTAAAATGACAATTGTCCTAAATTTTAATATTAAAAAAATTTATATAAGAAATCTCTGTCGCCAGTTGAACTGGCAATATGACTATGTCATCATTTCAACTGACAACAGAAACCTCTCTGCAGTGTTCTGGGTCACTGTCGCCACTACCTTGGCTACTGTCGTCGTTTGGAATGACGATAAGAAAATTTTGCCATTTCAAATTGCGGTAGTAGCCTAGTTTTGTATAAAAAAACAACTGTTTTTTTTTGTAAATTTCTTTTAAAATAATATTATTTCAAAAAATAATTCACAAACAAAAACGAATCATGGGCCCTAATGTGTTCCAACATACAGAAGAGGTAAACGCTTGGGAAGAATCGCTTCTTCAAATCCTAGAAAAAGAAACCACCATGTTCCAGCACCAAACATTGATTAAACATTTTGTGAGATTTGTAGCAATGACTGGTGAATAAGCCCCAGAAAGGATCCGGACATGATTTTCAGCAATCTTCAGAAAATGTTTACAAGCAGAATTTGTACATATGAAAGCGCCCAAAAGCAAGAATCATGTCTCTAAACTATTTCAGATCTCGGCCAGCAGGTTCGGTGATCTCACTACAAAAGTCGGATGCAAAAAATAAATATACAAAACTTGTGCTGATATAGGTTCCTATTATGATAGCATTAGCTGGAATGGCACACTACAGTAGTGAGCACAAAGAAGCTGGAACGACACTGCTGGTAGTCTGCACATAGAAATGGAAGCTACTTCAATTAAATTGCTTCAATGCGCCCCAAACTTCCAATTTGTTAAGCAATAATCACCAACAAGAAAAGGAAAGTATATGCACCATCGTAGATCAAAAGGTTGTAATGAAATAGGCGAACCGTGATTCTCAGGGTAATTTCCAGAGATCCCATAAAACCCAACACCTATATAGGAATATTTGGACGATCACCTTCAACTCATCAACTGTATGCCAACAAAATGAAACATATACATGCGGCAGAGCAGGTGTTCCAGCACAATCATGGTGCAACTATGAACTATTCCAGGTAGATTCATCTCCAGTTAGTGGCACAGCAGCATCAACAACATACTGTTTTAACATACTATTCTTCCTGCAATGACGGTGGCTGTAGATCTAACTTGTATGCCTGGATGTCCATTGGCGAGATAAGAACGTTTCCCTCCTGAGCTACATCACCAATTTGCTCGAGATACCCTAGCATTTCAGGGTCATCATGTAAGAGGTTCAGAGAAGTTGCCTTCACATTCAGAACCGACAGATCTTTGAACATGTCAAACAGATTTACAGGCTCTTCACCAATACTTGTACACTGTGAACCACCCCCTTTGCAGTACGATGCATCCCAGCCCCTTCTCTGCAACAGAAGAGCAAATCTTGGCTCAGCTGCTTCAGCATGAGGAAATCTTAGAGGCTGAGGGACCTTCAAGTTCACAATATGTACATCGCAGGGCAAAGAAGCAGCTAATGGAGCAAATGTCTGTTGAGGCAGCTTGAAGGATTTTTCAAGAGGTTTTTTGCTCACAAAAGCATGCATTGGGTAGTTCAGGTGTGCCCCCACACGGTGGGAGAGGACAGATGGTTGAAGAGTAAGCAAACTGTGGGTTTTAGGCAAAGCAGACACGTTAGACTCCCTGAGGAGATGGAAGATTACATTCATGGGCCGGTTGTCGAGCACTCCCTGCCCCAAACCACGACCATCATCCCGAACCAGCCTACGATCCAACATAATCTCCAGCCATCCATTTTTCAAGCTTGCTGTCCCTAATGACTGCTTGGAGTGTACTGAAAACCGGTTGCCCAACGAATCCTGTAAGAAGGCAAGTGATGGCATTGGGTAATAATTGCCCTGCAAGGGGATCTTATCATACGTCTGTCTCCTACTCATCTGAAAGCCATTTAGATCAGAATAGAAGACTCTCTGGTTGTCAATATTTGTCTTGAATCTGACAATCAGCTCCCTGTCATTAAATACATTGCCGACAAGTTCAACATGGTATTCCTTCTCAATCAGCATATCCTGTATAGAGTCCCCACAACTATAAATGCGTGTGCTATGTGAGAGAGGTGACTTATGCCACTCTGTCTTCGGAAGGGAATGTGCTTCTTGAACCAATGGCCCTTCACTAAGGATGAAATGTCCTCCTTCGTTAACAATTGAATGTGCCTCCCCGATTGGTTTGAACAAGTATGCTCCACTTCCATGGCTGCTGTACATGCCAATCTCTTCACCAATCTCAGTTTGTTCACCATCCTTGTGACTAGTTACTGTCTGGAGGAGGCCATGACTTACATCAAAAGAAAGAGTATTATAAGAGTTCTTCATCTCCACTGTTTTGCCTTCCAGCTTTGAACACTCATATGGTTGAGGGCAAGGAAAATGTTGCGAAGCTGCAAATGCTTTTACCACAGCAGGAGTGGCCTTTTCACAATCCTGCCCAGTGGCCACATAGTAGGTCTCCAAACCCAGTGCAGGAACAGAAGCTCTCCAATAAAGACGGTGCCGGCCAGTAGAAATCTTTTCACCGCTGACATACTGCCACTCAGGGGAAATTTGACTTTTCAAACAGGACCCATTTAAATTGAGAACAGATACATCAGGAGTACTTACAACAACCATAACAATCTCATCTCTTGTTTGTTCTAATGGGTTAAAAAAGACAACAGAATGTTCCTTCCCTTCATAAGGCTCGAGAACCCTGTGCACAGGTTGAACATCATACTTTGACCGTTCCTGCACCGGCTCAAAATGTGATAACAAGGTAGGATCAGATCTATCATGGACATCTCCTAAAAGCACTTCGACCGCCCTGGACATAAATAGCTGCAAGTCTTGCAAACAAGTGTGCATTCGAGTTCCATAGTCCACTACAACATGATCCTTAGCTGTGCCAGTTACCCCATCATGATGCTGGAAAAGTGCCAAGTTCCTCCTTGCTGCTGTCAGTTTGTGAGAGAAGCTGATGGGCAATTTTGCACACTGAAACCTCTGACAGTATCCTAGAACAAATGAACCCAGAATCTCTGAGGCTCGGAGCGTCTGTTCTAGGACACGATCAACTGCTTTGAAGAACGGCCTTGATACATAGTAGCCACTCCAGTAATCCTGGTTTCTATCAGCATATGTGAAGAAATCCCCTGAAAGTGTTGGAAAACCTTGCAGCTCAGCAGAACCCAATTCACCAGAGCGTGAATAGTTTATCCTTTCAGCTTCATCCCTCAGTGAGGAGAAGTAATCCTCCAGGGTACCAAATTTGACTTCAGCATTAAGATGGGGATTAGAGTTTATGTAATCAAAAAGCTTTTCATAATTGCGGAACTGTACTTCTGCTTCCTCCATACTAACATACCGGAAATCATCTCCCAAAGGAATGAGAAGTGTATTTGTTCTGTACAGGGTTGACTTTTTCCTGTATTGATCTAGAAGTTTTGTTGCTCTCTCTTGCACATTGTTAGGATTTGTTTCAACTGGATCATATCTCCATGGGCAAGATTCATAGCTGAAATCATGCATTCGAGCAAAGTCAAACTGGCAACATATAGCTGGTTCTGGTCCACAGGTGTGCGGTATGTCATAAGAATAGAAGGGCATCATATGAACAAATATGTCAGTCGTTTCATCTATATCCCAGTTCTGCCTCCATAAATATTCAAGATTCTTTTTCATCGCGAGCTCCTTTTTCAGCTCATAGTGTGTTCGCTGGATTAACATGTTACGGAAACCCATTCTTCTCAGCAGATAAGCCATGGTAGATGAATAACCAAATGGGTCGATTGACCAAGAATTTTTAGGAACAACTCCAATGGTATCATTGAGCCACATGTTCCCCTCCATCATCTGAGGAAAGAAGATTAGAAAGATCATGCTTTAAAATTTAAACATCAGGTTTCAGAAGGGAAAAAAACATGTGGCCTGATTTGGACTGGAAGTATTTGGTTGACTCAAAAGTTGAAGCACCAATGTGGCTTAGCAATCACAAGGAAATTTGACAATAAGTCTCGTTCAGTATAAACTGTAAAGTTGGTTTTTCAAAGTGATTTTCTTTTGAAGTATAGACTGTAACTTCAATAATACATTTTATATTTTCTTAGATGAAAAAACTAAAAAGATTGTACCTATATATAGACCATGTTATGATCCTTAGATCATAGAGATAAACATCACCGGAAGGATAGCCGGGTAGCGTCGGCTGCTACGGGAGAGGGAAGACTATAGATTGGGGAGACGAAGGGGATTGAGATTTAGACTATTGTATTCTCATTGCTTAATGCCAACGATTACAATAAGCCTCCTTATATAGAGGGCTCTTCTAACAATTATGAATAAAATCAATATAAATGATAACCTTCTTAACTAATAGATGACCTTTATAACTAATAGATAATCTTTCCGATTAACTAATCCCTATACAAGAAAACTAATCAACTATTTAGGGAAATAGATATTCTTATCGGGAAGATAATTCCTTCCTAATCTTGTGCTACAGTACCCATGTGGCTGTTCACATGCATGAACAGTACCCAGCCCATGGCTGACCATATGTGAATACAGCCTACGATTTCGTCAAAAGTGGCAATTTAAGGACTTTGTGTTCGTTGTTGAACCCAATGAGATTGATGAATCTAGTTGGACAAGTTTTTCCTTTCTTTCAGAAAACTTTGGAATGTAGCTAAATAATTAGCTTTGGATAGGAGTGCATGGAAATTTGCAATCCACATACCGGAACTACAAGAAAGTTTAGGGGCTGTGTTTTAGGCTCTCGGCTCAAATGGCAGGATATACGGTTTAGGGTTTTAGCCTTATAGGTTTTTTTATTATTATTTTATTTTATTTTATTTCCAAGGCTCTCATCTCTTTGACCTTGAGGAGGTTTCATTCCTAGCCTACCCCAACTTGTTTAGAACCAAAGGCTTTGTTGTTGTTGTTGTCAGAAAACTTTCCAAATTTGAGGAGTTCATGCAATTGGTCATAAGCAAAGGTGCCGATCGCTCAATTCATGCAATTGGTCATAAGCAAAGGTGCCGATCGTTCAACCGACCTGTGCTAAATTAAGTTAAGTATTTTCAAAGACAAGCATACTTGTATCATTAATATGAACTTGTTATGATTATACACGTAGCAGCATATGCATAGTGAAATCTACTGGCAAAATACATAGCATATTCTATCTATCAAATAGTTCATCCCCATATGTTATTTCTGGTGTCATTTCAAACCTAGACTAAGGTGGTATCAATCAAAACTATTATACCTTAATGTAAATGGAGAACAGAAGAAGGTACATTCATCCGATTCCATTTCCAGACTAATGTATGCATTTTTTGTTAAACTAGCTATGCTATAGTGTGCAGCATGCTAAGAAAACTCAAGGCCAGCTTAAAAGCATGAACAAAAACAGCATGCTGTAAATAGCATTAAACAGCGGATTCTACAGCACATCCTCCTACTAAGGTGTTTCTCCGATATGTACAGTTTCTTGTGTTTTTCTGGAGAGTGAGTCAGTGACACACACAAAAGGAAAAAAGAACAAAGAATGCACTTTGTTTATGCATCAGGTATAGATGAAGGTCACAACATGACACATTTAGCATAGAGAAGATCAAAAACATGAGGCAAAAACCATAAATACTAATGATCTGAGTGTACTTGCCTGCTCTATGATGGCAAAATAGTGAGAGTTTGCCTGCATTAAGAAATAAACGGGATTAAATGTAGCATCTTTTATTAAAGAAAAAAATTATGTAGCAAAACCATGTGACAAGAAGTTCTGTTGAGCAAATGCATCATGTCTGAAGATAACAAGTCAAAGGAAATTCATAACTACGGAAGATTAAACCAAATACAAAACACAACAAATTTAAAAGCACAATAAGCAACATGTCTCCAAGGGAGCTGTTCATCTATATCAACAAAAAATAGCACGATATCAGTAACAGATTATTCATCAAACTGATAGGAAAAATACTTTTTACTCTCGGGAGTAGTTACTCCCATCTCTGATATACCACCTAAAAGAACTTGACATACTCCATTATCACTTTAAGTATACTCATATATTAATTATAAGATACTCTAATGCAAACCACACGAAAAATTTGAAAGAGAGTCCATAGTTTTTAGCATATTTTATAAATACCTTCATATTCGCACATAAAAAGGAGTATATCTAAAAAATTGTATATACCACCCCTAAAAAGATGTAAATATCACCTATATGGTATTATATACTCGTATACTACACATACATACTCTCGGTTGCGCAAGATACTCTCTACGCTGTGAGATATGTGAGTTAAAGAATAGGAAGTAACTACTCCCAGGAGTAGGAAAAAGGCTTATATATATCATCAAATGATCCACTCATATAATTCTAAATCTCGCAATTCAGATTATTATTCTCAAGGGACAGCAAGTGAACAAACAGAGATTAATTTTGCCGCAGTCAAATCATAAGTTCCATGTTATCGAACAATGAATGACTGATACCAAGTAGCTCACAGCAGAAGGTGAAATATTGAAGGGAAATATATTAGAGATGGCAATGCTGTTCTGTGATCCTTTAGTCACGGTCTTGACTGTTGAATCTCCTATCCATTTACACCAATAACATAGAACCATAGTTACCGGATTCGCTATAAATGCCAGCGAATCGCGAACCGGATTCGTCGAACCCGAACCGGTTTAGGGTATGGGTTCGTGTTCGTAGTGGAAATTGGAAGAAAAAGTGATGAACTATGAACCCAAATACCGTATCGCGACTCGGACGAACCGCGTTTCTGGTAACTATGCATAGAACTTAAGAAAATTAATTAGCGAATTCTAGAGCAACCAATGTGTCATGGATAGTTCAAGTAGCATCAAACACATGCTTACAGACTTTGCACGTTTCCAAATCACGACGTGGGCAGGTAGCTCAAAACAGTCACACATACGTTGAACAGCCATCAAACATAATAGGCCCAAATTGATTCCTAACTCCTAAGCATTGAACTACGAGCAAATCAGGTAAAGCACGAAATGAAATTTCATTCCATGCATGGCCAGGCCACAAAATAGAAACATACCATGCCAAAAATAAACAACACAAGCAAAACAGAAACTACGATCTACTCCTAAAACCCTATCAAAACCACAAAATTTTGCTTCCCCCTCACCTCATCGTTCATGACCCAGCCGCCACTGACAATCTCGAGCTGCCCGTCACGCACGAGCTTGGCGAACGCCTCCTGCTTCTTCCGCGGGGCGTCGCGCCACCACCTCTCCAGGTATGACATCTCCTCCCATATGAATTTCCTGCGAGAATCCTGCACGAACAAGAAAAAAGTCGACATCAAAAGCCGCGCCAAAACCCTAACAACAAAAGTCGGGGGAGATCGCGACGACCTTGGAGAGGGAGTCAATGATGGTGTCGAGGATGTGGCGCGACTGGAGCTCGTAGTACTCCTCGACGGTGCGGATCCAGCCGGGGTCGTTGTGGGAGTGGGGCGCGACAAAGACCTTGAGTTTCTCGGCGTCCCACTCGTCGCCCTTGTAGGTGACCTCCCACCCCTGCTTCCATGCGCCGCCGTCCACGTCCAGGAACTGGATCCGGTCGTAGAGGTCCCTGGTTGTGATGTCCACGGGCGCCTCGCGCCCGGTCCTCGTCGCCACGGCGGCCGCGGCAGCCTCCGCCGCCACCGAGTCGCGGCGGAAGGCCGGCCTGCGGGTGAGGCGAGCGCGGGGGCGGTTGGGGGACGGCGCGGCGGGCCGGGAGGAAGGGAAGCCGAGGCGGAGGAGGGCGATGAGGAAGAGGAAGACGAAGGCGGCGAAGGTGAGGGAGAGGACGCAGCGGGAGGAGGAGGAGGCGGCGGTGGAGTGGGGCCCGCGGCGGCGGGAGGATGCGGGGGAGGAGAGGGTCTTGGAGCGGAGGTGGTGGTGCGCCTTCGGCTTGGTGGTGGTCGGGAGGAGGGCGCCCGAGCGGCTGCCACCGCCGGAGAAGAAGTGCATCGCCGCCGGCGAGGAGGTGGTGGTGGGAGGAAATGGAGGAGTCGGGTGGGGCGGGACGAGTGAGCTGACCTCGCGGCTCGCGGCTCGCGGGGTCGTTCCGGTTGGTTTGCGGTGATATTTTTTTGTGCTTCGTCAAGTGGACAAGTGCCCTGCGCAAATGCGCGGTGGGACCCGTCACGAGCAATTTCTCACTGACAGGTGGATTGTTTGTAGGTGGGCCAGGACTGTGAGTGAGTTGTGATAACATCGTACTGTGATGTTTGGGTTGGTTGGTTTGGTGTCTGGTGGCGTAATTTGCAAGTCTGATGTCGGGGAGATTTGTGATTATAAGCACACATGGACTTCTTTGTTAACTGGAACGCGAGGACTGTTTGTTTGGTGAACGGGAAAACCTCTCCACAACAGTGAAAAGCCCGAAGGAGTGAAGGGATTCGCTAATCATAAGTTGTTTAATTGAAACTTAGGCCAATTCGCAGGCAAAAGGCAACTGCAACCACCATCTTCTTCTCGGTTCCTTTTAGTTTTTTTCTCTCTCTCTATGGGAGCAGCTTGCGCTGCGCTGTAGCACTCCATGATAAACTGAAGAGCGCATGGTGGAATCTAAAAACATCAAATCAGGGCGGGATGGCGAGCGCTGGGCGTCCTCGTCTGGATCGAGCTTGTCGATGCACGGAGTTCGGCCTCTCGTCGGGGCTGGACCATGCAGGCGACAGGGGTTCGACCTCCGCTTCGGCCCATTTAGAGCAGTCCACAACGGCCCAAGCGGCGAAGCGTCGAAGCTGTGTGGGCGATTTGCTCCACCATCAATCTCCGCTAGGTGAGCACGCGTCAAGGTGGCGGGATGGCGATGGTGCACGCGTGGTGGATGATCCCACCGAAGCTTCTAGTCGAAGCCTGCCTGGAGATGGGATCCTCCGTCCATTTCTCCATGGCGAGCACGTGTCGTCTCGGGATGAAGATGACACTCGACCCGAGGTAGGGTTTGCTATTTCGACCCACAGTTTTGGTACTTCCCCTGTCGATCTCTTCGCCCATTCCTGGCGGAAAATCCAGACCTTAGTATGGCGGTGGCTACCAAAGAGAGCGGGTGCGGGCGATCTAGGGTTTGCTGCTAGAGCGAGCGAAGTACGTTGGTGGGGAGTGGGAGCCAGATCTGCGCGGCGGATCCCAGATCCTCAGCCTCTCACCAGGTCTTTCGCGGAAGTTGTAAGCGGAGAGGCGATGGAGAGGGGTCGGGGAAGGTTTCATCAGGGGTTCAAAGGGGGTGGTCGTAGTCAGGCCGGAGGAAAGCGTAGCGCGTCTGATGCTTGGATGGAAGATGATGATCTCTTGGTAGAACCAGATCTACGTTCAAAACTTCTTCGGGAGAAAGACCAAAAACGGTGGAATCAGGAACGTCCTCATGGGGGCGACTTGAGATCTGGTATGTCTTCTGATGCTCATGATTCTGATCGGGTCTGTTTCGATTCGAATGCTCATGAGGGTGCTTGTAGAGAAAATTTTTCTAAAGATAAGGGGTGATGTACTGAATCTCGTCGTGAGAATTTGACTCGTGAAGGGGGCTCTCGATGGGTTGATTCTCAGAGGGGGAACCCTAGGGGAGGCTTTGGGGGCCGAGGAGGAAACTTCAGAGATGATAATAGTAGATCTCAATCTAATTGGGATCCCCCTACAGCGGCCGATAAAGGCGAAGAATGGAAAAAAAAAGCTGGGGTGACATTGGTCCGAACACTGGGGTGCTTAGATCTGAGGACTGAGGCACTTGCTTTCGATGTTTGCAGTCAGGACATCATCAAGCTTGTTGCACTAACCCTCCGGTGTGTTACAAGTGTAAAAAGACGGGTCATATGACTTCTGGCTGCCCTGAGGAAAAGAAAAATTTTGGACTGAAGCTTTGTGGTTTTGGTATACCAGGTCAAGGTTTTTATAGTCTGCATGTGGAAGGTTTACAATTGTCAGAGTAGTTAGCTGCCTCTGGGATTGTTCATATTAAGGAGGGGGTAGCTTCTATGAGCAAACTTGAGGCTGAATTGAAGCACTTGATTAAACCTGATTGGGATTGGAAAGTCAGGAAGCTCTCAGAAAAAGAGTATGCAGTGGTCTTTCCTTCTAAGGAAATGCTTGATACCTGGTCTAAAGCAAGGGGGTGGAACTGGATCTTCATTCGATCAAAGCCAAAATTGATGAGTCTAATTTAGACTCTGAAGCTTCTTCAGTACTTACTGCAGCTTGGATCATGGTTACTGGAATTCCAGGTCCAGCGAAGTCAGCTGATATAGTTAAGGAAATAGCTCGTACGGTGGGGGAGCCTATAGAAGTTGATGAAATAAGTCTGTTGAGAGCGGATCCTGTAAGAGTCAAGGTACTGAGCAGAGATCCCTTTAGCATAAATTGCTTTGTTGAAATTTTCATCAATTCTATGGGGTATGAAATTAAATTTGAGGTTGAAGGGGGTGTAACAGGAAAGAAAAAAGGACCTGTTTATGATCATTTCCACAAAAAGCATGTGCATAAAAAGTTTGAGGATGATGAGGATGATGATGCTGAGTCAAGTGAAAGCAATAGGAAAACAGAATGGGAGAAGATGGCTGAGAAGTTTGGGGGTGAAAAACATCCATCTTCTGACCATAAGAGTGGTGATGGGAACAACAAACACACAGGTAAACAGCAGAAACTTTCTGAGCAGGAAGTCAAGTGTTTTGACATGGTGATTTCCCAACCTTATAATCAAGGGGAGAAAGAGTTGAATGTTGCTGCTATTTTAGAGTCTTGTGAGGAAGAAGGAGATTATTTGGCTGATAATGTGGGAGATGTACAAGATGAGGAGCCACTTAATGTTCTTCAGGTTGTTCCTTTAGATTTTAGGTATCCTAGTGATACCAGAAGGGAGACAGGCTCAAAAAAAGAAGATGACGATAAGGAATCTTTGGATTCATATGGGGCTTGTGGTCTTCAAGCAGAACAGGTTGAATTGATCAATCCTAGTGACTTTATTCCTATGAATGTTTCTCCAGGAGATATAATAGTCCACACCGAAGGTGGACCTGCAGTGCTATCTGCATCTTTATGGCCCTGTTTACAGACACCTACAGTTAAAAGAACTGTTGAGAAGTCCTCAGTGATTCCAGTAGTGTCTCCAGCCGATATTAAATCTACTGGGAAAGGTTGTTTGATCTCTGAAACCTTGGTTGATGTGGATAAGTCTTCTATTAATAAGGCAGAAGTTGTTAGTGGTACGATTCTTTTAGGCGAGGAGTCTGCATCAATAGGTAGTTCTGATAATGAAGGGGTGGCTGAAGTGTGGAGGTCTCCTAAAAAGAAAGGTAGGAAACATAAAATTTTGGAACCTCAACAAGCAATCCGAAAGAGTACCAGAATCCAAGATAAAGGGATCCCCATGGAGAAGAAGGCCTAACTTGAAATCTATCCATAACTTGGAATTCCAAGGTAAACCTGTTACTTCCTTTAATGTTCTCAATAATGCTTCTATTGATTATTTAGAGAATGTTGCTACTTCCTGTGGCATTGTATTGGGTAATCATTCTCAGAATAGTGCTGAAGTGATCTCAGCTATGCAAGCTCAGGAGCTTGTTAGGGCTGCTGTAGCTAAAGCTGAGAAAGAAAAGTTAAACAAGAAGGATCAGGAATCTCAAGTTGTTGATGAGACTATCTCTGAGGGGGGGTGCTTGTTTGTGCAAAAATGATGCTGATACAAGGGGTGCTTCAGACATCATTGGGATCAAGAAGATGTGTGATAAACTGAAAAGAGGTGATGTTGGTCGAAAAGGATCATTAACATGAAATTTTTATTTTGGAACATTAGAGGTTTAGGGAAGGCTGCTCGAAAGAGACAACTTAAAGAGATTGTCATTCAGAAAAACCTGGATGTTGTTGGGGTGCAAGAAACTATGAAGCATAATTTCTCTAAGAAAGAGCTCAGGAACTTGGTGGGCAATCTTCCTTTTAAATGGCATTGGATTCCTTCAGAAGGGCATTCTGGAGGCATCCTGATGGGGGTTAAAGAAGAACTCCTTGAAGCAGAAAGTTGTGATTCTGGGAAGTTTTTTGTTAGTATGGTGATCAGATGCAGGCTGAGTAATTATAGATGGGAGCTGTTGGTAGTTTATGGGCCTGCTTATCATGATTTGTCTCAAAGCTTTTTGGATGAATTGGATAACAAATGCAAAAGTACTATACTGCCCATGGTGTTGGGTGGTGACTACAATCTGATCAGAGAGGTAGGAGACAAGAATTCCACCAATCTGAACTATCATCTTATGAGGCTTTTCAATGATTTCATTTCTGATAATCATTTACTTGAGATCAAAAAAGGGGGTGCAAAATATACTTGGACTAATAAGCAGAATTGTCCCATCATGGTAAATCTAGACAGGATTTTGGTTTCAACTGATTGGGAGGCTCATTTTCCTTTGTGTCATGTTCAAAGTCTTATTAGGGTTGGTTCTGATCACAATCCCATTCTTCTCAGTTATGGAGAGGATGTTCTGATTAAGACTAGCATATTTTATTTTGAAAGAAAGTGGATTTGTCATGAGTCTTTCAGGGGCCTTTTACATCAAAAATGGTTGGAGTTTGTTAGAAAAGCTAATGATAAGGTCTACTCCCTTGACAAGTGGACCGGTTGCATTGCCATGTTGAGGAGTTTTCTGAGAGGCTGGGGTGTTAACCTTAATGGTGATTACAAGAGAAAGAAAAAAAACTCTTCTTGATCAACTCAGAAACTTAGATTCTTTGGCAGAATTGCAAGGGTTGAATTCTGAGGAGTGGTCACAGAGGTATTCTATTGAAGCTGATCTGGAACAGACTTATGCTTTGGAAGAAAATCATTGGTATCAAAGAAGTGGTTTAGATTGGATCACTAAAGAGGATGTTAATACTGGTTACTTTCATAGTTGTGCTAATGGGAGGAGAAGGAAGAACTGTATTTTCAGACTTGAGCATGAGGGGGGTGTTGATTCATAATAAGGATGACATTAGAAGACACATTTATGATTTTTATAGAAATCTCTTTGGTACTGGGCCTGTTCAGGAAGTGGGCTTGAATTATGGGGTTTGGAGCAGTAGGCTGAGAGTTTTTGAGGAAGATAATCTCATGTTGGTACAATACTTCACTGATACCGAGATTTTGCAAGTGATTAAAGACCTTCCAGTCAATTCTCAATTCTGCTCCTGGTCCTGATGGCTTTCCAACCTTTTTCTATAAAGAGTTTTGGGAAGTGATTAAACAGCAGCTTTCAGATATGGTTAGAGATTTTGCCAGAGGTAATCTGGACATGAAAAGACTTAACTATGGGGTGATTTCTTTGCTTCCTAAGATCAAAGAGGTAAATAATATTAAGCATTTCAGGCCAATCTGTCTTTTGAATGTCAGTTTTAAGATTTTGACTAAGCTGCTTGCAAATAGATTAGGCCAAATTGCTGATAAGTTGGTTAATGATTGTTAATCTGCTTTTATCAAAGGTAGATACATTCTGGATGGGGTTGTTGCTTTGCATGAGATAATTCATGAGATCAGAAGAGAGAGGAGGAAAGGGGTGATTTTGAAACTGGACTTTGAAAAAGCCTATGATAAGATCCAATAGAGTTTTTTGGAGGAAGTCATGAGGAGGAAAGGCTTTTCCAACATCTGGATTGATCAGGTCATGGGAACTGTTAGAGGTGGCAAAGTCAGTATTAATATCAATGGAGAAATTGGTCCTTATTTCAAGATTTATAGAGGTTTGAGGCAAGGAGATCCACTATCTCCTCTCCTGTTCAACCTGGCTGCTGATGCTTTAGCAGAAATTATCAAAACAGCTCAAGATAATAATCTGTTAAGAGGGATGATATCCCATTTGGTTCCTGGTGGGGTTCCTATTTTGTAATATGCAGATGATACTGTGCTTATGTTAGATTATGATGAGACCTCCTTTCTGAACTTGAAATTTCTTCTTTACTGCTTTGAATGGATGTTAGGGCTGAAAATAAACTATCATAAGAGTGAGATTTTTGTACTGGGAGGGACTGATGAGGATTCTGCTAGAGCAGCAAATATTTTTTACTACAAGCTGGCTTCATTGCCTATGACGTATCTTGGTATTTTGATTGGAGATAGACATATTGGGGTGAGGGCGGCAGATTTGGTGATTAACAAGTTGACTAGAAAGCTTGACAATTGGAAAAACAAGCTCTTATCGTCTGGAGGCAGGTTAATTTTGGTGAACAGCAGTTTGAATAGTCTTCCTACCTATTCAATGGGCTTTTACAGATTTAGTGAGGAGGTTCACAAACAAATGGACACCATTAGATCCAGATTCTTCTAGAGGGGGTCGAATAGCAGTTTTAAATATCACATGATGAAGTGGGATGTTGTGTGCAGACCTAAAGACTTTGGGGGGTTAGGGGTAATCAATACAAGGGTTATGAATGATTGTTTGATTGCTAAGTGGATCTGGCGCATGAATTATGCTGGTACTGAACTATGGTTTAGGATTCTCAAAGCTAAATATTTTCCCAGAAGTAATTTCAGAACAGTTATTAACACTCACAGAGGTTCTCAATTTTGGAAACAACTGATTAAAGCAAAATCTTGTTTTGACAGGGGTGTCAAGTACAAGCTTGGGAGTGGTATTAACATTTCCTTTTGAGGTGATGTC
Organism: Ampelocalamus luodianensis; assembly: GCA_036346255.1. Classification (NCBI taxonomy): domain Eukaryota; kingdom Viridiplantae; phylum Streptophyta; class Magnoliopsida; order Poales; family Poaceae; genus Ampelocalamus; species Ampelocalamus luodianensis. The sequence continues at coordinate 16,388,782 of CM070628.1, forward strand.
TGGAATGGTGACTAACCATTTAGGATTACATTTAACAGTCTTTACAACATTTGTCGCTTTCCTGAAATGAGTGTGGCAGAGGGTCTGATTAATAATCAGTGGAACATCATTTTTAAGAGATGTCTGGGAGTTGAGGAAACTATTCAATGGGAGAGTTTGAAAGAAGCTCTTCTGAAGTGGATTTTACTAATAATCCGGACAAAGTATCAGTGTTTGGAAAATGCAAAAATTTTTGATCAAATCCTTATATAGACAAATTCTCTTTGGGGGTGTTGTTTCTAGCAAACTGCAAAAACTTTGGAAATGCAAAATCCCTTTGAAGGTTAATTTTTTTGTGTGGCAGTGTTATCATAATAAAGTTCAAACTTTGGAACAAATTAGCAAAAGGGGGTGGAAAGGGGATCTGAATGGCAAATTGTGTGGCTGCACTGAGAGCATTGACCATATACTGTTCAATTGTGTCATTGCTAAATTCTTTTGGCTTTGTATCAAAGAATCTCTTAATTGGAACCGTATTCCAGTTTTTGTCGATGATTTTTAGTTGAATTGGCTAGATAGGAGGGGGGCTACTGATTACAATGTTATTTTGTTTAGTTTTGCAGCTTCCGCTTGGATTCTCTGGAGTGTTAGAAACAGGGTGGCATTTGAGGGGGTTTACCTTCAGCAACCTATGGATGTGATATACAAATTTCTATCTTGTTTGGAGCGATAGTGAATCCTCATCACCGGGGTTGAACTCACTAATCTGGATAACTTCATGAGGAACATTGAAGAGTGGTCTAGGGATTTACGTAATTCGTGCGGTTTGCCTCTAGAAACTTGTAATCCTTTTGTTTACCCTTTGATGTTGGCGCTTGCTCGACTTTTGTTGTTCTCGGACTTTCGGTAGGATCTTTTGGGGTTGGTCTTTATCTGTAATCTCTGTAATGGCTTTCTTTGGTCTTTCCGTGGTTGGGCTTGTAGAAATCTGTGTCCCAGTTCTTGGTTCATTTCAGAAAGCATTATATGCTTTATAAAAGCTGGGATCTTTTCCTTCTCAAAAAAAAATCATAAGTTGTTTAAAAATTTGATACATAAGACACTTTTCTAGCATCTATGGCAGAATTTGATATATGCCAATTTAAAAGATGGCACTTTGAAAAATGCCACACCAAAACATAAAATTAGAAATTTGCCACTCTAAAACTTGCCTCTTTATTTTTTTTGTCACTCTTGGACAATTTTGCCCTCCCTCCTTGTCACATCCCCAAATTAATAAAGAGGATTATTATGCATCTTATGAGCATGCATCATGTGTAACACCCCAGCCCCACACGAGCCTGGAATGCTACTAAGGTAACCTTACACAAATATAAGCTAAGACAATTTACTAAATTTCGGCAGAACCTTATTTATATTTCTAACTTCACAGGGGTTTCAACAGATAAAAGGGTTTTAACTAAATATTACAACGTTCAAAATCATCAATAAGCGAACAGGAACTTGCTAATCAACTAAACAAATCCTCAAACATCCAACTATGCTACTCATCATTATTACAAATAAATCAACGCGGAAACATAATCATGATGAATCCTTTAAGCAGTTGCTTAATTATTAAGGCATAGTCTGGGAATTAAGGTTCATGGCAGTGTGCGTGAGATCATAATGCTACTCCCTCCCATGCATGCTTTTCTTGCTCTGGGTACCTAAAACAACAAAGAAAGCAAGAGTGAGTCCACAGACTCAGTAAGTACATATAAAAGAACATAATTCAAATCACCACATCAACATCCATTTTCAGAAGCACGCCATTAAATCATTCCATATGCATATGCAATGCTCAAGGATTCCTTCTCTTTATCTCTTTTTGCATTTTACCGGTAATGCAAAGTATGCAACCGTCGCTGCATACCCATGCCTGTGCTCGCAAGTGCAGGGATCAATTGCCCAATACTCTGCAAGTATTGGGGACCTCAAGCCCACATTCCACAAGTGTGGGGACCTCAAGCCCATCACATACATGACGGAGACCTCAAAGATGTGCATGCTTGGTCATCACAAGACCAGGCCTCAACATGATATCAATATGCATATGCACCATCTCTATTCATCATCAAAGTACCAAAGGCAATAACAACATTCATGAATAAAGCATAGCCATACTTTGAACATTCTCCACTCTTATTATGCACACTTGCCAACAACCATACGACAATAACATGCATCAAACACGCATTCATGTCCAAGCAATCACAAACAAGGTACAAACGATGCACTTGCCTCAACCGTGCGGGAACGAAGGACGCGAAGAGGGTGCCGCCTCCGGAACCAGTCCCCCACCTAAATTCATTTAAGAGAATGCTAAGACAACAGTAATGGACCAAATAAACCATATGAGCAAGCACGAAATAGCAATAGCTTGAAACGCGACCCCGACTCCAATTTTCTAAATGCTGAACTGACCCCTCTGTAAACAGTCGTATGAAAAAATTCGTATCTTTTAGTACAAGAGTCCAAATGAGGTGATCTTGGACTTCATTGAAAGTTTATAAAATTCCCCAATTAAACCTAGTTGGTGGGCCTTCCTGATTCGGCCATCTACTACCCCTATCAAGCCAATCAACAGAACATCATTTTCACGTCAGGTTCTCTGGACAGTACACTAAAACCACCATAATGTTTGCGACGAAAGTACAAATTTTGCGTTATTTATCTCTTTGAAAAGGTATGGAAATTACCTACATTTTTTGTTATATCTAGATCCTCTGATTTCGTCTTTAACTAATGGCTTAACCCAGTTTCCTACAGACTGTCCAAATACTGACAGATCAGCAGGATAGCGACACTAAAAAATTCATATCTTTTGATCCGTATGTCGGAATCCGGTGAGCTTGGAGGCCACCGAAAGCTAAGAACATAATCCAACTATCTCTAAGAGGTTGTCTCCCCAGATTCGGCCTCTAACAACAATAAAACGGTCGTCCAAACTACTGGACAGAACGCGATCTATTAAACCGACGCAATTCAATCTACAAAACGACATCAACCGCAAATACTACACATCAACCAACGAAGAACACGCGACGTTACCCTTGTAGAATCGCAGAAAGATAAAGAACTCTCACCGCGAAGACGATCTTCTCTCCTTTCTTCACTTGATCGGCAGCAGAGAGCACCGACGGCGAGGAAGGGAGGCACCAATGGAGGGTGGGGCTGCTCGGAGAGGGGAGGGGTGATGCACTGTAGCACCACGACTACTGTAGCACGGCGGCGGCTACTATAGCATGGGTTGATACTGTAGCAGCTTTAGGGTTTTCCCCCCTTTTGGGCCTTGGTGCTGTGGGCCAAAAGCACATAGGCCAAGTTTTGAAGAAATTTCAGAAAAATCCCTTTAACTATTTTTATTTTCTCTCTAACACGTTTCGGAGTAATACACCCCCTCTAAACTTCTGTTAAATCCATTTTCTAATTGGTTCTTCTCCCTAAATTATTTCTTCTCACTTAAATAAATTTGGGGTATTACATCATGTTTTCAAACATTTATTTAATATGTTGCATTTGGAAAATCTCAAACAATGTTGAAACATACACTTTCTAACGAGGATCTAATAATCCTCATTTTATTATTCCACAATCATGTAATATGACGTCACATGGCTTACCCCTTAATATTATAAGGGAAGAGCAAGTCAGGTAGTCGTAAGTTCTTCTACGACTACCCCCTAGTCGTAGGTATTTCTACGACTATGGTATAATCGTAAGTCCTGCTATGATTACGTCCGGTCGTAAGTCTTTCTATGACCAGTACCCAGTCGTAAGCTTTTCTACGAATACCACCCTAGTCGTAAGTTCTGCTACGACTTCCTCACAACTAACTGGGTCCACTCGTCAGAAGGCCCATTTAATGGTGAGAATCCAAGCAATCAAAATACGTAGTTATGCCTAACATAACTACAGATAATTCTCCACTATCTCTGACTGATAATTGTTTGACAGCATGGGGAGGCTTTTTGGAAAGACAGTTAGTAAGACCCTCAGCTGATTGTAATCCAGATACCCAATATAAGATACACAGGAGTAGGGTTGTTATTCTCACCTGAGAAGGCCCGAACCTGTATAAAAATCCCCGTGTCTCTTTCGTCTGCGTGATCAATTGTGGAGACCCCCCGAATCAAACAATCTTTACGTAAGATCGGTTCTAAAACACCGACACTTTCATTTTTAACTCCAACTATAAACAGCAACAAAAACTTGTGAATGTCTGCTGGAAATAATTTATTCAAATACTATATGAATTATTAATAATAAATATGATTTTTCCAAATTTATGGGACTAGGTTGAACCTTCATAAAAATACAAACACAATTCAAGGGCAACCTTTCACCTCCCACTTCGTTTTGGTAAGTCCTTGTCTGATTCTTCGCTCCTCTAGTTTATCTTTAAGATCCTTGAGCTATCCCAAGAACCCACGCTTTGTGTGGACTTCTTAGGACCTGTTCTCTTCGCGAAGCCGTGCCGTTGCCATCTTCTTCTCCGGCGCCGGTGGTGCTCCAGTCAACTCCAGCCTTCTTCGAGCACCCTCTGAACTCAGGTAGCACCCTGATAGTCCCTAGGAGCTCGGGCACACGCTTAAGAGGACGCTGCGGAGCTTTAGTGTGAGACCCCGGTTTATTAAACTTGTAATACTTAACCTTCCACTGGTTCTAGTATCACAAATAGAATAATCCGCGTCTCGATGAATATGTGCCTCCCAGAACAAGCAGCACACATACATCAATTCCAGGCATGCATCACTTCCATACAACAGAATATAACAAGTCTACCAAAAGACATACATATTATAAGTTATTACAACACAAATGACGGCCAAATGACATAAGTAGCAAATAAGTAACAATGAAGCAAAGTTGCCATAAGATGGCTTAAACCAAAATACGACCAGGTTAGCCACATAACACCACAGGGCAACCGATCGGGCGCTAAGCTAATCGCCTCAGAAGCGCCACAAAGACAACTCACAAAAGTGAGGTCCATCGGACTCACTATCATCCTCTGCACAACACAAGCAATGCAGTGAGTACAAAAATGTACTCGCAAGACTTACTAGTAGCAAGCCTATACATAGCTACATGAAAGCTGTATTCAAAGGAATGTGGTTATATGGTTCTTTGGACGCATAAAGCAAGTTTCATTTGCAATATTGTAATGGATTGAACAGCAGTTTGTGAAATCTGTTTTTAAGCATTTAAATAACAGCGAGTAAACATAAGTAACAAGTATCCACCTAGAAGTGACTTTCCCAAAAGTCACCATAACATAGCATGAATCCCTGATTCATACCACCATCAAGTTTTAATTTTAAAATGGTTGTAGTCTAACTCTTGAAAAGCTTATCCAAGCGTGTCCATGATCTAGGACGAGGCTATTCGAATAGATTTAATCCTCGCAGGTGTACCAATGTACCCACACTTCGATCGCCTTTTGCCAAGCTATTAAGCACACTTCCTTTGGTATGCAAGACGGCTAAGTCCTACGAACCCTTTCCAATGGAATATGCTAATCAAGAGACGCACGATGAGGGTTAATCCTTAGTGATCTGCGCCGACGAAATATGGATCACAAGGACCCATACGTGGAGCAAGATACACCGCCTCGGCGGTGTTCTCCTCCCTACAAGCGTGTCCATGTTGCATATAATCAAATATGCAACCCACCACGCGACTCATTAATTAACACACCCAAAGTACTCAACTAAGAGAGGTCCCATATCCTCTAGTGTGGTTAGCACGACCGAATGCTCGGATAATGATACTCACAAGTAGTTCGGTCCTTAATTGACCCGGGCACCATTCCAATCACACCCAAAAGATCACACCATCTTACCATTGTGCCCAAGTCTAAATTGTTTTCATTTTCAGTTTTAGTTTTGCAATTTAGACAAAGCACAAGGCTGAAACATACACATAGTAATAGTTTGTGTGATCAAAGTTACCGACGAGTCGATAACTACCCATTTCTACCGATAGCTAAGCATGGCTAAGCATAAAGACACGCAAACTACTAAGTGACAAGGGTCCATCCAGCGAACCCAAATTCACAGCAAGTAACCTAGGCTTCAGTGGTAGAGGAATGAACATTTCCTACTGATAATGCATCTAGTAGGCCAACTACCGACAATAGTTTAAAACAACATAGCAATGCATACATAGAATTTGCAAACAATATATTAGACTTTGAAAATAGTAGGAACAATATGATCAAATGAATGCTACATCCGCTTGCTGGTGAAGTGCAGATCGATGGTCTTTGTGGCTCAATATCAAGATTAATAATATTGTCTTGGAACCCTAACGCGAAAAGGCGATAAGCAAATAAGAACGAAGAACACCAAATAAATCCCAACAGCAAAACACATCCAAAACTAATAAAATTTACACTACAGCTAGGGAATGATTTTATAAAGTGACAGGAACAAGAATTATGCAATTTGAACTAAGCATGCAAAAGATATGAGCAAAATGCTCCTTCTCAGCATATAACAACCTAATTAATAATTAATACTGTTCATGGCGAAATTTTCTAGAATGACCTAGGGTCTGAATTTTTATAGTAGGTATATTATGACATCCTAATAACAGAAAAGTTGGATTTACTAATTTTGGGGTTATACATAATTACTTATGATTTTTCTAAGTTGTAAATCTAATGCAAGCCATTTTACAGAACTATGAACATGCTCAAAACCTATTTTATATGAAAGTATACTAACAGATGGATTTAACAAAATTGATTTTGCACAAATTGGATTTATACAGAAAAAGATATGCATTTTTCAAGGTTAAAACTATTTCTGGAATATTCAAAATGACAGAAATCAAGTTATTCCTACTTACACAATTTTCTGCTACTGCAACATGCTAAAATCCATTTTTATAATAAACTAAAGTGATAACACAATTTATTACAGTTGGAAATATCTAAAAAGCAGTTAAAATGATTTAGTTATGAGTTTCTAAAGTTTTTACATCATTTTCAGTTGTTAAACAAATACTTACCGAAATACAGAACAACCCACATAAAAGAAAACGACGTGGACAACTCCCAACCCTTGATCTAAAATCCTACGGCTCACGCGCGCCAAAAACAGCGCACGCGCGCGAACTCAATCGGAGCCCACCGTTGGATCACAATCCAACGGCTCACACGAGTGTATGCATCCGGACGGTGCGGTTGCTTGGGCCAATCCCACCGCAGATCCGCAGATGGGCGGTCGAGCGCACCAACGGTCGGAAGGTCCAATTGCACACACGATCTCACCGCTGATCTCAAGATCGACGGCCGAGAATGATCAAGGCATCCGGAGGGTCCGACGCACACAGAGATCTGGGCCGCAGATCTAGAAACGAACGGTGGCTAAAGATCGAAGTTCAAAAAGAGGTACTGACATGTGGGACCGCATGTCAGTGACTCCGAGTCATGACCGCAACGTTTTAACCCACGTGCACAGCGCACTGGGCCCACATGTCAACGACTGAGAGTGGCGGTTAGGACAGGATTAAAGATCCTAATGATTAACATTAACTAGGCACTAATGATACGAGATTTGATTTTAATCCCTCGCCCACAAGTCACGACAAAGGAGATTTGAGCGAGGATTAACATGCCGACACATTTATTAACCAATGATTAACATTAATGATGTCGGAACAGTGCGGGATTGAACCAGAGAGTGATTTAAGGATATTGGGCCCACTGGTCAGTGGCTCAACGACAATGATTAAGACATAATTAATAACTAATGATTAGCAATTAATGTGTCCTAATCAATTGACGAAAACGGGAGCTCTGTGCCGGCAAAACCCGAGCGGTTTCAACGGCGAATCGCCGGCGACACTGGCCGCGGCGGCGCCCACCAAGAACCAAAATGGATTCGCAATAGCACTACGAACCTAAAGGTGGCCTTCTCGCCGGCGGCGAAGGACTAGAACGCCGGCTAGCCGGAAAATGAAAACAGAGCTTCTTCGCAAAACATGAAAATAGCGAAAGCTCCGCTGCAAGCCTAGGATGCGGGTGCCAAAGCTTCTAAGGACTAATAAGAAGCTACCTTAGTGACAAGAAGCTTCAAAGATGGCCGGAGTTGCTTGATCACAGTGAAAGCTCGCCGGACTTGGAGAAGAAAAATTGAAAACGACACCCTGAGCCAAATGAGTGATACCAAAGCATCAATATAGCTTCATAATGATTCACAGAAGCCACATGAGCAAGTAATTGGAAAATGGAGCACTCACCTGAGCTGAGGAAGAAGATGACCAATTTCGGCCGAATTTGAACAAACCCCAAATTGGACAATTCCTGAGAATCAAATCCAAAATTAAGTGAGGGGAAATGTTCAAGGAAGTAAATAGATAAGGTTAGGGCAAAGAAACGTGAAGGAGGACCACTGGAACACCAAGAACATCAATGGAGGTCCACGGGTCAACAATGGCAGTTTGCCATTTTAGAGGTGTTAAGCTCCAATATTGAGAATGAAGCTTGATGGTGGTCTAAAGAGATACCAGGAAGCATTGAGAGTGCTTATAAAGCCATGAAAGCATTAGGGTTTGCACCACTCTTCTTTCGGGCGGCAAAACACAAAGCACAAGATGCGGCCGACAAGGAAAAAGAGGTGAAGACGTGCTCTAGGGCATGGCCTGGCTCAGAGTACCTCCCATACCCCTAAACGTCGACTAGGGTGGCTTTAGGGAGCAAGAAATGACACTGCCATTACTCCCCTACGGTTGCTCGTGACGGCGGAGGTAGAAGACGACCTGCGAAAAGGCTCGGTGATTCTCAGCCGTTGGATGAGACACGGACGGCTGAGATAGTGCCACGCCTACGGGCTTTAAAACACAACGGAGAGATTGCGAGCCCTACGATTAGAAACGAACGGCTCAGATTGCTCCACGTTGCAAACTCAATTTACAACGAAGGCACACGCGAGCGTTGGATCCTAATCCAACGGCCCAGATTCAAAAATGCAACCGGAGGGTCCGAAGGGTTCGGGAAATCTCAACGGTTGGATGGAGATCTAACGGTTGGCATTCGCGCAAGCAACCGGAAGGTCCGAAGGGTTACACGCGCGCGGGCCGTGCGATTTAGATCCAAAGGCTGAGATCGATCGCGGGATTTTCAAACGGGCGCGGTGCGGTTAGTTGACTGGACCAAGTCACTTGGCTCGAGCCCAGTCCGACTCGAACCAAGTATGATGAAACCAAGTTTGACTTTGAAATAAGAACAGAGACTTTGAATGATTTATTTGAGGTAGCAAATTAACTCCAAAAAATTATAAAATTTTTACAAGAGCTTGCTAACCCAGATATTAACCTTGTGTAAAATTTTGAGAGGTTTTTATCTGTGAATAAATCTCCAAAAATTCTGCAAGGCTCTGTTTTAATGTTTGGTGAGAGTCAAACAGTTTGATCGCCTCTAAAATATTCAAACAATTTCTAAAAATTGTGAAATTTTTTAGAGGGTCACATACCATCCCAAGAACTTAGGAAAAATATTTCCAGATGATGATCAAAAGATTTGACAAGATTGTTTTTTTTTTTGGAATAACAAGATTTGGATCAACTAGACTTGTGACAATGTATTTCCATAATCCCTTGTACAAGATTTGTTTGGCACAACAGGAAATACATGATGTAAGAAAAAGTTTTAAATTCTACTGATTTTCTTACATTTGAAACACAAGCCTAAAGTTGGGATGTTACATTTAGCATGTTTTGCACTTTTGCCGTATTTATTAGTGTTGCCCAACTCCGGCTCGCCGCTGGTACAGGCTGGCTCCGCCGTCGAGAATGCCACCCAAAGGTGCGCAATACTGTTGCGAAGCTATTGCGGGTCTTGGTCGGCTCCGCCGTGGCGTGTAATGCCGGTGAGCCGCCGGACAAGGTCGCTGGACGAGCGTCCCGTTGTCGTACACGGATACGCACTGTAGCTGGGAAGTTAGGAGTTAAATGGTAATCATTATCCTTTAAATGATGTCCTGACAGTAGTCATTAAGTCACTTACATATGGGCCCCACCCCCTTTTAGTTGTACCACAGTGGACCTCCTTCATAGCCATTTTGCAAAGACAACCTCAGGAACTCCCTAGGGGTTGTTTCTGCAATAGACCACCCCGCAGGACCTCTCTTTTGCTGTTATCTTGGCCGTCTAGACCTCCCTGGGTTCATCTGGACCGTCCAGGACCTCTTAGGACCTCCTCTGGACCGTCCAGGACCTCTTGGAGTTCATCTGGACCGTCCAGGACCTCTTGAGACCTCCTATGGACCGTCCAAGACCTCTTAGAGTTTATCTCAGCCATCCAGGACCTCCTAGGTCTTATCCCAACCGTTAGGACCTCCCTAAAGTACATCTCAGCCGTCTAAGAACTTTTCTGTTCCAATCATAACCCGCAGGACCTCCCTGTGGTTGTTTTGCGATAACATCCCTCAGGATCTCCTAGCGGCTTTTCTTTCCAGGACTACCCCCAGGACCACCCCTCGACCGTTTTGCTCAGACACCCTCTGCTCGTAGGTAACAGACCACCCCAAAGACCTCTTTCGCAGTCATCTTACAAAAACAACCCTAAAAGACCCCCCCTCTGGTCTAATTATACACTAGAAGCTGTATCAAAATTAATAAATGCAAAGCTTGTTCATTCCAACTCCAAAGGCAGTGAAACCAACTTTGATAATTTCCATTTTCAATGAATTTTATTTTAAGATAGGTTTCACACTGGTCTCTGTAACAGAGAAGGTAGTTTCAGAAAATCCTCTATTAACTGCATTATTTTTACAATAGGAAAAGCTCATAACTTTGAAAATGCATAACTAATTCATAAAAACTCCAAATGAGATGAACCAAATTATTTTGAGCTTATATTGTTATCCTCTATTTATCTATGTAATCCTTGTAACCACCACTAATCTGCAAATTTTCACCAAATAATTAAAATCAGTGAATAGTGACAGATTGTAATTAAATTGGAATTTCCAGCAAACTGAAATTCAAACTGCCATAACTTTCACATACTAAATCCGAATGGAATAATTTTTCTACCTAAATTCATCTAAAATCATGACTTAGCTGCTGTAGAAAAATCATGCATTTTTGAGCATCTTAATGTTTGTGGTATTTCTCGGTGTTTATATCAGTCTTATTTCTTTAGATTCTGAAGTTATCGATATTGACTCCTACGCTACTGAGAGTGAACAACTACTCTTCCAGCAAGGCAAGCATGATTTGAACTTTCTTCTTGCATCATATTGATCCTAGTTTTATACATTAGTTTTTGAAATGCAATGATATTGCTTACATGCTATTTTCGGTATATCATTATGTTATGAGTAGTTATGTCCTATACTTGCTGGTTATCCTTGATATCTTCCATACACATATGCCTAAGGTAGATGCTTGTGATGATATGGTTGTTGCGTGTGAATGCTTAGCCATTGCGGGTCTAGATAACGCAATAGATCAATTGGCAGGAGTAGCTCGTCAATTGTGGAAACACACAACAACTCTTAATTTTCTTTGTGTCCAGATCATTATATCTGGTTGTTGGTCAAAAATTTGGTTATGTTAAAATGGTTTTAGGTCTGGACAAGTGGTAGTAATTGTGGGTGATGTTATGCACAAGTTTGGGTATGTGGTGGTCTTGTCTGAACCCTTTAAGGACCGAGCCTTGAACTTTTAGTCCAAGTAACAAGCGTGATACCACATGCGGTATATAGGTGCCATCTGGTTAAGTAAGGGGAAGGTTTTATTGGGTTAGACCGCAGGTGGTGCAAAGACATAGGGACCGTGAAATCTATATGTTCCTCGGGAACCCAGTGTAATATATACTGTGAATAATGACCACGATTACCTATGTTGCTCACAACAACATACTAACTACCTTACACTAGCCCCTCCCATGCAACGTGTGTGCCCGCTTAACATTTGCTACACCACTAGCTTCCTCTTGTCCAGATCAATTGAAATATAAAATTCACTTCTGGTGTAAGTAAACTGGTCAAAGAGTTTAAAATAACTGAAATCCATTTGTAGTTCCCATGTTTGACAAGATAATCTTGTCAAACTCTAAAGTTACCTAGACTGCATGGCTAAGCAAACTCTGAAAATAAATCTTGTAGTATACAGTACTACTCTAGGTTTGAGTGTATGATCACAATTAAGATAATCCACAATGTTAGGTCATAACTAACTACTAACAGATCACAATTGTATTTTCAGAAAAGTAGCATGCAACAGTTATCACTGTATTTGGAAACTCTATTGTATAAAACTTTGGGATCAACATGGTGCAAAGAGGATGCTTGCCTTGATAATAATATACTTCTTGTGCAGGCTCTGGTTGCTCAGAAATAGATTCAAACACCTCAGAAGAACCAGATTCTAAAAGAGACAATAAAATCCAATAAATACCAAAGTTGACAACAAGTACAGGATGAAAGAAAAATGTATGATCAATATGGAAATGCATGTTTAACAGCATGCTTAAGTTATACCTACCCCAATAAATATAATAACCCATTTTACCATTTACTGCCTTTAAATGACAGAAACTAGAGTTTAGGTCAAAGTTTCATCTTTCAGATTTTGAAAAGAAATGAAAACAGGGCAGACCGCAGATTTCGGGTTAACTGAAAATAGATTAAGTAAAAGATTCTAAATTGAAACTTAGTCTGATTTTTAGGGTAAATAATACCTCAGGCTAACCCTACTCTAACCCTAATCGGTCAAGTTACAAAAATTGACAGAATTTCAAAAGATGTCGGTTTAACCGACAATAGAGGACAGAGGTAGCTCTTTGAGACAAAGCTAAATAGATGACAACAAGAATCAAAAGAACCACTGCTTATGCTACTAGGGTTCAACTCAGACCTAACCAGGATGATAAGTGGACAGAAGAAACCCTAGAACTTGAAAACGATATGAAAGACCGAAAAGTTATAAAAACAACTTTTCAGTTTAAAGAAGGTTGGAGCTGCTTATGTACAAGTGAAAGATTTAGGTAAGCTACAGAGGTTCTTAGTGTACTTAAGATGACTAGAACTAGGGCCTTTGCTTACCAGGATATGAGAAACACCGAAAGTTCTAAAAACCGACTCTGATCAGCAGAGGGAAAAACCTTCGGTTTCAACCTACAAAAGTGTTGGAAATATGCCCTAGAGGCAATCATAGAGATGATTGTATTTCATTATGTTCATAACTTTTGATAATATGTTATCTTGTTCCTTGAATGAATCATCAGTTATATAGATCAATGAGTATGTGACTTGTTGGTGAAACTCTTTATCTTATATGATGTCGTTCTAAAAGTATCCCTAGTCGAATGTCACTGGTCGGAACACCAGTGACTCCACGACTAGTACATGTATTGATTGATGACCATGTTTCACCGGTCATGGATATAGAGATATCGAATCAATAATGTGGACACATGTTAGAGAACATAGTGTTGGATAAGATCCACCTTGAGACACTATTGAGATTGTTATGATTCTATGTGTCGTTAGTTGGTCTCAAGCAATGATGATGTATAATCCTTAGACCTGAGATCAGCATGGTTTCCTACATGCGTAATAGCACTCTTAGGGGTTGCCAAACGCTACTCCGTAACTGGGTAGTTATAAAGGTAGCTTTTGGGTATGCTATGAAACATGTGGAGGAATGTGACTGATCGGATATGAGATTTGCCCCTCCTAACATAACGGGAGAGATGTCTCTGGGCCCCTCGTTGTAGTCGAATAAAGAAAGTGCATGGCCATGCCACTAGTGGTCGAAGTGTCGACCACACGAAGTTATTCGACACTTGATCGAGAAAGTATTGAACAGTCCATGGATGACATATTATCTCACCTGGAGTTCAACCAGATGTCATGAGGCAAAGGGAGAATACATAAGCAGGTCGTTCAGTTGCCGAGGTCGTAGACTGGTCGAAGTCGTATGGAGATACGACCTAGTCGAAGACTACTCGGACATAATCACCAACTGGTCGTAAGGAGTTGCAAGCGGTCGTGAGTTAGATACTAATCGGTCGTAAGGAGTTACGAATCGTTGTGGCGATTATGAATCGTCGTGACTAAGTACGAGCCGGTCGTAAGTGATAAGGACACGTCGTAGATCATATTGCATTAAGGTTCGTCCGATATATTCGTGTGTGTTCGGGAATCGTTATGTGTCGCTAGGTACCTCTAACGACTCGTGATCGGAAAGAGTTTCCAGTCACAACCGATTACACACGAACCTATAGGGTCACACACTTAAAGGGCAAGGATTTGATTTGGATGGAGATCCAATTCTTATAGGCCACGAGTTCCTAATGGGCCTTCGTTCGAACCCATTATGGATGCCTATATTTAGAGAGGTGGTGGCATGGGGTGAAGTGATCGATCGGAAAATCCGAAACCCTAATAGCCACGCTCTCTCAACCACGCCGTCGGCGCTAGCACTCTGCGCGTGGTGTCCCCGCCCGCACGTGTGGATACCTTGGAGGTGTTGTTGCGTTAAGCATCGGCACTAAGGACGATCCGCAACTCACGACGACCTCAGGAGCTGGAGGAGAACTTGCAACGTTCGTCGGAGTAGGAGGAGAAGACGCGCAGCAAGTACGACTACGAATGCATCAACTCGCTACATCGACTCTACTTCCGCTACGAGTTGGCGCGTCTAGTGGTAATCCCGTGATCTATTACTTGCGGTGGTTCCTTGGTTGCGCGGTGAAAATTTTTGTTTGCGCTATCGTAGCCTTGCCGCGATCCTTCAAAAAGATGCTAAGCTTATATCACAAAGTGAAACAAGCAGCTATGATGGATAAGCAAAAGGGTAGGAGCATGAAACTCCACTGGAACGACAATGGAAGATGATAAGCTTCTTTCGGTCAACAATGGCAGCAGAAAAAAGCTAGGGTATATATATAGATGTTGAGCTACAGGGCAAAAGGGAAGTGTCTAGAGCTGATGAGGTGTCCAATTAGGGCTAAATATCCAAATAATAATCGTATTATCTTTGGATAATGCCTCTACTCCGGTCACAGAGCCGGCGACGACGCACAGAGGCAAGGAGGAAGAAATACAACTCCCTAACATGTGGGCCCCGCTGTCAGCCGCAGTCAGGCGCGCCTCCTAAAACGCGAAAGAACATCGACCGTCCGATTAGAAATGGGCGGCTACGATGAACCCAGGGTTTAAAAGAATTTAATCGATATCAATTAATATGGGCCGTGCGATCTCAATTGGACGATTGAGATTTAAATAGAGCCCTACTAGAGTCCGGAGGTTAGGTTCAAAAAGGAGCGTTGGATTAGAATCCAACGATCGATCTAAAAGGATACACGTCACTTTTAAAAAGGGATGACGTGGTACCGTCAGATTGGCTTTCTACGGTCAAGATTGAAAAAGAACCGGAGTGGTCCGAATGTTATCTCAATAGGGACCCTACGATTGAAATCCAACGGTCCATTAAAACTAAGCCCCAAATGCACGCGGTCAAAAAGGTGCACCGTAGGATTTGAATCCGACGGCCAAAGACGATTGCGCGCCTTTAAGTTCAAAACAAAAAGGGCGGTGCGGTTGGATCTAATATCGATGGTGGAGATCAAAAGGGGATCCAGAATTGTCCGATTGTTATCGCGCCTCTCGGTCGCTCGTTCAAGATCCAAGGGTGGAGATTGCTTTGCATACGTGGACAGCCCACGTGACGCCGCAACCCCGCCCGTTCGATTGGAAATCAACGGCTCACAGCACGCGAAGGATTGGGCTCGCGCCCGAGCGTGACTGAACCGGACCAAATGCACCGGTTGGACCCAACCTCATGGGGTTTGAGTCGCTACTGTGCTAGGGTCTGGGTTTAGAACGGAATAGTTGACCAGACCCTATTCAAATATTTAAAAGTTTGACTGGGCTTTAGAAATAGCAAATAAATTTGTAAAATCATGAAATTTTGACAGGAGGCTACTGGGATGATATATTTCCCAAATAAATTTCTAAAACCTCTGTTTCACTTTTGAAACTTCAAAAATAATTTCCATAACCCAAATAGGTTTATTTAAAGTCAAATATTTTTCTCCAAGACGAAATAATTTCTAAAAATTCAACGAAATTATTTCTGGGCAAGATAATTTATCTAGACTTCGATAAAAATACTTCCCAGTAATAATACAAGCTCTAACTTGTATTTCCTTGGAAACTTCGAATAGGTTTTGGATTTTGGCTGGAAAAGGAAAGTTTTCATTTGCAACATAATGCCCAATCTGTAAAAATGAACAGTGATGCTATGAACAGCACCTCATTACTGTTCAGAAAATATTTTATTACTGTTCATAAAATTGGGGCTGTTACAAACCTACCCCCCTTAAGAAAATCTCGTCCCCAAGATTTCAGAAAAGATAGAAGTTGAGAGAAAGTGAGATTGAAATGATTTTTATGGAAATCCACATCTGGTGTCTTTATTTCCTTCAAGGATAGTAAAGAAAGATTTTACATAATAACATAGTGTTATTATTACATCTTCTTTTACATTGATTTGTTTAACCTTGCCTTTCCTGACTCAAAGGCATGTTCTAAACAACCAAAAAGATGGGGGTGCTCAATCTGCAGTGGCTTCATCCTCAGAATGATTAGCCCACTGAATTTTCAAGAACTTGACAGTGCGATTTCTTGTCTTGCGTTCCATTTCGTCAAGGATACACACTGGTTGCTCTTGATAGGAAAGGTCAGGTTGAAGATTAAGATGCTCATAAGCAGTTGCCTCAATAGGAACACGAAGGCATTTCTTCAATTGAGACACATAAAAAGTATCATGCACTGCTGAGAGGGATTCAGGTAGTTCCAATTGGTAAGCCATAGCCCCTCGTTTTGCAATAATTCGGAAGGGTCCGATATAACGAGGTGCTAGCTTTCCTTTCACCTGAAAACGATAAGTGCCCTTCATCGGTGATACTTTAAGATAGACATGATCATCTACCTCAAAGCTTAATTCACGACGACGATGGTCAGCATAGCTCTTCGGCGAGGTATGCGGTTTTCAAACGATCTCGAATCAGGCGAACTTGCTCTTCTGCTTCTATCACCAAGTCGGGACCATAGAATGACCTTTCACCAGATTCGGACCAATTCAATGGAGTCCTACAAGCTCTTCCATACAAAGCTTCAAAAGGTGACATTTGAATACTTGCTTGGTAGCTGTTATTGTAGGAAAACTCCACATATGGCAAAGATTTCTCCCAGTCTTTGCCATAGGATAGCACATAGGCTCGAAGAAGATCTTCCATTACTTGATTCACTCTCTCAGTTTGACCATTAGTTTGAGGATGATACGCAGTACTGAAAGAAAGTTCAGTCCCCATAGCCTGATGAAGACAATTCAAAAATGGGAAGTGAACTGAGGGCCACGGTCAGAAACAATGACCTTGGGAACACCGTGAAGACAAACAATCTTAGCAATATAAAGCTCTGCTAGTTGCTTGCCACCGAAGATGGTTTTGACAGGAATAAAATGAGCCACCTTCGTTAAACGGTCAATGATTACCCAAATGGCATCGGATCCATTCGGAGTCTTTGGAAGACCGGTAACAAAATCCATACCGATCTCTTCCCACTTCCATTGGGGAATAGGTAAAGGTTGAAGGGTACCAGCTGGCTTTAGATGCTCATCTTTAACTCTTTGGCAAATATCACATTCAGCAACATACTGAGCAACCTGCCTTTTCATTTGACTCCACCAAAATGTCTTCTTCAAATCTTGATACATCTTGGTACTCCTAGGATGTAAAGAAAACTTGGAGTTATGAGCCTCTTTAAGAATTAGATCCTTCAGTTGAGGATCTGCAGGCACTACCAAACGATTGCGATACCGAAGGGCACCGCGGTCATCTTCAGAGAACTCGTTGGTTTTACCCGCCTTAAAATTTTCCTTGATCTCAGCTACCTCGGCATCAGTTTTCTGGGCCTCCAGAATTCCAGCTTCTAACGTGGGCTCCACTTCTAAGGCCGCGAGAAGACCTTCTCCCACCATTTCAAGACTTAGGCGCTGAAGATGTGCACACAAGTTCTTAGTCATAGGCACAGATGATATGCAGTGGCACTGTGACTTTCTACTCAAAGCATCAGCCACAACATTGGCCTTGCCTGGATGATAATGAATACCCATATCATAGTCCTTGATCAATTCAAGCCATCGTCTCTGTCTCATATTCAAATCAGCTTGAGTGAATATGTACTTTAGACTTTTATGATCAGTATAGATTTCACAACGATTACCGAGAAGGTAATGTCACCAAATCTTCAATGCATGGACTACGGCAACCAATTCCAAATCATGAGTAGGATAATTAACTTCATGAGGTCGCAGCTGCCGAGATGCATATGCCACAACTCGGCCTTCTTGCATAAGCACACAACCAAGCCCATGGCGGGATGCATCACAATAAATATCGAAATTCTTATGAATATCCGGGAGGGTGAGAACTGGAGCTTTAGTCAAGAGAGTTCTCAAAAGCCGAAAACTCTCCTCACACTTAGCTGACCATTCGAATTTCTTCTCCTTCTTCAAAAGCTGAGTCAGAGGTCTTGCAATTTTGGAGAAATTTTCAATGAACCTACAGTAATAACCCGCAAGTCCAAGAAAACTTCGAATATAGGAACATTCTTGGGCTGTTTCCAATCCAGTACATCTTGTACCTTGCCTGGATCAACAACAATACCTCCTTCAGATAACACATGTTCCAAAAATGCAACCTGCTTGAGCCAGAAGGCACACTTGCTAAACTTAGCATATAATCGATGCTTACGAAGTGTTTCTAGTACAAGCCTTAAATGTTGCTCATGGTCTTTGTCAGACTTGGAATAAATGAGAATGTCGTCAATGAACACGACAACGAACTTATCCAAGAAATCCATGAACACTGAATTCATAAGATTCATAAAATAAGTTGGAGCATTGGTTAGACCAAAGGACATGACAGTATACTCGTACAACCCGCAACGAGTAGAGAAAGCTGTTTTTGGGATATCCTCAGCTCGAACCTTGATTTGATGATAGCCCGATCGTAAATCAATTTTTGAAAAGACTCGGCCTCCAACTAACTGATCAAAAAGATCATCAATCCGAGGTAAAGGATACTTGTTTTTGATGGTGACCTCATTTAACGGACGGTAGTCCACACACATCCGCAAAGTATGATCTTTCTTTTTGACAAAAATTGTCGGGCATCCCCAAGGTGAGGAACTCGGTCTAATAAATCCTTTGTCAAGCAATTCTCCGAGTTGTTTCTTTAATTCAACCAGCTCATTGAGAGGCATTCGATAAGGACTTCTGGATATAGGAGTAGTTCCAGGAACTAGGTCAATTACGAATTCCACTTCCCGATCTGGTGGCATTCCGGGAAGGTCTCCAGGAAAGACATCAACATACACACAAACAATTGGTATTGACTCCAAGGAAGGAGTGACATCAACTTGGTGAGCACAAAGATGAGAACCCACGGTCCTGGGTTGAAAAACGACTAAGGTGCCGCTTTCATTAGTTAAAGAAATGGATCTTTGAGCACAATTAATTTGCCCAAGATTCCTGGATAACCAATCCATTCCTAGGATAACATCCAACCCTTTAGAATCTATCACAATCAAATCCGCCCAAAAGTCTACCCCTTTAATATTTATATTGACATTATGGCAGACTTGATCAGTCATAAAGACTGATCCAGGTGAGTGGATAATATGGGGTGGACGAAGATGATGCACGACTAACTGATGTTGAGCAACAAACTGTCTACTAACAAAAGAATGTAATGCTCCAGAATCAAATAAAACGGTAGCAGTGCTGAAATGAACTAGGAGCATACCAAGGACGACTTCAGGAGTGTTAACTGCTTCCTCGGAAGATGTCGATTCACGTGGCCTCGGACTGGAACTGGGTCAGTCTTGACCACGGTCGAAGGAGGTGGTGCAGGACGCACTACGGTTGGAGAAGGCTGAATAGGTGGTATCCCACGTGCTTTGGCATAACATTGGTTGGCGAAATGCCCTGGACGTCCACAGTGATAACAAATCACTCCCGGCCTAACATTAACAACCGCAGGAGGCCGGTTTCCATTAGGCCTCGGCTGAGTAGTGGGAGGAGATGGACGAGGTGCAAATACTGCCGGCCTTGGCGAAAATGGAGCTGATGCTCGCGGAGGTCGGGGCAACCACATGCGAGGCCTTGGCGAACCGCCACTAGGAACAAACTGAGAAGTTCTCTGTCGCTTGCGTGACTCCTCCAAAGCCTTGCTCTTGCTTTCAGCAACAATGGCTTTGTTGACAAGATGAGAAAAATTTCTGAAGTCATGCAAAGCTACAACCATCTGCAATTCTTCAGACAGTCCATTCAAGAATCGGTTTCGACGACGAAGGTCAGTCGAAACATCATCAGGAGCATATCTGGCAAGGAAGTTGAATTCATGCAGATACTCAGTCACAGTCTTTTGTCCTTGCTTAAAGGCGAGAAATTCTTGCTGCTTGATCATCATGACTCCCTCAGGAATATGGGCTTCACAAAATGCCGCCATGAACTCATCCCAAGTAGGGACGTGTCCAGCAGGTTGAATGGCAAGAAGATTATCCCACCATATGCTAGCCGCCCCATCCAATTTGTAACTAGCAAAAAGAACTTTCTCCCTATCAGAACATTGGGAAATCAACAACTTCTTCTCGATAGTTCGAAGCCAGTCTTCAGCTTCCATTGGATCTTGAGAGCTGGAGAACACTGGCGGGTTGGTCCGCTGAAATTCAGCAAGACTTCCCTGCACATGATGACCTCCTGCTCTGACAGCTGGCGTGGTAGTGGAAGAAGTATTGCGCGCAATCTGCTCCAAAATGCGCGTTTGGTCCATTCTGTTGCGCTCAATTTGCATGAGCACATCAGCCATAGTAGGTGGTGGAGGAAGCTCCTCTTCCTGGGGACCACTTTGTGGACCTTGATAACAAGAAGGTTCAGCTTGCTCTCCCTGAGAGTGGGGGCGTTGGAGTTGAAAGACCCCTCCCTTGTTGTGTTTGCAATCGAGTAGTGGGTCCTGTCATCTTGTTACCACACCATGGTCAACAACATAACAAGGATATACTCGAGCAAGCACAAACAAGGTTATCAATAGAAAAGAAATAAACACTATATTTACACATGCATTATGTGATGACATGCATCCGAATCAACAGCCAAATCATAAAACCCACATGTACAACAAAAAGGGACTCGGAACCGTCCCATATATAAGTCGGTTACCATGTTCATAATACAAACCAAAAGCATGACTTACATATTCTTTACAAAGTACCTCTACCCTATTACATTTATTTAAGGGCAACTACTAGACGATAAAACACCTATCCACGAGGGTTCATCGTCGAGGTGCTAGCATAAAGGTCACGGTTAAAGTTCACCGGAAACTCATTCAGAAGATGAGCTCCAGGGGAACCCGTGTCAATAGGATCCAAAGGACTAATGAGCCGCCTCGGAGATCCTAGTAGTGGTTGATGACCTCCAGGAGGTGCAGTCCGCAGGGTACGAGGAAAACCTGCAGTCATCCGGGCTTGACACACTTGTCCATAGACAAGGATACACCCGGCCACAACTGGAAGTCGATAAACTGGTGGTGCCGCAGCAGTGGGAGAGACCTCGTTGTCACCATAAAGCACATTGCGAGGAACGCGGTTCATGTTGACTCCAAGTCTCAGGTACTCCTGGGCCTCGTTAAGACGATGCCGAGTTTCCCACAACTCCCTCACAAGGCAGCGATGGATCTGGTCCATGATGCGGACCATCCTCGCCAACAGCCGCACCTGAGGGTCTTCCCCAAACTGTATATCATCAAACATGCTCACTTCCGCACTAGGACCTTGCTTCGGGAAGTGATCATAGGGTGGTTGAGACAACTCCGTCAAATCATGACGAAGGAGGCTCATCATCCTACTAGCAGCTTCCTGAACAGCCATAGACTCAGAAGTGGCAAGTGCTTGGACACAGTATGGGACACTGCCTGCCACCTGCCTAGCAATGATGTTGATGAAGGCACGGTACTCCTCCATCCCAGGTCCTCGATCTCTTCGATAAATGGCATACTCCGGCTGATAAGTGAAATTAGCTCGCCACATCATGTCCTGTAGCAAAGCCGGAAATCCATCCACACCTTCAGCTCGGGTTTCCTTGACCAAGTACCACCCGCTCATCTATAGACAAAAAGACAAGGTAAGAAAACAAGTTACTCTTGAAAAACCAACAGAAAGTTGGGACAAGAGTTGATACTAGGAAAGATAAGAAATAAAAGATGTCATACTTAAACTTTCAAAATAATATTACTGACTTGAAAATAATTTTCTCAGAAGATTTTTAATTACTTCGGCCATGCTATTTCTAACCTACAGGCAACGTATGCTCTGATACCAACGCTGTGGACGCCCCGACATATTGGAAATGTACTTAATTAAAGTTATACTGTAGCACAATTCTTAATTAAGGAACAGTGCTGCTCCTTTATTAAAGATCATGCTAGAAGCATAAATTTAATAAGTAACAAACCCAATATTTAGGCATCCCGGATATATGTCTCACAATGGTTCCCAGGATCAGTGACCATTGCACATATATCCTTAAACAACATTGCATCACACACATACAAGTCATACATTTACATAATTAAACATAAGCTTACAATTTTCGGTTTAGTGCTACAATATCAAGTGACTTGGTCACCACAAAAGACTGACAACGGAAGCAAAATAAAACGACAAATCCACCAATGGCCCCATCCACCCGCAGGCGATTGCGTGGAGGAAAGAAATAGCTTTACTCGTTAGCGTCACCCTGATCGGCGCTAACGGGCACTTCATAAAGATAACCATCCTCACCTGCAACAATAGGTTATAGCACCTTGAGTATGGAAGGTACTCAGCAAGACTTACACAAACTAATAAAAGAAAGTGTTTGTTAGAACCTATACAAAGGATTTAGATTTGTACATGCATAAGGTCACAACAGGAAGGCATAATAGTTCAACTTTGCATAAAGCAATACATCTTAACCTACAATTGCTAGGTTTTGATAAAGCAATTTAATAAATCAAAGTTGGATTAAAACAGTAAGTAAATAAAAGTAAATGTAAACAATACAATGCATGAATTCCCTCATGCAGAACCAGAAACCAAAATAAAAGTTTAAATCAAAACTCTATACAGGTGACATCAACTCAAGTTATCGTCCATGACCATGGACACGGCTATTCGAATAGTTTGATACCCTGCAGGGGTGTACAACTTTACCCACACGACTTAGTAAGCTCGTTGCCTTCGGATGCCTCCGAATGATGACATACTTCGTTTGGTATGCCGACCGGGGAAACTAAGATTTGGTATTTTTCAACAAGTTGACACTATTGAGTTGGATACCCATGTGTGAACTGATCTCGCTTAAACAACGACTGATATCATCTGCTTAACCGGGGCACACATGTTGTGTCAGGAATGCCGACCCAAACAAAAGAAATACGAACTGGGTTCGCTACCCATATTAGATTACAATCGGCATCTTTAAGGTACGTACATGCGATGGAACACAAATACACCCTCACCCTCCTAAGAACATCTGATATCGATATAAAACTCACATGGCATAAAACGATCAAGACCTAAGCATCTATGCCATACAAGATCAATACACATATCCTTACTCCCCTGTTTCCAACTCAATAGCATTAACCCTTTACTTAACCAAACAGCGCCCATACACCGCGTGTGGAAGTACGTGGGGGACTTGAATTGAATAGTTAGAGTTCAGTCCTTAATTGGTCCAGACAAGTCCACCACAATTCCCAATCTCGTGCACGAAGGCACCACCACTAGCTTCCTCTTGTCCAGATCAATTGAAATATAAAATTCACTTCTGGTGTAAGTAAACTGGACAAAGAGTTTAAAATAACTGAAATCCATTTGTAGTTCCCATGTTTGACAAGATAATCTTGTCAAACTCTAAAGTTACCTAGACTGCATGGCTAAGCAAACTCTGAAAATAAATCTTGTAGTATACAGTACTACTCTAGGTTTGAGTGTATGATCACAATTAAGATAATCCACAATGTTAGGTCATAACTAACTACTAACAGATCACAATTGTATTTTCAGAAAAGTAGCATGCAACAGTTATCACTGTATTTGGAAACTCTATTGTATAAAACTTTGGGATCAACATGGTGCAAAGAGGATGCTTGCCTTGATAATAATATACTTCTTGTGCAGGCTCTGGTTGCTCAGAAATAGATTCAAACACCTCAGAAGAACCAGATTCTAAAAGAGACAATAAAATCCAATAAATACCAAAGTTGACAACAAGTACAGGATGAAAGAAAAATGTATGATCAATATGGAAATGCATGTTTAACAGCATGCTTAAGTTATACCTACCCCAATAAAGATAATAACCCATTTTACCATTTACTGCCTTTAAATGACAGAAACTAGAGTTTAGGTCAAAGTTTCATCTTTCAGATTTTGAAAAGAAATGAAAACAGGGTAGACTGCAGATTTCGGGTTAACTGAAAATAGATTAAGTAAAAGATTCTAAATTGAAACTTAGTCTGATTTTTAGGGTAAATAATACCTCAGGCTAACCCTACTCTAACCCTAATCGGTCAAGTTACAAAAATTGATAGAATTTCAAAAGATGTCGGTTTAACCGACAATAGAGGACAGAGGTAGCTCTTTGAGACAAAGCTAAATAGATGACAACAAGAATCAAAAGAACCACTGCTTATGCTACTAGGGTTCAACTCAGACCTAACCAGGATGATAAGTGGACAGAAGAAACCCTAGAACTTGAAAACGATATGAAAGACCGAAAAGTTATAAAAACAACTTTTCAGTTTAAAGAAGGTTGGAGCTGCTTATGTACAAGTGAAAGATTTAGGTAAGCTACAGAGGTTCTTAGTGTACTTAAGATGACTAGAACTAGGGCCTTTGCTTACCAGGATATGAGAAACACCGAAAGTTCTGAAAACCGACTCTGATCAGCAGAGGGAAAAACCTTCGGTTTCAACCTACAAAAGATGCTAAACTTATATCACAAAGTGAAACAAGCTGCTATGATGGATAAGCAAAAGGGTAGGAGCCAGAAACTCCACTGGAACGACAATGGAAGATGATAAGCTTCTTTCGGTCAACAATGGCAGCAGCAAAAAGCTAGGGTATATATATAGATGTTAAGCTACAGGGCAAAAGGGAAGTGTCTAGAGCTGATGAGGTGTCCAATTAGGGCTAAATATCCAAATAATAATCGTATTATCTTTGGATAATGCCTCTACTCCGGTCACAGAGCCGACGACGACGCACAGAGGCAAGGAGGAAGAAATACAACTCCACGACATGCGGGCCCCATTGTCACCGCATCCATCGCGCGCCTCTAAACGCGAAGAACATCGACCGTCCGATTAGAAATGGCGCTACGATGAACCTGTGGTTTAAAAGAATTTAATCGATATCAATTAATATGGGTCGTGCGATCTCAATTGGACGATTGAGATTTAAATAGAGCCCCTACCGAGTCCGGAGGATAGATTCAAAAGGAGCGTTGGATTAGAATCCAACGATCGATCTAAAAGGATACACGCCACTTTTAAAGGGATGACGTGGTACCGTCGATTGGCTTTCTACGGTCAAGATTGAAAAGAACCGGAGTGGTCCGAATGTTATCTCAATAGGGACCCTACGATTGAAATCCAACGGTCCATTAAAACTAAGCCCCAAATGCACGCGGTCAAAAGGTGCACCGTGAGATTTGAATCGACGGCCAAAGACGATTGCACGCCTTTAAGTTCAAAACAAAAAGGGCGGTGCAGTTGGATCTAATATCGACGGTGGAGATCAAAAGGGATCCGAATGGTCCGATTGTTATCGCGCCTCTCTGGCCGCTCGTTCAAGATCCAAGGGTGGAGATTGCTTTGCATACGTGGACAACCCACGTGACGCCGCAACCCCGCCCGTTCGATTGGAGATCAACGGCTCACAGCACGCGAAGGATTGGGCTCGCGCCCGAGCGTGACTGAGCCGGACCAAATGCACCGATTGGACCCAACCTCATGGGGTTCGAGTCGCTACTGATGCTAAGTGCGGTTTAGACCAGGAATAGTTGACCGCACCCTATTCAAATATTTAAAAGTTTGACTGGGCTTTAGAAATAGCAAATAAATTTGTAAAATCATGAAATTTTGCCAGGAGGCTACTGGGATGATATATTTCTCAAATAAATTTTGAAAACCACTGTTTCACTTTTAAAACTTAAAAAATAATTTCCATAACCCGAATAGGTTTATTTAAAGTCAAATATTTTTCTCCAAGACAAAATAATCTCTAAAAATTCAACGAAATTATTTCTAGGCAAGATAATTTTTCTATGCTTCGATAAAAATACTTCCCAGTAATAATACAAGCTCTAACTTGTATTTCCTTGGAAACTTCGAATAGGTTTTGGATTTTGGCTGGAAAAGGAAAGTTTTCATTTGCAACATAATGCCCAATCTGTAAAAATTAACAGTGATGCTATGAACAAAGACCTCATTATCGTTCGTAAAATATTTTATTACTGTTCATAAAATTGGGTCATATAATTATCACGTCAGCTAAATGAGGTGACGGTGAAGAGCAAGTATCCTTTGCCCGTATTGATGATCTTTTGATCGGGCTTGACCGAGCACAGGTGTTCTCCAAGATTGACTTGAGATTGGGCTATCATCAAGTCGGGATCGGGCGAGGATATTCCAAAGACGGCTTTTGCTACTCGTTATGGTCTTTACGAGTACACCGTCATGTCTTTTGGTTTGACCAATGCTCTGCTTATTCATGAACCTTATGAACTTCGGTATTCATAGAGTATTTGGATAGGTTTGTGGTAGTATTCATCGATGATATCCTTATCTACTCCAAGAGTGAAGAAGAGCATCTGTGAACATCTTAAGCTTGTGTTGGGCAAGCTGCGTGAGCACTAGCTGTATGCAAAATTCAGCAAGTGTGAGTTCTAGTTGAAGGAAGTGGCATTCTTGGGCCATGTTCTTTCAAGCAGAGGTGTGGTGTGGATCCTAGCAA
This sequence comes from Ampelocalamus luodianensis, assembly GCA_036346255.1. Classification (NCBI taxonomy): domain Eukaryota; kingdom Viridiplantae; phylum Streptophyta; class Magnoliopsida; order Poales; family Poaceae; genus Ampelocalamus; species Ampelocalamus luodianensis. The sequence continues at coordinate 16,415,895 of CM070628.1, forward strand.
GGTCAGTGATGTGCTATCTTGGGGTCAGCCCAAGTCAATCACCGATGTGCGGAGTTTTCTTGGTTTGGCCGGCTACTATCGCCGCTTTATCAAGAATTTCTCCAAGATTGCGAAGCCTATGACCGAATTGCTCAAGAAGGATAAGAAGTTTGAGTGGTCTGCTGCTTGTGATGTGAGTTTTCAGGAACTCAAGAAGCGGTTGACCTCAGCCCCAGTGCTTGTTCTTCCTGATATCCACAAGAGTTTTGATATCTTTTGCGATGCTTCTCGTTAGGGTCTTGGTTGTGTTCTTATGCAGGAGGGCAAGGTAGTGGCCTATGCATCAAGGCAGTTGAGGCCTCATGAACTCAACTATCCTACTCATGACTTGGAGTTAGCTGCTGTCGTTCATGCACTCAAGATTTGGCGGCATTATCTGATTGGTAACCGTTGTGAGGTGTATTCTGACCACAAGAGCTTGAAGTACTTGTTCACCCAGCCAGATCTGAACCTCAAGCAAAGAAGATGGTTGGAGTTGATCATGGACTATGACATGGGCATTCAGTATCATCCGGGCAAGGCCAATGTCGTTGCGGATGCACTCAGTCGGAAAGTGTATTGCAATATGTTAATGCTCCAAGAGCAGCAACCTACCTTTGTCGCGGAATTTCAGCACCTCAATTTGGGTTTGATCGAGCACGGTTCTCTTGCTACCTTGATTGTGCAACCAACCTTGGTGGACCAAATCAAGACTGCACAGCAGACAGATGTTGGTGTGAGCCAAATCAAGCAGAACATCAAGGATGGGACAGCCAAGTGCTTTTCAGAAGATGAGCACGGAGTTGTGTGGTTTGGGCAGCGTCTTGTGGTCCCTAAGGTCATGGAATTGCGGGATTTGATCCTCCGTGAAGCCCATGATTCCCCTTTATCCATTCATCCCGGGGCTACCAAGATGTACCAGGACCTTCGTCAGAGATTCTGGTGGACCCATATGAAGCGCGAGATTGCCAAGTTCATTGCCGAGTGCGACGTGTGCTGTCGTGTGAAGGCCGAGCATCAGTGTCCCGCAGGCCTTCTCCAGCCTTTGCCTGTGCCAGAATGGAAGTGGGATTCTGTTGGCATGGACTTCATCACCGGATTGCCCCGCTCGTCCAAGGGAAACAATGTCATTTGGGTTGTCATTGATAGGTTAACTAAAGTGGCACATTTCCTTCCTGTCAAGACTCAGCTTCGCGTGGGACCTCAAGTAGAACTCTATGTATCGAGGATTGTGAGCTTGCATGGTGTGCCCAAGACGATTATGTCTGATCGGGAAGCGCTGTTTACCTCCCGATTTTGGCATAGTCTACAAGAGACCATGGTGACTCGTCTTACCTTCAGCATGGCCTTTCATCCCCAGATGGATGGTCAGACGGAGAGAGTCAACCAAGTGTTGGAAGATATGCTCCGTGCTTGTGTCCTTTCCTATGGGAAGAAGTGGGAGAAGTGCCTACCATTTGCTGAGTTCTCCTACAACAACAACTATTAGGCCAGTCTTGGCATGTCACCGTTTGAGGCCTTGTATGGGAGGAGATGTAGAACCCCATTGAACTGGTCAGAGACTGGTGAGCGGCAGTTTTCTGGTCCAGATTCGATCAATGAAGCTGAAGGTCAGGTGTAGTTGATCCGCGAGCATTTGCGCACAGCCCAGTCCAGGCAGAAGAGCTATGCGGATCGCCGTCACCGTGAGTTGAACTTTGAGCCCAATGACTTTGTGTATCTCAAAGTCTCACCTTTGAAGGGCCATCAGCGTTTTGGCATCAAGGGTAAGTTGGCTCCTAGATATGTTGGGCCTTATCGCATCATCGAGAGAGTTGGAGCTGTTGCATACAGATTGGAGCTGCCAGCTACACTTGAGGGTGTGCATGATGTGTTTCATGTATCCCACCTTAAAAGTGCCTCCGTGTCCTAACTGAGGAAACTCCGTTGGAGGTTCTCGATGTGCAAGGAGATTTGACCTACCGCGAGCATCCTGTTCGTATTCTCGAGGAATCTGAACGAAGGATAAGGAACCGGGTCATCAAGTTCCTTAAGGTTCAGTGGTCAAACCATTCTGAAGATGAAGCAACTTGGGAGCGGGAAGATCGCCTTCGTGCAGATTATCCATCCTTCTTCTCCTAGCAAACGGAATCTCGGGTCGAGATTCTTGTAAGGGGGGGGAGAGTTGTAACATCCCAAGTTTTAGACTTGTGTTTCAAATTTAAGAAAATGAGGGGAAATTAAAAACTTTTCTTACATCTTGTATTTCCTGTATGCCTGGGCATTTGTTGTAAAGAAGTTATGGGAATACAAAAGTCACAAGTCGTTTTGGCCACATCTTATTCTTCTTAGACATTCTTATTCCATCTTGTGATAATCTCCTGGAAATAATTTTCCTAAATTCTTGGGTTGATGTGTAGCCCCTCTGAAAAATTTCACAATTTTTAGAAATTGTTTGAATATTTTTGGAGGCAAGTCAAACCAATTTAAACCCTGGTCATACCTTGGTCCAGCACCTTGCTGAATTTTTGGAGAAAAATGCACTGCATAAAAACCTCTGAAAATTTTACACAAGGTTGATATCTAAATCAGCAAGCTCCTGTAAAAATTTCAGAATTTTTGGAGTTGTATTGCTACCTCAAATAAATTCTCTAAGTCTCAGCTCAATTTAAAACCCCCAAAACCTAGGGTTCACTGCTCCTCGGGTGCGGACCAGACTCGGGCTCAAGTCAAAACCCAGTCACCCGACTCGGTCGAGCCAGGTCCACAGGTGACTTTGGGTGCGTGCGTTCTGGCCGTTGGATTAAGATCCAACGTCCACGACCTCCCCACCGTTCCTAAGTCTGGGGCGGTCTCGGGTACTCTGGACAGTCCGATTTTGATCGGAGGGCTCGCGACCTCCCCGACCTCCCTCCGCTGTTCTTCTTCTTCCTCCTTCCGCCGTACGCGAGCGTGCGCGTGCGCAGGTGAGCAGGGCGGTGTGTGGTCAGCTTATGGGGCCCGGCAACGGCTCTGAGCCTCGCTTTTGCCCATGTCAGGAACAGTGCTAACCTAACCTTACCTGCCCTCCCCTCGTTTTCTCGCGCGGCAGCACCTTTTGTCCCGTCGCCATTAAGCCTCCGTCCTCGTGCCCCGTTGGACTTCTGGCTACTTGAGCACCTTCGAGGTCCTCCTCTAGCCCCTTCACACTCCCAGTCACCCCAGCTTCCTCTCGTTGTGAGTTGTGCGCAACACCACCGAGTGCCTCTCACCCTGCCATTTTCGATCTTCGGAGCTCTTCACGGCCGGCCGCGTCCAAGTGGATCTCTTGCCCTGTCCTTTACCCCTCCGAGCACCTCTGGTCGTCTTCAAGTTGTGCCCTAATCCCATTTTTGGTTTGCCTCCCCAGGAGCAGCTGGAGTTGGATTCTCAGATTTCACGGCCGTAGGTGGAACTACGGCGTTCCCAACTCCGGTGAGTGTCCCCTGTGCCATTCCTTGCTCCTTGACCACCCTATGGTCATCGCGAAGCTATCCTAACCTTTCTTTTTACCTCTGTTGACTCAGAGCACCTTGTCGCCGTCATCTTCTCCAGCTCCGGTGAACTGCTCCGCCACTGGGTCTCCTCCGCTTTCCCTCGATCCACTCCTGCACTCGGGTAAGTTCACATTGTCCCTTAGAGCTTAAGGTCTAGCTAATTTAGCTCGTGGCGATTGTTTTCGCCGTTCTCGGTTTTTGCCGAAAACTCGTCCTCCGCCCTCCTCCCGCTCGCCGGCGTTCTAGGCTGCTCCGCCGTCGAGGTGTTCGCAGTAGGTTCGCAATAGTATTGCGAACATTTTGGCGTAGTTAGTTAGCGCCGCCATGGTTTTGGTCGTCGGCGACGTGCCGGCGAGCTCAACGTCGGGCCTCCTCTGGTAGATCTTGGCCGTCCAGACCTCCCTCCGTAGATTTAGCCTTAGGACCTCCCTCTAGAGATCTAGACCGTTGGGACCTCCCCCGAGAGATCCTGACCGCCCCGACCTCCTTCCTTGGATTTAAAGCTTTAGGACCTCCCTTAGAGCTCTGGACCGCCCGATCTTGATCTATCGGTCCCGCCACCTGTAGGCGCGAGGACCTCCTCTGTGTGCGCTGTGCATGCACTGGTCGTCGCCGTTGGATCCAATCTCAACGGCCGAGAACTCCCCAGAGCGGGAGGAGGTCTTTTGTGCGCTGTGCTTCGAGGTCCGTAGCCGTGCGATGAAGGATCGATGGCCCACGACCTCCCCGTTTCCTTCAGTTCATTTGGACCTCCCCCGAGAGCTGGTTTTCAAAGTCTTTTAAATGTTCAGAATTTCAATTGTGCATATCTTTGTCATCTTAGCTCCTTTTTGAACGATTCAAATCACAGTAGCTTTGTGGTAGGATAAATTTTAATTTGAGAATAGATGTAGTCACTATGCTGTTCTGGAAATTAGTTTAGGATGTATTTTAATGTTCAATAGGGAAGCATGTTTAGAAATTATCTCAAAATTGTAAAATACATAACTTTTCCTCTGTAATTCCAAACTGAGCAAACTCAACTTGGTAAAATTTATCTGTAAACATGCTTTAATATGAACTAGGCCTTGTCCTTATTTATGTTCCTGAAAAGTGATATATGCTAGTTTTACAACTTCGAAAAATTATAACTAATTCATTATAACTCCAAATGATGTGAACTCAACTTTACTGTTCTTAGGATGACCTTAACTACCTACCATAAAAATTTCAGATTCCAGATCATTCTAGAAATTTTTGCTATGAACAGTAACCAAAATTAATTTAATTAGGATTTTTCAGGCTGAGAGAACTTAGTTTAGCCATAACTTTTTCATGCTAAGTCCAAATGAAGTAATTCTTGTTCCTAAAATTGTCTAAAATCAACCTCTAGCTGCTGTATAAATTTCATGGGATTTGGATGTCTTTTGCTGTTGAGTTTTGTTTGGTGTTCTTCGTTCTTATCGGGTTTTATTGCATTTTCGCGTTAGGTTCCGAAGAGTTTGTTGAACCTGAGAATCCTCCTCTGCAGCAAGAGCAATTCCAGCAAGGCAAGCCGTTTGATCATGTTAATCCCTGTATTTTTAAGTATTTATATTGTTTACAAATTCTATGTATGTATTGCTAGTTTGTGTTAAACTATTGTCATTAGTTGGCCTAGTATATGCATTTCCTTGGGAAAATGATTATCCTCTACTACCATGAGCCTAGGTTATTGCTGTGATTTAGAGTTCGTGGATAAGCTCTTGTCACTTAGTAGTCTTGCGGATTAATTGCTTAGCCACGCTTAGCTTCCGGTAGAAATGGGCTGTTATCGACTTGTCGATAACCTTAATCACATAAAACTTATTATCGCTTATGATTTCAGCCTTGTGCCATGTTTACTTGTGAAAACTAAAACCTGAAAACAAAATGATTTGGACTTGGGCACAATGGTAAGACGGTGTGATTTTTGGGTGTGACTAGAACGGTGCCCGGGTCAACAAGGACCGAACATCTTGTTACACTAAACAAAGCTTTTTTGCGTGCTAACCACACTAGAGGGTATGGGACCTCTCTTGACTTAGTACTTTGGCGTGTATTAGCTTCGGGTTGCAGGAGGTTGCAGGAGGGATGGTGTTGGGAGCATTGTAGTGTCCGAAAGACTTCACCCGTGATGGGATTTGTTGTCTTTCGACTTGCAATGTAAGCGTATGGGTTTCTATCCATACGAGCGGCTCGTGGTTGATACACAATATTGGAAAATGTCTCGTAGGACTTAGCCGTGCCGGCATACCTTCGGAAGTGTGCTTTGTGGCTTAAAGGCGATGCGGGTGTGGGTACATTGGTACACCCCTGCGGGGTTAAAACTATTCGAATAGCCTCGTCCTAGGTTATGAACACGCTTGGCAAGGTTTTTCAAGAGTTAGACTACAACCTTTTAATTAAAACTTGATGGGTGGTACGAATCAGGGATTCGTGCTATGTTGTGGTGGCTATTGGGATAGTCACTTCCAGGTGGCTACTTGTATTTATCATTATTTCGCTGTTATTTTGACAACAAAACAGGTTTGTAACCTTGCTTTTAAATGTATTACATTATTGGTAATAAAGTTGGCTTTGTGCAAAATGAGACATACAACCTCCACTTAAATAAGCCTGCATGTAGCATATGAATAGGTCTGCTATTCCACACATCAGTCTTGCGAGTACCTTGTGTACTCATTGTTCTTGCTTAAATATAAATTGTTGCAGAGGAAGAAGGTGAGCTCGAAGGGCCTCACTTTTGTGAGCTATGTTGTGGTAGTTTGCGGGGCGGCTAGCTTGGCGGCCCGGTCGGTTGCCTTGTGGGTTGTGTTGGTTAACCGGTCGACTTTTGTTCTTAGCCATCTTATGGCGCTTTTGCTTCCGCTGTCATTCTTGTATATTGTGCTATTTGGCTGGTCGGCTCTTTTGTAATAACTTTACTTTATGTATGTCGTTGTTGAACTTAGTGTTAATTGTTGTATGGAAATGATGTATGATTTTGTGATGATGAGCGTGTGCTGTAATTCTGGGAAGCACATGTCCATCGAGGCTTAGGATATTTAATTAGTAATGCTAGAACCATATGGAGGTTAAGTATTACTAGTTAAATACCCCGGGTCCTCACAGGTAAAGTAGTACACCTCTGCAGAGTTTAATCTATTCGAATAGCCGTGTCCACGGTTATGGACAACACTTGGTTTTTGGATGAGTCATTGCATAGACTTTAAATTAAAAGTTGACATGGTTATAACCTGGTTTGGCATGACTGGGATATTCATGTACTTTAGTTTATTAAAGTGGGCAGCTACTTTGGTATTGCTTGATCTATATGACTATCTATGTCTTGTGAAATTCTTTTCTTAAGCAATGGTTTACAAAATGGCTTTTTTTTGCAAACTAGATGGTCTAGAGACATAAGATGTTGCGTTTCCTACAAAACTAAGCCATTAATGCCATCCCTTGAATAACCTCTAAGCATAAATATTTTTACTTTGTGTAAGACTTGCGAGTACCTTGTACTCAGCCAGTTTGTCTACTGGCTTTCATGTGAGGAAGATTGCGAGCCTGATGTGCTCGTTAGCGCCGATTTAGGCGACGCTAACGAGTAATGCTATCATTTAACTCCCAGTCAGTTGCCGATGGGTTATGAGCATACCTGTGCTGGACTTTTGGTTTATTTACTTGCTTCCGCTGCTACTTTATGATTTCATTTGAATTTGGCCGGTCGGCCCCATGTAATAGTTGTAGACTTGACTATTATCGATGTATGTCTTTTGAACTATGAATGTATGAATGTTGTATGGATGTGATCAATGTTGTATGTGAGTTTGGGTATGTTGGTCGCTGATCCTAGGAGCCAACATGACCTCATGCTCACTGTTCATGAATTCCATTTTAATTCACTAAGTGCGGTCTTTGATTGTTTAGAGAACCAATCATGATGTAATACTTGCGGAGGAGCAGCATACATGATCATCGGGGCTCTAGTTTAAGTCAAGACTTCTCACTTAGATGGAGTTAACTTAGAATTCATTTACTTGAGGCCCAGAGTTATGTCTATAAGACCTTGCTTAGTCTCGGTCTTGTAGACTTAACCCGGGTGTCCTCACACTCCTCCCTTCTTCCTCCTGATCGACTGGCATGCGACGGAATCCCCCCTGCAATCATGTCGAAGTTGAAGAGCTGGAGGCCCAATGCGCGGTGGAGCCCCCCCTGCAATCTCGTTGACGAAGCTGGCGGGTGGCATGACGGTGTCCTTGAGGCACATGGCCTCGTAGTACTCCTCGGTCGTGCGCTCAGTGTGGAGGTTGAGACCTGGGAGGAGACGAAGCCCTTAGCGTGTAACATCCCAATTTTCTGAGTTTTAAAAATCTTTTAATAGTTAGTATGGAGAAAATTCACCATTTGGATTTATTTGAATTTAAATTCAAAAGCTTAATATTGGACTTTACAATTAAAAACCTTTAATGTGAATAATCACAACACGAACATTAGCCAAAATTATTTTATTTGAGTTCTATGTGCTGAGTTATATTTTCTAGATTTTTCTAGAATTTTTCTGAGTTCATTTGCTATTTTCTATTGCTTATTTGAATTTCTGGTATTTTCTAAAAAGGAAAAGTTATTGAAAATCTCATAAATCAACCGGGCCGAATTCCCTAACCTCGGCCCGATCCATTCACCGCCCAACTCCGTGCTGCGCCTAAGCTCGCGCTTGTATCGCGCCTCCGCCTGACAGTGGACCCGCTGTCGCCTCTCTGCCTTCTCTCTCTCTCTCCGGATGCCTCATCACCCTCCGCCGTTTGATCAGGATGAGCGGTGGATGCGCTGCGTTATAACCGAGAGGTTCCGATCGTCCCTTTGATTGTGGACCGTTCGATCTTGCATGGGCGGTCCGATCTACGAGTTGGTTTCGCGATGCGTGCCGTTCGCTGCCGCGCTGAGCCTAACGCCGACGGTGGGACCCACCCCACGTCACGTCGTCTCCCCTGTCTAACTGCTAGGGACGCCGCGCTATCTGTTTTGGGCATTCGTGCCTGGACTATCCCGCCGCCTATATAAAGGGAGGTAGCCTCGATGTCGCACCCCAACCCTAGCCGCCATCGCCTCGCCACGAACCCTAGCCGCGCGGAGCTCAAGACCGTCGCGCCGCGCTAACTCCGACGAGCTCTTACACCGCCGTCTGTCGCTGGCGTCGTGGTCTACACCGTCGGCATCGCACGGAGCAGGGCTACCTCGTGGTCGCCTTCGTGTCGCCGGAGCGTCGCCGTAGCCCCGATTCCGTCGAGCCCGTGGGCCTCCGCCACCTAAACCTCATCGTCGGTCGCCACAGTCGTTCTCATGCACCAGTGAGCACCTCAGTGGATTCGCTGTCGCACCCTCTACCTCCCGGAACCACTCCCCGCTGGTGAATCACCGCCGTTCGCCGGTACCTCCGGTTCCCGAGCCTCCGCCGCTCGCCGAGCTGACGTGGCCGTCCACGTCAGCAGCCACCTCAGCAGCTGCGCCTGCGTGTCATCCCGCGTGGTTGCCTCATCAGCGAATGCGTGGCATGGTCCACCGGTTCTAGATCCAAACAGCTCGGTAGACCTAGTCTACTGTGAGCCGTGTCTCTGACATGTGGGTCCCACATGTCAGAATTTTCGTTTATTTCTTTTAATTCCCGAAATTCCTTCGCTGATGTCAGTACAATTGCTTAGCCATGCCACGAGTCTCACTTCTCATGTAAGTTGTAAATATTAAATGTGCCTAAGTGACTATGGAACTTTGTGTAAAACTGTGTGTTATGTGTTATTACTTTGTGATGGCATGTGTTGCACTAAAACCAACTGGGTGGTAAAGGATTTAGACTGAGGCAAGTGGTGGAAGCTGTGTGATATGGTGGAAGCTGTGTGCTTGGGTTTGATGATCTTTGTGACTTAGTTAGAACATGGAAGTCTTACCTTGGTCAATTAAGGACTTAACTTTGTGCGCCATTGAACTGAGCCTTCAAATGCGACCACATGCCAGTATGGGACGGGTCTAACTTAGAGTTATGGATTCTCGGCATTGATGTTCGGTGGATAGGTTAGGTCAGGTGACAGGTGGAGGTGTGACTACTTGGTGGTTGCATCGCTGGACGGTTCGCCGCTTCCCTGTCCAGCGGTGTGTGTTATACTAATTCTATGTGAGCTGGTATAGCGGGAAAGCACATCGAGAATGTCAATGTTTGAGATGAAGTTTCCGAACTGTTTTGTTACGATTAGTGCTTGCTACAGTAGTTGTATCTTGTGGGTAAAGTGAACAACCTCTGCAGAGTGTCAAATCAACCTATTCGAATAGCGCGTCATGATCATGGACATGCTCGGGATTTCACACGAGGGTAGTTTTCATAAAATGTTTGGGATGGGAGTGTGACCTCAATCATATGGCTATGTGAAATAATCTGTTTATTGTGTGTCTTTGTGGAAACAATCATTAAATTAATCTGTCTATTTGTTTTGAATTATGCTTTCAATCTATTATTCGTATTCAATTGCAAATGTTGCTTTTATGCAAAAGAACCACAGAAGCCTTTTCTCTTGGAATAGGCCTGCATCTATAAATTGCATTCTGTGGTATGATTTAAGAGTACGGTTGTGTACTCACGCTTGTTGTAAAACTTGCGCCCAAACCTACAAAAGAGGAGGAGTCTCACGCTTTCGAGGAGGAGTTCGTCAAGGTTGTTGATCGTTAAGGTCCGGATCCGATCGGTTACTGTGGTGGATTGGTGGGATCTACGCCGAGTTATTTCCGTTCATTCTTGTTTTATTCTCTGTTAGCCCTGCGTGGCTTAATAAGTGTAAACTCGACCATAAGGTCAAAACCCTTATTTGTTATTCAAACTAATCGTTTACTTTATTTATCGTTTGTGTGGATTGATATTCACCTATGTTGGACTATACAGGGTTCGTAATCGTGTTGGGCACAGAGGTGGTAGCGTGATGACCTTATTTAGACTCAACTATTTGCTATAATCTAAATTTCTCTCTTCTCCCGCCGCTTTAAAGTTGCTATAATACCATTTGTTTTTTGCTCTTACCCTTTTTGACAGATGCCTCGTCTCGAGCTATGGTGAGCGCACGGGAGGATACGCCACGAGCTTTGGAAGTCGTTGCAAGTTCTGAGGCTTTGATCGTCCGCTGTACGCCGGCAACAATCGGATCGTGAATGGACAAAACCGTGAAGTGATCTGTCGCCTGACGATCTACGCCAGGAGGAACGACAAGGCAAACCAACCTTCGCACATCTCTATGAGGAAGATCACTTGGCTTGAAGGTATCCAGGAGTCGTTGTGCTTGGCCATGCTACGTATCTGTAACATCTACGCACGGGAGCTCCAAGACACCGTCTTCCGTTACCACCCCAGAGCTGCGGCCGTGGATCTGCCAGCACGCTACCCATCTACACAAGAAGAGAGCAATGCTACAGTCGTGCATCTCGCCCAGTTTGCAGCTGCCCAGGAGGAAGCCTTGGAGAGGACTATGACAGAGCGGGATCATGTCTATGAGGCGTTGCAGAGAGCTGAAGAGAAGGTCGCTACGCTGCAAGAGATTCTCTACGACCAGGATGACGAAGTAGAAGAAGACCCCGAGGAGGATCCTGAAGAAGATCCTGAGGAAGGCCCAGTTGAGCCAGAAGAAGATGCAGAGCCAGAGGAGCCAGCTGAGCCAGCTGCACCAGGGATGCTTGTTCCTGTTGCACTAGTTCCGGGGCATCAGGATCAGTTTGCCAAGATGCCGGCTCACTTCTGAGTCTACAGTCGTCAGGAGCGCCGCCGCGGTTGTGGAGGCTTTCTCGAGTAGTTGTCTCAGTTTCGGTCTTTCAGGCTTAGCCAGTTTCAGTTTAGTAAGTCGCCCTTTAGGCGGTAGTTTTGTGTGCTTAGGTCGTTGTTTCTTTTGTGTGCGAGTATGAGCTGCAAAGGCCCTTAGGCATTTGTTGCAGCCATACTAAGACCCTAATTAATAAAGGTATTTCGTTTGAATTTCTTGAGCTGTGTTTCGTTGGGTTGACCTACCCCCTTGCTTAGTTCTTAACTTATCTTGAGCTTGCTACCTTATCTAACCCATGGAGCTTCGCCAGATGGTTCAAACTCGTCAGACTGCTGCTAGTGGTTCCGGCACCCCAGCGCCGAGGAGCAATGAGCAACCAGCCGCAGGAGCAGTTCCTCCACAAGCACCCCCAATTGACTTGCAAAACTTTGAAGCTTTCATGGCAAAGACAGATCGGTGATGAATACCATGATGACTCAGATGCAAGCTATGAGCAACCAGGCCAACAACAACAACAATCAGCAGCATGGAGCCCCAGCTGCTTATGGTCACCATGGACCATCTAAACTTGCGGAGTTTATGAGAACCCGTCCACCAACTTTCTCTGGACACGTCTCCCCAGTAGAGGCAGATGATTGGCTCAGGGTTATTGAAAGAAAGTTGCTGATCACCCAGTGCAGCGATCGTGAGAAGGTTTTGTATGCTACTCACCAGATGGAGGGCATAGCCGCCGAATGGTGGGAGAACTTCTGTGCCGCCCATGAGACGCTACAAGATATCATCTGGGAGGAATTTTCTGCAGCATTTCGGCAGTATCATGTACCGGAAGGCATTATCGATCTGAAGAAGGATGAGCTCCGCGCTCTCAAGCAAGGAGCTATGTCAGTGTCTGACTATCTCAACAAGTTTTCTCAGCTAGCTCGCTATGCAGCAGAAGATGTAGCCACAGATAAGGCTCGCCATAGTCATTTTTTGAAGGGGCTGAACACTGGACTGCAGTCAGTCTAATTGCCCATACTTTCCCTGATTTCCAAGAGCTGGTCAATAAAGCCTTTGTTCTAGAGGACAAACGCAAGGAACTGGAAGATAACCGTAAGCGCCGGATGGCTCAGCAAGGAAATCATCAATCACAGCAGAGGGCAAGAACAGCGCCATCACAGTTCAACGGTTTCACCATGCACTTCGTTCAGAGCACACGCACCAACGGCAAAGACTTCGTCCGGTGCCGGAACTTCCGCAACCCTGCACCTGTCAACCCCAATCTGGGAAGCAATCAGCAAAGCGCAGCAAAAGTCTGTTATGCCTATCGTCGGTAGGATATTTTGCCAACGATTGCGCAAAGGGGAACAATCACTCAAAGTACATTTTAACCTTGAGCTACGCCATCAAGGCGCGGCGCGAGCACCAACCAAGGAGCTTCACAAGTTGCTAGTCAAGCCGGAGGAGCACCACAGTCCGTGATCAGAGGCCGTGTCAACCACGTCACTCTGGAAGGAGCCCAGGAATCACCGGACGTCGTACTGGGTAAGTTTCTTGTTAACTCAGTACCTGCATCAGTTTTGTTTGATTCAGGAGCTTCACATTCGTTTGTTTCAGGAATGTTTGCAACCAAGAATAATTTGGAAGTTATGCATCTTAAGCATACTCTGTTAGTCCAATCGCCTGGAGTAGAGCTAAGCACTAGAGTGGGATGTTTAGGAGCTAAGTTACTCATAGCTGGGGTTGAGTTTCTAGCCAACCTAATTGTTCTAGATACCCAAACCCTAGATGTCATTCTTGGCATGGATTGGTTATCCAAGCACAAAGCCGTGCTAGATTGTGGCCGTAGAGCCGTAACAGTCGAGGATACCAAGGGAAACAAGGTAGAATTTCTAGCCACCTCAGTTCGTGATGGACACCTGATGGTGAACAGTCTGAAGACCCTTTCCTTGGAAGAAGTACCGGTGGTCAGTGAATATCCAGATGTGTTTCCAGAGGAGTTACCAGGAATGCCACCGGATCGTGACATTGAGTTTGTCATCGACCTAGTGCCAGGGACAGCACTAATTTCCAAGAGACCTTATTGGATGCCAGCTGATGAATTGGTAGAGATGAAGAAGCAGATAGAAGAACTTCTTGAGAAAGGTTTCGTGAGACCCAGTTCGTCGCCATGGGGAGCGCCAGTGTTGTTTGTCAAGAAGAAAGATGGAAGTATGAGGATGTGTATTGATTACCGTTCGCTCAACGAGGTTACTATCAAGAACAAGTACCCACTACCCCGGATAGATGATCTGTTTGATCAGATGAAAGGAGCCGGACTGTTCTCAAAGATCGACCTGCGATCAGGTTACCACCAGCTAAAGATTTGTCCTAAGGATATACCAAAGACTGCTTTCTCAACGCGGTATGGACATTATGAGTTCTTAGGCATGTCTTTCGGTTTGACTAATGCCCCTGCATACTTCATGAACATGATGAATAAAGTATTCATGGAATATTTGGACAAGTTCGTAGTTGTGTTCATTGATGATATTCTAGTATACTCTAAGTCGGAGGAAGAACACGCCGAACATTTAAGGATAGTCTTAGAAAAACTCAGAGAGCATCAGTTGTATGCCAAGTTCAGTAAGTGTGATTTCTGGAAGAAGGAAGTTGATTTCCTTGGTCATGTGATGACAACCGAGGGAGTAGCAGTTGACTCCGGTAAAGTCAAAGCAGTGTTACATTGGGAGCAGCCCAAAATGGTAACTCAGATTCGCAGTTTCTTGGGAATGGCAGGTTATTACCGCCGTTTTATCGAAGGATTCTCATCGATTGCTAAGCCTCTTACGCAATTGTTGAAGAAGGAGAAAAAGTTCACTTGGACTCCAGCCTGTGAAGAAAGTTTTCAAGAATTGAAGAAGCGTTTGACTTGGCACGGTGTTGATTTTGCGAATATTCGGAAAGATTTCGATATCTATTGTGATGCTTCGCGTCAAGGATTAGGATGCGTCCTGATGCAAGAAGGAAGAGCTGTCGCTTATGCGTCAAGGCAATTGAGACCTCATGAGGAGAATTACCTTACTCATGATCTGGAATTAGCTGCCGTAGTGCATGCTTTAAAGATTTGGCGTCACTACCTCATCGGTGTCATTTGTGAAGTCTACACGGATCATAAGAGCCTGAAGTACATCTTCACCTAGTCAGATTTGAACATGAGACAGAGGAGATGGTTAGAATTGATCAAGGATTATAATATTGGAATCCACTACCATCCCGGAAAAGCCAACGTAGTTGCAGTTGCTCTAAGTCGTAAGAGTTACTGCAATGCTTTGGAAGTAAAGGAAAGTTGCCCAGAACTGTATGAAGAATTTCAGAAGCTAAAGCTAGAAGTTGTGTCCGAAGGATTTGTAGCCAATTTGGAGGTACAGTCTACCCTGGAGAAACAGATTCGTGAAGCGCAACCAAAGGATCCTGTGTTGTCAGACATCAAGGTCAAAATGGCAGAAGGAAAATTCAAAGATTTTACCAAGGATGATCAAGACATACTCTGGATTAATGGTCGTATTTGTGTACCAGATATCGATGGTCTAAGGCAGTTAATCTTAAAAGAAGCCCATGACTCAAAAAATTCGATTCACCCTGGAAATACCAAGATGTATCAGGATGTTAAGAATAAATTTTGGTGTCCAAATTTGAAGCGAGAAGTCGCAGAGTTCGTTGCCTTGTGCGACATCTGTCAGAAAGTAAAGGCAGAACACCAGAGACCAGCAGGTTTGCTGCAACCACTGAAGATTCCGGAATGGAAGTGGGAAGAGATCGGAATGAATTTCATCACCGGTTTACCCAAGACCCAATCGGGTTATGATTCGATCTGGGTAATAGTCGATCGTTTGACCAAGGTCGCCCATTTCCCGCCAGTCAAAACCACGTACTCAGGAGATCGCCTTGTGGAGTTGTACATGGCCAGAATTGTCAGCTTGCATGGTGTGCCCAAGAAGATAGTATCAGATCGAGGATCTCAGTTCACCTCTCGTTTTTGGCAGAGTTTGCATGAAGCATTGGGTACCCATCTGAATTTCAATACCACGTATCATCCACAGACAGATGGACAGACTGAAAGAGTTAATCAGATATTGGAGGATATGCTGAGAGCTTGTGCTCTAGCTAATGCTGCCCGATGGGATAAGAGTTTACCATATGCAGAATTCTCGTACAACAACAGTTATCAAGCTAGTCTGCAAATGTCACCATTTGAAGCTTTGTATGGTCGTGCCTGCCGAACCCCGTTGAATTGGTCAAAAATAGCTGAACGTTCAGTATTCGGCCCGGACATCATCCAAGAAGCAGAAGAGCAAGTGGCCATGATCAGAGAAAGATTGAAGATAGCTCAGTCCAGGCAAAAGAGCTATGTTGATAATCGTCGTCGAGATCTCAGTTTTGAACCTGAAGATTTCGTGTATCTTCGAGTCACCCCGCTTAGATGTGTCAAAAGGTTTCATGCCAAAGGGAAGCTTGCCCCGAGGTATGTTGGTTCGTTCAAGATTCTGGAACACCGTGGAGAAGTTGCTTATCAGTTAGAGCTACCGCAGTCGTTAGCAGGAGTGCATGATGTCTTTCATGTCTCGCAGTTGAAGAAGTGTCTTCGTGTGCCAGAAGAGCAAGCCCCATTGGAATCCATTGAATTAAAAGAGGATCTTACCTACAAGGTGCAGCCAGTCAAGATTTTGGATGTCGCAGAGCGCCTCACCAGAAGCAAGACTGTCCGTTTTTGCAAGGTTCAGTGGAGCAACCACTCGGAAGGAGAAGCAACGTGGGAACATGAAGAAGAGCTAAAAGCCGAGTTTCCTAGCCTTTTCTCTAGCTAGCCTGAATCTCAGGGTCGAGATTCCTTTAAGGGGGGGAGGTTTGTAACATCCTAATTTTCTGAGTTTTAAAAATCTTTTAATAGTTAGTAGGGAAAAAATTCACCATTTGGATTTATTTGAATTTAAATTCAAAAGCTTAATATTGGACTTTACAATTAAAAACCTTTAATGTGAATAATCCCAACATGAACATTAGCCAAAACTATTTTATTTGGGTTCTATGTGCTCAGTTATATTTTCCAGATTTTTCTAGAATTTTTCTGAGTTCATTTGCTATTTTCTATTGCTTATTTCAATTTCTGGTATTTTCTAAAAAGGAAAAACTATTTAAAATCTCAGAAATAAATCGGGCCGAATTCCCTAACCTCGGCCCGATCTGATCTTCGCCACGCCCAACTCCGTCTGTGCTGGCCGGCTCGCCAAGGCTCGCGCCTCCACGACAGTGGACCCACTGTCAGCCTCTCTGCCCTTCTCTCTCTCTCTCCGGATGCCTCGCTCACCCTCCACCGTTTGATCAAGGATAAACGGCTGGATGCGCACGTTATAACCGGAGGTTCCGATCGTCCCTTTGATTGTGGACCGTTCGATCTTGCATGGACGGTCAGATCTCTGAGTTGGTTTCGCGGCCGTGCCGCCGCGCGCGCGCCGCGCCGAGCCCTAGCCACGACGGGTGGGACCTGCCGGGACCAGTACGATTCGGAACCCTGCTGTATACTTGCACTAGTCCAGGATCACGCTAGTGCATACTGAGGTTAACATAGGTAAATATCGATCCACACAAGCGATAAATAAAGTAAACGATTAGTTTGAATAACAAATAAGGCTTTTGACCTTATGGTCGAGTTTACACTTATGTGAGGACCCCAGTTTATTTGGTTTGTAATGCTTAACCAACCACCGGTCCTAGCATCACAAATCAAATAAAGCGATCCTCGAGATATGTATACTTCGAGCAAGATATACACACCGGTACAAAATTAGACATCAACTCCATTCCACATAGAGTCCAAACTCAACACTACCAAACGAAAGATAAACAAATAGATGAGGTTATTACAGGAGACAGCCGACAGGCCCAAAAGATACACAAATAACAAGAACAGCAATGAAGCAAAAGTGCCATAAGATGGCTATAAACAAAGCCAATCGGTATGCCTTCAACCCACAAGGCATCGGCCAGGACCGCAAGCCTAGTCGTCACCCACGAAGCGGCAAGCCTGGCTCACGTAGTGAGGCCCAGGGCTCACCTTCTTCCTCTGCAACAAAACATCAAGCAAAGCACCGAGTACAAGATTGTCTTTGTACCGCAAGACCGGCGTGTGAACTAGCGCACTGTTCATATGCTACATGCGAGCTTATTTGGTGGAGGCCATAGGTTTCATTTGCATAAAGCCAACTTTATTTGCAATAATGTAATCTGATTTTAAAGGCAAGTTTGCAATTCATTTTTAAGATTGAAATAACGATAATGATAACAATAACAAAAGCGAAAGATAAACAACCTAGAAGTGACTATCCCAATAGTCACCACAACAATAACACGAATCATTCGTACCACCCATCAAGTTTTAATTTAAATGTTGTAGTCTAACTCTTGAAAAGCTTACCCAAGCGTGTCCATCACCTAGGACGAGGCTATTCGAATAGTTTTTAACCTGCAGGGTGTACCACTGTACCCACACCTGCATCGCCTTTAAGCCAAAGCACACTTAGAAGGTATCTGAAGCCTGACTAAGTCCTACGAGACTGTTTCCAATATTGTGTATCAACCCGAGCCGCTCGTATGGATAGAAACCCATACGCTTACATGGTAAAGCCGAAAAGACAACTACCCACTCGGGATAAAGCTTTTCGACAACTACCATGCTCCCACCTCCATCCCTCCTGCGACCTCCTGCGACTGGAGCCAATACACGCCAAAGTACTAGGTCAAGAGAGGTCCCATATACTCTAGTGTGGTTAGCACGCGAAATGCGGATAAAAATTCACTCACAAGATGTTCGGTCCTTAATTGACCGGGCACCTTTCGATCACACCCAAAAGATCACACCAATCTTACCATTGTGCAGCGTCCAAATCATTTTGTTTTCATTTTTAGTTTTGCAATTAAACATAGCGTAAATCTTTGAAACATAAAGTTGTAGTAAATTTTGTGTGATCAAGGTTACCGACTAAAGTCGATAACCGCTTGATTCTACGATACTAAGCATGTCTAGCGGCTGAAATCGTATCTACTAAGTGACAAGAAATCATCCAAATGATCTCTAATCACGACAAATAACCTAGGCTCAGGTAGTAGAGATCAATATTTGTCTACAGGATATGCGACTACGGATTTAACTAATCCATTTAACACAAATTAAGCAATGCATACATACAATTTGAAACAAAATATTAGAATTTAAAGTCTTGGGATTATCATGATCAAGCGCTTGCACGTCTTTGTTGCTCAATATGGTGCGGAGGATCGTCCTCGGGGTTGCGCAAATATCGAAGCCTAACGATCGAACATAACGACAAATAAGAGCGAATAACACCGACAAAACTCAAACATTCAACAACATCAAACAAGCCAAAACTCACACAGCAGCCTAAGCATGAAATAACAGAATTTTAGAAGCAGAGAACAAATCATTTTAAGTTATTAGCAATTTTCTATGAATTTTCTAAGCTAAAAACACAACAAGCCACTAGTTAATTACTTAACAAATTTTCATGAACAGAACCGATGTATAAAATCTATCCTAATAGTTAGTATACTGAAAATGAAATTTTCTGAATTGGGTTCATTTAATTTGGACAATTATTGGAAGAGATATGCATTTTCTAATTTAGAAGATACATAAGACATCATTTTATTAGCTAACAGATTTTTGCTACAGAGACATGGGTGAAGTTAATTTTATCAAATAGCACACTTAAAATGAAAATTAACAGACTGGTTTCATACAATTTGGATAAAAATTGAATTAGTTATGCATTTTCTAAGTTTAAATGAATTAATGAGGCAACGAAAACATATTCTGAAATACTAAAGCATTAAATCCTTTTTCTACCGCGATCAAGAAGCCCCACCATCGACGGCGGAGCCGCGCAACGCTTGACCAGGACAGCGCACACGCCTAAAGTGGCGTCGAAGCGTATTCAAAGAATCGTCTTGGCTCACTAAGGTGCAAACCCAAAACACCCTCACGAAATCGCTTCCCATCGAGAAAGCGCGCAACGAACTACACAAACCTAGCGACAACATGGACCCACATGGTAGTGACTCGGAGAACAAATAGCGGGCTGGATTAAAGGATTTCTAAACGCGATTAACCAAAGAGGGCCCACCAATCGAGACTTCGGCTAGAACAGGGTTAGCGCTAACTAAGCTTCGGCGGCTCCACGCGCGACGCGACGGGGCGGCGCGCGCGCGCACGGTGATCTAGCAAACCAATGAGTTTCAAGGCGAGTGAGTGGTACCTCAAGGTTCGCAAAGACCTCACGAACCCGGTGCGGTGGCGGAGCCCAATGGTCGACGGAGATGAGCTCACGGCGGCGGAGGCGGAGAAAGAAATACGGTGCTCGCGGAGAAGATGCTCGGACTTGGCGGCCGAGAAGGTGCGCCACGGGATCGCGGAGACACCGAGAGCGATAAGCCACGATTTTGATGATGGAGGAGGGCGGTGGCGCCGGAATTGACACGGCGGCGCTTACCGAGCTTGGAGAAGAAGGCGTCGCAAAGCCTCGGTGAAGCACCAAAGAGTTAAACAAGGTCACGGTTGGGCTCGGTGGTCGATTGCGATCCTAAAGGACCAAAAGTCGATACTAGGAACTCACGAGCGCAGATGAGCTTGCGGGCCGAGATCACCGGAGGCGAGGCAGCGGACACGCCCGGCGATACAGCCGGACAGAGAGCTCGAGATGGGAAAAATGGGGCGGCGAGGAGAGTGGATCACGGCATGGTGCGGTCTCGGGCTCGGCGGCGCTAACACGGCGGCGTTGCTCTCGGGTTCTTCTCCGGCGAAAAGGAAATTTGGCGGAGAAAACACGAGAATGGACGCGAAGGGTAGTGGATGGGCTCGGTGGGTAGATGAGATCCGGCGATGCTTCACGGGTGACACGAGGACAAAAGGTGGCGGCGGCGAGGGCGTGGCAAGCATGCGCGCCTGGCCGTGAGCTCCGGTGAGTGCGGAGAAGGCGAGTCGATCTTGTGAGTGGGACCCACATGTCGGCGGCGAGCTAAGCGGTGCGAGCCGAGGTTCTACTCGATCGGAAAGATCGCGACCGTTGGATGCGAGATGGGCGGTCGAGATTGATGTATGCATTGGACAGTCGGTTGCGCATGCGGCGTGGATCGTTCGATTTGCATCGGACGGACACGATCGATTGGACTCGCGCAGCGGTGCAGCTAGGCGGTGCGACCGAGTCAAGTGGTGCGATCAGGTTTGAGTCGGACTCGGGTTCGAGCCGACAAGCGATGTTTTCGATTTTTGATTTTAAAAGCTAAGAGTGTTTAGGAATTTTAGAGATAGATCGAGCTCCAAAAATTCCGAAATTTTATGGTAGCTACTTGAGATGAGAACAACACTGCATAAATTTTCCAGAACTTTTATGCACTGAAAAGTTCTGCAGAAAATTCTCAAGCATGCTGACCTAGGATTTGACCAGATTTTCAACTAGTTTGACTTGGCCATTTGAAATAGCAAATAAAATCTAAAAATTGTGAAATAATTCAGGAGGTAGATAGGATGATCAAGATGATAGGAAAAATAATTTCAGAGGATGATCATAAGTTTGAAAGCTAAGAATCTGATAACAACAATTTCCAATCACAAGAATTAAATTCTAAAAATTGGAAATTGCTAGGGAAAATTGTAGAAACTTTCAAATGATTTGAAGAGACAACAAAAGTTTTTATTTCTCCTCAAAATTTTACATTTGAAATACAAACCCTAAGTTAGGGCTGTTACAACTTATTAAGCCACGCATGGCTAACAGGAAATAAAGCAGCAGCGGAACGGAAAACTCTAGCGTAGATCCCACCAATTCACCACAGGCAACCGACTGGGATCCAGACCTTAACGCACGATCAGCCTTCAGCGAACTCCTCCTCGAAAGCAGGCGTAGACTCCTCCTCTTCTGTAGGTTTGGGCGGAAGTTTTACAACAAGCGTGAGTACACAACCGTACTCGCAAATCATACCACAGAATGCAATGTATAGATGCAGGCTTATTCCAAATAAAAGGCTTCTGTGGTTCTTTTGCATAAAAGCAACATTTGCAATTGAATACCATAATAGATTGAAAGCATAATTCAAAACAAATAGACAATAATAATTTAACATTTGTTTCCACAAAGACACACAGCTAAACAGATTATTTCACATAGCCATATGATTGAGGTCACACAGCTCCCATTCCCACATTTTATGAAAACTACCCCTCATGTGAAATCCCCGAGCATGTCCATGACCGCGGACGCGGCTATTCGAATAGATTAATTTAACACTCTGCAGAGGTTGTACACTTTACCCACAAGATACAACTAGTGTAGCAAGCACCAATCGTAACAAAACAGTTCGGAAACTTCATCTCAAACATTGACATTCTCAGTGTACTTACAAACCGCTATACCAGCTCACATAGAATTGGTATAACACACGGCCGGGACAGTGGAAGGCGACCGTCCCGCGATGCAACCACCAAGTAGTCACACCTCCACCTGTCACACACCCTAACCTATCCACCGAACATCAATGCCAAGAATCCATAACTTACTAAGTTAGGCCCGTCCCATACGGGCATGTGGTCGTGCAGTGAGCTCGATTCAATAGCGCACAAAGTTAAGTCCTTAATTGACCAAGGCAAGACTTCCATTTTCTAACTAAGTCATAAAGACCATCATTCCCATCACACAGACCACCATGTCACACAGTCTCCACCACTTGCCTCAGTCTAAATCCTTTACCACCCAGTTGGTTTTAGTGCAACACATGCCATCACGAAGTAACAACACATAGCACACAGTTTTACACGAAGTTCCATAGTCACTTAGTCATAATTAATATTTGCAACTTACATATGATGATGACTCGTGGCATGGCTAAGCAATTGTACTCGCATCTAACCAACCCACGTTGATGCTATAATATTACCAACTCATAACCAATCTAGGGTGACAAGGAAGTATGACATACAAGGCCAAGGTGTGATAACAATTTGGATAATAACAATGCCCAAAGCATTTAAATAAATAATTAAAGTAGAATGCAATAACTTAACACAAAGTAATTTGAAAACTGGGTCCAAGATGATCAAAGGTATGACTTGCCTTGGAAAAGGTCTATGTACTGGTCTTGATCTTGGGGTGCTCCTTCTTCCACAAAATTTCCCGACGAATCGACGTCTACTCGCAAACGAAACAAAAACAAACAAAACAAATAAATAACAGAGGCAAAACTAACTCCAAAAATTAAATACAAATCTCAGATAAATAGAGCTTGAATTTAGACAAATTTAGAAATTTGAATGGGCTCAATCGGAGTTAGGATGCAAAAGTTATGGGCTTTGGAAGATTGGAAATCTAAAAGAAACCCTAATTTGGATTTTCTGGAATTTCCGAATTATTTCTCTAAAAAAAATCGGAATATTGCGCAATCACGACGTCAGCCCTCAGAATTTCAGAAAAAGATAAATAAAAGAAAAAACCTGACATGTGGGACCCACATGTCAGTGAGATGGCTCACGGTAGACCAAGTCTACCGAGCCGGTTGAATCTGGAGCCGGTGGACTACCACGTGGGCGCGCACGTGGACGCTGACGGGGCTCCACGCGGACGACACGAGGCACGGCGCCGAGCGCGCGCCGAGGTGGCGGCGAGGTGGCGTGCCACGTCGGACCGGACGACGGCGGCGGCTCGGGACCGAGGGTTCGCGACGGCGGCGTTTCACCGGCGGTGGGTGGTACCGGAGGTAGAGGATGACACGAGGATCACGGGTGTGCTCACGGTGCACGGAGCGTCGTGGCGCCGGCGGCGAAGAGCGGCGAGAGGATTGGGCTCGGCGGGATCGGAGCTACGGCGATCTCCGTCGAAACCAAGGCCACCGGGAGGTAGAGGAGCTCCGTGCGATGCCGAGGGTGCGACGAAGAGGCGCGGCGGCACCAACGGCGAGAACAAGCTCGTCGGGTTGCGGCGCGCGGTCGCTTCTCCGAGCTTTGCGCGCTAGGGTTAGGGTTACGGCGGCGGCGCGCTGGTTGGAGTGCGGAGGCGAGGGCTACCTCCTTTTATACTCGGGCGTGGGAGAGTCCGAGGCACGAGCGGCGAGAAAAGCGGGCGGCGAGTCGATCGTCCCAGCCGCTTCGGAGGCGATGATGACGTGGCGGGGTTGGACCCACACGTCAGTGGCTAAGGTTAGGACGCGACGCGTGCGAAATGGTGCGGCTGCGAAACGGACTCACGATCTGACCGTTCAGATCTGATCGAATGGCCCACAATCAAAGGAACATTCGGACCGTCTGGTTACCTCACGCGCATCTAGCCGTTCATCCTCGATGGGACGGTGGAGAACGAGCAAGGCGCTCGGAGAGAGAGGGAGAGAGGGCTGACATGCGGGGCCCGCATGTCGGAGTGAGGCGCTTGTGGTGGTGGTCACACATGAGTGGGCGTGCTGGTGGCGGGAATAGGGTTGGGCCGGAAAGATTAGGTCTGAGAGGATTTGGAGATTATAAATAGCTTTTCTATTTTAGAAAATACCAGAAATTCAAATAAGCAATAGAAAATAGCAAATGAACTCAGAAAAATTTTAGAAAAATCTAGAAAATATATCTGAGCACATAGAACCCAAATAAAATAGTTTTGGCTATTGTTCCACTTGGGATTATCCACATTAAATGTTTTTGATTGCAAAGTCCAATATTAAGCTTTTGAAATTAAATTCAAATAAAATCCAAATGGTGAATTTTCCCCTACTAACTATTTAGAAGATTTTTAAGCTCAGAAAATTGGGATCTTACAAACCTCCCCCCTTAAAGGAATCTCGACCCCGAGATTCAGGCTAGCTAGAGAAAAGGCTAGGAAACTCGGCTTTCAGCTCTTCTTCACGTTCCCACGTTGCTTCTCCTTCTGAGTGGTTGCTCCATTGAACCTTGCAAAAACGAACAGTCTTGCTTCTGGTGAGGCGCTCTGCGACATCCAAAATCTTGACTGGCTGCTCCTTGTAGGTAAGATCCTCCTTCAAGTCAATTGATTCCAACGTGGCTTGCTCTTCTGGCACACGAAGACACTTCTTCAACTGCGAGACATGAAAGACATCGTGTACTCCTGCTAACGACTGCGGCAGCTCCAACTGATAAGCAACTTCTCCACGACGTTCCAAAATCCTGAATGGGCCAACATACCTAGGGGCAAGCTTCCCTTTGGCATGAAACCTTTTGACACCTCGGCGGGTCACTCGAAGATAAACGAAATCCTCGGGTTCAAAGTCGAGATCACGGCGGCGATTATCGCGCATAGCTCTTACGCTCGGGTGAGCTATCTTCAATCTTTCTCGATCATAGCCACTTGCTCTTACGCTTCTTGAATGATGTCCGGCGAACAACGATCGTTGGTATCTCGACGATTCAACGGGGTTGGCGAGCACGGCCGTACAAAGCTTCAAATGGTGACATCTGCAGACTAGCTTGATAAGCGTTGTTGTACGAAAATGCGTAGGGTAAACTTTTATCCCAACGGTAGCATTAGCTAGAGCACAAGCTCTCGGCATATCCTCCAATATCGATTAACTCTTTGATCGTCCATGCATGCGTGGGTGATACGCGATGCGAAATTCGGATGGGTGCCCAATGCTTCATGCAAACTTTGCCAAAAGCGAGGTGGCGAGATCCTCGATCGACACTATCTTCTTGGGCACACCGTGCAACCGACAGTCGGCCATGTACAACTCCAAGGCGATCTCGGAGTATGTGGTTTTGGTGGCAAGAAATGGCGACCTTGGTTAGACGATCGACTATTACCCGGATCGAATCGTAACCGATTGGGTCTTGGGTAAACCGGTAATGAAATCCATACCGATCTCTTCCCACTTCCATTCGGAATCTTCACGGTTGCGACAAACCTGCTGGTCTCTCGTGTTCGCCTTTACTTTACGGCGGGTGTCGCACAAGGCAACGAACTCTGCGACTTCTCGCTCAAATTTGGCCACCAAAATTTAGTCTTAACATCTGGTACATCTTGGTACTTCGGGGTGAATCGAATACTTTGAGTCATGGGCCTCCTTTAAGATTAAGCGTCTTAGACCATCGATATCTGGTACACAGATACGACCATTAATCCATAGTATGTCTTGATCATCCTTGGTGAAATCTTTGAATTTCCCTTCTGCCATTTTGACCTTGATGTCTGACAACACAGGATCCTTTGGTTGTGCTTCACGAATTTGCTTCTCTAGGTAGTTGTACTTCCAAATTGGCTACAAATCCTTCGGACACAACTTCTAGCTTTAGCTTTTGAAATTCTTCATAAAGTTCTGGGCAACTTTCCTTTACTTCCAAAGCATTGCAGTAACTCTTACGACTTAGAGCGTCTGCGACTACGTTGGCTTTTCCGGGATGGTAGTGGATTCCAAGATTATAATCCTTGATTAGTTCTAACCATCTTCTCTGTCTCATATTCAAATCATTGGGTGAAGATATACTTTAGACTCTTATGATGCTGTGTAGACTTCACGGCGACACGATGAGGTAATGGCGCCAAATCTTTAAAGCATGCACTACGGCAGCTAATTCGGATCATGAGTAGGGTAATTCTCCTCGTGAGGTCTCAAGCGTCTTGGCGCATAAGTGATGCTCTTCCTTCTTGCATCGGGCGCATCCTAATCCTTGACGCGAAGCATCACAATAGATATCGAAATCCTTGCGAATATCCGCGAGAATCGACAGGGTGAAGTCAAACGCTTCTTGCTTCTTGAAAACTTTCTTCACAGTGAGTCCAAGTGAACTTTTCTCCTTCTTCAACAATTGCGTAAAGGGCTTAGCAATTGATGAGAATCTTCGATGAAACGGCGGTAATAACTCGCCATTCCCAAGAAATCGCGAATCGAGTCACGGTCTTGGTTGCTCCCAATGTAGCATCGCTTTAACTTTACAGGGGTCATTGCTACTCCTCGTTGTCATCACGTGACCAAGGAAATCCACTTCCTTCTTCCAAAATCACACTTACCGAACTTGGCATACGGTGATGCTCTCGGAGTTTTCAATACTATCCTTAAGTGCTCGGCGTGTTCTTCCTCCGACTTGAGTACACGAGAATATTATCAATGAACACAACTACGAACTTGTCCAAATATTCCATGAATTCTTTATTCATCATGTTCATGAAGTAGGCAGGGGCATTAGTCAGACCAAAGGACATGACTAAGAACTCATAATGTACATACCGTGTTGAGAACGCGGTCTTCGGTATATCCTTAGGACAAATCTTTAGTGGTGGTAACTCGATGTGGTCGATCTTTGAGAATAATCCGGCTCCTTTCATCGATCAAGCAGATCATCTATCCGGTAGTGGGTACTTGTTCTTGATAGTAACTTCGTTGAGAGAACGGTAATCAATACACATCCTCATACTTCCATCTTTCTTCTTGACAAACAACACGGGCGCTCCCCATGGCGACGAACTAGGTCTCACGAAACCTTTCTCAAGAAGTTCTTCTATCTGCTTCTTCATCTCCACCAACTCATCGGCTGGCATCCGATAAGGTCTCTTTGAAATCGGTGCTGTCCCTGGCACTAGGTCGATGACAAACTCAATGTCACGATCCGGTGGCATTCCTGGTAATTCTTCCGGAAACACATCTGGATATTCACTGACCACTGGTACTTCTTCTAAGGAAAGGGTCTTCAAACTGTTTACTAGCAAATGTCCATCACGAACTGAGGTGGCTAGAAACTCTACCTTGTTTCCTTTGGCATCCTCGACTGTTACGGCTCTTCGGCCACAATCTAGCACGACTTTGTGCTTGGATAACCAATCCATGCCAAGAATGACATCTAGGGTTTGGGTATCTAGGACAATTAGGTTGGCTAGAAACTCAACTCCAGCTATGAGTAACTTAGCTCCTAAACATCCCACTCTAGTACTTAGCTCTGCTCCAGGCGACTGGACTAACAGAGTATGCTTAAGTTGCATAACTTCCAAATTATTCTTGGTTGCAAACATTCCAGAAACAAACGAATGCGAAGCTCCAGAATCAAACAAAGCGATGCAGTGCATCGAGTTAACGAAACTTACCCGATCGACGTCCGGTGATTCCTGGGCTCCTTCCAGAGTGACGTGGTTGACACGGCCTCTGATCACGGACTGTGGTGCTCCTCTGGCTTGACCGTCGACTTGTGACGCTCCTTGATTGATGTCTGGCGCTGGCGTCTTGGATGGAGTAGCTCCAAGGTTGAAGCGTACTGGAGTGATTGTTCCCCTTTGCGGACACTGGTTGGCAAAATGTCCTGGCTGATGACAGGCGTAACAAACATTTGGTGCGCTCTGCTGGTTGCTTCCTGAATTGGGGTTGACAGGTGCAGGGTTGTGGAAGTTACGGCGGTGGGCGGGGTGTTGAAGTTGGTGCGGGTGCTCTGAGCGAAGTGCAGGGTGGAAACACATTGGCTTGTCTTTGCTGCTTGTTCTTGCCCTCTCTTGTGATTGATGGTTCCCTTCTTTGAGCCATCCGGCGTTCTGGTTATCCTCCGGTTCCTTGCGTTTGTCCTCCAAAACAAAGGCTTTGTTGACTGCTCTTGAAAATCGGGAAAAGTATGGGCGATCAAAGCGACTTGCGGCCAGGTGTTTAGTCCCTTCAAAAGCGACTCTGGCGAGCCTTGTCGTGGCTACATCTTCATTGCATAGCGAGCTAGTGAGAAAACTTGTTGAGGTAGTCGACGCGACATAGCTCCTTGCTTGAGAGCGCGGAACTCATCCTTCTTGGATCGATAATGCCTTCAGTGCGTGATCTTGGCGAATCTTTGCAGAAAAGTCTTCGGGTGATATCTGTGGCGTCTCATGGGCGCACGAAGTTCTCCACCATTCGGCGTGGTGCCTTCCATCGGTGAGTGGCATACGGAACCTTTTCACGATCGCCGACCGGGTGATCGCAGCTTCCTTCGATAACTCGAGCCAATCATGCGCTTCCTTTGGAGGCGTGTCGTAAAAGGTTGGTGGGCGAGTCCTCATAAATTCTCGCAAGTTTGGATGGTCCATGGTGACCATGAGCACCGGGCTCCATCGTTGATTGTTGTTGTTGTTGTTACGGTTGTTCATAGCTTGCATCCGAGTCATCATAGTGTTCATCAGTGAGTGCAGGCCGCCATGAAAGCTCCAAAGTTTTGCAAGTCAATTGGGGTGCTTGTGGCGGAATGCTCCTGCGGTGGTTGCTCATTGCTTCTCGGTCTTTGGTACGGAACCACTTGCAGCAAGATTTGCGAGTTTGAACCATCCGCTAAGCTCCATAGGTTAGATAAGGTAGCAAGCACAAGATAAGTTGAGAACTAGCGGTAGGTTAAACCCAACAAAACACGACTCAAGAAACTCAAATGAAATACCTTTATTACTTAGGGTCTTAGCATGGTGCAACAAATGCCTAAGGGCCTTTGCAGCTCATACTACACAAAAGAAAACAACGACCTAAGCACACAAAACTACCGCCTAAAGGCGACTCACTAAATGGCGCTAAGCTGGCTGGAACTAAGACCAACTACTAGAAAGCCTCCACAACCGCGGCGGCGCTCCTAACGGCCAGACTCGGAGTGAGCGGCATCTTGGCAACCGATCTCGATGCCACAGAATCGTGCAGCGAGGCAGGCGTTCTGGTGCAACCGGCCCGGTTCCTCGGCTCTGCATCTTCTTGGGCTCACTGGGCCTTCCTGCGGATCTTCTTGAGTCCTCCTCGGGTCTTCCTCTTCTTGGGGACTTGGTGGTAGAGAATCTCAGTAGTGGCGACCTTCTCTTGACTCTGCAAGGCTTCATAGACATGATCCAACTCCGTGTTGGTCCTCTCCAAAGCTTCCTCTGGCGGCCACTGGCGGGCGAGGTGTGGCGTAGCGTTGCTCTCTCATACGTGGGCGGGTAGCGTCTTTGGCAAGTCCACAGTGCAGCTCGGGTGGTGGTAGCGGAACACGGTGTCTGAAGCTCGGGCGTAGATGTTGCGAATCACGCAGCATGGCCAAGCGCGGCGACTCCTAGATACCTTCCGGCCAAGTGATCTTCCTCACGAGGCGTGCGAAGGTTGGCTCGCCTTGTCGTTCCTCTGGCGTAGATCGTCGGCGACAAATCACTCCACGGTTTTGTCCATTCTTTGCCGGTATTGCCGGCGTGACAAATGGACGATCAAAACCTCAGAACACGCAATGACTTCCAAAGCTCGGTAGCATAACCTCGATCGCGCCACCATAGCTCTAAAGGCGAGGCATGCGTAAAGATAGACGAGCAGGTAAGAGCAACTTTAAAGCAATGGGGAGAGATGAGATTATAGCAAAAGTTGAGGCAAGAGAGATATGGGAGAGTTAAGCAATTAATTAACCTTGCAAGTTATTTTTTCTTTTAGAAAATAATTTGGACACTCTAAAGACGGCCAATCTAACTAAGGTCAAGACCTACGATCGGTATGGCTCGATACCACCTCTGTCGGGACCGAGTACGATTACGGAACCCTCATGTATACTTCACTAGTCGAGGATCACGCTAGTGCACACAGGTTAACATAGGTAAATATCGATCCACACAAGCGATAAATAAAGTAAGCGATTAGTTTGAATAACAAATAAGGGTTTTGACCTTATGGTCGAGTTTACACTTATTAAGCCACGCAGGCTAACAAGAAATAAAGCGGCGGAATGAGCGGAAAAACTCGGCGTAGATCCCACCAATTCACCACAGCAACCGTGGGATCCGGACATAACGCACGATCGGCCTTGCGAACTCCTCCTCGAAAGCGGCGTAGACTCCTCCTCTTACAGTAGGTTTGGGCGCAAGTTTTACAACAAGCGTGAGTACACAACCGTACTCGCAAATCATACCACGAATGCAATGTATAGATGCGAGCTTATTCCAAATAAAAGGCTTATGTGGTTCTTTTGCATAAAAGCAACATTTGCAATTGAATACCATAATAGATTGAAAGCATAATTCAAAACAAATAGACAATAATAATTTAACATTTGTTTCCACAAAGACACACAGCTAAACAGATTATTTCACATAGCCATATAATTGAGGTCACACTCCGTCCCACAAATTATGAAAACTACCCCTCATGTGAAATCCTCAAGCATGTCCATGACCGCGGACGCGGCTATTCGAATAGATTAATTTAACACTCTGCAGAGGTTGTACACTTTACCCACAACATACAACTAGTGTAGCAAGCACCAATCGTAACAAAACAGTTCGGAAACTTCATCTCAAACATTGACATTCCCAGTGTGCTTACAAACCGCTATACTAGCTCACATAGAATTGGTATAACACACACATTGGGCGGGGAAGGCGAATCGTCCCGCGATGCAACCACCAAGTAGTCACACCTCCACCCTATCACACACCCTAACCTATCCACCGAACATCAATGCGAGAATCCATAACTTACTAAGTTAGGCCCGTCCCATACGGGCATGTGGTCGCTGATGAAGGCTCGATTCAATGGCGCACAAAGTTAAGTCCTTAATTGACCAAGGCAAGACTTCCATTTTCTAACTAAGTCACAAAGACCATCATTCCCATCACACGACCACCATGTCACACGTCTCCACCACTTGCCTCAGTCTAAATCCTTTACCACCCAGTTGGTTTTAGTGCAACACATGCCATCACGAAGTAACAACACATAGCACACAGTTTTACACGAAGTTCCATAGTCACTTAGTCATAATTAATATTTGCAACTTACATATGATGATGACTCGTGGCATGGCTAAGCAATTGTACTCGCATCTAACCAACCCACATTGATGCTATAATATTACCAACTCATAACCAATCTAGGGTGACAAGGAAGTATGACATACAAGGCCAAGGTGTGATAACAATTTGGATAATAACTATGCCCAAAGCATTTAAATAAATAATTAAAGTAGAATGCAATAACTTAACACAAAGTAATTTGAAAACTGGGTCCAAAATGATCAAAGGTATAACTTGCCTTGGAAAAGGTCTATGTACTGGTCTTGATCTTGGGGTGCTCCTTCTTCCACAAAATTTCCCGACGAATCGACGTCTACTCGCAAACGAAACAAAAACAAACAAAACAAATAAATAACAGAGGCAAAAATAACTCCAAAAATTAAATAAAAATCTCAGATAAATAGAGCTTGAATTTAGACAAATTTAGAAATTTGAATGGGCTCAATCGGAGTTAGGATGCAAAAGTTATGGGCTTTGGAAGATTGGAAATCTAAAAGAAACCTAATTTGGATTTTCTCGAATTTCGAATTATTTCTCTAAAGAAAAATCGGATTATTGCGCAATCACGACGTCAGCCCTCTAATTTGAAAAGATAAATAAAAGAAAAACCTGACATGTGGGACCCACATGTCGGTGAGATAACTCACGGTAGACCAAGTCTCACCGAGCGGTTGAATCTGGGCGGTGGACTACCACGTGGCGCGCGCGTGGGCGGCGACGGCTCCACGCGGCGACACGAGGCACGGCGCGATGCGGCGAGGTGGCGGCGAGGTGGCGTGCCACGTCGGACCCGACGACGGCGGCGGCTCGGGGACCGAGGGTTCCGGCGAACGGCGGCGTTTCACCGGCGGTGGGTGGTACCGGGAGGTAGAGGATGACACGAGGATCACGCGGGTGTGCTCACTGGTGCACGGAATATGCGTGGCGGCGGCGGTGGCGAAGAGCGGCGGAGAGGATTCGGGCTCGGCGGGATCGGAGCTACGGCGATCTCCGCGAAACCAAGGCCACCAGGAGGTAGAGGAGCTCCGTGCGATGCCGAGGGTGCAGACGAAGAGGCGCGGGCGGCACCAACGGCGGAGAACAAGCTCGTCGGAGTTGCGGCGGCGCAGATCGCTTCTCCGAGCTTTTGCGGCGGCTAGGGTTAGGGTTCGGCGGCGGCGCGCGGGTTGGAGTGCGAGAGGCGAGGCTACCTCCTTTTATACTCGGGCGTGGGAGAGTCCGAGGCACGAACGGCGAAAAGCGGGCGGCGGCGAGTCGGTCGCCCCGACTTCGGAGGCGATGATGGCGTGGCGGGTTGGACCCACACGTCGCTGGCTAAGGTTAGACGCGGCGCGTGCGAAATGGTGCGGTGCGAAGCGGACTCACGATCGGCCGTTCAGATCGATCGAACGCCCACAATCAAAGGAACATTCGGACCGTCGGTTACCTCACGCGCATCTAGCCGTTCGTCCTCGTCGGACGGTGGAGAAGCAGCGGCGCTCGGAGAGAGAGAGAGGCGACATGCGGGGCCCGCATGTCGGTGGAGGCTTGCGCGCGGTGAGCTGGATGCGCGGAGTGGGCGGTGGTGGCGGGAATAGGGTTGGGCGGAAAGATTAGGCTGAGAGGATTTGGAGATTATAAATAGCTTTTCTATTTTAGAAAATACCAGAAATTCAAATAAGCAATAGAAAATAGCAAATGAACTCAGAAAAATTCTAGAAAAATCTAAAAAATATATCTGAGCACATAGAACCCAAATAAAATAGTTTTGTCTATTGTTCCACTTGGGATTATCCTCATTAAATGTTTTTTATTGCAAAGTCCAATATTAAGCTTTTGAAATTAAATTCAAATAAAATCCAAATGGTGAATTTTCCCCTACTAACTATTTAAAAGATTTTTAAGCTCAGAAAATTGGGATGTTACAGACCCCCCGCCACATCATCATCGTCTCCGAATCTGTTAGGGATTCGCCGCCGCCGCGCTATCCCGTTTTGGGCGTTCGTGCACTGGACTCTCCCGGGCCGCCGCCTATATAAAGGGAGGTAGCCCTCAGTGTCCGCACCCCAACCCTAGCCACCACCGCCCTCGCGTTGAACCCTAGCCGCCGCGGGGGCTCGAAGACCGATCTGCGCCACCGCCAACTCCGACGAGCTCGTACGCCGCCGTCAATGTCGCCTAAGCGTCGTGGTCTACACCGTCGGCATCGCACTGAGCAGGGCTACCTCGTGGTCGCCTTCGTGTCGCCGAAGCGTCGCCGTAGCCCTGATTTCGTCGAGCTCGTGGGCCCTCCGCCGCCTAAACCTCGCCGCCGGTCGCCACAGTCGTCCTCGTCAACCAGGGAGCACCTCAGTGGATTCGCCGTCGCACCCTCTACCTCCCGGAACCACTCCCCGCTGGTGAATCGCCGCCGTTCGCGGGACCCGATTCGAGCCTCGCCGCCGCCGGTGGCGTGGCCGTCCATGTCGGCAGCCACCTCAGCAGCCGCGCCTGCGTGTCATCCCGCGTGGCTGCCTCGTCAGCGCATGCGTGGCATGGTCCACCGGTTCTAGATCCAACCGGCTCGGTAGACCTAGTCTACCGTGAGCCGTGTTGTGACATGTGGGTCCCACATGTCAAAATTTTTGTTTATTTCTTTTAATTCCCGAAATTCCTTTGCTGACGTCAGCATTGCGCAATAATCCAATTTTTCTTTAGAGAAATAATTCAGAAATTCCAGAAAATCCAAATTAGGGTTTCTTTTAGATTTGAAACTTCCAGAGCTCATAACTTTTGCATCCTAACTCCGATTGAGCCCATTCAAATTTCTAAATTTATCTAAATTCGAGCTCTATTTATCTGAGATTTTTATTTAATTTTTGGAGCTTGTTTTGTCTCTGTTATTTATTTGTTTTGTTTATTTGTGTCTCGTTTGCGAGTAGACGTCGATTCGTCGGGGAATTTCGTTGAAGAAGAAGCAACCCAAGATCAAGACCAGTACATAGACCTTTTCCAAGGCAAGTCATACTTTTGATCATCTTGAACCCAGTTTTCAAATTACTTTGTATTAAAGTATTGCATTCTACTTAATTAATTATTTAAATGCTTTGGGCATAGTTAGTATCCAAATTGTTATCACATCTTGGCCTTGTATGTCATAATTTCTTGTCACCCTAGATTGGTTACTAGTTGGTAATATTATAGTACCAACGTGGGTTGGTTAGATGTCAGTACAATTGCTTAGCCATGCCACGAGTCTCACTTCTCATGTAAGTTGCAAATATTAAATGTGCCTAAGTGACTATGGAACTTTGTGTAAAACTGTGTGTTATGTGTTATTACTTTGTGATGGCATGTGTTGCACTAAAACTAACTGGGTGGTAAAGGATTTAGACTGAGGCAAGTGGTGGAAGCTGTGTGATATGGTGGAAGCTGTGTGCTTGGGTTTGATGATCTTTGTGACTTAGTTAGAACATGGAAGTCTTACCTTGGTCAATTAAGGACTTAACTTTGTGCGCCATTGAATCGAGCTCACTGCACGACCACATGCCCGGTATGGGACGGTCTAACTTAGTAAGTTATGGATTCTCGGCATTGATGTTCGGTGGATAGGTTAGGTGTGTGACAGGTGGAGGTGTGACTACTTGGTGGTTGCATCGCCGACGGTTCGCGCTTCCCGTCGGCGGTGTGTGTTATACTAATTCTATGTGAGTGGTATAGCGGAAAGCACATCGAGAATGTCAATGTTTGAGATGAAGTTTCCGAACTGTTTTGTTACGATTAGTGCTTGCTACAGTAGTTGTATCTTGTGGGTAAAGTGAACAACCTCTGCAGAGTGTCAAATCAACCTATTCGAATAGCCGCGTCCGCGGTCATGGACATGCTCGGGGATTTCACACGAGGGGTAGTTTTCATAAAATGTTTGGGATGGGAGCTGTGTGACCTCAATCATATGGCTATGTGAAATAATCTGTTTAGCTGTGGTTCTTTGTGGAAACAATTGTTAAATTAATATTGTCTATTTGTTTTGAATTATGCTTTCAATCTATTATTCGTATTCAATTGCAAATATTGCTTTTATGCAAAAGAACCACAGAAGCCTTTTCTCTTGGAATAGGCCTGCATCTATAAATTGCATTCTGTGGTATGATTTAAAATGCGGTTGTGTACTCACGCTTGTTGTAAAACCCGCGCCAAACCTACGAGAAGAGGAGGAGTCACGCCGCTTTCGAGGAGGAGTTCGCCAAGGTTGTTGATCGTTAAGTGCGGATCCGATCGGTTGCTGTGGTGAATTGGTGGATCTACACCGGAGTTATTTCCGTTCATTCTGCTTTTTTCTCTGTTAGCCCTGCGTGGCTTAATAAGTGTAAACTCGACCATAAGGTCAAAACCCTTATTTGTTATTCAAACTAATCGTTTACTTTATTATCGTTTGTGTGGATTGATATTCACCTATGTTGATACTGTGTGCACTAGCGTGATCCTGGACTAGTGCAGCATACACAGAGGGTTCCAGAATCGTAATTTTGGGTCCCGAAATAGCGGAGGTGTCCTCGATAATCTCCTTAGACACGTCTGGGAGGCTGCGGCACTTGACGTAGGTGACGTGGCCGCCGCCGACGTAGACCTTGAAGGTGACACCACCGTGATTGATGAAATTCTGTAGGACGAACGGCGGGTGGAGCTTGCGGAGGCCTTTGCGGTGATAGACGAGGGACATCTTGTGTGACTTGGTGGTGCCATCGGCGACGAGTGGCTTGGTGATGAGAGGGAAGTGGAGGACGGCGAGGAGGCCTGAGTACACGAGTGTGGTAGCGTCGTATACGATGACCTGGTTGGGGATGCCGAAGGTGTGGTCGGTGGCGAGCGGGGTGGCGAGCTCGAAGATGACCTGGAGCATGGAAATGCAGTTGTGGAGGCGGTCGATGGTGTGGGGCGGGTCGACGACGG
Source organism: Ampelocalamus luodianensis (assembly GCA_036346255.1). Lineage (NCBI taxonomy): Eukaryota > Viridiplantae > Streptophyta > Magnoliopsida > Poales > Poaceae > Ampelocalamus > Ampelocalamus luodianensis. The sequence continues at coordinate 16,451,838 of CM070628.1, forward strand.
GGACGGAGGGGTGGCGCGTGGAGAAGGCCTGGAGCTCGGCCCGTTAGCCGTCGTCGTAGAGCTTGTGGATGAGGAGGTCAAGGGCCCTACTCCGCGAGGGGCCCCAAGGTGTTGATGGGGACGAAGTCCATGCCGCAAGCGGCTACGCGCAAAAGGAGCGAGGGCTGGGGGGCTCCGCCATGCGCTGGTCAGTCGGGAGGAAGAAGGGGGAGGGCAAAAGTGTCCAAGAGTGGCAAAAATCTAAAGAGACAAGTTTTGGAGTGGCAAATTTCCAATTTCATGTTTTGGAGTGGTATTTTTCAAAGTGCCATCTTTTGGAGTGGCATATATCAAATTTTGCCTCTAATCTTTCATCAACATTTGTGCTCCAATGGGTCATCGTCCTCTCTGACTGGGTTTTAGGTTGAGTTTATTAGGTTTGGGTTAAGGTTTAGCCTGATTATAGAGTTAGAGAGTGGCGGATGGTGACAGACTGACAGGCGAGACTAGCGACTTAGGTCTTCGGAGTTGGAGGAAGTGGTCGACGGCAATGGATCCGGTAGTGGCAGGTTGGTGAAGGAGGAGGTGGTAGAGGCTAGGCTTTGGGGTGGGGGTGGGAAGTCGGTAATATATGGAGGAGATGGCATGATCTTGAACCAACGGTAGGAAAAAATAACTTATCTCCACTACTTAAAAATTGAAGTTCGTGATCATCTGTCCTCCTCACCCTCTCACCCTTGTCTCTCTACTAACATGTGGGCCATGTTATCAGCAAACCATCTCCTAGCATCATGCGCTCCCCGCTCCTCCTCTCTCAGCATCACCTACAACGCCATCTGCATTTCCTCCTCCTCTCTGCCCTCGCCTCCACCCCGCTCTTCTGCTCTGCTCTGCTCTGTGCGTCTCCGCCCCATCGCCTGTCGCTGCTTCCATCAGCCAAATCTGTACGGGCCTCACTTCCTTTTCTCTGCCCCCTCCCCGCTCTTCTACTCTGCTCTGCATGTCTTGATGAATTAAGATATATTATATCTACTTAATTGATAAATTATTACATTCATGAGATGTTTCGTAGCAACGCATGGACACTTAACTAGTACATAAATAGAGGCAACTTATCAATAGTCTACCCCTTGCAATGAATCAATTCCTTTGTAAGTTAGTATAGTTGTTGTTAGCATTTGAACATTTGCAATCTCTATTTTAGAAGGTACCTTCTATCATTAAGTTTATACCAATTTCATCGACATTGGCTTGATCTTTAGCTTTGTAGGATGGATACGATATTAAAATGGGTAATCTTGAGAACTTGTGTGAGGACCCAGGTTTATTCGGCTTGTAATGCTTAGTCTTCCATTGACCCTAGCATCACAAATCAAATAAACCAAGCCCCGAGATATGTATACTTCTCAGAAATGCAGTATACACACCCTGTTACAAAATCATGCATCAATTCCATACAACAGATCTAACAAAAGACATACATAATAGAGATTTATTACAACAAGGGCCAACAGGCCAAAAGCAACAAAATAACAAGTAGACAATGGAAGCAAAGGGCCATAAGATGGCAATAACAAAGAGCCAATTAGTGTGCTGTACCCACAAGGCAACCAACCGGCCGCCAAGCTAGTCGTCAAACCCGGCACATCTCACAAAGGGAAGCCATTGGGGCTCACCTTCTTCCTCTGCAACAAAAACATTAAGCAAAGCAACTGAGTACAAAAATTGTTTTTGTACTCGCAAGACTGACGTGTGGAATAGCAGACCTATTCATAAACTACATGCAAGCTTATTTAGGTGGAGGTTGTATGTCTCATTTTGCATAAAGCCAACTTTATTTGCAATAATGTAATACATTTGAAAGCAAGTTTACAAAACAACTTTTAATGTTGAAAGTAACATCAAAAGTAATGATAAATACAAGTAACCACCTAGAAGTGACTATCCCAATAGCCACCATGAAGATAGCACGAATCCCGCATTCGTACCACCCATCAACTTTTAATTAAAGGTTGTAGTCTAACTCTTGAAAGCTTACCCAAGCGTGTCCATAACCTAGGGCGAGGCTATTCGAATAGTTCTAACCTGCAGGGTGTACCAATGTACCCACACTTGAGACCGCTTTAAGCCACGAAGCACACTTCGAAGGTATGCGCACGGCTAAGTCCTCTGAGGCGCTTTCCAATATTGTGTATTAACCACGAGCCGCTCGTATGGATCGAAACCCATATGCTTACATTGCAAGCCGAAAGACAACCACCCGTTACGAGGGGGAAGCCTTTCGGACACTACAATGCTCCCACCTCCATCCCTCCTGCGACTCCCTGCGACCCGAAGCCAATACACGCCAAAGTACTAAGTCAAGAGAGGTCTCATACCCTCTAGTGTGGTTAGCACGCACAAATTGCTCGGATAACAGGTACTCCCAAGATGTTCGGTCCTTAATTGACTCGGGCACCATTCCAGTCACACCCGAAAATCACACCATCTTACCATTGTGCCCAAGTCTAAATACTTTTGTTTTTCAGTTTTAGTTTTCATAAGAAGACATGGCACAAGGTGGAAATCATAATCATAATAAGTTTTATGTGATCAAGGTTATCGACAAGTCGATAACCGCCCATTTCTACCGAAGCTAAGCATGGCTAAGCAATTAATTCGCAAACTACTAAGTGACAAGAGCTCATCCACGAACTCTAAATCACAGCAAGTAATCCTAGGCTCATGGTAGTAGAGATCAATTCATTTGCCTAAGGAAATGCATCTACTAGGCCAATTAGCGACAATAGTTAACACAAAATAGCCATGCAATTACGTATAATTTGTAAACAACATAAATACTTAAAATACTGGGATTAACATGATCAAACTGCTTGCCTTGCTGGATTTGTTCTTGCTGCAGAGGCGAGTGCTCAGGTTCAACAATTTCTTCGGAACCTAACGCGAAAAGGCGATAAAAACCGATAAGAACGAAGAACACCAAAAGGAACTCAACAGCAAAGAACATCCAAATCCAATGAGATTTCTACAGCAGCTAGAGGTTGATTTTAGACAATTTTAGAAACAAGAATCACTTCATTTGGACTTATCATGAAAAAGTTATGGCTAATCTAAGTTCTCTCAGCCTGAAAAATCATAATTAAATTAATTTCAGTTACTGTTCATGACGAAAATTTCTAGAATGATCTGGAACTTGAAATTTTTATGGTGGGTAGATATGGTTATCCTAACAACAGCAAAACTGAGTTTGCACAATTTGGAGTTGAAATGAATTAGTTATGATTTTTCTAAGTTCTAAAACTAGTGAACCATTAATTTCAGTGGCAAGGATCAGATGAAGACCTATTCTATATTACAGTACAATCCTAGTAGGTTTTAACAAGACTTAGTTTGCTCAGTTTGGAGGTACAGAGAATAAGTTATGCATTTTACAAATTTTCAATGAATTACTAAACAACCATTTCATATTAAACAAGTTCTAGCAGTTTCTATCATTTTCTACTACATAACAGTGCCTAAATCCGTTCTCAAATTAAAGTTCATATTATAACAAAGCTACAGCAACTGGAATCATTCAAAAAGAAATTAAAATGACAAAGTTATGCACTTTTGAAATTTAAAACAATTAAAGACTTAGAAAATTTGAGCTCTCGGGAGGTCCAAATGAACTGGAAGACAAAGGAGAGGTCGTGGGCCGTTGATCCTTCATCGCACGGCCACAGATCTCGAAGCACAGAGCACAGGAGACCTCCTCCCGCACTGGGGAGGTCTGGACCGTTGAGATCTGATCCAACGGCCCACGACCGCGTGCGTGCACGCGCGCAAAGGAGGTCCTCGCGCCTAACAGAGGTCGTGACCGTCAGATCGAGATCTGGCGGTCCCGAGCACTAGGGGAGGTCCTAAGGCTTTAACTCTGAGGAAGGAGGTCTAGCCCGTTATATCTAAATCTAACGGTTTAGACCAGAGGAGGAGGTCCTAAAGCTTCGGATCTAAAGGATGAGGTCCTAGACGGTCAAGATCTCCAGAGGGAGGTCTTGATCGGCTGGGATAACACGAGGAGGTCTTGGATGGCCAAGATCTACTCGGGGAGGTCCTATGCGACAGGGTTTTAATGGGAGGAGATCTGGACGGCTCAGATACGGCCTAGGGAGGTCCTGAACGGTCCAGATCGACGCGGAGGGAGGTCTAGAGACTAAGGATTTTACAAAGGAGATCTAACGCTCAGATCTAACTCCGGGGAGGTCGTGAACGGCTAGGGTTGAGCCTAAGAGGTCCTGAGCGGGGTTTTCTTTGTAAAAAGCCAGGGGTGGCTTTTTACAAAGAGGACCCCGAGGGTGGTCTTTGCAAAATGACCGATGGGAGGTCTTTTTGCAAAGAGGACCTCGGTGGAGGTCCAGGGGGTGGTCTTGGCAAAATGACCCAGAGGAGGTCCTTTTGCGCAGGAGTGGTCCTAGCGGCTAGGATTTAACCAGGGTGGTCCTAGACGGTTAGGATCAACCCTAGGGGAGGTCCAAGCGCGCAAGATTTTACACAGAGTCAGATCTAACGGCTAAGAGCTAATCCCAGGAGGTCTTTAAAGGCCGAGATAGAACTAGGGAGGTCCTGGGACTTAGAAATTTACACGGAAAACCTCTACGGTACAGATCTGACCGAGGGTGGTCTTAACGGCCGAGATTAAATGAGGTGGAGGTCGTGGACGACCACGATGAACCCGAGGAGGTCCAAGGTGCTTCTAATGGTGCGGGTCCTAAGGACAGCGACTAACAGGTGGCGGCTAAGGACAACTTAAATGCTGATGATGATTGGCAATAAAGGAACCTAAAAGGGACTTAATGACCTCTGGATTTTAATTCTAAGCCCAAGGCCCACACGTCGGTGACGCCTGGCACGGATCAAGACATGATTAATGCGCCATTGATTAGCAATGATTGGGCAGTAATGTTGTCCTAAGAAAATGACGAAAACAGGAGTTTGCACCGGCAAAAATCCCGAGCGCGTTTAACGGCTTGCCGCCGGCGACAGGGACCACGCCGGCGCCAACTAAATACTGGAATGGAACCGCAATATCATCACGAGCTACTGGTGGCAACCTCGCGTCGGCGGCGGCCTTGAACGCCGTGGCCGAGATAGGCTAGGAAGGCTTACCACGACACTACACGAGCTCTAGAAAATAACAGCAAGGCTAAGGGATGGGCACCTGAGGGCAGAGAGGGGACCAGGGAGGTCGGAGGAACTTGGAGAATGTCGACGAAGTCCGGCGGTGACGTGTTTGCCGGCGATGGAGAAGAAGATGATCTCAACCCCGAAAAGCAGCTCCCAAACTTGTCCACCTCTGCAATGTGAACCAAGCTAAGTTAGAGCAAGCTTGAGGTGGTCAAGATGACAGTGAACAAGGCCAGAAGTTCTTTGGGACCACTGGAGCTCGAGCTTTGGTAGGGAGCTCCAAAGGTGACAATGGTGGTAAGGGGGTGGTGTTCTTGGGTGCTTGGGTTCGAGGACCAACTCCACTGAGGGAGCTCAAGCACAACAAAGAACGAAGAAGGAAAAGGAGAAGGGAGGTTTCAGGCTATTCATAGCCTGGAAGCTTGGCAATGGCATGGGTGAGTTCACTGTGAACAATGTCCATGCCCCCGCCAAAAGCACGCATGGTAGGTAGGGCGAGGCGGGTGGAGACTTTGGAGGCTAAAGGCGACCGGCAATAAATGCATGGCAGCAAAAGAGCCGTTGACAAGAGGCAAAGGTGACATCTCACGCCCCAAGCGCTCGGTCACGACACGGTGCAAAGTGCGAAAATCATGGCGACGAGTCGAGGAGGTCAAGAGGAAGAAGAACAGAGCCGGCGAAGGAGAGGTCTGGGCGATCCCGATTTGCATGGGGTGGTCTGGACGTCCCGGATCACCCGAAAGAGGGAGGTCTTACGCGGCGAGGAGGTCCGGGAGGTCGTGACGCAGGATGGAGATCCAGTGGCTTGGACCACCGGGCGAGGGCGCTCAAGAGCTCCTCAGATCAGTGGGGAGGTCGTGAGCGTTGGATTGAAATCCAACGGTTAGCACGAGCGCGCACGAGATCGGGCTCGGGTGCGGCGTTGCACACTTGGCTCGACCGAGTCGATTGGCTGGGTCGGACTCGGGTCTGACTCGAGCCCGAGTTTGACTCAGACCTAAATTGAGTTTCAAACAGATTTGGAGTTTGAGGATTTGTTTGAGATAGCAAACTCACTCCAAAAATTGTGAAATTTTTACAGGAACTTGCTAGCTGAGTTAATGACCTTGTGTAAAATTTTCAGAGGTTTTTGTGCTATACATTTTCTTCCAAAAATTCCACAAGGTGCTGGTCCCCAGTTTGACCAGAATTTGAGTAGGTTTGACTGACCTCCAAAAGTATTCAAACAATTTCTAAAAATTGTGAAATTTTTTAGAGGGGTCACATACCAACCCAAGAATTTAGGAAAAATATTTCCAGGAGATTATCACAAGATAGAACAAGAAGGTTTTTGAAGGATCAAGATTTGGATCAAAGACTTGTGACTATGTATTTCCATAACTCTTGTACAATAATTGTTTAGTACATACAGGAAATACATGATGTAAGAAAAAGTTTTAATTTCTACTCATTTTCTTACATTTGAAACACAAGCCCAAAATTGGGATGTTACAACTCTCCCCCCCTTACAAAAATATCGTCCCGAGATTTGGCATCACTCGGAAGGAAAAGGGGGATAGTCTGAACACGGGCACAGAGCACCATCGGTACTTGGCAAGCTTACGATCCTCGAGACATAACGCTCACCAAGTAGCTCATCTAAACTTGGTTTTGGTGGTAGAAAGCGTGCCACATTAGTCGACACAGGAAGCTTAACGGTCGGATATCATGAAGATTGTGAATGAGAGATCTTTCTAGATTCAAAAGGTGGTGGGGCAAGATCGTTGTTAGCTGGTGGAGCGATTTGTCTGGTTAATTTCGCCAACAACGGGATCTCAGCCTGCTAGCTAGGTATGCAGAGTCATCCTCCCACAGCTAGCTTCTTGGTGGAACCAAGGCCATTCTCAGTTAGGGGAGCAATTTGTCTGGTTACTCCACTAACGAATGGGGCCTCGGCTTGATAACTAGCTATACAGAGTCATCCCTCCGTAGCTAGTTTGTTAAAGGAGCTATGGCCCTCTAGGCCACAGAAATTTGAGGCAATAACAGGTATGTGATACCCTTGGATATATAGGGAAAGGAATGTGCTACCCAAGTCAAATAAACGATGACATCCCAGAAGGCATCTAGGGGTTCGGGATAGATTAGCAAGATTTTTTTTTTCGAAACTGGGATGGTACCGGGCTTCAGATAAAGGATCAAAATGAAGACCACCAAGAGCAGCAAAAGATGGGGATACAAGGAAATGAGATACTCCTGAATTGACTAAAATAGTATCAGGGCAAAGGTTAACAAGAAGCGCACCTAACACGGCGTCGGGTACCTCCTGAGCTTTCCCAGCTGAGATGGGGTTGACTTTAGTACGAACAACCCTCAGGTCACGATGTTTCGCAGGGGCATGTGATCGAATCACGGGCCGCGAAAAGAAACGAGAGCTTGCTGCCAGCCTCTTAGGACAATTATTAGCATAATGGCCCTTGAGTTTGCAGAGGAAACAAGTGACTTCGGCTAGATTGCGGAGGCCGCTCTGCTGACTCACAGGTGCACGAGATTGGGGCACGGCCTGTAGAGGACGAGGGGTGGCCACACTCTCTTTAGGACAATTATGTGCATAGTGACCCTTGTTGTTGCAGAAGAAACACGTGACATCAACTATCCGTTGACGCTTGCGACGATCCTTTGGCTTTCCCTTTCTGGCCCCAGCAACAATGGGATTTTCGACCACAATCTGAAAGTTGGGGAAGGTATAAACTGGTGATTTGTCCCGCAGTTCCTCAGATAGATCATCCAGGAACTTCTCTGATTTGGATGCATTGGTGGTCGCGGTGCCTACGGACGACCGAAGAAACAGTCGTTGTAGCTCTAAGGACCTGGCGATCACCAAGTTCATGCTACACTCTTTGGGATAGTGAGTGCTTCCCTCTTAGAGAAAAAAAGTGACTTTGGCAGTCGGACAGTTCCCGGGTAGGTGGTCTTCATCACAATTTGGGCAAGCTGTGGTACACTCGCTGCCATAGTGTCCTTCCTCACCACAGCGTTGGCAGACCTTAACCTGCCCCAGTTGACAATCTTTGGCGACGTGGCTCTCCTTACCAAGGTCACAGCAGGGAGGAGGTAGTTGCCGTTCCTCGGGGCAATGGGAACAAACTCCATCACAATCGCCTGAGTGGAGGCGCCTATGAGTCTTGTCTGGAAATTTGGAGACAGGGAGATCTCCATCTCCTCTAGCTTCGACCTAGTCCATTCTTTGGACCGCCCGAACATCTGGTATGAAGAGATGGGTTAGCGGCGCAACCGAAAACTAGAAGTGAGCACGCGAAGAAAACCGAGGACTAGGAGTCCTCAACGAAAGTTGGGTGGGGATAGGTACTAAGATGGACAAGGGGCAAGCCCGAAACTGAAAGCAAGGAAAAACAATTAGAATCTCCACCAAACGAACTCCAGAAGCTCAAAAACCAACATAAAACCAACGCAAGAGCTCAATTTACAAAAGCAATTCCCTGGTATGACTAACTCGTATGGAAGAACGAGCAATCAGTTTAGGAAGGTAAAATTTCAGAAATCAACTTTAGCTTAATACAGCTAAAAAGCAAGGTAAAACCACCTAAATGAGGGTCAGACACGAAGCTAACTCATATCACTCCTTACCCTTTTTAGCTAACTCATATGTTGAAACACTTGAGTGTACCTTTGCTTCATGCCAATCCTCCACGGTATGAAGCAAATGGTACACTCCAGTGTGTCGGGCTCGATGAAGTAGGCTCAGGCAAAGATGGGCTCGGGTTCTATCTCTACAAAAGATTCGTATCACTAGTTTAAATGACTTGAATGATTTACATTTGATTATGTTAATTTGGTCCTCCCTCGTGCCTTGTCTGTTGATCTTCTCGGTGGTTTTGAGTACCATGGCCGTTATGAGTATTTCAACATATCATTGTCTCTTTGCATATATATATATATATATCTCTTATATATATATATATATATATATATATATATATATATATATATATATGCATATGTAAATTATATAGAAAGCAAGTAAGCGAGATGGCAGAGGCACCGTCTTCGCCGCCGTCGCCAACGCCACAGATGACAGAGGCGCCGTCTTCGCCGCCTAATCCGTCGACGATAATGATACGGAAGCGAGATGGCAGAGGAGAATCGAAGATACCTGTGGGCCGACTGGTCATCACGGAGGTAAGTGAGTTTGGGGTCCCTCTACATCCCAAGAGCTCAGCGATGAGATTTCGGACTATGTGTGGGATACTTGCAAGGAAACGGGTCCCCATCACCACACCAAGGTAGAAGGATCTGATGAAAGAAGCGAGGGGCACACTGTGGACAAAACTTTTACAAAAGTTCACTATCCCAGAAGCAGACATGGCATGCGTGGACCGGACGGCGATGCTCACTATCCCAGAAGCAGACATGGCATTCTTGTTACGAAGTACGTAAACACGGGTCAGACACCCTTCGCGATGTATGGATTCTTGACGCAGGAAACATGGGACGCCTTTGTGGCTATGAAGACGACACCCAAATTTAACGAGGAAAGTGCGGCGCACAAAGCTCTCCAGACACGAAACACTCATCCGCACAGACTCGGCACCGCTAGGTACGCGGGTAAATACGACAAATGGGCGGCGGCGGAGGAGAACGTGTTTCTTGATGTCACAGACCCGCGTTCCCTAGCCTGGTTAAAAGCGAGGGCAAAAGTCTCGTCTTCCGGCAGCATCTCTTTCACAAACCCAGTAGACCAGGAAGTGTCCCAACGTGTGGTAAATATGTCGAACTACCTAGTTATTAATAAGTCCATAACTTCATAGTGCCTATAATAATATGATGACCTCTTGCAGCGTGAATTGTCTGCCCAAACTTCCCAAGGCTCTTTCCAAGCAGACAGGGAGAAGGATATACTATCCACGGCCCTGGGAAACAAGGAGCACTCGGGTCGCACGCGAGGCCTTGGGGTTAACGTACCTTGGAGTCATATATTTGCAGACGACTACGGCACGTATAAGAGTAGGAAGAGATCCAAGGCCGAGCGCGAGGACCGGTTGGTACAGATGATTACTGAAAAGTTTGAAGGAAAACTAGCAGCATTACAGGATCAGATGAATCAACTCCTGAGCCAGTCGTAGTCGCAAGCCGCCTCTGTTAATTTGGGAGCCAGTCCTACTCGACATCGAAGTAGCGTTGCGTCCACACATAATTCCAAACATGACGACGTCTAATTACCGATAGACGACATCAAGGTAATGTACATCTATGAAATGCACCAAAGATAGACCTATAGGACGTCTTATGACGGAGGTGAGGTGCCCGATCTTTCGATGAGATTGATAACTATCGATTTTGGTGGAGGTGACTCTCGCGATCCGACTACAACCGTACGACGTCGCTTGCGCCTTAGCAACCATTGAACCAACTTTGAGATGTTACTGATCGTGCTAGAAGCGCGATCAACTTGAACACGAGGTTCAATTCCTGCGAGCAATCGAAGAACTAGCAAGAATAAAATATAGGCAATCTGATATTGCGAATAAGAATGTAGCGTAGACGGTATTGAAAATCAAAGGTGGGATCCCGAAGGCTGTCTTGACAGGTGGTCGTCCGATACAACTGAAGAACAGAAGTTTGCACAATGGCTAAACTTAAACTCAACGAAATCCCAGTTCTTGCCAGGGGAACGGCAGATCCTATATGGGAAGACGACCAGGGGTGGCGGCCAGGGAAGTAGACGCACGCCCCTAGGGTTACAAGGCCCATGGGCCCAAGAGGAGGTGGCGCAGCACCCTTTTTGACTCGGACAAAAAAAATAGACATGGATTGTTTTGTTTATTGTGGCCGGCTCAGTTGGAATCTGAAGCTGAGGTTGGATCCATTAGAAAGTAGACTTGATAAGATTTCAATGAAGTCCAAGAACGTCCCAAACGGAGTCCGTATGAAGAAGTTACGTCCGTTTGAACTTAGTGTTGTTGCAGCAGTCCGAACTCGAATCCAGAACGAGCCCAACTCGAACTCTTGCTTGGCTTGGACCCAAAGTGATGTGATGACCTCCATTATACCTCCTATGCTTGTCCATGACTCCACATATCTCTCCTTGGTCCTTTTCCATGTTCCTAAGCATAATTAAATCACTTGCATTAGGTAGCGATCTATTCTCAGTAATATATAAACCTATGAACGGATTCACTTGGTGATTAAGTTAGCGAGCACGAGCTCGAGTAATTAGTCCTTGTAACATTTGTTGTGGATCAGCTGTGCGTGTAGGCGCGGTTGTATCCAAGTTAGGGATGTCCTCATCATCCTCCCCTTCTTGCATTTGAGTCGTCCTCGACTCAAGCTCATCCTCTGCTCCCAAGTATGGCTTCAAATCTGCAATGTTAAATGTGGAACTAACCCCAAAATCTGCAGGCAGGTCAAGTTTGTATGCATTATCATTAACATTCTCTAACACTTTGAAAGGACCATCAATTCGAGGCATCAATTCAGGGAATCTATCTTTTCTCAAGTGCAACCAAACAAGATCTCCTGGTTCAAAAGTTAAATGTGTTTTCCCCTGACTACCAGAAAGTTTATATTTAGCATTCATGCGCTCTATATTCTCCTTAGTTGTCTCATGCATTTTTAAAATCAATTCAACACGTTATTTAGCATCAAAGTTCAATTTATCCGAAGATAGAATAGACATTAAATCAATAGAAGCACGAGGAACAAAACCATAAACAACTTTAAAAGGGCACATCTTTGTAGTAGAATGCAATGAACGATTATAAGCAAACTCAATATGAGGCAAAAATTCTTCCCACATTTTTAAATTCTTTTTCAATACAACCCTAAGCATTGTAGATAAAGTTCTATTCATAACTTCAGTTTGTCCATCAGTTTAGGGATGATAAGTAGTAGAAAATAGCAGCTTAGTCCCCAATTTAGCCCATAAAGTTCTCCAAAAATGGCTAAGGAATTTAGCATCACGATCTGAAACTATAGTATTAGGCACACTATGCAATTGAACAACTTCACGAAAAAATAAATCAGCAATATTGGCAGCATCATTGCTCTTATGACATGGTATAAAGTGAAGCATCTTAGAAAATCTATCAATAACCACGAATATACTATCGCTCCCCTTTTTTGTTCTAGGCAATCCTAAAACAAAGTCCATCGAAATATCTTCCCACAGAACGCTGGGAACTGGTAGAGGCATGTATAAACCATGAGGATTAAGTCGTGACTTAGCTCTTTAACATGTATTGCAGCGAGCAACGTAGCGCTCGACGTCCCGTCTCATCTTTGGCCAAAAGAAATGATCAGCAAGTATATCCTCCGTTTTCTTCACGCCAAAGTGTCCCATCAGCCCGCCTCCATACGCTTCCTGTAACAACAACAAACGAACGGAGCTAGCTGGAATGCATAGCTTGTTAGCTCTAAACACAAACCCGTCATTAATGACAAATTTGTTCCACGTTTTTCCTTCTTTACAATTCAACAATATATCTGTAAAATCAGCATCATGCACATATTGCTCTTTAATAGTCTCCAATCCAAATATTTTGAAGTCAAGTTGTGAAAGCATGGTATATCTCCTAGACAAAGCATCAGCAATAACATTCTCCTTTCCCTTATTGTGTTTTATGACATAAGTAAAAGACTCAATAAATTCAACCCACTTTGCATGTCTACGGTTCAATTTACTTTGACTTCGAATATGCTTTAAAGATTCGTGATCAGAATGTATAACAAATTCTTTAGGCCATAAATAATGTTGCCAAGTTTCCAAAGTTCGAAATAATGCATATAATTCCTTATCATAAGTAGAATAGTTCAAACTAGGCCCACTCAATTTCTCACTGAAGTATGCTATAGGTTTACCTTCTTATAGCAATACACCACCTAAACCAATTCCGCTGGCATCACATTCTAGTTCAAAAGTCTTATTAAAGTCAGGGAGTTAGAGTAGTGGTGCATGTGTTAACTTATCTTTCAATGTGGTGAATGCGTTCTCCTGTGCGGTGCTCCAAACAAATGGCACACCTTTCTTGGTAAGCTCATTCAATGGTGCAGCGATGGTGCTGAAATCATTCACGAAGCGGCGGTAGAATCCAGCAAGTCCTAAAAAACTTCGTACCTGTGTGACCGTGTTAGGAGTCGGCCAACTCTGTATTGCTTCAATCTTGGCTTGATCAACTTCAATTCCCTATGGAGTAATAACATAGCCAAGAAACACGACTCGATCGGTGCAAAAAGTGCACTTCTCAAGGTTACCAAATAAACGTGCATCACGTAAAGCATTAAAAAGAGCACGTAAATGGTCAAGATGTTCTTCTAAGGATTTGTTGTATATCAATATGTCATCAAAATAAACCACCACAAATCTACCAATGAAAGTATGTAAAACCTCGTTCATTAGTCTCATGAAGGTGCTAGGTGCATTAGTTAATCCAAAAGGCATTACTAACCACTCATATAACCCGAACTTAGTTTTAAATGCGGTTTTCCATTTATCGCCTAATTTCATGCGAATTTGATGATATCCACTACGCAAATCAACCTTAGAGAAAACAACAGAGCCACTCAATTCATCAAGCATATCATCTAACCTAGGAATAGGATGACGATACCTAATGGTGATATTATTAATTGTTCTACAATCTACACACATACGCCATGATCTATCTTTCTTAGGCACTAATATGACCGAAACAGCACAAGGACTAAGAGATTCACGCACATACCCTTTAGCAAGCGATTCTTGAACTTGGCACATAATTTCTTTAGTTTCTTCTGGATTGGTCCTATATGGTGCGCGATTGGGCAGTGATGCGCCGGGAATTAAATCAATTTGATGCTCAATCCCTCGAAGCGGTGGCAACCCCGACGGTATGTCCTTCGGAAAGACATCGTTGTACTACTGCAAAATGTTAGTGACAGTAGGAGGCAAAGAAGAAGATGTATCCTCAAACGAAAACAAACCTTCTTTGCAAACTAATGCATAGCAAACAGAACTACTAGGATCCAGTTCAGTCATATCAAATTTGGTAGCAAGAAAACTAGCACCTTTCAATTTAATTTCTTTATTCTTCACATGAGTAGATTTAGGTTCTTTCTTTTTATGTTGCTCAAGTTCTTTTGCCACAATCTGATTTTCGCTCTTAGCATTCTCCTGATTCTTCTCTCTACTAGCTCTAGCAAGTTCATTCTTAACAATTTGTTCAGGAGTCATAGGATGCATCACAATTTTCTTTCCCTTGAACATGAGATAGTATTGATTATTCCTACCATGATGCACACAATCAGTATCGTATTGCCAAGGTCGTCCTAATAACAATGAACAAGCTTGCATAGGAACAACATCGCAATCAACATAATCATGGTATGACTCACTCGTATGAAAGAACGAGCAATCAGTTTTAGGAAGACAGTTTCAGAACATAACCCTTGGTTCAACCCAGCTAAAAAGCAAGGGAAACCCCCTAAAGAAGGGTTTGATGCCTAGCTAATTCATATCACTTCTTACCCTTTTATCCCCACAAGTTTTAGTTGAATTTACCTCTCATTTTCAATTCTACATACTATTAATAGCTAGTTGTCCAGGATATTCTGCTTGCTGTCCAGATTTTGTCTTCACTCTTTTGGCCGAAATCCTCACTTCCGGAAGCTCCTAATCTTCTCCAAAAGACAGCCAACACTCCAAATTATAACTCTCATGGTTTACCCAAAACCAATTTAACCGATAAGCTCTATCTTCAGAAGAGAATGAGAGGAAAACAATTTTTCAAATTCAATCAAGAGTAAGGTGAGATGAGCAAGCTAAGATAGATGAGAAGTAAAATTGAAGGCCTACTTAAGATTTTCTTGAAACATTTAATATTTAGAAAGTAAGTGTTCAAAATATACTAGGGACGACCAAGCTAGGGGTTTCTACGGTCAGTATGGCTCTGATACCAACTTTGTGAGACCCCGATTTATTCGACTTGTGATGCTTAGTTTTCCATTGACCCTAGCATCACAAATCAAATAAACCAAGCCTCGAGATATGTATACTTCCCAGAAATGCAGTATACACCCCGTTACAAAATCATGCATCAATTCCATACATCACAATATAACAAGTCTAGCAAAAGACATTCATAATATAAAGTTATTACAAAAAGAGCCGGCTGGCCCAAAGACATAAATATCAAATAACAGCGGAAGCAAAATGGTGCCATAAGATGGCTTTAACCAAAAGTCGACCGGTTAGCCATAACCCACAAGGCAACCGACCGGGCCGTCAAGCTAGTCGTCCACACCGCAGCAAAACTCACCAAAGTTGATCCCTTGGGAATCAACCTCCTTCCTCTGCAACAATTAAGCAAAGGAAATGAGTACAAAAATGTACTCACAAGACTTACGGGTAACAAACCTAGTTACTACAACACGCAGGCTTTAATCAAAGGAGAAGGCTCAAGGTTAATTTTCAGCATAAAGCAAGTTTTATGTGCAATAAATAATAATTTGAAGGCAATTTTGACAATCTGAATTTTAATTGCATAAATAACAGCGATACAATAAATAATAACATACCAACAACCTGGAGATGACTAACCCAATAGTCATCACAACAATAGCACGAATTACCCATTCGTACCACCCATGTCAAGTTTTAATTTAAAGGGTTGTAGTCTAACTCTTGAAAGACCTTGCCAAGCGTGTCCATAACCTAGGACGAGGCTATTCGAATAGTTCAAAACCCTGCAGGGGTGTACCAATGTAGCCACACTTCAGACCGCCTTTTTGCCACTAGATGAAGCACACTTAGAAGGTATCTGCACGGCTAAGTCCTCTGAGACATTTCCAATATTGTGTATCAACTACGAGCCGCTCGTATGGACCGAAGCCCATATGCTTACATTGTAAAGCCGAAAGTCAACTACCCTATAGGGGTAAAGCTTCCGGACAACTATAATGCTCCACACATAAACCCCCTCATTTTACCACAACACACACACGCCCACCTGTGACTCGTAGCTAACACACGCCAAAGTACTAAGTCAAGAGAGGTCCCATACCCTCTAATGTGGTTAGCACGCAAAAATACTTGGTTTAGTGTAACAAGATGTTCGGTCCTTGTTGACTCGGGCACTATTCCAGTCACACCCAAATTCACACCATCATACCATTGTGCCCAAGTCCAAATCATTTTGTTTTCAGTTTTTAGTTTTAACAATTTAACATAGCTCGAGGCTGAAACATAGAGTCATAATAAGTATTTGTGTGATCAAGATCGTCGACTAAGTCGATAACCGTCCAATTCTACCGTTATCTAAGCATTCT
The DNA here is from genome assembly GCA_036346255.1 of Ampelocalamus luodianensis. NCBI lineage: Eukaryota > Viridiplantae > Streptophyta > Magnoliopsida > Poales > Poaceae > Ampelocalamus > Ampelocalamus luodianensis. Next base: position 16,468,281 of record CM070628.1, read on the forward strand.
AAGCATGACACCGTAAAGGCAAAAAAAGAGCATAATTAAATCACCGGGCTCTAATTCACCAGCGATATTAATAACTTATGTTTTATGGCAGGGGATAAACAATTTAAGGGCAACCATGCAACGGGATTAGCTACCTCTAATCGATAAAAATTAACTTTGACACAAGAAGCATGCATACTTAGTTTTTGCAAACAAGATATTAGAATTTAAAAGTAGTAGGAGCAATATGATCAAATGATGTTACACTGCTTGCCTTGCTGTAGATCACTTGTTTGCTGTAGAGGATCACTCGCGTAATCAAAAATTTCTTCAGAACCTAACGCAAAAGGGCGATAAAACCAATAAGAACGAAGAACACCAAACAAAACTCAACAGCAAAACTCATCCAAATCACATGAAATTTGCACAGCAGCAAGGGTATGATTTTAAATAATTTTAGGAACACGAATCAAGTCATTTGGATTAAGTATGAAAAAGTTATAGCTAAAACCATTTCTCTCAGCCTGTTAAATCCAAAGAAATTAATTACTGGTACTGTTCATGGTGAAAATTTCCAGAATGATCTGAGGTCTGAAATTTTTATGCTAGGTAGAAAATGACATCCTAAGAACAGCAAAGTTGGGTTTACTAAATTTGGAGGTATAATGATTTACTTATGATTTTTCTAAGTTGCAAACCTAACACACGTTACTTTATAGAAATAAAACTATGGTCAAACCTATTTCATATTAAAGTTTGCTAACAGAGGAATTTATCAAAATTGAGTTTGCACAATTTGGAGTTACACAGAAAAAGATATGCATTTTACAAGTCTTAATTCTATTTCTAGAATGTTTTAAAATGGCTGATATCAAGTTATTATTGTTTTAAAATGTCTAAAAGCATTTTTAGATTAAACTCTATTTAATCTAGAATTTAACCTCACTCGAATCATTGAAAAAGGATTTAAATTGATTTAGTTACCAGTTTCTAAAGTTTAATGCAATTTTCAGTTGATAAATAAAGGCTTACCGAGAAATAAACTAACTTAACATAAATAAACAACGTGGACGAGCGAGGACCTTAGATGCGAAATCTAACGGCCCACGCGCATGGAGAACAGCGCACGTGCGCGAGCCTAAAAGGGAGCCACCGTTGGATCTAGATCCAACGATCCACAAGAATTGGGCCGATCGGGGAACGCGAATGCCGCAATCACCTCAGCCGCAGATCTCCAGATGGAGGGCTCAGAGCGCTGCTCCCTTCGGGGGTCCCGAACAGCACACGCATCTAAGCCGTTGATCTCGATATGGGTGGTCCAGAGCGGTTGAGAAACTCGGGGGTTCCGAACGGCCACTAAGATCTAGGCCGTTGATCTAAAAATCGACGGTCCACAGTGCAAGATATAACCACACGAGGATTTTAAGTGCACCGGCGATTAACTACGCGGGCCCACATGCCAGTGAGACATAGGGGTTATTTTAAGACAGCCATTAATTGCAAAACCAATTATTAGTGATGATTAGCAATTAATGCCCCCAGATTTTGTCCTAATGAACCCGTGACTGTGAATTAAAGCCGACGGCCCACGTGATGACCAAGGGTCATTTAAACTGACCATTAATGCTAAACTCTGATTATCAATCATTAAGCATTAATGATGTCCTAACGGTGTTGATTTAGGCCGACGGGGGTTCTTAAGAGGCTAGGCCCACTGGTCAGTGGCACAGTGGGCCAGCTTAAGACAGATTAATTACTCCTAAAGATTATCAATGATTAAGACATTAAATGTGTCTTAACAACAACGGCACTAAGGAGGTTCTCCCATCCGGCAAAAACCGAGCGGAGTGGGGCTCGTCGTCGGCGGCTCCGGCCACGGCGGCGCCCACAAAATACTAAAATGGGTTCGCAATAGCCTTACGGACCCAAAGGTGGTGACCTTGACGGCGACGGCGGCCTAGAACGCCGGCGAGCCGAAAAAGAGCGACGGTGACCAAAACGGCCGAAAGCGGAAACGCACAAAAGCTCCACATTGTCCAAAGAAGCGTGTTCCAGGCATCTAGGGACTAATTAGAAGCTACCTTAACCGAGAAGGGCTTCAAACATGGCCGGAGGAGCTTGACAGAGGAGGAGTTCACCGGAGTTGAAGAAGACGAAGTAGAAATTGAAGCCTGAGCCAAAATGAACACCACTGGTGGTCAAAATAGCTTCATTATAGCTCATAGAAGGTCCATAAGCAATTAATTGCAAAAAGAACCACTTACCGGAGCTGGAGAAGAAAGGGGATGATTTCAGCCGAAATGATCCAAACTCGAAATTGGTCAATTCCTGTGAATAAAACCCAAAATTGAGTGAGGGAAAATGAATATGGAGCTAAAGAGCTCAAAAGGGCACTAAGAGAATTGAAGATGAACCACTGGAACACCAAAGCCATCAACAGAGCTCCACGACCATTAATGACGATTTTGGTGTTTATGGTGGTTTTGAGCTCAACACACAGAGCAAGAGCTGAGGGTGGTGCAAAGGAGTACCAGGAAGGGTTTGGGGACCTTAAATAGCTAAAGGATTAGGGTTTGGAAATCAAAACAAGATTCACGGGTGTTAAGTCAAAAGGGCTGCCCTAGCCCGAAAAAGAGATTATGGGGTGCAGAGGTAGGTCATGGACATGGCCGAAAGCAAGCCGCACGCACTAAATGCCCGACAAGGGAGAGTCGATGAGGGAGCACGATTTGACAGTGCCATGCCTCTCTCTCTCTTTCTTTCTCTGTTCACGCACGGCGCGAGGTTGAAGATGACCAGAGAAAAGGCTGGGGCTACTGGGAGCCGTTGGATTGAAAATGAACGGTTGAGATTGCTCCATGTTTCTGAGGTTTAAATCAGAAGAGGAGATCGCAAACCCTTGGATCAGAAATGAACGGTCACGATTAAATGTGCCCTCCAAGTGACCCGAATGTGCTCAGGTAATCTGGACGCTCAGATCTTGATCTAATGGTTCAAATGGATTGGCGCAATCGCGGGGTCCAAATGTTCACGCGAACGTGGACCGTGCGATTAGGATCCAATGGCTGAAAAGAGGCGCGCGCCAACTGAGCGAGCCCGGGTGTGTTTAGTTGGTTCGATCAAACCCATTGGCTTGAGCCCGAGTCTGACTCGAACCCAAAGAACAGTGAAACCAGGTTTTGGTTTTTAAATGGAGCTAGGACTTTGAGGATTTATTTGAGATAGCAAAACAACTCCAAAAATTCTGACATTTTTACTGGAGCTTGCTAACTCAAATATTAACCTTGTGTAAAATTTTCAAAGGTTTTTATGCAGTGCATCTTTCTCCAAAAATTCTGCAAGGTTCTGGAATATGGTTTGACTAAAAGTTAAACAGGTTTGACTGCCCTCTAAAATATTCAAACAATTTCTAAAAATTGTTAAATTTTTCAGAGGGGTCACAAATCATCCCTAGAACTTAGGAAAAATATTTCCAGGAGATGATCAAAATATTTAACAAGATTGTTTTTAGAAGACAAGGTTTTGGATCAAAAGACTTGTGACTTTGTATTTCCATAATTCTTGTACAAGAATTGTTTAGAGCATACAGGAAATACATGATGTAAGAAAATGTTTTAATTTCTACTCATTTTCTTACATTTGAAACACAAGTCCAGAATTGGGATGTTACAGTTATTGTTACCCATGTCATTGGCCTCGGTATCAGTCACATAGTCGAATTCATCTTGTCCCTCTACCACCAGGCAGCAGGGGAAACAGCAGTGGATGCATGGGCCATCTCATCAAGGCGCGCCATAATACTTGCCAAAGAAGTGTTAGTGACGCCTTGTGCTCTCTCCATCGCGGCGAGCGTGGCGTTTGTCTCAATTTGGGCGCCCTCAAGTTGAGCAAGTCGCTCATTCGTGACCCTGACATCTTCCTCAAGACCCTCTGTACGAAGGTTCATGAGGCGCCAAAAATGTTGTACGATTCCCTTCGTACGAGGAGTATGAGATGTATCCTCATCCGAATGCTCCGCAGAACCTGCCATTGTTAGCAAATCACAAGTATATGTCCCTAGCAACTACTAGAATGTGGTGGTTCAAATGTCGCTCACACTCAAGCCTTCTATCAAATTCTTACTAATTCTTACCAAGCAAACAAGGGTGATCGGCAACCAGCAGTGTCAATGTATCTCCGAAGATTGGATGGAGCGATTGCCAGGTGAAGTTCAGCCTGTACGGTTGTAGAAAGGTGTAGCTGGAATGGCTCAAGTATGGTAGCAATGGATTAGCAACTATCAAATCAGAGAATGCAAGCTGAAAAATTGTTCAACGCCGGTTAGTGCCGGTCCTAGGCTAGACCGTACTAGAGACGCGAGCCTAGAACACAAACGAAAGCACGATGTGGCAGAAGCTCGAAAAAGGATGCCATCTTCACGAGGAACCTTAGAATCACTTACAAAAGAGCTCTGTCAATTTTGAGCAAATTCTGAGAAACGTTTTTTTGTCGCCCTTTTTTTTTGCTCCTCTTTTTTTCCCTCTTTTTTTTTTGCAAATGTGCACCTCACTCAAAACTCTTCAAAGTCCTCTTCCAGGCGTAGGGAGGTATATGGGTCATAAACTTTTTTCTAAAATGTAGGGGTAAAAAGGTAATTAAAAGTCCATAACTTCATAGTGCCTATAATAATATGATGACCTCTTGCTGCGTGAATTGTCTGCCCAAACTTCCCAAGACTCCTTCCAAGCAGACATGGATAAGGATATACTATCTACAGCCCTGGGAAACAAGGAGCATCCGGGTCGCACGCGAGGCCTTGGGGTTAACGTACCTTGGAGTCATGGATTCGCAGACGACTACTGCACGTATAGGAGTAGGAAGAGATCCAAGGCCGAGTGCGAGGACCGGTTGGTACAGATGATTACTGAAAAGTTTGAAGGAAAACTAGCAGCATTGCAGGATCAGATGAATCAACTCCTGAGCCAGTCGTAGTCGCAAGCCGCCCCTGTTATTTTGGGAGCCAGTCCTACTCGACATCGAAGTAGCGTCGCGTCCACACATAATTCTGAACATGACGACGTCTAATTACCGATAGACGACATCAAGGTAATGTACATCTATGGAATGCACCAAAGATAGACCTATAGGACGCCTTATAATGGAGGCGGGGTGCCCGATCTTTCGATGAGATTGATAACTATCGATTTTGGTGCAGGTGACTCTCGCGATCCGACTACAATCGTACGACGTCGCTTGCGCCTTAGCAATCGTTGAACCAACTCTGAGATGTTATTGACCGTGCTAGAAGCGCGATCAACTTGAACACGAGATTCAATTCCTGCGAGCAATCGAAGAACTAGTAAGAATAAAATATAGGCAATCTGATATTGTGAATAAGAATGTAGCGTAGATGGTATTGAAAATCAAAGGTGGGATCCCGAAGGCTGTCTTGACAGGTGGTCGTCCGCCACAACTAAAAAACAGTAGTTTGAACAATGGCTAAACCAAAACTCAACAAAATCCCAGTTCTTGCCAGGGGAATGGCGGCTCCTATATGGGAAGACGACCAGGGGTGGTGGCTAGGGAAGTGGACGCACGCCCCTAGGGTTACAAGGCCCATGGGCCCAAGAGGAGGTGGCGCAGCACCCTTTTTGACTCAAACAAAAAAATAGACATAGATTATTTTCTTTATTGTGGCCGGCTTGGTTGGAATCTAAAGCTGAGGTTGGATCTATTAGAAAGTAGACTTGATAAGCTTTCAATGAAGTCCAAGAACGTCCCAAACGGAGTCCGTATGAAGACGTTACGTCCGTTTAAACTTAGTGTTGTCGCAGCAATCCGAACTCGAATCCAGAACGAGCCCAACTTGAACTCTTGCTTGGCTCGGATCCAAAGTGATGTGGTGACCTCCATTATGCTTCCTATGCTTTTCCATGACTCCACATACCTCTCCTTGGTTCTTTCCCATGTTCCTAAGCACAATTAAATCGCATGCATTAGGTAGCGATCTATTCTCAGTAATATATAAACCTATGAACGAATTTACCTGGTGATTAAGTTGGCGAGCACGAGCTCGAGTAATTGGTCCTTGTAACATTTGTTGTGGATCAGCTGTGTGTGTAGACGCGATTGTATCCAAGTTAGGGATGTCCTCATCACCTTAGCTAATTGTGTATCGTTTTGTAGGAGTCGACGGCCTACAAGCTCCAAGTGAGGTTAGTTGGGTCCATTTCTATTGAGGCTGAGCGGGGGATGGTGCATCCATACCAGGAAGGGGCAGTGCAGCACAGTGTCTAGGTGGCGCAGGGTTACGCCAGGGTGGAGGTGGACATGGTACATGAACATTTCATGGCCGTCCCGCTGGAGATTCGCCCGAACGAAGAGATCACAACGCTAGGGGATGCCGTGCACAGTTTTATCTAGTGACCCAAGAAGGACATCGTCCTGGACCTAGCAGTGTCGCGATCTCAACACAACTATTCCTCTCCAACAGGACCCTCGATGACTCCACCTCATATTTCACCTCAGAAGGCCACCTTATCGGTTCCCGTGGAGAAGACGCCGAAGGAACAAGAAAAACATGCTGTCGTATCGGGTCCCGAGTCGTCTCATAGGAAGACGCTGCCAATCCTTAAGGCCAAATCAAAATCGACGAACGTTAAGGTGGCTCTCAAGTCCGGGATATCTGGGAAGTACATCATCGGAAAACCGTTGTGCTCCGACGTAGTATTAGGGCGCGCTGGATATGCTTGTCAGGCTTTGGATGCCTGGTACTTGGAGAAGGCCCAAAAGAAGGGGTGCGATACTGGAATCACCGTTAGATACGAGCATAAGCATTTCTTCAACGGGACGACCACTTCGTCGGGGGTTTCAACGACTTATATGACCTATTCAACCTCATTGGCCTCAACGCCTCGCTTCTATGATGTTGGACACTGTAAGTGCATACAATCAAGTTCTACATTCACGTAATACCGATAAATATCACAACTTATTGCTTATGTATAGATACATGATGAAAAATATCCGGGAATGGAAAGAATTGGTGGGTTAATTCCTTGACCCACATGTGGTATTGTTGCAAACTATCCAAGCAGACTCGTCCTTCGTCGAGAAATACATAACGCAGGCATTGCTTCATCAGCAGAACATGAAGTACATAGTGATGCCCTACAATGAGGGGTAAGTGTCACTACTTGCTCTACAAATTTCATTTGTACTTTATACGCAGTACGAACTTAGGTTTAATGACTATAGCAACATACATGAGTAGGTACCACTGGATCCTTTTAGTCATTATACCAAGGAGGAACCATCTGATATACCTTGATTTTCTAATCCGCAGCGACCACAAGTTCAGCATTCTGACAGGAATACTCGACATGTATGCTCATTTCCTCCATACATAACTCTATTTTAGTCTTAATTAGTTTGAAATGGCCGAGGATAACTTTTTGGAATCATGTAGGTCGTTCATCGACTATGTTGCCAACAAAGGAATATACGATGGAAAGAGCGTCGAACAAACTCACAGGACAAAAAATTTGGTACGCGCTACAACACGATAATCCTATATCATACTTCATAATAACGCGTCTTGAACTGATATATGTAATTCTATTTTTGCAGTGCCGCCAGCAAAAAAAGATGAGTTATGTGCAATCTACGTTTGCTATCATATGGAGCAAATCAGTAGAGCTAGTAAGAAGGATCCCGAGGTTTGTGAATCTCAAAATAATTATTTCCTAATTATAAATTTAAATATATATGCTTACCACTTTACTCTTGCTAGCGATAGGCCTTGATTATAGATTTAGATAGACTATTTGCGAATGAGATCAAGGACATTCGAGAGAAGCTCTGCGGCTTTATCATATCAGAGATAATTAAGGACACCGGAGAATTTCACTCCGTCGCCGACCCAACGCATCACCCCGCTGACACTTCTCAACCACCTACAAACAATTGACTCAATTGTAATCCAATTTATTTTGTAACAATACTTGAACAAATGCGACCTTTTGTAATTTATTTTGAGTAATGATCAGATTGAGTTTGTCGACAATTGATTATCTGAGATGTATCTATTTTTCTACATGTTTGTTTCCAGAGGGCATGGCTAGCAATTCCTGAGGCTAGCCAAAAATCAGTAAAAATGTAGTTAGTGTAATGAACTATCACAGACGGTTTTTGTATTAAACCCGTCTGTGAAGGCAGAGTATCACAGACAGTTTGTACTATGAACTATCTGTGATACTCTGCCTTTACAAACGATTTGTCCATAGAATAAATGCGTGATACTCTTCCTTCACGAGCGGTTCGTATGCGACGCAACCGTCGTATATCGCCTTCACTGAGCGGGTTTAATACAAAACCGCTCGTGATATTCGTATTATGAGCGGTTTGCCGAACCATCTGTGATAACCGTCTGTTATCAGAAACCAACTTATTCAGACGGTTCGAAAACCGTCTGTGATGACAGTTCCAAACCGTCTGTGATGACCCTCTCTGTAGTAGTGTGAGGGGCATGGTTGTCGAGATCCGAATATGCAAATACGGACCCTTTATGTATATTGTACTAGTCCAGGATCACGCTAGTACACAAAGTGACAACATCGATGAACATCATTCCATACAAACGAATAAATGACTAAATTTGATAAGAAAATAAGGGATTTGACCTTATTGTCGAGTTTACACTTATTCAGCCACACAGGGCTTAGGCAAATAAAGAGAAAAGGCAGTAGTGGAACGAAAAGCAACTTCAGCGAAACCCATCTCTTGCCATAGGCAACCAGCTGGGAACAAGACCTAACGATCAACCTCGTCGAAGAGCACCTCCTTCAGAGCAAAAGTTGACTGCTCCAATCCTTCCTCTGAATGATGATTATAGCAAGAGTGAGCACATCTAGTACTCTGCAAATTATACCAAAGAATGAAATTATAGATGATGGCTTATTCCAAATGAAATGATATCTATGGTTATTTTGCGAAAAGCAATAGTTGCAATTGAATATGAATAATATATTGAAAGTGTAAGTTAAAATAATAATAATAATAATAATAAGTAACAAGAGTTTCCACAAAATTCACAAAGCTTAAACAAATTCTTGTGCACAGCTTCCCTTCTACATTGTTTTATAAAATCTACCCTTCGGTAAACCACCGAGCATGCCCATGACCTGATGTAAGTGTGGTCCGATCTTCCAAAAGGTACTAATACGTCGATTGTAGAGAACACGACGTTGATGATCCAAAGGCTCCAACCCGAACAGATCGAACCCCTCGCAATCACTACACCACTGCTCCGTTGGTTATCAACCGTGCCGAACGCGGTTGAGCTCGCCAAGAAGGCTATCTCCTGCAAGGGAATCGAGAACACAAGCAAGAGAGTAGAAGTTGCAATCTGAAATTGTATTGCAGATAAATGTTTAAGCTCACAAAGTTGGGGCTTCTCAAACCGAACGAGCAGCGAAACTGCTAAGCAAAATAATCTCAAAGAAAAACCTAAGGAAAACTAAAGGGATGAGGCCTCCTTAAATAGGAGAGGGGGAGCCTCACATAGCTAAACAACTAAGGGATGGTACTATTCATATGGTACTATTCACATGAACAGTGCCACCATGAATAGTGCAGTCCAAGGAGGGGGTGGCTAGGGAGATGGGCCCAAGGATTACAAGGCCCAAATAGGTGTCATAGCACCTTCTTTTGGCAATTATGATGCTTACAAAAATAATTTGGAGGTGAAGATAGATCCGTTGGAAAGAGAATGAAATAAGCTTTCAATCAAGTACTCGTGGACCTCAAACGGACTCCGTATGTGAAAGTTATGCATGTTTGAAGTCGATATTGTCTCTGGAGGTCGAATTAGATTCCAAAACGTATCCAGCTTGAACTCTTGCTTGGCACGTGGAGTAGCACCATGGCATGTAGATGTAGCACCATGGCATGTAGAAGTAGCACCATGGCATGTAGACGTAGCTCGATCCAACTGGTGAATATGGCACTGCAGTGGCTGAAAGTCCAATTGGTGAAGATGTGGTTGAAGTAGAGCAGCGAGTGCAGCGTGTTGAAGTTGTGGTTGCATCCTTAGGGTTGATGTTCTCATCATCCTCCCTTTCTTGAATTTGAGTCGTCCTCGACTCAATCGTATTCTTCAAATCATTACTTTCCTGCAAAAGGTTAGTAGCAACAAGAGGCAAAGAAACACGCTGTTCTTCTAATGGACATAAAGATTCTTTACAAATCATAGTATAGCATTCAGATTCATATTTTTCTATATCAATGCAATCAAATTTTGTTGCTAACATAACAGGAGCTGTCAATTTAGTTTCACCTTTCCTAGCACTAGGTTCTTTCTTCTTCGGGTGCACAAGTTCTTTAGCTACAATCTTATGTTCACTTTTGCTACTCTCCTTTTCTCTATTAGTTCTCTCTAATTCATCCTTCAAAATAGCTTCAGGAGACATGGGCAGCAAAGTGATTTTCTTTTTTTTTAAACATGAATGTATACTTATTGGCTCTACCATGATGCACCGTGTCTCTATCATATTGCCAAGGTCTACCTAACAACAAAGAACATGCTTGCATAGGTACTACATCGCAATCAGCATAATCATGATAAGAACCAATAGAAAAATGTACTCTCACAGTGTGAGTTACCTTCAGCTTACCACAATTGTTGAACCCTTGAATGTAATGTGGACGAGGGTGCTGTTGTGTGGTCAATGCAAGCTTCTCAACCATGTCCATGCTCGCCAAATTGTTACAACTTCCTCCATCAATGATCACACGACATGCACACTCTTTGATGATAAACTTTGTTTGGAACAGATGGTGGCGTTGATTCTGCTCAGCACGCTTCATTTGTGCACTAAGTACATGCTTCACTGTATACATATCTGAAATTTTAGCACCATATCGTTCCTCGTCTCGCTCAGATCCTTGGTTAGCACCTGCGAGGTCAGTGACTAGCCTAGCATGCGTAGATCCATGTGACCCTACCATTGTTAGTAGAAAACAAAAGACAACACAAAAGTATTATCCCTATCAACTACTAGGTGATGGAAGGTTAAATCACACACTCTCAAGCGTCTTACCACACTCTTACAAGTGTTCTTACCAAAACATGTAGCAGATGGTACAGCCGGTGGCTGGTTCGTGACACCGTGTCGAGTGTGGGTATGATTGCAAGAGGGAACCTGTTCTAATCAGGAGTAGGTGGAGCTAGGAAGGCACAATATGGTAGCAAAAGGATCAGCAATAATCAAATCAGTAAATGCAAGTTGAAAGATTGTTCAAAGTACTCGTCAAAGTTACTGATCCTAGCCTAATCACAGCTATCTAATCAAAGCCCTATGCAAAAAAGTGTATGTACGCACACACAAGGATCAATGTGACTTGATGTAAGCAAAGGAGAACCTCACAACAAGTTCTAGGAGAGACGCTAGCCCACTACTCAAACTTCTTTCTAAGGGCACACGATTATTCGCGCGATATAGAGCACAAAACAGCGATATCGGTAAAAACGCGAACAGCTCTCTAGATTGAGCAGAAACAACCGCTAGTCTCAAACGATGAAAAGACAATGTTTTATATGGATTATATATACTTGTTTGAAAGGTTTCAACGAGATCTACAACTTTGCAGTTGAGGTAAACTCCAAATTCCTAAGGGAACACCGAAATAAATGGCAACAACATAAGCCAAAAACTTGCGACGCGAATTCGGGGCCGAAGATGGCCGAGTTTGGGGCCCCTAGACGGTGACTAGTGGCTTAGGTGGAAAGTATGCGCCTTGTTGTTAGCTTCGAAATGAGCACAAGAACGTCAAAAACGGACACCGTATGCAAAAGTTATGTCCGTTTTACTGAAGGTGTCTCGGAAACGGAATCCTACTCGAACTCAAAACCTTCTCGGGTTCAAATTTGAAACTGCTATATCTTTCAAACCCGTAGGCCAAACTTATTGAAATTTTTTGTGGAAGCTTGTGGTTATACATAGAAGGTCTCCACCAATTTTTACACACTTTTATTTTGTCTTTTTTTTTTTTTTTTTTCACCACGGCTTTTGTTCTATGCTGCTGCCTCTTTCTCTTTCTAATATTTGGCCGACCCTAGGGTTTGCCGCAAGTCACAAATAATAGCAAAGGGTGGATGCTGGACTCGGAAACCAATCCCCCCCCCCAAAAGATCTTGGCAATCCTCTCGGTATCGTGGTGAAATCGGCTTGAACTCTAGTAAGCAATTTGGATTAGATGAAACAAAAATGAATACTATTTTGATGCGGATTAGAGGAGTTCTAACCCACGAATTTTCTGTTTTAGATACAAAACTAAGAACCCTAAAATAACGATCAAGCAACGCGAAGGAAACACGAGATACAACTAGACAATGACGTACTAGACACCAACTAAACTAGAATTCAGCAACTAGACACGACGATGCAACCAAAAAATCAACAAGCAAAATACCGAAATAAAAATTGCAAAGGCTCAATGGGTAATGGGACAGCGGAAGAACACGACGAACAAAATATTTTTTTGGGGCTAATTTTTTGGATTTTAGGACGATAAACGATAACTAATCTAAAAGGGGAAAAACTGTGATTACCTAACGGGTAACCTTCGCTCTGATACCACCTGATGTAAGTGTGGTCCGATCTTCCAAAAGGTACTGATACGTTGATTGTAGAGAACACGACGTTGATGATCCAAAGGCTCCGACCCGAACAGATCGAACCCCTCGCAATCACTGCACCACTGCTCCGTTGGTTATCAACCGTGCCGAACGTGGTTGACCTCGCCAAGAAGGCTATCTCCTGCAAGCGAATCGAGAACACAAGCAAGAGAGCAGAAGATGCAATCTGAAATTGTATTGCAGATAAATGTTTAAGCTCACAAAGTTGGGGTTTCTCAAACCGAATGAGCGGCGAAACTGCTAAGCAGAATAATCTCAAAGAAAAACCCAAGAAAAACTAAAGGGGTGAGGCCTCCTTAAATAGGAGAGGGGGAGCCTCACATAGCTAAACAACTAAGGGATGGTACTATTCACATAGTACTATTCACATGAACAGTACCACCATGAATAGTACAGCCCAAGGATGGGTGGCTAGGGAGATGGGCCTAAGGATTACAAGGCTCAAATTGGTCCAAATAGGTGTCATAGCACCTTCTTTTGGCAATTATAATGCTTACAAAAATAATTTGGAGGTGAGGATGGATCCGTTGGAAAGAGGACGAAATAAGCTTTCAATCAAGTACTCATGGACCTCAAACGGACTTCGTATGTGAAAGTTATGCATGTTTGAAGTCGGTATTGTCTCTGGAGGCTGAATTAGATTCCAAAACGTATCCAGCTTGAACTCTTGCTTGGCATGTGGAGTAGCACCATGGTATGTAGATGTAGCACCATGGCATGTAGACGTAGCTCGGTCCAACTGGTGAATATGACACTATAGTGGCTGAAAGTCCAATTGGTGAAGATGTGGTTGAAGTAGAGCAGCGAGTGCAGCGTGTTGAAGTTGTGGTTGCATCCTTAGGGTTGATGTTCTCATCATGACCGAGGACATAGCTATTCGAATAGGTTATTAACACTCTGCAGAAGTTGCACAACTTTACCCACAAGATATAACTAGTACGGCTAACACCAATCATAACAAAACCTTTTAGAAACTTCATCTCAACAATTAACCCTCCCAATATACATACAACCGGTACTAAACTATACTCAGCTCTTTGGCCCAACGCACACCGTTGGTCCTGGGGATTGCGAACCGCCCATAGATATTACCCATCACCAAGGTTCAAGAAAACGCTAGGCGCTAGGCGGGCGGTGGCCTAGGGCCTAGCGCCTAAGCGAACTAGGCGGTGCCCAGGCGGTGACTAGGCGGTGCCCAGGCGGTCGACTTGGCTACGATGCAGATAAACCCATAACAGGAATAATTTGATGAATTGAGCAAGCATCAAGCATCAAATTGAGCAAGATAGAAGGAAAATTACCTGAAAAAAGACATGTGTAATTTGATATAGTCATGTATATTATATTATTATCTCCCCTCCAAGGCTCCAAGAGCTTGATGTAAACATGTATGTATTGTAATCAAATAATGATATAAACCTGCATATTTAATAAACGATGAGATCACTGACCACTTGTGACAGGAAGCTTAGCAGGCGAATAATGTGTTAAGCCCTCGTTTCTGTAATTTTATGATACTAAAATGGTGGCAAACCTGATCATTTCTAACATCAGCAGGTCAACAAGGAAATGCACACACAAGAACAAAGAAGCTGAGTGAGCAGCTCTCATAAAAAATGTTTTTTCCCGAGAAATTGTTGACAATCTTGCTAGTCTAAAACCCACTACAGATCAAAATCTTTTGTAACCAGTCGACGATAGTAATGGCATGTGGTGGCTGTTGAAATTGTAGAAAAGATGCCAGGGTGCAGAGCCCACAAAATCTAAATATGTCGTTGCCCAAATTTGACACAACCGTAGCTCATTGCCAGATTTTTTGTCCTTAAGAATACACTAACCAAGGAATAACATATAATAAACCAAACTCTCTACATCAAGCATACCTCTCAAGCAGTAGATAGGGATCCACAACGAGCTGAAGCTTTGCATCTATCCAAACTGAAAATCTCACATTTGGAAAAAGCCTATGGAGAAGAAGTTTAGGAATCTGCACAAATAAGATATTTGTTCATTCAACATGCTCAAATCAATGTATAGCTGCAGAGATAATCATGCTAAGAACAAAACACAGAGCTCAAGCTATGGCAACTGATTAGAAGCCATAGCATCTAAACAGTCATCCAAACCAAATATGATCAAATTTGTAGCAATTAACAGCGCAGCTAAATTTATCTCCAAACTCTCTGTTCCATCCTTTCAAACTAACATTCCAACTATACATACATTTTTCAAATAGCCTAACAAATTACTACAATAACATCTTGAGAAACTGAAACCAGACCTCTGAACTAGTAAAAATAGTCGGGTTTGCCTCAACAAGCTGATCTGCAGTAGTTGGACTAGTAGAGAATCCTGTAAACAATTTTCTCACTTGATCAACAACTTCATGGTGACTGACAGCCCCAGCGGCAGATACAACCTAAACCAACCAACAAAATCGAAACTTTTATCACTCAAGTTGTATGTTAACCAATAGCTAAAATTTTCAGAATTTGTAGATAAAAATACCATTCTAGGGCAGGTATAATGAGTTGAAATATACTGCTCCAAATCTTTCTTAGAGATTGATTGAATTTTCTCTTTAGGACCTAATATTGTGTCCCCCAGAGGATGGCCTCGGAATGCTGCAGCATGCAAGTGATCAAATATCACCTCCTCCATCATTCCTTGCACCTGTCTTTCCATAAACACACATAAACATGCATCAAACATCTGCATCTAGCAATACATATTGCACTTAAACAGAAAGAGCTAAGAGCTATCCTAACCATAGCAGACATCCAGGGTTCATCACTATTCATGGAAAGACTAATGCTGAAAAGCAAACCAACAATTCATATTATGACTAAAAGTTTCAATCTTTATACAGGATGTCATAACACACAAATTAATCGTACAGGAACAGGAGTATATAATACTAAAACTGTTACATTTAGACCATCAGTGTTAAACCACAGTTACCATACTGTGCACCATGATAAGGTTCTACCCTACAAATACCAACAATTAGAGCAGTAAAAATCCATATTGTAATGTTTGAGCAAGTACGAAAAGGCAGCAACTTCCCACATGTATAGTGTAAATTCAGACGGAAAAATACAGACATCAATAACCAGGAGGAGCGACCTAAGGGTTACACTACATACAAATTGCAATGCCAATTAAGTATCAACTATCCAAATTTAATACACCAAAAATTTCACCTTTGCTGCAGAAGCAATACTTCAAGAACAATACAAAACATTTTTCCTACAATAAAGGGCAACTTCCACCATTATTTTCAGTATTTAGCAATTACCAACAACTCATCACTCACTGTAGGATTAGCCCCCAATAGATATATACATGAACAAGAACCATGATACGTCAAGCCGCGGCGGCGGTGCCTTCCTCTTCCTTCTTTTTGGCCTCCTACTTCTCCTTGTCCTCCAGCTCCGCAGCGAGCGCCTCGAGCACGACCGACTTGGGGTTCACCATGGGCGGGCCCTTCTCCCTCCCTTCGAGCTCGTCAAGATCAAAGGTGATGAGCCTGTCCCAGTTCCCCCCCTCGAACAGCACCCCGACCAGAGAGGGGAGATCGGCGATGGGGGAGCAGAGGGAAGACCGGAAGAGGAATACATACCTCGCTTCGATGGCGGGGACGACGGCGTTTTGGAGGCGGAGAGCTCGATTCGGTGGCACCGTGGCGGGGCGAGCTCGACTCGTCGGCGGCGAGGTCCAACCAGCGACGCAAGATGGTCGGAACCCGGCGAGCTTGATTCGTCGGCGGGGAGGCCGAACCCTAGCGCGTCTCACGAATGGACGAAGTGGTCGGGGGAGTCGGGTGCTGATCTTCTTATCTTCCACCTCGGCGCCCGCCTCGCCTACAGCCGCCGAGCGCCGCCGACGACCGCCGACGACCGCCGTGGACCGCCTCGGACCGAAGCCCGCCTGGAGCACCGCCTCAGGGGAAATCGCCGCGGTAGAGTCCCGACAGCGCGTAGTCGGCGCCTAGGCGGCACCTAATCCCGATTTTTATAACCTTGCCCATCACTAAGAAAAAGTCCACACCTCCACCCTGGCACACAACTTAACCTACTACCTAAGTAGCCAATGTCGAGACTCCATAACTTACTAAGCTGGACCTATCCCAAAACAGGTTTGTGGTAGTACGATATGACTCAGTTCAATGACACACAAAGTTAAGCTCTTAACTGATCAAGACGAGACTGCTAAACTACACTAAGTCACAAATATTCACACATTCCCAAGCACAAAGCCCACCATGTCACAAAGACCTTTCCACTCGTCTTAGTCTAAATCTTTTTCCACCCTGTTGATTAAGTGTAACACGTGCCATCAGCAGGTGACAACATACAACACACAACTTTTTATAAAGATGTTTCATAATCACTTAGTCAAATACGAGTTTAACATCTCAAAATGATATCAATGACTCATTGCAAGGCTAAGCATACTAATCGTGTCTAACCAACCCACATTGGTGCTATGATAATACAAACTAATAATTTAATCAAGCTAGGGTAACAAATGATCATGGCAATACAATTCACAAGGTTGGTATCAATCAAGTAGGTTGCATAACTGACGGAAATGCTTCGTAGACGATGTTTTTCGTTGTACGAGCGTATGACTCCCCGGCCACCTACTCGTGCTGGCCCCGGCCAGTCGCTCGCTATTCCGCCCGATCATGGCCCCACGAGCGGCACCCACCAGGCCACCCCCGAGCGTCCGCCACCTCCTTCTCCGACTATGACCGGCTCACACGCCTCCTCTTCCGACTTCGAACAACCCCACACACCGGCTCCCTCCTTCGAGGAGGCCGACTAGAGGGGGTGTATAAGCGGTTTTAAAAAATTCTTTGGCTAAAACCGTTTTCTAATGTGGAAGCTTATAACAAATCGGTTTTGCACAATTAAAACCTAAAACAACTAGTTTTGACTAAGTGCACCAACAAGTATGTTGATGATGAAAGTATTCGTACAAAGACATATAAGCAATTTAATTTTATGAATATAAATTGTATAAAGTAAAGCACAAGAGAACAAACCACAATGACACAGCGATATTTTACCGTGGTGTTCGGAGACCTGATTTTGGGAACCATGAACTTTTTGAAAAAAAATTTACCTATATTACAACCTAGGTCACGGTGCTTTTTGAAATTGTTCATCTAGGTCCTTGTGATTTTATTGTTGCTTAATCTCTTAATACTTTTTTCTGGGAAGTGCTCATTTCACACCCATGATTCCGTATACTTAGCGTACTTTCAACTCCCAAGTTGATCATTTAAATCATTGTACTAAGTTGTTTTTGTTGCAATACTCCTCCAATCAGTTAAATGCTAACTTTGGCATGACTTACTGTTTCTTTCTCGTGTAATTGATAGGGTTGGTTTTAGTCTGTGACTTATACTTTTTGCTTTATAATTCCATTTCACTGTTATTACTTAGTTAATGAAGGATCACTTTGACTGATAGTAACTGAAAGCAGAGACTCGTAACAAACAGAGCACTGACTATAAGTCTATAACTAGGGGTTTGTTTCAGTACACCGCTTTTAGAAAAGTTTATGAATCTTAAAGCAAAGTAGTTAAAATTAGTTGATTGCAAATCTATACTAACCTATAAAAAATAAATCAAATTGAAGATTATAAAATATAGTCTTCAATATTAGCTAGGGTCAAATCTTCGATCTAATTTGTGTTTTAGGTTATGCATATTTGGCCTCATCTAATATTAACTACTTTGTTTTAACATCCGTAAAACTTTTTTTGAAAAAAGAGGTGTACCGAAGCATACCCCTATTGTCAAACCATTAATTTTGGTCTGGAATGTAGCATCACAGGCTGTATTAACATTTCTTTCTCTATAGACATGTTTTTAATGTAGTTGCTACTGCTAGTGACCATGGTTTTCTGTATTCTCTTGGTGTTCTAGCTTCTTGAGATGGACACCTACTGATACCATGGACACTCTATGTCAGATCCAGGGAGCACTTGCCGCACCAGGGATGAGACTGTGGCTCGGGGTTCGGGTCGGGTCTGAAAAGCCCGGCCTTGAACAGGCAGACCTAAGCCTGGTTTGGTCTGAAAATTGAATTTTTTATTTTAAAACTATTATTTTAGTTATTTTTGAATAAAAAATATTTAATTCATTATCAGAATAAAAAATATATTTTTATTTTTTTATTACATTTACCAAGATTTTTGGGCTTTCGAGCCAAAAATCGAGTCCCAAGCCCGGCCCGAAACAGGCCGGGCTCGGGCCGGGTCGCCTGTGAACAGTCTAGGCATAAGTAGACCTGTTCAAACGCCAAGTCGGGTTGGGCCTCAAAAGCCCGACCTCGAACAGGAAAGCTTGAGCCCAGGCCGACCCAAAAATTGAATTTCTGATTTTATAACTATTATTTTAGTTCTTTTTAGAATAATAATAATAATTAATTCATTTCTAGAATAAAATATATATTTTCATTTTTTTACATTTATCAGGATTTTCGGGCTTTCGGGCCAGAAATCAAATACCAAGCCCGGCCCGAAACAGGTCAGTCCAGGTCGCCCGTGAACAAGTCTAGACATAAGACACGTTAGGATGGCCATAAGCTCTCCACTTGAAATCTAAGTTCTACCAGGATTTGTTTATATATGTATATAAAAAAAGTTCCAACAAAGATTGATGTTTTGAGTGAATTGTTTGTGTTATGACTAAGGCTGGGAAAATAGCTTGAGGCTCACGAGCCAGCTCGGCTCGGGCTCATAAATTTTTGAACCGAGCTGAGCCCCTTGTCCAGTTCACAAAAAAAAAAAAACAAGCCGAGCTCGAGCCACTCGCGTGGCTCGTGTCGCCTTGCCGGCCCACAAAGGCCTAGCCCAGTCGCCCGAGAGCCTCTTTGCCTCACATGGTCACACCAGCACACCACTAACCCTAACCCTAGACTCCCGAAGTCCTGATCCCCTTGCTCTCCCGAACTCCAATCTCCCTCTCCCGCCTCATCCACTGCCCCTTCCACCGAGTTGTCGTGCCTCGTCCTCACCTGGCACTACCGCCGCCTTGGCCACGTCATTCCAGCCGAACCAACGAGCTCCTGCCCGAACCACCCATGTCATGGCGTGTTCTAGCACCCAAGGATTCTTTCCCCTCGACCAATTGCGGCTTGCGTCCACTGGAGAGCCGCGTGTCGTCTTCTTCCTCGGCTCTGGCCAAAAGCCGCCTCCACCCCCACCGTCATCGCCACGGTGAGCCTCCCTCCAATTCCTCTACACGGGAGCATCCCTACATCCCCCTCTAACCTCCCTCCAATTCCTCTACACGGGAGCATCCCTACATCCCCCTCTAACCTCTCCAGCGTTGCCGCCGCGTGGATATTGTCGCGCCACCTCGGGTCATCGACGCCAGCCCGCCAAGGCCTGTTGCCGCCCTCTTCGACTACTCCGGTAAGACCCACGCACCTCCCTAGTGCTCACGTGGGCCCCCCTTGCTCCCCTATCCCCCTCCGGTGCCGCTGCCCCGTTCCTTCCTCGGTTCCGGCCGTCGCACGTCGCCGCGCGCCCTCCCATGTGCACTCATGGTCGAGACAGTGCCTCCTGCAAGGTCGACTCGCTACCCCTGTTCCATTTTTCCCCTTCCCAGCCGCCACCGCCATTCCTTCACCAGCACCGAACCCCTCCATGGTAGCTCCCCATGCTCCTCTATTTCCATTCCACTGCTCCCTCTTTGTATTTTTCCCTCTCTCTAGCTATGACAGGTGCCCCTATTCTCTCTCTCTCTCTCTCTCTCTGGAGTATGAGTGATCATGGGTCTTGGTTCGTGAGCTGGCTCGAGCTAGCTTTCGAGCCGAGCCAAGCCTACCTCCTGGCTTGTTCCAGAAATGAGCCGAGCCCACTTTTCAGCCGAGCTTGATCGAGTCTGGCTCAAGCCGGCTCGGTTCGACTCATTTCCAGCCCTAGTTATGAGACCAACAGGTGCGTGATCCAATTGAAAGGGTCAAAAAGTTGATAATAGCCCATGACTTGGCAACAGCCCAAGAGCTCAAGGTATTGAATTGTAACCACAAAAAGTATCACAAAGCACAAGACTTAGTATGAGATTTGCTTTGGTGGAAGGCATAAATAAAGAAATCTTTAAGTCAGATGTATATTCTAATTAATTCATTACTATGATCTATTCTTTCTTCGTTGGACATGGAGAAAGAAATTAGGAAGCAAGTTGACGCTGCCATTGCTAAAGCAAAGGTCAGAATTGCAGCTAGATATGTTTTACATTTGCTTCATTCATTCGAACTAATTGTGCTTATGAGTGCATGGCACAATTCAAAATCTGCAGGAAAGTCCGATGCCTGATCCATCTGAGCTCTTTACAAATGTATATGTCAACGACTGTGGGCTGGAGGCAAGTAGATGTTAAGGCTAGTATAATTCATTCATAATTTACTCGGTGAAACCCCGATTTAGGGAGGTGATTTTTCGTGCATGCAAATTGTTCGAAGTAACCAAGACTCGTCGCGACCATGTTTATGAAGTTTAAAAATCACACTTGATTTGAAGTGCTTTGCCTTAGATCATGCCTCATTTGATATGTCTAACCTGCCTCGTGTCTCAGTTACAAATTATGTGGACAGGAATTGGCCGATGTCGTTCAGCATGCAGATTACATAACAATAGCTAAAACAACCTTTCGAGCTTGATAAGCTGTCTTGATTAAACATCTTTTTCATGATGCAGTCCTTCAGAGGTAGACAGGAAGGAGGTGAGGACTGCACTTCCTTAGGCTGGCCAACCAAAAGCTTGGCTGTCTTGTAACGTGATATTCTACTATATAGAGGAGAAATATGTGAGTAACAGTCCTATGAGCTTGTTTGGTTTGTTACCAACGTCAACCAAACCAAAATTTTGTAACCTCAGTGAAAATTGGTTATGGTTTGATTTACTACCAATATTTGATAATACCAATAAAAATTTGGTAACACCAACAAAATCCAATATTGCACGTGAGTAATCTAAATGTGAGAAAATCACTTACCAAAATTTTGGTAATACTAAAATTTGGCTTGGTTGCAATTTTTCACAAAAATTTTGGTTTGTCCAAGTTTTGGCTAGGCCAAACTTGGCTTGGTTCATTGGGTCATGAACCAAACAACCCTTTGGTAGAGGCGAAGGAATCCTCAGTGCTGCTCTGCATTTTTTGTTACTAAATAAATCTGTAGAGATGCATCTTTTTTTTTTAGAAATAGAAGTATAACTCTCGGCCTCTGCACCAATTAAGCATGCACACATCTATAATAGGCATTCAAATTCGTCTCGAAGAGAATTTGAACCTAGATGATAGGATCTACACTTTTTCATCAACTGAACTAGGCTCAGTTCCTGTAGAGATGCATCTACTGCCGGATTCTGTATCACACTGCACTCGACTCGTTTCCCCGCCTTTTTCTGGGCCTCAGTTTATAATCTACAGCTGAAATTTTCTTCGGTGTGTAATTTTTTATCCATGCGCGACGCTTCACTTTGTGCTGAGATGTTTATCGCCTCAAATCGCTCTTGTGTATACGCCGGCCCAGCCCTCGCGCCGTGATGCTGGGCCGAAATCTTGATTGAGCTCGGCTGCATGCATATAATCGATGGTTATTCAATTGCTTGCGCCCGAACGTCATGGCCATTTTATCTTCAGGGGTTAACTGTCGACATTTTGTTAACGTCTGCGTGCCGGTTCCAGCTGCCGATCCAGCCCATGCAACGAGCCATTCGATCGATCGTCAATCGACCGTGAATTCGTGATCCTTCGGCCGGTGATCGACGGCCCTGTGATACAACAGAACCGTCACTGTCCTTCTATACACGGTACACATGGTGAAGGACGTATGTGGCGTAGCTGTAAAGCGGCACCACCGAAGCTAGCTTGGGATCAGAGCATCGATCGTCCATATCCGTCTAATCCTCTTTGGCCCAGACCGGCCAGCACGCCAAGCAAGGACTCGAATCCTCTTATTCGAATTCAGAAAAAGAGGCAGGGGCGGACCCTACTAGGCTCATGGATGTTCAGCTGAAACACTCAAATTTTTTGAACAAAAATTATATATATTTAAGATATAATATATATATATACCAAAAATCATGTTGAATTAACACGTAGCTTCCTCGTTTGGTCGTTCCCAGCCTCGCACAGACCACAGAACGTTCCATCTCCGACACTCGCGCTGCCCCAGCCCACATCACACTTGGTTGCGCCCCAGCCCAGCCCAACCGCCCAAATGCGAAATGCCCACTCAATCCCAGATTCCCAGTATCCCACGGACGGTCGGACGCATGCTTGTGCAAGTGAGCGCACCCAAGTGACCCAACTCCCATTCTCCCAACCCTAAATCTAAATGACTCCATCCTTGTGCAAGTGAGCGCAGCCGCAGCGACGGCAGGTGAGCGTGGCGGCGCCGACTGTCGGGCGGTGGGTGCGGAACTGCGGGGGACTCCTGGGGCCAGGGAGAACTGGAGAAGGGGTCAAGGGGAGGACCGAGCAGGAGAAGACGAAGGTGAGGACCGGAGGGCGGTGGGTGGAGGCGGAGCCGCGGAGGCCATGGCGGCGGGCCAGCGACGGGTGCGGCCGTGCGGCGTTCAGGTTGGCGCCTCGGCGGGGTCGCGCGCCATCGCGGCATCGCAGACGCTGACTCCCAGGGGCCAGGGCCGGGGAGAACCGGAGAAGGGGACGGGAGGCCGAGGACCGCAGGGCGGAGACGGAGGGATCAACTCCAGTTAACTCTTGTTGATGCTAACCATATTTGGGTACACGGATGACTTAAGCAATGCTTTGCAAAAGAGGGATTAAGATATTGTTAATACAATTGATCTTATTTATTTGACAAAGACTCAATTGCAGTTATTGCGGGAGGATGATGGATGGAAAACTTTTCTTAATAATGTCACTTCCTTTTGTGTGAAGCATGGCATCAAAGTTGCTAAAATGGATGATTTCTATAAGTCGATTGCAAGATCCAAAAGGTTCCTAAAAAAATTCAAGAATCTCCATCGCTTCCATGTTGAAATATTTTTAAGTGCAATTGATAGACAACTTCGAGAGCTTAATGACAGGTTTGATGAGGTAAACACGGATTTGCTTCTTTGCATGTCTTCGTTCAATCCTGATGATTCATTCGCTGCTTATGACAAGGAAAACTTGGTTAGGCTTGCTCAATTTTATCCTAAAGATTTCTCAAGTACAAAATTGATGCATCTTCCTTTCAACTTACACACTTCATTACTGATATGCGTAGAGATGAAAGGTCTAGAAAAGTGAAAATCTTGCCGAGCTATCAATCGTTCTTGTTCAATCAAAGAAGAACCTCTATTATAAAATTATTTACAAGCTTATCAAATTGGTGCTAATTCTTTCCGTAGCAACTGCTAGTGTTGAGAGAGTCTTTTCTTCAATGAAGTATGTGAAGAATAAGCTAAGAAATAGAATGGGTGAGCAATACTTGAATGACTGCTTGCTCATATTTCTTGAGCGAGAATTTTTCATGCAAGTTAAGGACAATGACGTCATATCTCACTTCCAAGGGATGAAGCACCGTCGAGTTAAATTATAATTTTGTTAATTAATTTATTTGAAATATTTGAGAATTGAGATGTTATCTCTGGTACAAACAATTAGTACTTTCATTATTACTATTGTGGTCTGTGGACTTTTTGTTCTATATTGATAAATATTTTTGTAACTTCGAATACCTATCCTAAAATTCCTGGGTCCGTCACTGAAAAGAGGGTTGAAAAAAAAAGACAGTATGTACTTGTGCAGTGCAAATAATGATGTCCTCCGGCTAATCTTGAAAATAAATCTTCTGAAGAGGGGCCTCCGCGAGGGCCTCTCGATTCCACCATCCACTTATAAACCGTGCCGAGAGGGTGGGGAGATCGAACGATGGGAGAGGGGCCAGAGAATTTGCTTCCGCTAATCTCTTCGCAAACCACCACTGTCCCCAGCGCACCACTAAACCACACGCGCGGGGCGCAAGCAAGCAGATGCATGTGAGACGACGTGTGGTCCGGTCTCCTCAAGAGAGCGATTCCAACGACGCTTTTTCACGAGTCAAAAACGGGCATGCCAGAACACGGCTCGTTTCCGTACCATCGACCATGCACGTACGCCCACCCGCACGCGCTTCCCTCCGCATCCACTTCGCCGCCCGTCAGTTGCTACGCTTGGGTGGTCCAAGGCGTGGGTGAATGCCTCGCCGGCCTGGGGCTTTGGTCCACCCAGAGCGCCTCACCGGAATAATTAGGCATATGATACACAATCGTGTGCGAGTTCAGTGAAAAAGTGTGTGTTCACGTTCTCCGTAGAATTTTGAGCGTGTGTAGGAAATGTGCACACGAATGTATAGCAAGAAGACCAAAGATGCATGCATGAACGCCTCGCCGTTCCAATTCTTCCTGCATGCATGGTGCAGCCAAGATGCAAGCATACGAATCAGCAAGCGCGTATGAAGTTTCCTACCCTGTGAAAGAACCTTTCAGTAACATTCCTACATTTATCGGTAGGAATACTAGTTTGTTGTTCAAAACTTCAAATTCGATGGCGAAATATAATAAGTAAGGTCCAAGTCCAACGCGTTTGTTGGCTGTTAACTTACTCCATCATGCTATATATGTACATGCATTATACGACATGGTCGTCACTGTGTGCCGGCCGGTCGTAAAGGTAAGCTCAGGCTAGCTTCTAGCCTTCGTGGGAGTAGTTGTTTCGGCTTTCGCATCGGCTGCTTTAACATTTCGGATGGAATGTAGAGTAATGTTCTAGAAAAAGCTTGGGGTTCTCCCTTTTGTGAGAGCGATATGCCTTTTGGCAAAAGCGATATCCGTTATTCGCTTCAAAAGTCTCGCGTTTATTCGGACTCGTTTTTTTGTTTATTCTCCCCTCTATCTCCGTCAAGCTCCGCTTAGAAGCAGTGTGTCGTAGTGAGAGATTCAGACGACAATTCAAACGATGTAATGATGTGAGATACTTGTGTTTCAAATAGGCTCTTACCGTGTATAAGTCGTATACGTACGTATACTGGTTTAGTGAAAAGGATTTGATGTGACAACATAAACTGTGTCTTGAAGGCCAAAGCTCGGGCATAAGCCCTCACCAAAAAAAAAAGACTTGGGCATAGCTTATTTCGAAATCTGATATTTTTTTGCCATGCCAACACTCATGGTGTGTCAAACAACACTGTCACAACACGAGGCAAGTCTGACTCCGAGTCATAAAATGGTCTTTTTGCACGGCTTGATTAATTGTGTGACAGTATTGTTTGGTCGCGACACAAACAACGGTGTGGTCAAAAGGAATAGATTTAGAAATAAGTTTGGCCAGATGTCATTAATAAAAATAATTTTAAAACAGGGTTAAATAATAAAAGCATTCTACGGTAGTAAATTACAAGCGATACCATTCGTGTTCTTGTGGATGACATGACCCTCTTTTTCCTAAGCGTCTTGGGGCGAATATACTATAATAGTGTTAATTTTCTTACTCTACTAAATTCTTCTACTAGGACACAACTGATCAGCCGGTGTTTGTAGGGGAGTAGGAAACAGGAACAGTATTTTCCAACATTGACCAAACGAAATCCACACGAGATGAAGTTTTCCAGTCCTTGCATAGTATGATACTAGCTAGGATTGCACTCATGATTGGCTAGTTACACTAAACAAAAACTAATGTACTTTTTTTTAGCGTAAGGGAACAATTGGCTAGTGTAATCATTTTAAAGCTCACAGCTTACGAATTCAAGTCATGGACAATTAAAGGTGAAAAATCTACACAAATAACTCATCCAACCCGTAGTTGGTGGGGATTAAACTTTGATCATCAACCAGAGACACAAGGTGCCACGCCGCTAGACTGCACTACGGTGAAAAAAAAAAAGAAAAGTACTTGACGCTCATCTTTTTCATGTTTTGTTTTCTTCTTTCAGTTATACTTACATTTTTGGGTCCCTTTCTTTGAAGGCACACTTCAAAGAGGAAAGCTATAGGGCGTACAAAGCAAGTGACTTGATTTTAGAGTGATTGCATACGTTCCCACTTCCGAGTGGAGCTCTATGTGGCCTACCCATTTTAAGAAGAAACAATTGGTCAGGACGGTACTGCAATATCGATCGAAGATAACCTAGGGAAATAGGATTTTAATCGAAACTCAAGGGACCAATGCCATTGTTGAACAACATAAACAGGATGATGTTTTTATATGAAAAAAGGAATAGGTCAGATCCACGTGTGTTGTGCTCGGTTATTTGTCGAATTTTTAAAAAAAATAATATTATTTTTAAAGATATTTACACAAATAAATAGCCGTTTAAAAAAATTACAAAAAATGTGCTCATCGCGCTGAATGGGCGACAGAATTTATCGCTAGATTGAACTGGCGCAGAACCTATCGCCGCTCAATCGCGCGACAGGAACCGCCGCCACTCGCGGCGGGCGTTGCTCGTCGTCGCTGATTGAGCGGCGGCGAAAGTCGCTAGTTTCGCCGCCGCTGAATCGCGATATTCTGTCGCCGCTTCAATCGCGACGAGAGACGACTATAAAATCCCCAAAAATCAATCCGCATTCATTTTAATTCCGAGAAAAAACAAGAGAGGTTGGAGAGGAGAGAAGAAATTGCGCGGCCTCGCTTGTTCGTGGCGGTGGAGAGAGATTGATAGACCATCGGTTTGATCGATCATCTTGTGTTGCGGTAAATATTTCAAATCGTATGTTACGCCCAAACTTTGTAGGTTAGCAAACGACAATAGCGACATAGAATTGAGTAGGTCGATACATGTAGTCGAACTCAGAGTACATATTTTGAGTTGATTAGCGGCGAGAATTGCGACTATAGCGACATAGAATTGAGTAGGTTACATAAATTTAGTCGAACATGTGCAAGACATATTTTGAGTTGTGTAGCGACATAGAAATGCGACAATAGCGATATAGAATCGAGTAGGTTACATAAATGTAGCCAACTGTGTAGTACATATTTTGAGTTGGACATAGAATTGCGACAATAGCGACATAGAATTGAGTATGGCGCTGTTGACCGTAGTAACATAATTCTTTGCACGATACATTTTTGATTTGTGAGAAAACACGAGTAGCTGTTTAGGTCTAAAAACAATGAGAATATTTGTGTGCGGTTATTAGTTGTGTTAGCGCGTCAATATCCTCGTTAGTACGTGTTATTAGTTGTATTAGTGCGCGTCAATTTCGTAGTTGCTACATAGGCTATGTAAAGATGCATGGAAAAATATGAACTTTCTATCTTGTCGCATTTTCGTGTATGGCCGACGCGAGTGAGTACGAGTTGCTTGACCCAGTGATTGACCAGCCACCGTAGTCGCCAGCATCGCGTTCTCCGCAGGGCGAGGCGCCGATAGAGCTAGGGGCGTTCGCCACGCACCCCATCGGGCATGGAGGTCGCACCGAGACCGGATTCCGAGGTACGTGAAGTTGTGTCCTTCATGCACTCAATGACGGTCCGATTATTTTGCGTTGACTGCTTGTGCTTAATCGCTTGGACGCAGTTGAGAGCGGCAGCCTCCTTCCACTCGCGAGGATGGTGGAGGCGACGGTGGAAGACGATCAGACCAGCGCGGCCGGTCGACGCCTAGGCGCTCGCACGACCGGGCCCTACCGACGGCGGGTTGACCCTGGAGGCCAGAGACCCACACGCCCATCTCCCGTGCGGGAGATGACGCCGACGCGCGCAGATGTGAGCTACCTCACCGGGTTGCCCGCGCAGCGCCCGATGGTGGCGCCACGACGCCCCGCCACGTGGCGCACGGACCTCTTAGCGAGTTCGCGATATCCGCCGCCGCGGCACAGACGCCGAAGTTCAAGAAACCGCACGCCCACGCCGAAGTGGATCTCGCCGCTTCTACGTAAGTGTTTTCCTAACTATTTTCTCGTAACAATTCGTTTGTGAACCCCGCCGTTTACATGTCTTCTTGCACCGAAGCGTATGGTCGCGACGCAGGCTCGTCATCGCATGCAGGCATTTCGAGGCCTACCGCGTGGTTGTTGGGTGGGTGATGTTCCCGAGCTCCCACGGCGGCGTGGACAAGCACTACATCCGTGACGCGCGGAGGTGGCGGAGTCACCGATCGAGCGGATCCGCAGACGCGCTGGGTCCGCCGGTTGCGGCGTGACGCATGCGCGACCGCGGCGGCGCGTGCGGCGTTGGCGTGACGGCGCCATCCTCTCGGGATGCCCGCCCTACCGCACCGTGGTCGCTGGAGCGCTTCCGATCGGACGACCACATGTGGACTTGAGAGCGACGGACGGCTTGTACGCCCCGCAGATCGACTCGGACCGCCACCATGGGCACTTTGTGGTGCCGCCGACGGTTAGTTTCGTAATCATTTGTTATTTTCATTTTGCGCCGTTATTCTCGTGTGCTAAGTTTGCGTGTTGTATTGCACAGTCACCTTCACGCCGATCACCTCGCAGGCTCCTACCCGAGTACGCTGCGATGTTCGACAGTCGACCGACGACCGCGTCATCCGACCCCGCATGATGACGCATCGGGTGATGGCGCGCGCCTCAACGGCCTCGGTCTGCGGTGCACGCGAGACTACGGTACCGTACACGCGAGTGCCTTGGTGCACGACATCTTCGTGGAGGAGTACCGATACGCGGGTCATGCGCCGATTCGGTTCGCGACAGAGGTCCCACTCTTGGGGGAGGCGGTGCCGGGCACGACACGCGCGTAAGTTCACTATGTGTTACAATATGTGTTACATCGCAACCAAATATTTTTCTTACCGCCCACGTGTACACTAGGAAGGGAGTTCAGGCACGATGTCCTCGTCGGACAGATGGCCCCTTGGGTGGCCGATTGGAGTGCCGCGCACGAGACCCTCGTCGAGGTTACTGACGAGGCCCACGACCCGAGACGACGAGCACTACATGGAGTGGTACTCACCGGACGAGGCTACGTTGCGCCCGGTGTCGTGGTCGACCCGCCGACATGTGGCCGCGACGTCCGACACGCACCCCACCCAACCGACCGCTTCCACCGCAGCAGACGTACTCAATATTACATATTTCATATTTAATTTGACATACTTACGTGTACAACTTCATGATTACCGTGCGGTGGATCTTCACCGGAGGTCGTCGAGATGGTAGACTCGCAAAGACATGGCAATGTCTGGGAGATCGAGGCTCTCGCACAGATCGTGGAGGCAGCAAGACGCGGAGTGCGGATCGCGATCGTCGACGCCGACCGACCGGCGGACCGAGCAAACCGAGGATGAGGGGTCACCGAGGTGGTAGGACACGCCTCCCGATCCGCACGCGGCGCACGCCGGCGTGGCGAGGGGGAGCACCTCCGACATGCGGAGGTGAGTTCGACACGGTGACGCCGCTTCTTCATTTCATTTCAAACTCATAAGTTTGTAACGACGATCTTTCGTTACGTGTCCTCGCCCACCCGCACGCGGGCCAGACTATGCCGCGTCGTCCGAGCACGCCCAACGACTCGGGACCACCGCGACCCTCCTATGCTCGTGGGAACGCCCTCCGGAAGGACCCCCGACAGGTGGCACCCCTCTTTGGTGTAGGGACGCTTGCAAGTGTGTGAAATCAACCGATGAGTGGACCATTGGGCGCACTATTGGTGCCGCCCAAACTACGCCGTTGATCGCAATAACGGTGCATCCAGAATGAAACCCTATTTCATGGTACAATATTTTTCATTCCGAATACAGGTAACGAACTCTCTTTACCCACCGCATCTCCGCCACCACTATGCGACTTACGGCGGTGGATCGACGACAAGATCCACCCTACGACATGTAGTCGTTCTTTGAGACTAAGAGCCGGGCGAGAGCACATCGAGACCCGTGAAAGGCGCCAAAGAGTTGAAAGTCGAGCGAGGCCAAGCAAGGTAGGCGGGACAAAAGCGCGAGAGCGTGAGCGTGAGCATGCGAGGCGACGGAGGCCGAGAGGGAGCGAAAGAGGCCATCGCGGCGAGAGCCAAGGCGCAAGGCGAGGAGTACAACGCCGAGCTGGCGTAAGGGTAAATGGCCACGCTCGACTCAGAGTTCTACCATATTCCTCCACATGTCCCATGTATTTCGTTTTCCTAAAGGCATGCGTGTACCGTGCTCGGTTCGTTGTCTGCGTGCCATGTAATCCCTTGTCTGATGAAATGTCGTGGTGGTTATCGTTGAGTCATTCCCGAACGCATTTTAGTATCGCCGCCTTGGTACGCGCACGTAATCATTAATCCTCAATCGCCCTCCAAAAATCTTCCAACATTGCACAACAACAAATAGCGATCGGCGACAAGACGGTATCGCCGGCTCAATCGGCGACAGAAGGTATCGCCAGCTCAATCGCGATAGGAAGGTATCGCCGATTAAATCGCGGCATGTGGCTCGACCTCTACAAAATCCTCTTGCAACCGTCGAAATTCCACACAGGACTCAGTCTTACTCAACCAAAAACTGAAGGACACAGCAGAGAGGAGGACGAGAAAAGCTAGCGAAGCTACTGTTAAATCTGTTGCCCACCCCTCGGGTAATTTTCTTAACAGAACGGATTACATGATTCTTGATGTGCTGTTACGTAGTGAAGTCTGTTTTACATAGTTTTTTGGTGGGATATTTAGTTGCACATATGTAGTTCATGGTGTAAATGTTCTTCACACTGCAGTACGTCAAATATGTCCGACGTCGTCAATTTCAAAATTTACTACGGCCGAGGGACTATTATGGAGGGTCCCGAGGGAATTGATTTGAGTTATTTCCACCATGGACGCGCCCTACCAAGACCCGAGCAACGTATATTGCCAGGATGCGGTGGTTGTTCCACACGCCCAAGTGGACCGTGATGTCTACGAACCGACATTGAGTTGCCTCGCCCGGCGGGAGACACCACGATTGGGAGTTAGTGCAACTAAAGGGAACAAATTCATGACGGTCGTATGTACGCATGGCAAGGGAGAGGGGGTGGAAATTGGTCCTTCGGTCCGCATTTGCAAAATCCACTCGCATCTACGCCGAACAAGTAGGAGTTGTCGACACCGAGGAAGAAATAGGTGACTCCAGCCGCCACACCTTGCGCGTATGGGCAAGAGGTTGCCGATGTCGCGAGTTATCTCTGCTCGCTGAGACAAAGCAGTGGGCTTGCCGACGAGGGAGAGGAGCCGAAGACCGGTGGAAATGATGGAGCTCGAATACCAAGACTACATGGCATTGTCCGAAGATGAAGGTTCCGATGACGACGATGATGCGGACCAGAAGGCGGTTCCATCCGAGTGGAACACATACCAGTTCGAGAACCTCGTGGTCAACGAAGGCTCCCATGTACCATGGGAGTACGACTGAGCGAGGTCGACTAGGAGCTACGATACAAATGCAAGGAGGCCGCAAGATGCGGTCAAATTCGGGCATTGTTTGCTCGACGCACATTCACCGCCGCCAAGTCTACCCCAAGATGTTACGACGTGAAGTGCGGCATTGAGGATGCCCTGGTACGTGCACGCTTTTCACCAAGTGGGATACCCATCGGAAGTGCTCCATAGTGGCCCTCACATGCGTCGCCGCTGAAGTCGTGTAGCCCCACCGAACTTGTCATCGCTTCATTGCCAATCTCATGTACGGTGAGATCGTGGACAACCTAGATTTCGAGCCACGATCCATCATTCGGGCCATTGAGGCAAGGTTCGAAGACACTATCACTATGCCAAGGCTTGGAGGGCAAAACAGAAGGCATTGGAATCAAGGTTAAAGACGCTCGAGGATTCCTACCACAACCTCCCGCAACTCCGAGTCATACAAGACAGAATCCGGCACTCATGTCGACATTCAAGACGCCACGCATCCGGTGGCCTAATAAGAGGGTACTACAACGAGCATTCTTCGCGTTTGGTCCATGCATCAATGCATTCAAGATCGCCGCCCAATCTTGTGTATCGATGGCACATTCTCGATCGGCAGTACAAGGGTCGACATCACCACAATAGCGACGGACGGAAACAATCAAGTTCTTCCGTGGCATTCGCCGTTGAAAGCGAGAACACGGATAGTCGGGCCGTGGTTCTTGAAGAATGTGAGGATTTACAGCAGACCGCCCCAACGTATGCCTCATACATGACCAAGACGCGGGCCGCTGCGTGCAATAACACGGCTACAACGAGAGAGAACGCTCCACTTCCATGGCCGGATCTACAGAGCGGTGGTGCATGAGGCACTTGGGTGCAAACTTCTATAAGGCCCGCAACAAAGACTTGATGAACATGTTCAAACGCTCAGGCAACCGTAACCGGCGGCGTAAGTTCGACACACTGAAGATTCTCGACGACCGGACAAAAACCCACGAAGGAGGCATCGACACGGCCGCCCAAGCGCCGACCAGCCCCCAAGCATTGCCACGCTACCCACGCACGCTCCTAGTGTCACGAGGAAGACTGGAGCACAGTCAAAAGCTTCTCGATCGATTGAGCACGAGCCTAAGGAGAAGTGGTCGCCGCCGCATGACAGGTGGTGCTCGAGCACGGTATCATGACAACCAACCTAGCCGAGGTCTACAACTGGGTCATGCGCGCGCCAGTGCCTCCTTTGGTTGGTATTGTGGAGGCAATTCTCGCGGTACCACAAACTACTTTGTTAACAGATGCAAAGAATGCGCCGCTCACCATGACAATGACGAGTACTCTACTCCGCCATGATCACCGCATACATGGAGGAGAAGAGCAAGAAGGGTGAGATGCACCGGGCATTCAAGATGGGCACGAGGAGCTTCGCCGAGATAATGTGCGAGGATAAAGGGCGCGCGGGACTAACCGCGAGGATCACCCATGAGTGCACGCTACGCCGCGATAGGCGCTTGCACTTGTAACAAGCCCCTTCTTCTCGCATAGGCCCCGCTCCCATGTCATGGTCATTGCTCGACGGTGGCGCAAAGATCCTGGCCAAGCACTCTCTCACTATTTCACCAAGGAGGCGTGATGCAAACATGGAGTGGAGAGATGTATGGTTACGCCGTTGTTGGCCATTTCATTGGCCATCCATCCTGGAGCAACTAACTGGGCCGCGACATTGGTAGGCTCTGGGAAAGGTTGGCCGGCAGTGCACGACGATCAGAACGATATGGACGAGGCGGCGGACGCCGCACGAAGAAGTGCTCCATTTGCGGAGTCCGCCACACCTTCAAGACATGCCCCACGCGAAATACTCAGACCAAGGAGACATCGGCATTCGGACGCCACCACGGGACCTCGTCCCGTGCCCGACCAGAGGCACCACATGGGAGACGTTGACGCC
Source organism: Ampelocalamus luodianensis (assembly GCA_036346255.1). Classification (NCBI taxonomy): domain Eukaryota; kingdom Viridiplantae; phylum Streptophyta; class Magnoliopsida; order Poales; family Poaceae; genus Ampelocalamus; species Ampelocalamus luodianensis. The sequence goes on from CM070628.1 coordinate 16,502,221, forward strand.
GCGATCACGACAAAAATATTATTATCAATGTTGTCAATTATCATTTTAGTTAAGTGTTATGACGCTCTTCCGCAAGTTCAGTAATATCGAGTACGAATTCCGATCGAATGGCAATATCACTTATCTTCCTTTTACGAATCGCTCATACCTCAAACTTCCTCGCTAAATTCTCCAAAATTAACCGTAGTAGAACAACATACGATGATGATAAAATGTTATTACGAGTCTAACAGATTTCATACCGTTTAAAATTTATGAAAATCACAAACTGCCTAAGTGAAATAGGAAAAATAAGGGTTGGGAATGGCAATATCACTTATCTTCCTTTTTTGAATCGCTCATACCTCAAACGCCCTCGCTAAATTCTCCAAAAATTAACCGTAGTAGAACAACATACGATGATGATAAAATGTTATTACGAGTCCAACAGATTTGCATCGCTTAAAATGTATGAAAATCACAAACCGTCTAAGTGAAATAGGGAAAATCAAAATCGCTAGGGTTGGGAATGAATCGCCAGTTCAACTGGCGATAGTTCCTGTCGCCAGTTCAACTGGCGATTCATTCTCGCACATGCGCATGTATGGACAGGTTCTAGATCGCCGATTGAACCGCGACAGAATGAATCGCCAGTTCAACTGGTGACAGAGGCACATTTTTGTAATTTTTTAAACGGCTATTTATTTTTGTAAATATCTTTAAAAATAATATTATTTTAAAAAAAAATCGTTATTTGTCCTTGGGCCAACTCGTCAGTCACCTCTACAAAAAAATTTGTCAAACTCCAAATTTGTAATTTGAAATCTTCTGTGTTCACAGCACCAGTTCCTGGATCAGTAGCTGGTGTTCACAGTTACATCATTGTATATCAAACACATATCACAAAAATGTAAAATTATTGTATAATAATAAATAAAGCGTAAAAATACATTATGCCTTTTGTTTTTTAGAATGGCTGATCAGGCCAAATATCGTTAAAGAATCAGCAGAAACAAAATTGAAATACAACATGTGAAACCCTCACGATATACCCACAGGAAAATCGACTGAGGCCTACGACCTAGTCCTTGGGCTTCTTATCTTCAGTCTTGAAGAATGTGCATAAGTGTCAATGTAGCCTTCTTCTTTTGTGCTTACTGAATAATAATATACTGAGTGAGTATGAGTACACAACCGTACTCGCGAGCCAACGCATATAATGCAATTATATAATATGCAAGGTTATCAAAGGAATAGCTTGTGGTTCTTTTGTTTACATAAAGCCATTTATTGGAATAGATTACGTAGTGGCAAATCCTGAGGCCTAACATTTTTAACTAACAAAGGTTTTAATATAGTTGAGTTTTTGTTGTAAAATACTAGTGGATGCTCCAAAATCCTATATCACTGAGTAGCTCCATCCACCCAACGCCCATGTTCTTTCTCGGGTCACATCTCGTACTTCTCACTAGTTCCCAACCAAGCTATCTCAAATCTATGGGCTCTCACCCATCTCAAATCCCTGGGCTCTAACCCATCTTTTCATTCCCTCCCACAAATTATTTTATAAAAATAAAAGCTACTTCAAGCAAGTTCTCGCCACTGCTCATGACCGTGGGCACAGCTATCCAAATAGTTTTTTCACTCTGCAAAGTTCGTACACTTACCCACAAGAGACAATAAGCTTATAATATCCGTCTTGTCATACTTCTATAGGTGTACGACTAAGACGATTGTCACAATGCCTTTACAATACCCCACCTCAACGCAACCCTACCCGCTAGGTATCACCTTCTTGAGCAACGCCCCCGAGAGGTCTCCCACTAGCACCGTGTGATTCGGTGGCTCCCTTACCTGTAATCCACACTACACACCCACCAATGATGAAGTTGCGAGAAGGCGGACAAATTAGTTAGCCAGGTTATACCTATTATAGACTTATGGTTGTACTGTTTTTACACAAGAGGTCATCACAAGATCCGGATCCTTAATTTGCTCGGGTGGTACTTGCACATACCCACTCTGTTGTGCTTCCAACACCAGCCACTCTTTCCAGCCACCCGAGTCTAAAGCTATTTTTGAGTTTTCACCTTTTAAAAAAAAAATACTTTTCTAGTTCAACATATCAGCCAAGCTCCAACCTCAACTGTCCAATACCATTTTCAAATGTTTTAATGATGCCGGGGCAGGTTACTGCCCGCATGCCAAGATACCTAAGCAAGGCTAAGTATGACACTTAGGTACAAACTTAGTAGCTAGAATATATACCATTAGTCTAGGGTGACAAATGATAGTGTTCAAGTTCAAGGATTGGAAGTTTATATGCAATTATCATTAAGGTATTGGCTATGAGCTAAATCAATATATTTGTATGAATCATAGCAACGCAATTTCATAATTTTAAAACAATATAATTGTATTTCAAAAGTATATGCAAAATGATCAAAGTGTTAACTCGCCTTGCTCAATATTCTGATAATCTCATTGCTCAATGTTTTGATAATCTTAGTCTCGATCTTGTTCTTGTTAGGACTGCTATTCTGGCATGGCTTCAGATTCTATCTACGCAGAATACGATTGAACCCGAGAACATCTTAGAGCAACCAAATGAAATCCAATAAATCCAAACGCAAATAAACAAAATGAAACACTTCCAATGAAAGTAAACAAATCTAGACGTGTTTGAAGAAGAAAACACTTCAAACTTAACTAAACTAAACATATCTGACGGCATCTTGAAAGAAGGGAGTACTTCAGATGAAACCAAACATACTCATTTGGAGTTGATGAAGGAACTACTTCAGACGAAGTACATCCAGAGGAAGTTGATGAAGGAAATACTTCAGACGGGGTGAAGTACATCTAGGGATAGTGGGAATGAAAGAAATATACTTCAAACCAAAGTAGATAAATCTAAACTCTATTCGTTTGGTCTAGTGGTGGGGTTTTGGGTTGATAGTTGGACTTAGGGTTAGGTAACCGTTTGATCCGAAGTGAGGGTGAGAGGGATCCGACTTTCGGAAAGTCTTGGTGTAAGGAGTTAAGACTCCAACGGGATGGAGAGAATATTCATAAGAATATTCCCCATCTATTACATGGATGGAAGTAATCACCTTGCTAGATAGGATCCTCTAATCCAACTTGGGTCACGAGGTGTCCTTTTACTGGGAGCAGATAGCGATGGATGATTGCTAGAGCCTAGGTGATGTTGTTTTGTGGATGAACTTCTATCATCCACTTGGGAATATACCACCGCTACTCACACGCAACGTCTAATTGTTCTAATGATTTTTTTAGTTATTATTTCCTATTTATCAAGGAAGCTCCATGATAGTCAGGTGAGACTTATGCATAAGTGCGGGGTTCGCTCTAGGTAGATATATGTATCACCAACACATAGGGTCTAGTTCACTTAATGAATTCTTTTATTACTTTATATTTATCAAGGAAGTTCCATGAGCCTTAGCTGAGACTTCCAAGCGTCAGCTAGACATCAACCTTATAACTTGATCAGGGGTGTCTACAGGTTTGGGTTCATTTTTAGGTAATCTTTGGTTAGCTTTATTAGTTGTGTGGCTTGGTATACACTAAAGTAACCTATCACACTAGGTTGACCCTTAGCTCTGTCATCTGCTAACAACTACCTCTAGTTAGGTAGATAACTACCATCAAGGTCTATGAGCTCTTGCCTGCTAGCCCTTGCTTAGCGATCAACCCTAATGTCTTGATCACTATCACTAGCACAAAGCTAGGTCATAGCTACCACTAACCTTCCTTAGGGTTTATCACTTTAGCTTTATTCTTAGTTAGCTAAAAGGTATTCCCTAATTAAATATATTACTTACTGTCATTGAAGTGTTGACAAAGATATTGCTCGGGCGTGGAAGAAGGTGAGAGACGGGGTGGGGAAGGAGGGGCTGGCGTGTGGGTTGGGCGCTTGGTGGGTTGAAGCTGGGTGGAAAGGAAACGGGGGAGCTGGGCCGAGGCTGGAAAACGAGGGGAGGGTCCAAGCCGGTTTGGGCTATGAGGAAAAATAGGGAGAAAAGAAAAGGAAGAGAAAATAGAAAAGAGAAAGAGGTGATGGCCAAAATTCTAGGGTTTGGCTGCATTCCAATTTTTGTTTAGCGATTTTCCAGTGATTCTTAGGTATTCAAAGATTGAATTTGGACTTAGATTTCGGCTTTAGGGTTTTACCTCCTCATAATTTTTTTAAAAGGCAACATCCTTAGTTTAACCTGTAACCGATAATTTATTCTTGAAAAATCTCTAGGGAAAGAATGCGGTTAAAATATCCTTCAAAAAGCCTACACATAAGACAATGACTGACAACACACAAAAAGTTTTAAAAATTCTGTTTTTTAAATAATTGGACTGAAAGTGAAATTTGGGGTGTTACAATTTTACAAAAAGTTGGGGTACTCCTAAGCAATACCCTAGATTACATGGTAAGCTTCCACCTGGGATGAGCTCACGAGAGAATGAGACATCACACGCTGGCCTGGTTCAAAAGGCCAGTGGATCGCGTGACCGCCTGTGAGCTAAGCTCAGCTGCTGCCAAGTGAGCCCACGCCAAAAGCGAGACGTCCAGCTAGCTAGCCTGCCGTTTCGCAGTCTTTTTTTTTTTTTGGTTTCTTTTTCAGTTCTGCAGGGAATCTAGCCTGCCGTTTCACATTACCTGTTCCCCACTTCTGAGTGGGGCCGCCGGAGCAACGCCCTCCTCGGCCGTCACTCGTACGTCACCATGCTTTTGCGATACTAAGGTCATCCACAGTGTAAGTAAGGTCCTAAGATACATGTACGGATGTACCCGGTAAGAAATATCACATTACATAAATGCTAATAAGTTTAGCTTCTCTCTTGAGTGTTTTAGCCGCATGCTTTTCGTTGAGACGAGACTCACAGCTAAATAAATTATCACTCATATCTCTCTCATCTATAGACTCACTCTCTCCATCCCCACTCCTCTCTATATTTTTTTCTATTACTTGGTACCAGGTACCAAACTTAGTACCTACTCCGGGAAGAAAAAAATTCTAGTATCAGCGTTGCAACGTGGATTGCCGGACCAAACCCTGTCTCTCCTCTCTTGGTACTAACTAATTCCACACACTAAAGTGCTCTAACGCACCCCTCGTACCTGGTAAAATTGGTTGAATCAATACCAGCTGTAGCCTTATGTACCCACCCATTTCTCAGATCATTAGATTCTTCACAACCGTTCAGAAAGTATAGTTGTAAAGCAAAAAAAATAGCATCACAAACAAACTTACGCTTACAAAAAGTGATAAATTTTCATTACAACAGCTAGGGCTTAACAACCAGTTTGGATACAGGCATGGGCATCCAAGCCCAAATATAATATATTACATGAGAAAAGATACCTAGTACCAGTAGTCGTCACCGTCTAGTGGCTCTTCCTGGTCATAAAGATCGTATTTTCTTCCCAAAATTCTTCTGTTGATGGTTAACAAGAATGAGCACAACAATACTCAGCAAGTTGCATGAGAATTCCTAATTAACTACTTGATGAGACAAACGAGTGATTGGAATGGTTTTACCATAACAGGTGTATATGGGTGCATTACTTTGAGTTGAAAGCAGTTTAGTATTTAAAGCTAAAACAATAATAAATATAACAATAGGGGTCTCTAACATATCCAATTATCAACTTAACATAAGTAAAACTCTACTTATGCCTCATATATCGGAATCACTGATGAACACATCTTTATTAACCGAAAGCACGGCGTATCTGAATACCATTATTTTTACTCTGCAGAGCTGCCCAACTTTACCCACAAGATAACTCAAATTCATACTGTCAAGCTATATACACGCAACACGATAGCGTGTGACTGAGTTGAGATAACAAAGCCTTTTCACTGCTCAACCTTTCTAACCTCTACCCGGTAGGTTCTTGGACAATACAGCTATCGGAAAACCACCGACCAATAGTAGAATGTGCGGTCCGATGCTGACTGTACCAACCCTTGTGTAGATCAGCGAGTGTCCCTCCGGACCCACTCATGTCCCACACCCAATCCACGACTACTATCTATACAACAAGACATGTGACATCCTGTAGATATTCAATCAGAAGAATAGTATACTAAGCCAAGCTGGATATACCAAACCCGTGGTTCAGCGATTTTCGTGTCTGTTACTTGGCATAAGGTTCTAGTCCTTACATGTTTACAGTGGGTAAGTGAGCTAACAACCAACTCGTGGCTACTGTAATATCCCAAAGTTCTGTTACTATTTCAAAATCAATAAAATTATTATTTTATCACTTTTTCTAAGTCGTAAAAGACTTTCCTTGATTTTTCTAAAAATCTAAAAGAGTTTTATTGCTTTTCTTGAGTCCCCTAGGTTTTAAAATTCCAAAAAGAAAATTGATTGAGTTTACTGGGTTTTAGTAGGTTTAAAGTTAAAAGGAAAAATCTAAGTATTTTCTTGGATTTTCTGTTTTTTTTAAAAAGGGTTCTTCCTTTTTCTCGAAAATAAATAAATATATAATTTATTTGCAAAAGTAAAAGTCCTCTCTCTTTCTCCTCGACCAGGCCCGCTGGCAGCCCTTCGCCTCCACGCGGCAACACCCTCGCCAGCTCACCCGAGCCCGCGTTCCCTGGATCAGCCTTAACTCCCCGCCGCCTCCCTCTTTTTCCGCAGCGGCGTGCGCAGTAATGCCTTTGCCCCGTCCTGTCGCCTTTGTCGCGCCTGCCCCCATCCCATTCCTCTTACGTGCGCATAAAGCACTTGTCTCGCCTCGCCGTATTTTTCTTTCCCTTTTCACACCGCTCCATCTTGTTGTTGTCTCCGCCCCGCCGTATTTTTCCTCCTTTTTTCACACCGCTCCATCTTGTCGCTCGGTCCTCCCCCTTCCTCTATAAATAGAAGCCCCAGAGCCTCTCGCCTTCCCCCTTCCTTTTCCCCATTTCTCCTTCTCTCTCTCTCTCTCTCCCGCGGCTTGTCGCGCTTCGAGTTTCGCCACTGCCGGCTGGAGCTCGCGCCACCGCCTCTAGCATCACCGTGAAAGGTTCTCCACCACCGTGGAAGCATCTCCAGCGGCGTGCTCATCGCCATCAGCTTCGCAAGGTCGTGTTCTACACGGTGCTTGTTTTCTTCTCTCCGAGACCCGCTGGAGCCCCGTGCGCTGCGGAAGCTCCTCCTCTTCGGGAGCGCCCACGTCGTCTTCAATCACTCCACTGAGCCCCACCGCCGTCCTCCTTCGCCTTTGACTGCAAGCTGCCCTACCGCCGTTCATCGTCCGCCAACCTCCCCTAGCCTCTCTCTCTGCCCTGGTGAGTTTCCCGTGCTCTGTCCTCTCTCTCAGTTTGGACCTCTCTCCCGGTTGAGATCACCTTCTTAGTTTTAGTCCTCCTTTTGACCACTGTTGAGTAGTCGAACCCCTCCTTTCCTTCGACCACTATTGAATAGTCGTATCCTTCTTTGGACCTAGTAGTCGAAGCTTTCTTTCGACATCCTTCCGACCAGTGGGTCGAAACCTTCTCTCGACCAGGTAGTCGAATCATTTCTCTCTTACGACCACGTCGAGTAGTCATAATCCCTCTTGCTATCCTTCTTATGACCACGCTGAGTAGTCGTATCCTTCTTGTAAGCTTCTTTCGACCACGTTGAATAGTCGAATCCTTGCTTCTTTCGACCGCGTTGAGCAGTCGACACCTTCTTTCTTCCTTTAACCGCGTTGAGCAGTTGAATTATTCTCTATCTTTCCTACCACTCGAGCCCCCTTTCGACCAGGTAGTCCTTCCGACCACCTGTAGTCGAAACCTCCTTCCAATCTTGTGATTTCAAGACTTCCAAGATCTCATTCTTCTTCGTTTGAACTGCGACTCGAGTGATTCAAATTCCTATCTTCATCTAAACCCAGTACCTATTTTTGTTCTAGCTTGGTATTTTCTCTTTGATCTTATTTGGATTTTATCTGATTTTGGCTCGGTTTCACGTGTAGTTTTTGACTACTTCGGAGAACTGGATTTCGACGCGTCCCTACTTTTCGACGCCGTTTAAGAACAACATCTAATTAAGCAAGGCAAGTTATACCTTTGATCATATTTGAATCCTAGTATTTTAAATTATCTAAATTATGTTTTAAATTATTATTGCATGCTTATTTCAACTCAAGTAATTTAATGTATTATTTTAAGCTTTATAGTTATTCTCAATTCTATTGTATAACCATGTATTGTCAAGATCGATGGTATGGAGAATTATACCAAATGTGTTGTAGTCAGGGATTAGGAATTGAAAGGATTAGACTGTAAGAATACATTCCTGTGGGACGTTTGATTATAAGAATACTTTATTGTTGGATTATAGCAGTGTACGTTTATTGAAAGATTGGATGGTAGGAATGCATGATTCTTGGATTTTGATTTTAGAATCATACAATTATTTATTGATTGGATTGAAGGATCGTTGGAAGTCGAATCATAGGATTAAGCTATTGTTGAATTTTGGATTGTAGGGGTTGGGTTCTAGAAAGAGGCTGATGTTGGATATTGCATTGTTAGATTATAGAATTATACCATTGTTGGATTATTAGAAAATCAATTGTCGAAAGATGGGATCTGGTCATAGTCGTGAGACCTAGTCGTAGATCCAGTCGTGGGATCTAGTCGTAGTTGTGAGACCTGGTCGTAGATCTAGTCGTGGGATCTGGTCGTAGAATCTGGTCATGGATCTAGTCGTGGAATCCAGTTGTGAGATCTAGTCGTGGAAATCTAGTCGTGGATCCAGTCGTGAGATCTAGTTGTGGAAATCTGGTCGTAGAATCTGGTCATGGATCCAGTCGTGAGATCTAGTCGTGAAAATCTGGTCGTAGAATCTGGTCATGGATCTAGTCGTAGAATCCAGCCGTGAGATCTAGTCGTGGAAATCTAGTTGTATAATCTAGTCATAGATCCAATCATGGGATCTAGTCGTGGATCTGGCCATAGACCTGGTCGTGGCTTTTGGATTGTTGGATAGTTGAAATACTGATCTTGTACTTGACAATTCTTAGACACTAAATCCCTCACACCTTGTTGTCATAGATAAAAATATGGTCGATACACTAGTATAGCTAGAACTTGTTGAAAAACAGTATACTTAGACAAAGCTTAGACCCAAAAATCTTGATTTGGGGAAACTTACAGCCAAAAGATCAATTATTGTCTAAAGATTTTAACCATGACATTGGTTGTCATGGGAGTTTGCAAAATTCTTTGAAAACATGAAATAAAATAAAAACTGGTTTGGACTTTGGCAAATGGATGTTTGGATGGGTGCATGTTCATGCACGGGATCAATTCATTTCTATGATCGAGGCCTATGGTTCTTTTGGAAGTCGCCCAAGACAGTTAAGGACAAATCTTCGAGCCGTATCTTACTAAGCCACATCGGATGACCATATGTTCTGAGTGGGCAGAACCTGGCTAACTAATTTGTAATGTTTCACCGTGGTCATTCTATCTGGTTGCGTGGGTGTCGTTTACGACCTACTTTTATGTATTCCCACCTGGCGCGAGAGGGGGCCTGAACCCTACGAGTTTCTATCCAAAGGGGGCGAAACCTTAGCGAGGGGGGACTGCGGTGGAATGAAGCTTTGTAAAGGCATTGTCACGTTCTCTAGACTGCTTACTTTAGGTAGTGAGCGGTGGTATCGACGGATGCTAAACAAACTAGAGAAGTCGTGTCGTATGGGTAAAGTTGTACCACCTCTACAGAGTGTTAAGAACTATTCGAATAGCCGTGTCCACGGTCATGGATATGCTAGCAAGGCCACTCTAAGTTAGATTTCTGGTTTTATTTTCAAAATACTATTAAATGGTTTTGGATCTCTACCCAAATGGGTTTTGGGCGAGTAGCCTTGTGATAGGAGGATATCCTTCACCACTCGTTGATGAATATTATCTGACTATAAAACTTGAGTTTTAAAAATTAATTTTAGTTATAGAATATCTGCTTTGGAACTTAGTACAAGTATTTGGAAAGAAACATTGCTTTATGCAAAATCAACTCTATAAGCATTCCTTTGTTATATCCCTGCATATGCATTATAATTTTAATACTGGGTGTAACTTGCGGGGCACGGTTGTTTGTGCTCACTCTTGCTTAATAAAATATTTTTCAGAGAAGAAGGCCCTTGCAGCTGCTAAAGATGTTGACGACTAGGACGTTACCCCAGTCGGTTGTTTGTGATAGATTAGTTGGGCTCTACTACTTGCTCTTCGACTTTCGCTGTGTTCTGTATTGTCGGCTCGTGAGCCTTTCTTGTATTCAACTCTGTTGTTTATTAATAAAGTTTTGTGATTATGGTTGTGATACCATATTTGTTTACTGTGTGAGCTAGCCACCGATCATGAGACTAGTTCAGAAATGCACAGAGGATTTGGGGTGTTAACCCCAGGTCCTTACAGCTACCCACCTTCTTTGCCTCACCTTCGACTCACTTTTATCGAGTTTATTGGGTTGTCCAACCTCCTGGTCTCAAACCTCAACTCTCCACCAAAACCTATTAGCGTTTAGCCAATATTCCATATCAGTATTTATAAACACATTATGTGACAATACCGAACATTCGCTATCATTTTATGTAACTTAACTTTGTCAATGTGAATATGGCCTACAAGGAACATGAGGTTGTGAGTATGTGTGGGTGATAGGATTTACCTAAACATCATGACATTCAAAAATATAATTGAGATAATAAAGTAATTGGCTTAAATACAATAATAAAATTAATAATATAAGTACATGAAATATAGGCTCAAAATGATCAAACGAATACAACTTGCCTTCTTGCTCAAAGTCCTAAAAAATCTCTACTTCTCCCACGTCTTGTCCAGTGTTCTCCGGAGCTTAGTCGTCGGAGTCGGGACCTAGTGTAAAATAAATTAATCCAAATAAAACATCCGGGCTCAACAAGGAGCGAGCTGGGAACAACATACAAGTAAAATAAAATAAAATTGAAAATAAATAAAAAAGAATGGTGGTGTAGGATGGTAGAGATTTATTCGGTGCTTGGTTTGGCTAATCGAGGTTGAAAATAGGATTCACGGGCTTGAAACAGTCGAAATGGACATATTATGTCGAAAATGGGTTTAGATGAATAGTAATAGGCCTGATGTATAGTATCGAGTTTAAACTATTCATGGTGGCTTGGATTCTATGGACGGTAACGGTTCTTGATGAACAATAACAGGTTTTTGGTTGCATGCTATTGTGTCTCGATGAATAGTGATGTGCTAGGCTAGAATACGGTTTTGCACAGTGTTGGGCTAAGCTCAACACCTAGTTGGACCTCAGGCCAACTAGGCCAGGCCTTAAAGGCCTAGCCAGTTGCAGCATGGGCTGTGCATGGCTCAAAGCCCATGCGCGCTCCTACACACCCGAGCTGAGGGAATGAAGCCGACGACGATTCCGGTGGCTCTGGCGGCGAGCAGCGGCGACGGGTGGTGCGGCGAGCACCACCGTGGCCTAAGCAACCCATTTTTGGGTTTTGCTTGGGCCAAGGTGGCTCAGAAATGGGGTGGCAATGGTGGTGGCACATGGCTCTAGCAGGGAAAGGTGGCGGTCCGGCGGTGCTCCAACCAAATTGGTTAGCGCTTGAGCATCGGTGGGCGAAGAGGGAGTCGGGGAAGGTGGCAGCGAGGCTTGGGGTGCACCGAGGTGAGCTAGCCACATGACTCGTGGGTGGCGCGACGGTGGAGGGTGGTGTCGGTGAGGTGGCGGCGGGGATAGGGGTAAAGGAGGGGGAAGGTTGAGGGTGATGGGGTGGTGGTTATGACGGGTCAGGAGGAAGGGGGCGAGATGTTGGTGGTGGATTTGCCTTCACGCTTGTCGGACAAGAAAGAGAACGGCGACGAAATTCGAGGGATTAGCCAGTGTTGAAGACGAAGGGAGGTAGCAGTGAAGTGGTGTGGAGGATGATCAAAGGATTAGTGCAGGGTGGAGCGGCTTTTATAGCCCTGGGCAGGCGATGGCGGCGGTGGCCGAGAGAGGCTTGCGCGGCACCTGGCGGAGGTCGACTGCGGGGAGGACTTTGTGCTGCGCAAGGGGGGAGGTGGCAGTACAGCGGCGTCGCGATGACGATGGCGTCTCCTTGGCGCGAGGCGCATGCTGGCGAGGCCGGACGCGGCACGTGTAAAGCGACAAGCAGGTGACGAGGGGCATAGGCGTGTTGCTGGTGGTGGCGCGCGACGGTGGGGCTGGCGCATGCATTAAAGGCGAGGCGAAGGCTATCAATGTGGTGGCACGGGAGGTAGCGGCTAATGGCGCGGGCTTGGCGCGAAGCGGGGCGGGGCAACGAGCAGCGGTGGGGCGATGGCTGCTGGCGGGACACGGGGCAAGATGCACAGTGACAATGGCGGCTTTGAGAAATATGTCTTCAATAGAGGAAAATGAGAATGCCAAAAATGGAAAGCGAAAAGGGCTTGGAAATTTCCGCATTGGGCAAAATTTCAAAATGAAGCCAAAAACTCCAAAACTCTGAAACTTTTGAAATTTTCGGGTTGTTTCACCTTACATGCTTGTTTTTAGATTGTTTCCTACCATTAATGTTGCTGTTGTTTTGGTGGTAAATGTGGAATTGTTCTTCTGCTACGCTAATAGTGATTGTGTCTAAGAATACCATTTGCACAAACTCTTTTGTTGTAGCTTATGGAAAAATTACAAAATAGTTTAAAAATTTGAGGTCGTTTTTTTTTTCTAACAATTGCATAACCTAACACTGTGACACCTCATTTGTTTCCCCAAGGACCAAAGTTTGATTCTAATCAAACCTAGCATGGATGTTATCCGTCGAGATTTTCCACTATGAGTTTTAAGACAAATGTACTAACAAGTTGTTTTTACTACCAGAAATAAAAATTGAAGGCATTTTGCCTAACAAATCGGTGCCACAGGTAGTTTTTTCAGTCCTTACATACAAGGACTGAATTTCCAAATGTTTGCTATATTAATAACTTGCAGGTGGTCTACGTATTTGCGCAGCTAGATTTGTTTCAAAATTTGTATAAATGTTTGAGAATATATTTACGCATCTTGTAGGCTATTTAAACTTTTAAGATATCCTAAACATTAGAAATGACAATGGAAGCTTGAAGAAAATTACAACACGAGGAACGTAATTGAAGTATGTATTTTGATGGAAGGAAATCATTGAGCATAATAAGTTGTTGGGGTTCTTAGAAGCTAACCGATGTCCATCATGTATAGATCATGTAGCTGCATGTCCCTATTCTTACTCTATTAGGTATTTTTTTAAAATTGTATACATGCACTTGTACCTTTATTTAATATCAAGCAACACGTTGATTATGTATGTGGCAAATTATCTTATTAATTTACATAATATAATGTATTAGAGTACCTTACTCATGTATACACCGATACACCATGGGAGATCTACCTTGAACTTATCTTCCCTCACACAAGGCTGTCCCACCAAACCATGTGGCTTATATCTTTTCTCATCGTCAGAACTTTTTTGTTTTAGCCTCCAACAGTAAGTCTAAATCTTGATCGATCCCTCTCAGCTGATCCCTTTCCAATGCAATACTTTACCACATAGTTATCTTCTACTTCTCCCCAATTATTGTTTCATGCTAACCATTGTGACATCAACACGCATACACAAGCAACCGTCGTCGATCCTAGCTGGGGACACATATCACGCTCTCTCAGGTGACCTCGAGCATATTCCCCATGGTTGCACCATCTCAACTCCAAGCTTTTTGCTCCTCTGCCACTGTACGCCCGCACTTCTACGGATGCATGATGTTACACACACTCGACGTCCTCTTCTCTCTTGTCAGTCGCTCCTCTTCTTCGACATTGGCCAACTCAATATTGTGGCTTCCTCACTATCGATCCCTCTCAGCTGCTACCCATTCTAATATAATACTTTACCACATAGTTATCTTCTACTTCTCTCAAATTATTGCTTAATGCTAACCATTGCGACATCAACACACATACACATTCAACCGTCGCTGATCCTGGCTGGGGAGTGTGTAACGCTCTCTCTAGTGACCATGAGTATATTCCCTACGGCTGCACCATCTCTACTCTAAATTTTTTTTGCTCCTTTGCCTCTGTGCGCCCACCCTTCTATTTTGTATGGATGCATGGTGTTATACATGCTCGATGTCCTCTTCTCTCATGTCGGTCGCTCATCTTCTTCGACGTTGATCAACTGAACGTTGTGGCTTCCTCACTAACCATAGCAACCTCCCATCTTCACTTATGTCGACATGTATATTTTAGTCTTGTCTAACGATATAGAGAATCTTTTCGACATCGTCGGCGATGACGTGCCCCTCATCAGTGATGGCACGCTCCTAGCTACCTAATAGTGATATACCGTTCATAGCTCGTCTTCAATGACAACCTTTATCTCCTCTCTACTGGGACTTCCCTATCATCGAGCTTTTTGACCACTAACTTCTTCAATAATGCCGACACTCACCACTTATCATTACGGCCCTTAGCTCCTTCAACATTGTACTTTCTCTTCAATGGCTCCGATGAGCAACACGATATTGTCCTCATCAACGTCGCCGCTGCCTTGGCTCTTGACTTCCCCGTGAGTCAATGTCTTCTTGTTAGACATATCGACGCCATCGTACTCTTTCGTGGTATCCTCTTACACCATTCGTGCTATCCTTGTTATAACTTCTATTTTTTAATTAAAATTTTAGTTATTTTTAATTTTTATTGCATAGAAAGCAACAATAAAAAAACGTGATCTTGGGAGCGAACGTAGTGTCTTCTTTTGTATTTCATCCAATACCATTTGTGTTATCCTTGTTATAATTTTTATTTTTATTCAATATTTCTCTTATTTTTATTGAAGTTCATATACAAATCAAATTGCTAAATTTATTTAATGTATTTTGAATTTTAGTTATTTTGGAATTCGTATGGAAATAAAATTGTAAAATTCCTTTTATTTTTTATTCGAATTTCAGTTTTTTTTCTTGGAATTCGTATCCGAATCCAATTGTTATTTTTTTTACTCTCCTTTAATAAGATAAAAGATAGTAATTGATTCCGGCACTTTTTCGTTAGAAGCGACCGGAGATATATACTTCTCACTGTTGGGAAACCATGGGCCTGACCCTGCAGTCGGCCCATTAGTAGGCGTCCCATCCAAAACCCTAGCAGGGTCGTAGCCTATAAATAGGGGGTGCTATTCATTGTAAAGGATTGATCGATGAAAGAAGGAATAAAGAGAAGCAAGACGTCCCCCTACATCTCTGTGTTCAATCTCTTATTCTGTTCTTGTGTTCATGCATTGTTCTTATGATTCTGAGTTTGTCTACGAGGTAATCGCTCGGACTAGACTCGCCAGCGACGGTTCCTCAACACGTTATCAGCACGATCGACTCTCCTTGCATCGAAAAGGTAACCGTCGATGAACGACGCTCGTAGAATGAATCGTTTTCTAGATTGCTTTCAATTCTGCAAATTTGGCTTTCTAGATTGGTTTTCCTATGGTACAAATCCGCTCTAATCTATTGCGAGCCGACTTGAAGTCGCCGGCCAAGCCGATCGGTGGATTGCATGAAAGAGTAGATGATGATTGTACTATAGGTAGTATATGAAATCACATGAAAGGCACCATGTGCACGGCACCGCCTGCACGCGGCTGTCACTACCTCCGCGATACGTTACCGGTCGGCAAAGTCCGCCATCACGTACCGCCACAGAGGCAACGACAATGCCACGCCGCTATCACGCGGCGAGCATGCACATGACGGCATGAAGTCGCGCCTCCATTGCAATCTTGTACCGCATTGCACCACATTACACTACATTGCATGAACAATAACGAGAAGAAGAAGAAAAAAAACGACCGGCGAAGCCCAGTACGGCCACCGGCCACGCACATATGGTGGCGGCACCACCACCACCATCGGCCCGAAGCCGTCAGCCATGCCACCGACGGAGCCCCGCATGGCCGTCGGCCCGTAACCGTCGACTCCGCGCCATCCGAAGCAAATTGAAAAAGGGGAGGGTAGGGCCGCCCGGCATGGCCGACTCACGCGCATGGCCGCCCGCGCGCGCCAACACGCCGCTCGCGCTGCGCCCATTCGCGCAAACTTGGGAAGCCGGCTTGAAGCCGCCGCGACGCGCCATGGAGGTCGCACCGCGCCGCCACCGCCCGCATGTGGCTTCTCCCGCCGCGCCGACCGCGCGCACGCGGCTCTCGGCCCGCCGCCACTCGCACGCAGCCCGCCGCCCGCCGCGACGTCCACGCGCTGTCGCCGCATGCCCTCTGCGCCCACTACGCTGCGCGCATGAAGTGCCAGCCGTCGCCACTCAATGCGTAGGGCCGGGGAACCCTATTGGCTACTGCATGCATGCCCTGTTGGCCTGTTGTTGGTCTGGCCGAAAGGGCCAAAAGGCCATGAGAAACGTGGGCGTGGGCCTTAAGGAATGGCCCGTGAAAGAAAGAAAACGTGAAGGCAAAGGGAATGCAAATGGCCTGTACGGGTGAAAAGAAGGAAAGAAAAAAAAGGAAAGGGAATTCCAGTTTTGCAAATAAGTCCTCAGGTGTCTCTAAAATTACACAAACTTTTCTTAGAACTGAAAAATTTGCAAATAAACCCTCAAAATCCTAAAAATTACGAGGATATTTCTGGGATAAAGAAATTCTTGCAGAATAACCCCTCAGAAAATGAAAAATTACGCGAATTTTCTCTCAGAACTGAGATTTCGTGTTTTAACCCCTGAAAATTGAAGAATTCGCCGAAAGCAATTTTTCCAGTAGAAAAGAGCCTCGGGAATCCAAATTTTTGCATATTTTGAACTTTTGAAGCATATTTAACTTTGTTATTGTTGTTTCTATGTAATTTATTTATTGTATTTACTGTTTTGATTATCTGTGATTGTTTATATTGCTTTTAATCACTGAAAATAGCAGTAAATCATGAGAATACATAGAAAAATACGGGATCACGAATCAGGAGTTCGGAGAGCATTATGAGAATTTTGCAACCATTTTATGCAGATTACTAGCAGTAATCTTATGAATTTTGGCATGAATATGAAAAATGACTGGCATTACGAATCAGGAATTCGAAGAACTGACCCAGCATGGCCAGATTTTGTATAAAATTTGTATCAGTCTTCAATTCTGTGATAATGTAATCATAGATGAGTAGAAGATTGAGAAGACTCTCTACCTTTCACCCGAACGCGGTGCAATCCGCAAGCAACTATCGTCAAGACGGCTACATGAAGTATGCTGAATTAATTGACATCATGCAAGTTGCAGAAACTCAAGATGATGTTTTAAGAAAGGACTATATCTCGCAGCCACCTAGTAGCAATGTTGGCCATGAAGCCACTGCTAGCAGCTACAAGATGATGAAGCCTCTCACGAATGAGAGGAGCAAGAAGGGTAAGGCACAGAGGATTCACATCCATTAGCTGCACTTATGAATGTGGACAGCCCAGTAGCAGCCCCCATCATCCCTCCTTTGGACATCGCAGCGACCGCAGTCGTAGCTGCCCAAGAGGAGAAGATCGTGCATGAAGCCGATTGAGGCGGAAGTTCATGAATACTTCGCCTATTCGATCTAGTGCACGCATTGCACTTGGATCTTTTATAGTAACCTGCAGTTTGTAATTGAAACAGAACTTTGAATTATTGAATAATGGTTGCAAGCTCTAGAAGAGCAAAGCATTAAATTCTTATTATGAGTCCTGCAAGACTTATTTCCCGTCTTTATAATAGCAAGTTACGTTCTGATATCTGAAGTATTTTATTTATGTGTTGCTTGCTTTCTGCTACATATTAATAAAGTACATTATATTAGAGCACGTGTGGCACCCTATGAAGGAAGTGTGCTTAGCATATAGCGGCACAACGAATACCATCCTGAGAGAAACGGAAATTTTTCCAGTCGATCAGCAAGAATGCTGGTAGTCTTACGACAATCGCAGGCAGCGATACTTGTATAATAGGCTCATGAATGGCCATAATTATACTCTCAATGGGCACAACTTTGGTCATTGAAGAAGACTTGTTGTACCCAGAATCGACTAGAAGAGTATGGTACAGAATACCTGCTCATTACAAAGCGTGAAGAAAGTGAAAAATAGCATTAGAATGTCTTTCTTCATATGAAATTGGACTATACTACACTAATATTAAGGCACTTGCAGCCTATACTGCCTTGAGAACCGTATTTAGAAGCTCTGAACTTTTCTATCTCTCGCATGATAGATTATGCCGATTAGGTCTTAGGATAATGAGAGATATTATTAACAATTCACAGGGACATAATATGAATGTAAAGAATTTCCCGAATCAGGAAGATTTTGTGTGCCCCGCATGTGCTACCGAAAAATTAATTACTAGACTTTTCGCTCTGAAAGCGAAGAATGAAGTCCCTGCATCTCTGGACCATATCCAGGGAGAACCTTTGCGGTCCTATACAACCCCTGTAAGGGGCATTTAGGTATTTTATGGTGCTCATCGATGCTTCCTCAGAATGGTCGCACGTATGTTTATTGTCTACGAGATAATTAAAATTAAATTTTTTTTCCCTGATCATCATGAGAAGTCCACCTGAATGGACAACGCCGGAGAACTTACTTCGAAGGCATTTGATGATTATTGCATGAAAATGAAAATTAAAGTTGAGCATTTTGTACCGCATGTCCACACCCAGAATGGACTAGCAGAACTTTGAAGAATTGTATTTTACCAACTACAGGTTGGGGACACGCAGCCCTGCTCGCAGCAGCTCTCATCAGTTTTGGACCATCGGCCTATAACATCCATCCACCTATGCAACTAGCGTAAGGGTCAGCACCGAAAACTTCTCATCTTCGCAGGTTTGGTTGCAAGGGTATATACCTATACCACCACCGCAGCGAACTACATTGGGTCTTCTCCGAAAGTCTGGGATATACGTTGGTTATGAGACAGCATCCATAATCAAGTACTTGGACCCTATGACTGGAGATTTGCATAATGCCCGATTCGCTGATAGTACAATAGATGAGATTAGTTTCCCGTCATTAGGGGGAGGAAATCAACCCTTGATAATAATATCGGGAAATAATTGAAGTCTAGAAGACATTTGAAGTCCAGAAGATAATTGAAATATATGCATATGACCCGAGCACTAGTGAAGCAAATAGAGAAGTCCAGAAGATAATTGAATTGAAGTCTAGAAGACAATTGAAGTCCAGAAGATAATTGATTTGCAAGTATTAGCGAATCAACTGCCAGACTACTTTAGTGATTTGAAGAGCGTGAATAAGTAACATTTGCCTGCAAGCAATGCATCAGAGAGGGTTGAAATACCATTGAAGGTATCCCTAATCCCGTCCAGAGGCCTCAGACCAAAAGGACGAGAACTCCAGTCCCTCGAATCCGGCAGCGGGGCGCTGGTGAAAAAGGATAAGAAGGACTTGACACACCGATCACCAAGTGCCCAGAACTAGAAGGGAGCCGTTGAGACTGGCATCGGTATGGAACCTTCATAAAGGCATACCGAATTGAACATCCCCATGAAGGAGACATCGGCATGGATGTGTGCGCACACATCGGAGTGAAAAACTAAAGGACTTGCCCGCAATTGGAAGCGGCGGTGAGCAAGCGAAGCATTAAAAGAATCGCCCTTTGAAGAAATAGTTATAAACTTTATGATCTCGGGAGAACCTTTGAATATGACAACAGGCAATGTCGACATTTACTTTGCAAAGAAACTTGCCACAATCATCAATCTTGATCCAGAGCCTGCATCGCTCACTGAATAAAAGAAAAGATCAGATTGAGAAGATTGGGAGAAGGCAATAGAAACTGAATTATTCTCTCCGAATAAAAGAAAGACGTTTGGGCCTGTAAGGCGCACATCTCCCCTTGTGCACCCCGTAGGGTATAAGTGGGTATTTGTTCGAAAGAGAAATGAAAAGAAGCAAGACTCGTTGAACAAGGTTTCACTGGACATCCTGAAGATGATTATGAAGAAACCCATTCCCCGGTCATGGGTGGAACTCCCTTTTTAAATATTTATCTCAATGGCAGTGAACTTGAAGTTAGAAGTGAAATTGATGGATGGGGTACCAGCATACCTTTATGAAATATTGGATTCGGATATTTATATGAAGATACCTGAATGTATCACTGTCCCGAATCAAAACAGAAAAAATAGAAATATGTACAGTGTGAAACTCAGAAAGTCATTGTACGAACTTAAGCAATCAGGTAGAATGTGGTATAATCGCTTGAAGCGACTTTCTATGCAAGAAAGGCTACACGAACAATGAGAATAATCTATGTGTATTTATACGACGATTCTAGAATGGATTTTGTATAATCTTAGAGTATGAAGATGATCTGAATATCATCGGAACCCTAAAGGATATTAGGAAAGCAAGCTCTTACCTGGAGTCGGAGTTCGAAATGAAAGATTTGGGTAAAACCAAATATTGCCTAGGCTTGGAGCTTGAGCATGTCCCTGAAGGAATATTAGTACATCAGTCAACCTACACTCAGAAGGTGTCAGAAAGGTTCGACTTTGCAAAGGCATACCCTTTGAAAGTGCCAATGGTCGGGAGATCTTTGCAGTAAGATAAAGACCCGTACAGACATAAAGAAGAGGGGGAGGAAGTCCTGGGACCGGAATTCCCACACTAAAGTGCAATAGAAGCACTAATGTATTTAGCAAACTGTACTAGAACGGACATTGTATTTGCCGTGATCCTACTAGCAAGGTATAGTGCATAACCTGCCAAAGGCATTGGCAGGGAATAAAGGACATCTTCCCATACCTCCAAAGAAGCAAAGAATATAGTCTGTTCTACAGAAAGAACCAAGACCTAACTATGAATGGCAATACAGATGACGGGTACCTGTAGGACCCGCATACAGCCAATCGCAAACAGACTATGAACTCCTATGTGGTGGAACTGCAATTCCATGAAAATCATCTAAGAAATATCTTGTATCGACTTCGACGAATCACTGGGAGATCATAGCATTGTACAAGGCCTTACAAGAATGTGTCTGGCTTCAGCGGATGATTCACCACATCTAGCAGTCATGTGGATTGAATACCGCGCAAACCCCTATTTTTGTATGAAGATAATGCAGCTTGTGTTGCACAAGTACAGATGGGTTATGTGAAGAGTTCTCTCACAAAGCATATCAACCACAAGTTCTTCTATGCTCATGATTGCAAAAGATGAACGTAATCAAAGTACTGCATACTGAGTCATGTGAGAATCTTGCAGATTTATTCACTATGTCATTTCCAGCGTCTAGCTTTGAAAGATGTATACGTGAATTGGAATGATGAGACTTAGAAGTGCAGAATTCAGGGGGAGAACCTTCACGAACTCAATATTAAAGCTCGATCATGAAGATCGAGTACCCAAAGAATAAATCCAGGAGATTAAATGAAATTGGGTGGCGGATTGTGCTCTTTTTCCCTTGACGATTTTTCCTGAAGTTTCTCGACCAAGGTTTTTAATGAGGCAATTCGTGCATCACAGCAGAACGTGTATCATGTACTATTTCTCCAATTTTTTCCCACTGGATTTTTATGGAGTTTTGACGAGACATGAACATAAAGGATGGGTGCCCAAGGGGGAAGTGTTGGGAAACCATGGGCCTGACCCTGCAGTCGGCCCATTAGTGGGCGCCCCATTCAAAACCCTAGCAGGGTCGTAGCCTATAAATAGGGAGTGCTATTCATTGTAAAGGATTGATCGATGAAAGAAGGAATAAAGAGAAGCAAGACGTCCCCTTACATCTCTGTGTTCAATCTCTTATTCTGTTCTTGTGTTCATGCATTGTTCTTACGATTCTGAGTTTGTTACAAGGTAATCGCTCGAACTGGACTCGCCAGCGACGATTCCTCAACACTCACAAACGGAGTTTGCACGTAGTGAGGGGAAAAAACGCACGGGCTCGCAAAAAAACGGTGTTAGAGGATCATGTTGGACAGATCGAAACGCTTGTGCTGCGAATCCGACACAAATCTTTCGGACACCCAACTCACCTCGCCCGCCGATTCCCAGTTTCCCACTCCCGCCGATTTAATTAATTACCCCGCTAATCCCAGCTTAAACTAGCCTGGACACGATCTCCCGTAGGCCGTACACGGGCGCACGGCCGCCGCGGCCAGGCGTCGGTTCGGTCCCCCGGAACCCCGCTCGGATGTACGCTCCTGGTCCACGGCCCCCGCAGCCGAAAGCTCACTGCTTGATGGGGCCCGCAACGTGAGCTGCCGGGGGGGTCTACGTGGAACAGTTCTGTAGAGAGAGAGAGAGAGAGAGACCGCTCCCATTGGATTCCGACGCTGCGACCAAGCGCAGCTTTAGATTAGATCCAAGCCTTTTCGTCTGACATCACAGTTAATTTTCGCTGCAGCTGCTGCTCCGTCTTCTGCAAAAGTTACCTGGGCATCTGATTGGCGTCGTGCACACACAAATCACAGAAAAGGAAAACCCTCTACGAAGCGGATGCAAATCTCCTGCCATCAGACGGCAATCGGCGGATAAAAAATCAGCCAATGAGATCGAGATTTGGCACTGTTAACAAAACACTGTATTATATTGTAGCATCTGATATGGGTGTCCTTTTTGGATTAGTTGGCTCAGATCTACGTAATATCGCAATACTGTTCACCGTGACATTCCATTAGAATGTTAGAAGATGCGAACCCCACAAAGCTAGGTACTACATAATCCTGAGGGGCCAATTTGGATCAGAGGTATTTTGGAATTAGTAGTTCTTAAGCATGGATTTTGTTTTGTTTTGTGATTTAGCATCTTTTTGAAACACAATAGTAAAAATAATGTCTCCTCCGCAAACGAAATAACAGAAATGACACCCATGGAAGACCACGTGCCGCGATCTGGGTGCGCGTTAGGACACATGGTAAGCGCAGAGCCCGCGGAAGACCACCTGCCGCTAACCCAGTCCGCGACAGTTGGTCCTGCCGCGGTATGAGTACGTGGCGGGAGTGCCATTTCATTCGAAGAAAAGAGACTATTTTTGCTATTATGTTTCACAAAAAGGCTAAATCAGCCAAAAACTACGTAAGCATGCCACGGATTTGCACTGCTTTGTAGAACTCTTACACTAGGGCTCGCACCGTGTATCTAATGCATCGATTTTGGTAGTTCTACGCTTGCCAGATTGGGACTCTTCGAACGTGGTAGTGCACGTGACTAAACATGAGAACTTGCGCTGTTGAAGCACACGTTACTTTGTTTTTTTGTTTGGCGAATCGACGTGTTATTTTGTTACGAATGGTTGCTAATGTCTGCCTATCAGCTAGTGTCATAGTAGTAGTATCTTGTCAGGAACAACTGAACAAGTGTTATTGATATAAGATTTCCAATGAAAGTAAAATGATTCGAACCAATAACAAGCATCGTTAATTATCGTAACACATTTTTCAATCGCTGTATTCGATAGACTGATTCAGCTCGATACCCTCGTGTAAAAGTAAAATGCCAAACCTACCAAAAAAATTCCGGACATCAAGATTTTCTCTTCTTCAACCATAAACAAAACCTAGCTGTTAAAAACACACGGTTTCTATAACGCTACCTACAGAAACCAAACAAAATTGGTTTTCATTCATTCCATTTTCATTTCCAGTGTAACTTAAAACCCATTACATTTGCGATTATAGTTCTGAAGCAAACACCACCTCAATACCTTTGAGATATAAAAAAATCAAATAAAGACGCGCAACGAAGAGTTGTATCCATATTAATTTGGAAAACGTTGATCGAAACGTCCAGACAAAAACTGAATTATGATGATCAATTAGTAAAACCGAACCAAGCAAAACCATAGTTGACTTTGTAGTTACGACGGAGCGATGATGCCCACAATATAATATAGAGTCGAACAAGATATTTCTCGACAGCCAAGAGATATAAAGTAGATATATGAGTAAAAACCCACACATTATATATATATATATATATATATATATATATATATATATATATATATATATATATATATATATATATATATATACTACCGGAGTAATCGACGTCCGCATTTACGGGAGTATGTACTACCACTTCCAATATACCACTTAAACGCACATATTATACATCTTTATCATTTTCAGTATACATAAATACCAATTATAAGATACTCCAATGTGATTTGATTGAAAAATTTTCATATATATATACCATTTTTCTATATATATATATATATATATATATATATATATATATATATATGAAAATATTATAGTACTCTGGAGTACATACTCCCACCTCTCATATACCACTTAAATCGTATGATGATACCTCTTTATCAATTTGAGTATACTCCAATAATGATTATAAGATATCTCAAAGTAAGTTCCATGAAAATTTCATTAAATTTCACTTTTTATAGCAAAATTTGTGTATATACTTCTTTTATGTATGAAAAAGGGTATATAGCAAAAATAAAGGGTTCCAATGAAATTTTTTACATCAACTCATGTTGGAGTATCTTATAATTGGTATTCAAGTATACTGAAAGTGATAAAAAGTATAATATATTCATTTAAGTGGTATATTGGAAGTGGGAGTACATACTCCCAGGAGTACGAAACGGCCGTCCTATATAGGAAAATGACAATTCTTTTACTTGTCATCTAGAGTACTGATTAGATTTGCATTATCTGCATTATCCATTTGGGTCGCAAAATTTTTCCTATTCTCATGGAAATTTTTCCAAACGTGCATGCGAACTAGTCACTCTGATCATCTCAATGTTTTTTCTTGTTGGATGAATCCTCAACATTAAGACGAGACTAAACGGAACCAAGGCACAACGGTACAAACGTTTTTCAACATACAAGCATGCAACAGCTACGAAGACAAAATAAAATTGAAGAGAGATGTACATAACACCACAACTGGAGCACAACCTCCATCGCTTCTGAAAACAAAACGTTAGCACGTTCGCACGGGACGCCCTCCTTCTCTCGTTATTATTTACTAACGCCACATCTATATCTCCCCCAGAAAACCACCGCCACCCTTGTATACACGCACAAATACATACGCCCTCACCGACCACTCCCTAGACCCTTCCCCCATTACTGCTCGTCTGCACCACCACCACCACGAGACAGCGCAGCACGGGCTGCACAGCGCGCGCCGCAAGAATCCAAGAAACGACGAGGGGAGAGAGGAGAAGCCCTCATCGCCGGCGATGCGGGCCGGGGTTGTAGCGCTGGTCTTCTTGGCCGCCGTGGCGGTTGCCGTTTCTGGTGAGGCGGGGGCGCTGCCGAGGTTTGCGGAGGCGCCGGAGTACCGGAACGGGGAGAGCTGCCCGGCGGCGGCGGCGGGGGTGTGCGACCCGGGGCTTGTGCACATCGCCATGACGCTGGACGCGCACTACCTGCGGGGGTCCATGGCGGCCATCTACTCGCTGCTCAAGCACGCGTCCTGCCCGGAGTCGCTCTTCTTCCACTTCTTGGCCGCCGCGCCGGGGGAGGGGAAGCTGCGGAGCGCGGTGGCTGCTTCGTTCCCGTCGCTGCGGTTCGAGATCTACCCGTTCCGTGCCGAGGCCGTGGCCGGGCTCATCTCCGCGTCCGTGCGCGCCGCGCTGGAGGCGCCACTCAACTACGCGCGGAACCACCTCGCCGACCTGCTCCCGCGCTGCGTGCCGCGGGCGATATACCTCGACTCCGACGTGCTCGCGGCCGACGACGTGCGGCGCCTGTGGGAGACGCGGCTGCCGGCCGCAGCCGTGGTCGCCGCGCCCGAGTACTGCCACGCCAACTTCTCCCGCTACTTCACGCCCGCCTTCTGGTCCGACCCCGAGCTCGGCGCGCGCGTCTTCGCCGCCCGCCGCCGCCCGCCCTGCTACTTCAACACCGGCGTCATGGTCATCGACCTCCGCCGCTGGCGAGCCGGCAACTACCGCCGCCGCATTGAGCGGTGGATGGAGATCCAGAAGGAGAAGCGCATCTACGAGCTGGGGTCTCTGCCCCCATTCTTGCTAGTCTTCGCCGGCGAGGTGGAGGCAGTCGACCACCGCTGGAACCAGCACGGCCTCGGCGGCGACAACGTGCACGGCAGCTGCCGCCCGCTCCACGACGGGCCCGTCAGCCTCATGCACTGGTCAGGCAAGGGCAAGCCGTGGGACCGCCTCGACGCCGGCAGGCCGTGCCCGCTCGACCACACGTGGAAGTCCTACGACCTCTACATCGGCGAGGACGACGGCGCCGCCGCTTCGCCAGCGTCCGAGCAGGCATTGTCGTCTGCATTGTCCGCATCCGTGTTTTCTTGGTAGGAAGGGAGCTTGTAACTGTAGTGGCATACTAGACACAATAATTCTTTTGTTGGTTGCGCGGTTCTTGGCAATGGCAGTGTGCTCCATTGCATTGCATCGATGCTGCTGTCACCGCCGCTGCCTTGAGGTAGCTGCGGCTCGCCGTGGGCTGTAAAGGACGGTGAAAGGAGAGGCGGCGGTGATGGCGGCACGAGGAGGGGGGAGAGTGGAGAAAAGAAGACCTTGTTCTTTTCGGTAAAATTCAGATTGGTTATTTGGGGGATTTTGATTCTTTTGCGGTGGTGACTCCTGGGGTCCCCAATTCGCTCGATTGGTGGTGTACAATTCTTTGATAGGAAAGACTTGGATTTTTCGTTCTATTATTGATGATTCTTTCATTCATATGCCATGTGGTCTTGAGCTGAATTTGTGTTCTTAATCTGAATTCGTAGATGATTGAGTTGAATTGAATTCAGTGGAACTGCCTTGTATCTGGTATGAATTCTCCATGAAGCCTGAGACAGATTATAAATGCTTATCAGCAAACATGCCAATTCGGAGAATTCTCATCAAAACTGGTTCTTGAAATGCCCAGAGTTCTCAAGCAAACATGGTAACCAGGTGAAGAGCACAGCTGCAAGCATTTCACATTTTTGTCGAATTCAAAGCTGGGGCAAACGCTGAAGAGCCAAGTGATGAGATTGCAGCATCC
Source organism: Ampelocalamus luodianensis (assembly GCA_036346255.1). Classification (NCBI taxonomy): domain Eukaryota; kingdom Viridiplantae; phylum Streptophyta; class Magnoliopsida; order Poales; family Poaceae; genus Ampelocalamus; species Ampelocalamus luodianensis. Next base: position 16,529,190 of record CM070628.1, read on the forward strand.
AACATTATAGCCCCTGTTGGGGCTGAAATATCGCATTGGAAGTGGCATTTCCATCTTTGAATCAGTTATTCTTGGAACATGCCTATTCCATCTGCAATTGAACTGTTCCTACTGTACATTCTCCCTGTTATGCTCTCTATATTCGTTTCACTTGTATCGTTTTTTCGGTCAGAAATCAATACTCCGCACAGGAGGCTTGTGACTGGGAACTTGAAAGTCTCTTGAAAATGCTGTGCCCATTGATTTCCCTGCTTTCCTCTGCTGAAACAAAAGGTATATTTATGCTGTTTGAAGTTCTACTATGGCATCTGTTCTTAAGCAGTATCTCCAAGGTAAGTAAGAAAAAAAACAATTTCTTAGGATGGGAGTTTGCTCACAATCAAAATAGGATGTGCCTATTAAACTTACCTACTTGCTAGGCCACTATAATCAGCTCATAGTAGAAGGCTTGAAGTAACAAAATGAGAAGCCTAGCTAGGCTAGCCGTATAAAGTATGTGACCAGTTATACATGTCAAAGTTCACCCACTTTATACAAACACATTATCACAAGAAAGGTCCAGCCAGGAAGCAACCAACTAATGACCAGCTAGAGAATTGAAACTGCAAGGCAAGTGCACTACTGCAGTGCAACTAATCATTGTCTGTATTCTTTTGTCACCTGCTTCTTCATCTCACTTCGCCTCTCTTCCATCCTTTGAAGCGTGATGAACTCCTCTCCACCCAGTGGCCATCAACCACCTCATATTCAATATACCCTCTCCTCTCACATGGATAACACCTGCATGATAAAAAGAAAAGAAAAGAAAAGAAAAGAAAAGCCATTGTTTTTTGGTAAACTGGTAGCAATGATGATGCATATTGTAGAAGCACGTCAATTTCAGCTAGTGAGTGCTCTCTCCATGTGATTGTTATTCATCAGAGGATCCAAAGTTGCTTTGTGGTGATCCATGCACCATCCATCCTTCCACCTACCAATGAAGCAAGCGAAGTCAATCCACTCTGACCGTCCGATCAAGAAACCAACCATCGACAGACGCCACGACGATCTCTGGCTGCCACAGCATCTCGCTACAGTGCACGCGATGATCTCGGCCGTTGCTACTTCGGTACGGACGTTATCCATCAGAGCGCTGCACGTCGCTGTAGCATCGTGCCTTTCTCCGTTACTGCAGAGGAGGGCACTGCTCCATCACCGCCTGGCTGGGCAGCTACCGGATTTGGGCGCCATTACTAGCCTTGGTGCCTCCATAATGTCGGCCACCGAATTCAGGTGTGTGGCAGGCAGCGAGACGTACACGCCCGCAGTAAACTCGTCGCTGCTGGCAGAGGAGAGCCATCCGCTCGAAAGCTTCCGAATTGGCGGCATGTCGTAATGGCCGGGGCTAGAATTGGACCGGAAATGCTTGGCCCCTTGCAGAAACTGCCGTTTCAATTGAAGCACTGGTACTGAAACATGGACGTGTTAGGTTGCAGAATTTATTCAGAAATGACCATAGAGAAGGATGGATCAACGGTTCTGAAAGAAAGAATGTACTGCTACGGTGTTTAAATACAAAAGCTCTGCTGAATGCAAGTGTTTAGTAGTTATGAGCACTAGAAGGCGATGTGCGTCCCAGTTAAGCACTTCTTGAGCGATGCATGTAATATTGGGGAAAATTTTGTGTCTGATGCTTAATGCCTGCTTATATGGTACTATCTATCATCTGGAAAAAATGACAATATATATCTCCTAAATAGAATAAGCATGGGTGTTTACTGAATGGGATTGGGCATGGTCTCAGGAGCATATTGGACAGGTTAAATTAATACAAAAGCACCCCATGCAATTTGGACGGCCGCGGCTGGCCACCAAAGCTCCAGACGGCAACGCAACGTTATGACGGCATCGCGTCGGAGTAGGGTAAGGTAGGATTTGGAGTAGGACCGTTACGGGATTCCAGCGGCGTGCCTAACGGCTCGCAACGACTTGTTAGTTGTTACTGGTCCTGCAATTTAAACAAATGTCGTAGCTGTCCGATGCTAACTCAAGAATATGGGGATGAATGGTCTGGGGTTTTGCAAGCTAGTGCGTATTCTGGCATTTCTTATGATATTGGAGTGCTTGTTAAAAGCTGACTAATGAACGTAGAAACTCCTTATGATTCCAAATGCAAGTCACCCCAGGATTTTTTTTTGGGCCCTATGACGTCACGTTAATTGCAAAAATAGCCTATGTGTCGTCGTATTCGCAACTCTAGCCCCCTCCCGAGCGCGGGAACACAGGATGGTGACACGTGGAGCATCTTGCGGTTGGGGAGCAAGGGAAGTGAGCGGTAATCACGAGAGCGCGGGCGAACGCATGACCAAGCCGGCCAGCGCGGAAGGTGGTGGGCCCGGCCACTTTCTCGCGGTGCCGAAGCGCAGGAGGTGGCCGCCACCTTCCTGCGGTGCGCGAGCACAGGAGCCGGCGGCTTCCCGCGGTGGCTGAGCGCATGAAACCGAATGCAATTAAAAGCCTCGCATGAAGCCGGATGCAAAATTTGAATGCATTGAATGCAATTAATGCCACGCATGAAGAGCTCCATGCTGCGCTCGCGCTCCGGGGAATGCCGCATGTTCCTCCGCTCGGGTGGCGCGGTAGCATGCCGACCACTTTCTGCGCTCTGGCATCGCGGAAAGTGGTCGGGCCCATCAACTTCTGCGTTGGTCGGCTTGGTTCCGCGATCGCAACTCACTCCCTGCGCTCCCCAACCGCATGATGCTCCACGTGTCACCATCCCACGCTCGGGAGGGGGCTAGATTTGCGAATACGACACCACAGGGGTCATTTTTGCAATTAACGTGGTGTCATGAGGCCAAAATAAAAAAATTCTCACCCCAGAGCGTGTGCAGTCAGAACGTATGTTGAAGATTTTTTCAATGTCTAAAATAACCTATATATTATACTTGATATCCCTCTTTATGCGCAGCAGCTCTCGGATCGGATCAAAGTTTGTGAGATACGGCATAAGCGTGCACAGTATCAAGAATGAAGTAGATGAATCTCATAGAAAGAACCAAAATAACGATGGCGAAACAACCACAACGAAAGAGAAAGATTTGACGAAACCGATCACAAATTCCTTAACACACAGCCTCAAAAGAGTAAAAGGAATTATTGCCCTCTCACAACACTCTCGAACCTTTTATGACTCTCTTATCCTTGCTCTATACAAGAATCTAGTGTTAAAGAATAGAGAATTTTTACGGTACATTCTACTAGTTGTATATAGTGGTAGTATAAATCAAATCTGGCCATTAATTTGTTAAGGGCATAATAGATTTTTCTTTGTATTTATAATTTTTTCGTGAGGCTATTATAGACTTTTCCAACCATGGTTAAAAATATTACTCTTGTGTCATGTAATTCCCACATGAGCAATTACAATTCTACCCCTCTTAAGATTCTACCACTTATACTACCAGGTATAGTATAACTAAATTCTAACTAATCTGAGCCATTGGATCAAAAGAATGGATAGATCGTATTAAATTGAGTGTGCCATAAAAGACTTCAAAGAATAACCTAGTCTCTAATCCTCTCGTGCACCTCTACTTTGGATGTACATAATTGCAGATGAGATATGGGTACCTACCGTTGATAAAATGGTTTTATTTTTGTCGGTGTTTTAGAACCGATCTTACGTAAAGATTGTTTGATTAGGGGTCTCCACAATTGATCACGCAGACGAGAGAGACACAGGGATTTTTATACAGGTTCGGGCCTTCTCAGGTGAGAATAACAACCCTATTCCTGTATATCTTGTATTGGGTATATGGATTACAATCAGCAGAAGGTCTTACTCTAATGCTGCTACTGACTGTCTTTCCAAAAAAGCCTTCCCCTCACTACCTCTAAAAGATACCTACTTATACTATACTGTTGGGGTAGTTGTCGTTCCAGGCTAATTAAGCTCATTATTGCGTAATAATGAGAGTAATTACCGGAGTAGTAACCCCCCACGCTGTTCAACGGTTATTTCGGGTATAACTACGTAATTTGACTGCTCAGGTCCTCACTAGTAAATAGGCCTTCTGACGAGTGGACCCGGCTAATTGTGAGGATGTCGTAGCAGGGCTAATTGTAGCAGAACTTACGATTAGGGGATAGTCGTAGAAAGAGCTTACGACTAGATACTGGTCGTAGAAAGACAGAAAGACTTACGACCGGACGAAATCGTAGCAGGACTTACGATTACACTATAGTCGTAGAAATACTTACGACTAGGGGGTGGTCGTAGAAGAGCTTACGACCACCTAACTTACTCCTCCTTTATAACATTAAGGGGTATACCATGTGACGTCATATTACATGATTATGGAATAATAAAATGAGGATTATCATATCCTCGTCATCTAGCCTCCCGGCTTTAAGTGAAAATAACTTACTTGGTTGAGGAGTATGAAATGATTTTGCGACCACTAGTGGGTCATAGAGATGACGCTGGAGGAAAATCTCTCCAACATGTGTTCCTCTCGACCAGTAATATGCTTGGTCGAGACAATTTGTTGGAAATTTCACGACTACAAAGTAGTCGTAGAAAATCTTACGACTTTGGAGTAATCGTGGCCTTATGATCGGAAGCAAAACCTTTCCGATCGACATTTCTTTTGACCCGAAGGCCAAGAAGGTAATTTCACTTGAGGTGTGAAAAGAGTCTCGGTACTTTCGAACGGGCAGACCTGTCCGTTGGAGCAATTCCCGAAGCGGTGGGAACCGTTGGGCTTCCACAACGTAACACACGGTTATAAAACAGACGGCGGGGACGGACTTAGGGTTTTTACCTTTCCTCCAATTCACCCGACTGTTCATTGCTTTCTCGCTTCTTCCGCTGCCGGTGGTACGGTTTATTTTCTTGGAGCTTTCCCAAATCCGATTCTTCCCACTTTTGAGAGAGAAAAATGGCTAGGGTTGTCTCTGAGTGGGCTGAGTCAGAAATGGACGACGCGAAGATTGAGGCCCCGTTGTCGCGAGAAAATCCTCGAGGACTACTCGTGAAGTGGATTGCGCGAATGAGCAAGACCGCCCAAAGTGAGGAGGGTTAAATTCTGTTTTTCCAGGCGTACTGTGAGTGCGGCCTCAGATTGCCTGTTCATCCTTTCCTCACACTCGTGATCGAGCACTTCGAGGTGGAATTAGTGAACTTGGTCCTAATTCTATCACAATGTTGAGCGTGTTTGTGTACTTGTGTGAGGCTTACCTGGGGATTCCGGCAGATCTCGAGCTTTTCCAATATTACTACGGGATGGCTCGACAAGCTGGGATTGCCGGTAGCTGTGGTCTGAAGCTCCACGACGGTAAGTCGAAGGAGTACATTCAGATGTTCACCCGGTCATCGTGGCCGGGGTGGAAGAAGAAGTAGTTTTACTGGGAGGTTACCAGGGAAGACAGCCTCTCCTTCGTCGAGAAGGCCACCGAGAGGTCCTCTTCCTGGGATTCGACCCCTAGTAATCTCGACCGGATAGCCCCCTACATTCAAGCCATCAAAGACTTGAAGTCGGAGGGGGCTTACCGGCTGGCACGTGGTGAGGGACTTCATCACGCACCGTATCAGCCCTCTGAAGGCACGAGTTCCTCCTATGTGGAGGTACTCGGGAAAAGAAGACCCAACCAGGGATTATAAGGACGGTGAGTAGAAAAACTTACTTTTTTGGTTTTGTCCTTGGTTAATCCCGATTTAGTCTGCTAATCGTGTTGTTTATGTGTGCACATCTTCCGCAGGCGGAAATTGACGCGCGTGTCAAGCTCATCTGCGAGAAGCATCCATCCAACATTACGACTCCTCAAATCCTTGCGGTTTTGACCACAGAAGAGAAAGAGGAGCGCCTAAAGGTAATTGAACAAACGATTTTGTCTTTAAGCGTTTTGTTGTCGTAAAACGATGTACGACTAACGATCTTGCCGTAGAAAATCTTACGACTGGATACTGATCGTAGAAAGACTTACGACCGGATGTAATCGTAACAGGACTTACGATTATACAATGTCGAGAAATACTTACAACTTTTGAGCTGGTCGTACTTACGACCAGCTAGTGACCGTAGAAGATCTTACGTCCACTTTCTTTTTCTGTTTTTCAACAGAAGGTAGGCATGGAGAACCGCCGAGACGACGAGGAAGTCGATTTGGTGGTCATCGGGGCGACTACGCGCAGCGGAGTCAGCGAAGTCCCCTCCAACCAAGAAACGTCGACTGGTAAAAGTCGGCGACAAGGGTGGTTCGAGTTCGGCCCCTTCTGCCCCTTTTGCTAAATTCGCTGCAGACTTGGCTGCGGCAAAGAAGAAAGCAGAAGAAGATGCCTTTGCTCTTAAGCGCAAGGTCCCCAAGGTTAAGGTACCCTTCTATTACGACAACAAGTCATTCGTAGTTTCAGCTTCTCGTGGCTTCATAAGGCAGCTAGAAAAGGAGAACTGGAAGAACTTCATATCTTTTGTGAAAGAGCTCGTTGCTCAGTGATCTCGAGGCCGAGGGGAGCAGTGCTCTTAAGGTGGTCGAGATAGATCTCGGCCACCCGGGAGGTCGGGAAGAGGAAACTCCCGTTGTCCCGAGTGAATCTCGACCAGTGATGGTTGAGAAGATGTCGAAGAAATCTTCCGTCGGAAGGTTGCTCCCAAGTTTGAGTTAGGTCCAGTACAGAGGTATGTAAAAAAACATAAGTGTAAGAACATCAAGGTTTAAGAGTGACGCACTTACTCTTAGTTTTCTTTACGAGTTGACTTACTGCGTTTTGTGATTTTAGCCCGACGCCTTCGGCCCCGTGGATACTCCTATGGAGGAGCCGCGTCACTTCTTCAGTGGTGAGGGTGTGATCGCAGAGTAGTGAAGGTCCAGCTACTATTCTCTGGCGGAAGAAGTCGTGGTCGCCGGTTGCTACAACCACCGAGGTAGTCGAGTCGCACGACCACCGAGGTCGTCGAGAGACTCGTGGAGCCGACAGAGGCCGTGAGGGAAACACCGAGGTTGGTGTCGGTGAGAGTTCGACCCGCACCGTAAGGAAGTTGTCGAGATCTTCCTTCCGCCCTCCGTGGAGCTCCGTGACCGAGTCGAGGAAGAAGAATATTTTGACTTTTGCTCGATTTCTTTGGCCCCGATTCTATCGTAGGATCTTTCGCTCGCCGATCTCGCGATCGAGTTCCTCACCCCAAAGAGATTCCCAATTGTGGGGATGTCTTTGACAATGAACGTCTTGAAGGGGTCCGTGGAAACGAGTCGAGGAGATGGATGGGCTGAAAGATCCGTCGCGAATAATGTCCATGTTTGCTTGGTCAAACATGAATATAAGTATTCCTCAATACTCACGTATGGTTTTATCTCCGTCTCTTATCATTTTTCTCCCTTGTAGAGAGCCGTGGAGCAAGTCGCTATGATTTAATATAATCGGTAACTTGTCAAACTACGACAAGAGAAGGCAATGCTCTGCGAGCAAGCAGAGAGGTGGTGAGTAACTGATTCTCATAATCGTATCACAAATTGATTACTTACTCAGTACTCGTAGACCATTGTCGTAGAAAAACTTACGACTCAGTACTAGTCGTAGAAAGACTTACGACCGGATATAATCGTAGAAAAACTTACGATCATTCGTCTATGTATTCATGTCTTCCCTTAACCTTTCAGGTTTAAGAGTGACAAAAAGATCTTAGTTGATTCACTCGACTTCGAGAAAGCTGAGTCGAAAAAGCTAAGGGATAAAGCCGCCGACCTCCTGAAGAAGCTTCAGGAGGCTTACTCTGCAACTCAACGGTTGCAGGAAAAAATAAACAGTACATGTAGTTACGACTGCTTTTGATCTTGATCTCCGTCTTCTTAACCTCTCATTCTTTTGCAAAAAAAGAAGTCGAAAATAAGACCCTACAGGCCAAGGTGGGGTCTCTCCGGGTCGAGGTCCAGGAGAAGTCCTTAGTTGTCCGCGAGACCTCCCGCATTGCGAAGGAGAAAGACCAAGAAATTGAGAATTTAAGTTCTCAATTAACGGGTAAGTAGAACTTTCCCTGCTACTAAATCATTTTACCCTGCTACTAAATCATTTTATCTTCCCGTAGAATCGTTTTATTTAATTAACCCTTACTCCTTTCAGAGCGATTGATTGAAATAAAACGACTCCATGAGACTTCGACTTGTACCCAGGAGGAGATGAAGTCGATGAAGATAAATCTTCAAGACAACATTTCGCTTCTGAACAATGTACTCGATGGGCAGGACCCTCTAGTGGGCAGGACCACGTGCAGAGAAAAAAGGCTTCGACTAGGTGATGTTACCATCTCCGACTAGATTAATCAAATCAATGACGACAACTGGAGTAAAACAAACATCTAGAGGACCATAAAAATTCATCTGACTGTTTTTGTTGTACCTGATAAAGTTGCCCTGGCAGCAAAAGTAGGAAACGGGACGACGCTAGGAAGTTCCTTCTAGTAGGCAGGACCACGTGCAGAGAGGAGAAGCTTCGACTAGGTGTGTTTCTTCCTCTGGCCAGTTAAAACCAATCAAGTTAACCGGAAAGCAGTCGAGCGAATTTCAAAAGTGCACTCTTCTTAGTTTATTTTTCAAAATGAATAAATAAACTAGGGTGATATGAATTTGCTTAACAACTTTCGATCATGTTTCTGAGCCCAAAAAGCTTTGTACTGGTAGTAATAGTTAAGAACAAAGCGACACTAGGAAGCTCCTTCCAGCGGGTAGGACCACATGCAGAGAGAAGAGACTTCGACTAGATGTGTTGTCCTTTTTTCGACCGGTGTATAGGGGGGATGAGCATATGAAACATGGTCAAAAAATGAAAGCAAAATTCAAAAAGAGACAAAAAAAAAGATAGGGAGAACCTGATACTTTTATTGTCGTAGAAGCTTGTTACACATAAAATTTGCGTAACTGGTCAATGTTCCAAGAGTTTGAGAGAACACGGCCATCTTCCATTGCAAGTCGTACCGATCCTGGACGCGTAACTTCGACCACAGTGTAAGGACCTTCCCACTTGGGGGAAAGTTTGTTCCGATTAGACTGGGATTGGATAAGCCTCAATACCAAGTCACCTACAGCGAGGCTGCGAGGTTGGACCTTACGATCGTAGTATCTGCGAAGGGCTTGTTAGTAGATTTTGGAACAGATTAAAGCCTGGTCCCTCTTTTCCTTGAGCAGGTTGATGTCATCTGCTCGAAGTTGTTCTTGAATGGAGTCGTTAAACTTTTCGACTCGTCTCGACTGATCTTTAGTTCTCGCGAAGCATGGCTTGGCGCCAAAAACTAGAAAGAAAGGTGTTTCTCCCGTAGCTCGCTAGTCGTCGCATTTAATTGCCCATAATCAAGGTAATTCTTATACCCAAGCCCCCGAGCGCTTGACAAGCTGATCGAAGACTCGGGTCTTGATTCCTTTCATTATCTGGCCATTCGCTCTTTCGACCGCCCCGTTGCTTTGGGGGTGGGCAACAGAAGCGTAATACAAATGAGTTCCCAACTCGTCGCAAAATTCCTGAAATTTTGTGCTTGTAAATTGTTTGCTATTGTCTGTGATAATTCGACTTGGTACTCCAAATCGAGTGATCACTGTAATATCCCAATTTTCTGAGCTTAAAATCTTTTAAATAGTTAGTAGGAAGAAAATTCACCATTTGAATTTTATTTGAATTTAAATTCAAAAGCTTAATATTGGACTTTATAATCAAAAACATTTCATGTGAATAATCCCAACATGAACAATAGCCAAAACTATTTTATTTGGGTTCTATGTGCTCAGATATATTTTCTAGATTTTTCTAGAATTTTTCTGAGTACATTTGCTATTTTCTATTGTCTATTTGAATTTCTGGTATTTTTACAAATTAGAAAAGTTATTAAAATCTCAGAAATAGTCTCGGGCCGAATATCCCTAACTCGGCCCATTTCCCCTCCACTTGACCCAACTCCATGACCCACCTCCGCCTCTCTCCTCCCGCGCGCTTCCGGTCCCACATGTCGGTGTCCGCAGGGTCGTGCGCGACGCGGCCTTGCCCGAGCCACTCCCGCTGCCTTGTGGGCCCCGCGCGCCATGTCAGCGTCGTCTTCGCTCGGGACTTCTCCTTCGTGTCCGAGCCGGACTCCGCAGCGCCGCCGCCGCCTTCCTTGCGGACTCTCCCTCCTCCGTGGCTATTTAAGGCCCGCACCCACGTCAGAATCTCCGCACCGCCTCTCTCCTCCAAAACCCTAGGGCCGCCTCTCGAATCGCGCCGCCATCTGGAAGGATCTAGCCTTGGAAGTCCACCGCCGCCGAAGCTTTGCTCGCCGTCGGGAGCCACCGTTGGTGAGCCTTCGCTCTCGCCGTCACCAGCCCTGAGATCGCCGCCGCATGGTCTACATGATGCGCACCTTATCGTCCTCGATGGAGCCCCGAGTCGCCTCGTCGCCGTTCAATCGCGCCGCTCCGCCGCCAACCTCGAGTGCCGCCACGGTTTTGGTCACCGCCAGGAGCATCCAACCGTCTCACCAGTTTCGCAAGGTTGCAAGGAGTCCAACGCTACCCTCCGTTGCCGCCGCCGTGGCCGGAGTCACCGTTGTCGTACGCGGCCGACAAATCTCGCCGGCGAGCCACCGTGTCCTGCCACCGCCGCTGCCGCGTCGCCTTCCGCCACGCCGCTAAGTCACCCGCCACCTCACCGCTCGCCGATGTGTCGCCAGTGGCGGCATCGTCAGCGCCCACGTGCGCGGGTGCACCACACCAGCCCAAGCCAAGTTTCGCCCCCTCAGGTGAAACCAGTCCACGGTGCACCGAGCCACCGACAAGTGGGCCTCACGTGTCAGTGGACTGTTCCATAGACTCGTGCGCCCGTAGACCATGAACCATCTTCGTGGACCCGGTCTATGGACCGAGGGCCCACATGTCATTCTCTGTAGCTTTTTCCAGATTTATTTTAAATCCCGATTTTGTCTTGCTGATGTCAGCACTACGCAATAATCCGATTTTTCTTTAGAGAAATAATTTGGAAAATCCAGAAAATCCAAATTAGGGTTTCTTTTTAGACTCAATCTTCCAGAGCTCATAACTTTTGCATCCTAACTCCGATTGAGCCCATTCAAATTTCTAAATTTGTCTAAATTCAAGCTCTATTTATTTGAGATTTTTATTTAATTTTTGGATCTTGTTTTGCCTCTGTTATTTATTTGTTTTGTTTGTTTATGTCTCGTTTGCGAGTAGACGTCGATTCGTCGGGGAATTTCGTTGTAGAAGGAGCACCCCAAGATCAAGACCAGTACATAGACCTTTTCCAAGGCAAGTCATACCTTTGATCATCTTGAACCCAGTTTTCAAATTACTTTGTGTTAAATTATTGCATTCTACTTTAATTATTTATTTAAATGCTTTGGGCATAGTTATTATCCAAATTGTTATCACACCTTGGCCTTGTACGTCATAATTTCCTTGTCACCCTAGATTGGTTATTAGTTGGTATTACTATAGCACCAACGTGGGTTGGTTAGATGCGAGTACAATTGCTTAGCCATGCTACGAGTCTCACATCTCATGAAAGTTACAATTATTAAATGTGACTAAGTGACTATGGAACTATGTGATAAAACTGTGTGTACTGTGTGCTATTACTTTGTGGATGGCATGTGTTGCACTAAAACCAACTGGGTGGTAAAGGATTTGGACTGAGGCAAGTGGTGGAAACTGTGTGATATAGTGGAAGCTGTGTGCTTGGGAATGATAAACTGTGTGGCTTAGTTAGAACATGGAAGTCTTGCCTTGGTCAATTAAGGACTTAACTTTGTGCGCCATTGAACTGAGCCTTACTGTACGACTACATGCCTGGTATGGGACGGGCCTAACTTAGTAAGTTATGGATTTCGGCATTGATGTTCGTGGATAGGTTAGGGTGTGTGACAGGTGGAGGTGTGACTACTTGGTGGTTGCATCGCGGGACGATCGTCTTCCCCGTCCAGCGGTGTGTGTTATACCAATTCTATGTGAGCTGGTATAGCGGTTTGTAAGCACACTGGGAACGTCAATGTTTGAGATGAAGTTTCTAAATTGTTTTGTTACGATTGGTGCTTGCTACACTAGTTGTATCTTGTGGGTAAAGTGTACAACCTCTGCAGAGTGTTAAACAATCTATTCGAATAGCCGCGTCCGCGGTCATGGACATGCTCGGGGATTTCACACGAGGGGTAGTTTTCATAAAATGTTTGGGATGGGAGCTGTGTGACCTCAATCATATGGCTATGTGAAATAAACTGTTTAGCTGTGTGTCTTTGTGGAAATAAATGTTAAATTATTATTGTCTATTTGTTTTGAATTATGCTTTCAATCTATTATTCGTATTTAATTGCAAATGTTGCCTTTATGCAAAAGAACCACAGAAGTCTTTTCTTTGGAATAAGCCTGCATCTATACATTGCATTCTGTGGTATGATTTGCGAGTACGGTTGTGTACTCACGCTTGTTGTAAAACTTGCGCCCAAACCTACAGAAGAGGAGGAGTCTACGCCTGCTTTCGAGGAGGAGTTCGCCGAAGGTTGTTGATCGTTAAGGTCTGGATCCCAGTTGGTTGCCTGAGGTGAATTGATGGGATCTGCGCTGGAGTTATTTCCGTTCCGCTGCTGTTTATTTCTCTGTTAGCCCTGCGTGGCTTAATAAGTGTAAACTCGACCATAAGGTCAAAACCCTTATTTGTTATTCCAAACTAATCGTTTACTTTATTTATCGCTTGTGTGGATCGATATTTACCCATGTTAACCCTGTGTGCACTAGCGTGATCCTGGACTAGTGCAGTATACACAGAGGGTTCCAGAATCGTAATTCTGGGTCCCGACAATCACGCATCTCATCATGAACCATTTTGCTTCTTCCGTTATTATCCCAGTCACAGACTCAGCTTCTATCCATTTTGTGAACGTATCGATGGCCACAAAAAGGAACTCGAAACCTCCTGGAGCTTTGGGTAATGGTCCTAGGATATCAAGTCCCCAGGTCGCAAAAGGCCAAAACAGAGGAATTGTTTGCAACGCCTGAGCCTGTTGGTGTATTTGCCGGCTATGAAACCGCATCAGACACACTTTTAACCAGCTCCCTAGCATCGTAGAGGGCTGTTGGCCAATAAAAACCTTGTCGAAAGGCTTTACCGACCAGTGTTCTGTAGGAAGCATGAGTTCCACATATCCCTCCGTGTATGTCGTGAAGGAGTTTTAATCCTTCGCTCTGCGGAATACATCGCATGAGCACCCCTTGGGTTCCTCTTTTATAAAGGACACCTTCGACCAAAGTATACATTTTGGTCTTTCGGGATAGTCGATTTGCTTCTAGATCGTCATCGGGTATGGAACCCGTCTGAAGGTACTCGTAGATGGGTATCATCCATGTATCTTCGTACTCTAGAGAGTTTGTTTCTATAGGATGCGTCTCTAGTTCTTCAATTATAGATGGCTTTTGAAGCTGCTCTAGAAACACCCCTTTCGGTACCAGGGATCGAGAGGAAGCTAGGCGAGCCAGTTGGTCTGCGAGGAAATTATCCTTTCGAGGGATAAATTGTACCTCAAATCCCAAAAAGTGCTTTTCTAACTTTCGAACTTCCGATAAGTACCGGGACATGGTCGGATTAGAGCACCGTACTCTTTTCCGACACGATTCACGACTAGTTGAGAGTCTCCTCTCACGAGTAGTCGTCGAATCGAGCGCTTTGCGGCTCGTATACCAGCTAGCAAACCTTGCTCGCCACGCTGTTAGTGGCACGAAAGTTTAATTGTATGGCATACTTTAAGGTTTCTCCGGTAGAAGATTCCAGGACCACCCCAGCCCCCGAGCCACTTATCGTAAGCGACCCGTCAAAGTACATCGTCCACTGGTCGTGGGAATCGTACTGGGGATCCTGAACAGGTTCAGGATTTGTCCATTCGGCGACAAAGTCTGCCAAGATCTGGGATTTAATGGCCGTTCGGGACACGAAATGGATGTCGAACGCCCCAAGTTCGACTGACCATTTTGCCATGCGTCCCGCTGTTTCCATATTCTGGAGGATCGTTCCCAAGGGAAACTCAGACGACACAGCTAGTTTGTGCGCCTGAAAATAATGCCGCAGTTTCCTCGAAGACATGAGGAGGGCATATAGAAGTTTTTGAACCTGAGGGTAACGCTCCTTAGGTCCGTGTAAAACCTCACTAACGTAGTAAACTGGTCGTTGTATGTTCTCACGTTCTACGACCAGCACTGCGCTCACTGCCTGTGGCGTGGCAGCTAGGTAAATTAAGAACGTCTCTCCTAGTTTCGGGGAAACCAGAACAGGAGCACTCGTAAGATACCTCTTGACTTCCTCAAAGGCTAGGTTAGTCTCTTCCGACCACTCGAAGCCCTCATGTTTCCTTAGAAGTTTGAAGAAAGGCAGTCCTTTTTCCCCAGACATGCTATGAAACGACTTAATGCCGCCAAGCATCCTGTGAGTTTCTGGACTTCTTTCTTCGTGGTCGGGGGGCGTATCTGAGTGATGGTTTTTATCTTTTCGGGATTTGCTTCGATTCCTCGTGCAGAGACCAGGAATCCAAGCAATTTTCCTGAAGAGACCCCGAACACACACTTCTCGGGATTAAGTTTCAAGTGGTGTTTTCTGAGGTTATCGAAAGTCTCCTGTAAGTCTGTGATATGGCTGAGCCGTTTGCTGCTTTTTACGACTAGATCATCAACGTAGGCTTCCAAGTTTCGGCCTAGTTGAGGAGCAAAAGTCGTTTGCATCAGCCGCTGTAAAGAAGCTCCAGTATTTTTTAAGCCGAATAGCATTTTGACATAGCAAAATATCCCAAACGGTGTAATAAATGCGGTCTTCTCCTCATCTTCTCGACACATACTAATCTGGTGGTAACCAGAGTATGCATCTAGAAAACTCAACATCTCACATCCTGCAGTAGAGTCAACCAGCTTATCGATACGAGGTAAAGAGAAATCATCTTTTGGACAAGCTTTATTAAGATCAGTAAAGTCTACGCACATACGCCATTTGCCGTTCGACTTTCTAACCATTACAGGGTTGGCCAACCACTCTGGGTGGTTGACTTCTCTTATGAAGCCTGCTTTAAGCAACTTGTCCAATTCTGACCTAATAGCATCTCATCGATCAGGGGCAAATCTCTGTAACTTTTGTTTTACGGGTAGTTTATCAGGCCGTAAAGCTAGCCTGTGCTCGATCACTTCCCTGGGGACTCCAGGCATGTCGGATGCTTGCCACGCGAAGACATCTGCGTTTGCTCGGAGGAAAGTGATGAGGGTGTCTTCCTATTTGGGGTCGGAAGAATCCCCAATGCGAACAGTCTTCGAGGGCCCCCCCACGTCCAGAGGAACCTCTTTGACACGGTCGTTCGGCTTAGGTGCGGCTTTAGGCTCGACTTGCTAGTCGGTCGACTTTCATCTCGAGGTTGTAGTTGTCCAACCATCTCGAGGGAGCGACGGTCGCAGGAGTGCGCCATCTTCTTGTCACAATATATCGTGATCACTCCTTTGAGACCTGGCATCTTAAGACATTGACACCCATAATGAGTAGCTATTAAGAATCTTGCCAAAGTAGGTCGTCCGAGTATGGCATTATATGTCGTATCGAAATCGACCACATCAAAGGAGACCTTCTCTGTCCTGAAATTGCTTGGTGAGCCAAACGTTAAAGGAAGAGAAACTTGGCCAATTGGTTTGGCCGAAGACCCCGGTACGATTCCATGAAATGAATATCGTACCGGCCTTACCTTTGTCCTAGGTACCTGCATCTCGTCCAGGGTACTCATAAATAGTATGTTTAGCGAGCTTCCACCATCAACTAAAACACGATTGACTCGACAATTATTGATGGTGGGTTCGACCACGATCGAAAATCGACCTGGTCTAGTCGAAGGGATCGGACAATCACCTTTCTCGAAAGTAATGGTGACTTCTGACCACTTCGGTAATTTATTGACAAGAGGGGAGTCGATTGTGTTTACCTCACGCTCGATAGCTTTCAGCTGTCTTCGCGATTCATATGCCGAAGATCCCCCATAGATGTGATCAATGGTGTGTTGCGGATCCTGGAACAACATCTCCTCATCATCTGACTCCTTCTGTCCACTTGTTTGGCCTACCTGTTCAAGAGTAGGAAGTGGCCCCTTGCCAGAGTAATAGTCTTCGAGTTTCCGTAGGAAAACTCGGTAATTACGAAGATCATGCCCTTCTTTTTTATGAAAAGGACACCACCTGGGTTTGTCGTTTCTCTGATCTTGGCGCTTACCTTTGCCTTGATCGGGGTTCCGCTTGGGGTTGCGCGGCTCGTTGTCGCTTACGGCCAGGACCTCCTTAGAACCGGCAGCTGGAGATTTGTGTCTCTTTGCCTTGTTCTTGGACTTCTTAGCCTTTTTATCCTTTTTCTTACCACTTCCGCCTGCCTCCTGAGGGATGTTATCTTCACGATCGATAGTATTGTTCCAATCGACTGCTTCAGCAGCGGTCGCATATCTATCGGCCATCTCAAAGAGTTCGGCGACAGTGGCAGGTGGATGTAAAGCGATGTCCTCTGTTATTCTCCTACTGCGGACTCCCTGCTTGAAAGCCCTGATCACGGATGAGTCAGAAACTTCCGGAATAGAATTTCAAACCTGATTGAAGCGCCTGATGAATTGGCGTAGCGTTTCATGGTCGTTCTGCCTTATCCGGTGTAGGTCATCTTCCTTTCCAACGCGGTTGTAAGTGCCTTGGAAATTTGCCAACAAAAGATCACAGAGGTGTTGCTACGAGTAGATCGATTCGAATGGTTGTTTTAAAAGCCATGATCGTGCCGATCCTTCGAGCACAGTCGGAAGGTAATTCGCCATGACATGCTCTGCTCCTCCTGTAGCTCGGATAGCTGTAGTGTAAATCTGGAGGAACTCGATGGGATTCTAGGTTCCATCGAACTTCTCCATATTCGCTGGTCGAAAGCGAGGCGGCCAGCGAACTGCTCGAAGGTCGGGTGAAAACGCCCGACACCCCGAGATAACTTCTTGCCTCCTTATTTGCAAAAAAGAAGGGTTAATATCACCAGGTGATCATACTCGTCGATACCCAGCCATAGGAGGGCTGGACCTATGATAGGTCTCAGCTTTACGAGGGAAATACTCCTCGTATTTCGCTTGCCGCCGTGCATCCCGTCGCCGAAGTGGTGAGAGATCACCTCTCCTGGGGGCTTATTGCGCCTTCCTTAGGTCGAGAGAACGATGTGAGTGAAGGTCATGTCGCCTTACATGCGACGAGTTATCTGAACGGCTGGCAGAAGACGGAGTCGTACTGCTACAACTTCCTGGTTGTGGTCGACGAAGACGCTCGAGTTTGGCCATCGTGTCACGAAACCTTTGTGTGATCTCTTCTGCAAAGAGATCATACCCTGGTGCTCGAGCGAGTTCTTGGGTCGGATTTTCCAGCAAGTCGTTGATGTGCTGGAGCTCTTGAGCTTCCTCTGACTGGAAATAAGCGCGCTCATGAAGGTTTTTCTGAGCTGCTATTTTCCTCTGTCGGGTTGTCTCATAATGGCCTATTTCAGACCCTTGAGTTGGTTTTAATGGAGTGCGAGAATATTGAGGATGTCCCGCACGTTCATTAAAGTGTTTGTTTCGTTCGTCAGCGGTGGCGCCCCTGCCATTGCCATGAGGGGGTGTAGAGTATGCTCGTCGGGGAGCATCGTCAATCCTTACTCTGGGAGAATGATTCTTATCAGAGGGAAGGATGAAGACCTCCCGTGGATGACCTCCACTTGTGCTCGAGGCCTCCTCGCTTGAGGAGTAGTCGAGCGACACCATCTGGCGACTTGGAGTAAACCCCTCCAGGTAGGGGAACTCCGAGTTATAACCGTCTCCGTCTGCAGGTGGACCTTGCGTCGGGATGGTTGGACTTGGAGGAACAGCGTGCTCGATCCTCTTCCCTACGAAAATACTCGGAGAGAGAGGACCATCAGATATCGATGGAGCTCCGGAATGATGGCTTCCAGAACCTGTCTTGCCAAGTCATACTGCCTTGGGGGGACTCGAACACTTGGAGGAAAAACTCTCGCCGTGTTCCGAATTTGCCCCGATGCAGTCCTGTTGTTGGTCGTGATGACCCTTGCCCCCTGAGGAAGCTGGTTCCTTGGCTGGGCGTACTGTTGTGGGGGATAAGGATCCCTCCTGACCTTCGATGGTGACGCAGTCTCCGAGATCTGATAGAAGATCTCCAGAGGCGGCAACACCGTCAGAAGATTCGATACTCGGCTCGTAGTCGAAACCGGCATCCATGTCGACGTCAGTGTAATCGGCCAAGTCGAACCAATTCTTCTCGTTCCATTCTCCTTCCATGGTAGCATCAAAGAGAAAAGAAAGAACTGTTGACAAGGAATTACCAGAAGATCCCCACGGTCGGTCCCAACCGTCGGTGTTTTAGAACCGATCTTACGTAAAGATTGTTTGATTCAGTGGGTCTCCACAATTGATCATGCAGACGAGAGAGACACAGGGATTTTTATATAGGTTCGGTCCTTCTCAGGTGAGAATAACAACCCTACTTCTGTGTATCTTGTATTGGGTATATGGATTACAATCAACAGAAGGTCTTACTCTAATGCTGCTACTGACTGTCTTTCCAAAAAACCCTCCTCCTCACTACCTCTAAAAGATACCTACTTATACGATACTGTTGGGGCAGTTGTCGTTCCAGGCTAATTAAGCTCATTATTGTGTAATAATGAGAGTAATTACCGGAGTAGTAACCCCCACACTGTTCAACGGTTATCAATCAGAGATAGTGGGGAATTATCTGTAGTTATTTCGGGTATAACTACGTAATTTGACTGCTCAGGTCCTCACTAGTAAATGGGCCTTCTGACGGGTGGACCCAGCTAATTGTGAGGATGTCGAAGGTGGCTAATCGTGAGCGTAACTTACGATTAGGGATAGTCGAGAAAGAGCTTACGACCAGGTACCGGGTCGTAGAAAGACTTATGACTGGGCGAAATCGTGGCGGGACTTACGATTACACTATAGTCGTAGAAATACTTACGACTAGGGGGGTGGTCGTAGAAGAGCTTACGACCACCTAACTTACTCATCCCTTATAACATTAAGGGGTATACCATGTGGCGTCATATTACATGATTATGGAATAATAAAATGAGGATTATCATATCCTCGTCACTTTTCCTAGTCAGGATTTTATCAGACCTCTCATAGGTTGCCATTCGTTTAGATTTGTCTATCAATCGGTGTCCTCTATTGCTCTAGATACTTTTTATGATTATTTGCCATTTGCAAGCAACTCGTATCACTCTATCTCGAAGTGATACCCCACAACCTTCGAGTTTAAGTAACCTCACAAATATTATATTATTCTTTAAGCCAGGAATATACCAAACTTCCACAAGTGTTCGATGTGCTCCATCATATATCTCCAATGTAATCATTCCCACCCTAGTGATTCCATGCTCCTTGCAATCAGCCAAGTGAATAATTCCATGTTCCGGGTGTAGAGATCCGTTGTCAAATATCTTCCTCACCAAACATATGTGGAAGTAACAACCCGAATCTAATATCTATCCATGAGAAGTACCTAATTGATTGAAGACTAGTACGTCCAAATCATCCTTCGCTATCGTCACTGAGCATGCACCCTTTATTTTCTTCAAACCTGGATAATCTTTTATCATATGACCTTTTTTGTTACATAGATAGCATGCCACGCGCTCTTGCTTTTGCCCTCATTATTCCTGTGACTTTTGCTCTTGTTTGCAACATCTATTGTTGTCAATGCTTGATCACCGAAGATGAAGATTCCGATAGCTTCTTCAAGGACTTCGCCTCCAATAGACATACAATTGCCTCATTGAAGTTGAGAGTGATTTTTTCGACGAGAATAATCATCACCAGTTGCTCCCATGATGGTGGTAAACATGATGTCAGTATGATGATTTTATCGTTCTCCTCAATTTTCTCATCCACATTAGTCAGCTACGTGACAAGATTTTTGAAGACATTAAGATGATCAACGAATCATGTGCTTTCCTCTATGTGCAACCTGTACAGTGCTGCTTTAACACCCATCGGTTTGTCAGCGACTTTGACATATGTAATTATTCTAAGTTACTCCATATGTGTTCGACGAATTCTTCTTGATCACCGAGTACTTTACCTTATCAGAGAGATATAGGCGGATTACCCTCGGATCCTTGCCCTATATAAGAATCTAGTGCTAAAAATAACCTAACTTTTATTCCTCTCGTACACCTCTACTTTGGATGAGTTCCTTGCTTTCTTGGGTCTCTACGGCCATACCTCATAACTTTATATAGTCCTCCAAAATAAAGTAGGAATTCTACTCTAAAAAGAAGTAGAAGTTCTAATCATATTATGATTCACCTGCTCTACTTGTAGCACAACTCTCCAAATTCTAATAGATTACAATACGAGCCATCGTACTCGACGCTACATTTGGTATGCGAGGGAGTACATAGCTAACCTTTGCTTATGGGATACGAGAACTTAATTGGGCGACGAAATACATGACCGTCCTTACACGCATGTACTGATCTACATGTTCTACCAAAAATGCTACTGTGGAGAAACAAAAGTGCAGAACCATTTTCCCCCTTCTCCAGAGTGCATGGACCAGTTTTGATCGAAAGTAACCAAAAACTGACCTCCTGCGTTTGATCTTAACGCTATTAAAGTTTTTTGACACTTCAAATAAGGTTGCAACTTGGAAGCAAAGAATACAGTACAGGGCTCGCAACAGTGGACTGCCCAATCACTCCAGCACCTGCAAAAGCTGAAACGGAAGCTCCGACGCAGAGAAGGCACAGAGAATGATTCGATGACTAGATCAAAGTGCAAAGGGAAGGAAAATTTGAGGCGTTGGTTGGATGCCTTGTGTGCAGAGTAGGGCAATGCTTGCTTGTCTCCTAAGATTGCTGATGAATTGGCCTAGTAAAATAGATACGATCCAGTGACAAAAAGATTGGTGGATGCTGACGTGAAACCTGGGAGAAGAGAGGAGTCATCACTCATCAGCAGCAGTCACAGCCATAGAAGTTGGGGAATAAAGGGTTGCGAGGATAAGATATGTTGCATATGTATGGAACCGAGAGGAAGACCCAGATCCAATAAAAGCAACACCGAGCAGCTTGGAATTTTTTTTTTAAAAAAAACCTATTTTTATTCCCAATTACAGTAATAATACCATCTTTTTTCTTTTTACAAGAATAATCATCTGCCCAAGTCGTCCAAAGGTTGAGCGACTTGGACACTTATCGCCCAACGGGCATAATGTATGCCCTGCTAGCTGATCGAGCTGTACATTAGGACCAACCGTTAAGCGACAAGTGTCGAAGTCGCTCAACGGTTGAGCGACTTGAGTTAGTCGTCTAATGGTTAAGCGACAGATGATTATTCCTATAAAAATTGTATTATTACTGTAATTTAGAATAAAAAATAGGTTATTAACAAAAATTCGAGCAGCTTGCCTATCACAAGGAAGCACACGTTATCAGCCACAAGAACCGAAACAATTCCGTTTTCGATTAGGAGACGACTAAAGAACGGTAACGGTATAGCAACATGTTTCGTGATGTTTCATGGAAAACAATTGAAAAGTTTTAGGTATATGTGGGTTCCACACCTTCAGGAGTTTTTTGAAGATTAAAAAAAGTTATGTTTTAGATTTTGGAACTCAGGCTTCGACTGTATACGCGCAAATCCGTTCTTCTACTGCTAACACAGTGACGAAGAAGAGCAAGTCCATTTCACTGAAAAAACAAGAAGAGCAGGTCCAGGCAAGATAAGTGTGTACGTACTCTTTAGGTACCCAATTTTGGGAGGGTATAGAAACATTTTTCAGTTTACTAGACAGGCTAGACTTAGACAAGGCATGGTTTATCCTCTCTTTTTTTAAAACGAAAATGATTTATATTAGATATTTTGTTAATTTGAAATGTGCCGACGGCTCCGGTTTTCACCGTTGGCGAATGCTCTCAAGATGGGCCATAGCAAATTTGGCGATTTTTTTTAATAATGTATTTTTAATAGAATTACAAAAATAAATACTTTTTTTAACAAAATTATAATAAAAAATGGACTTCTGTCGCCATTTCAAATGGCGACAGGCCCTTGTCGCCAGTTGAATCGGTAACAAGATCCACGTTATTAACCAAATAGTATTAAATATCTCTATAGCTATTTGGTATCCATTTGGTATGGCAACAGAGAATAAATCATCATTTGAAATGGCAAGATGTTACTGTAGCCAAACCAAATGGCGATAGGAGCTAGTATTTTTTTGGCAAAAATAATTGAAATAAATTTATATTTATATTTTGAGAGAATGTAGCTTCAAATTTTATAGGATTTTACTAAGTTTTTTGGCAATATTTTGTAGTGCTTAAAGAAGTAGGAGTTTGTTAACTGCGTGGATAAACCCTTTATATGTTAATTGCACCTGAGTTGTTGTTACCTAGTGCAGTGTTTGCATAACCGATTATTTTCGAAAAAGATAATGAAATATTAAGTAGAGAACAACTTAGGAGTTAACTTTAAAACATGAGATTTCAAATACGACAATAAGACTTCGTAATCTAGGTGCAAATTACATGGGGCGAAGGTTTTGGTTACATGCATTTGTTTCTCTCGCTACTCTTACAGTCGAAACGGTCAAAATGACAACATGCACGAATCATCAACCCGATCGCTACTCTTACGGTCGAAACGACAACATGCACAAATCATCAACCCGATCTACACGTAGGATATATGTGCGCCTTTTGGAATCGAAAAAAATGTGGATCGGAAAAAGTCAAGCTCGACGAGCCATCGGTGTCTTCCCCTTATCTGCTGCAGACCTGCAGGCACAGATAATCCCAAAGACAGCCCTTTACTGGGTTTTCCAGGAGCTCCTCGGGGGGTAACCACCCACTTCAGAGGAGCATCGGAGACCATGGGGGCCATAGGTGCCTTCCCCTTATCCGCCGCGCGCTCGGTCCGGTCATCCTCAGCATGTTGTTCAGGGGTCTTCCACCACCACTCTAGTTTCTTGGGCTCCATCGGTGCATTTTCCTTGCCTTCTCCACTCTCAGGTACGTAAGTGTAACAGCCCTAACTCGGAGTTTGTATTTCAAATGTAACATTTTGAGGAGAAATAAAAACTTTTGTTATCTCATGAAGTCATTTGGAAGTTTTCCAAATTTTCCTTAGAAATTTCCAATTTTTAGAATTTAATTCTTATGATTGGAAATTGTTGTCAGCAAATTCTTAGTCTTCAAACTTGTGATCATCCTCTAGGAATATTTTTCCTGTCATCTTGATCATCCTAGCTACCTCCCTGAATTATTTCATAATTTTTAGATTTTATTTGCTATTTCAAATGCCCAAGTCAAACCAGTATGGAAATCTGGTCAAACCTCTGAACAGCAGCTTGTGAATTTTATTGGGAGAAATCTAGTGCATGAAAACTCCTGGAAAAATTATGTAAGGTTGTTCTCTGTCCTAGTTAGCTCCCATAAAAATTTCGGAATTTTGGGAGCTCGGGAACTACCTCTAAAAATTCCCCAAACTCTCTTAGCTTTTTAAACTCAAAATCAGAAATCACTGTTTGTCGGGCTCGAACCCGAGCCCGACTCAAATCCGACCGCGCCACTTGGTTCCGCCGCGCCGCCTAGCTGCACCGCCTCGAGCCCGATCATTGTCGACCGTCCGATGCAGATCGTGCGGCCCGCGTGCATCGAATCAACCGACCTGTCCGAATGTATACATCAATCTCGACCGTCCATCTCAGATCCAACGGTCGATATGATCTTGATCGAGTTAAACCCACTCGTCGCACCGAACCAGACTCCGACTCGAGCCGCCCCCTTCTCTCTCGCTGACAGCGCGGCCCCACCTGCAGGTCTTCCCCGCCACGTCGCTGAGCCAGCTCCCGCGCACCGCTCGCCCGCGCTCTCTCGCCGGCTTCGCCGCCCGCATGCACGCTGCCACCTCGCCTCACCGGTCTTTTCACCGCCCTGCCGCATCCACCTCGCTGCCTCCGTCTTTGTGAGACCCCGGTTTATTATACTTGTAATACTTAACCTTCCTCTGGTTCTAGTATCACAAATAGAATAATCCGCGTCTCGATGAATATGTGCCTCCTGAACAAGCAAAGACACATACATCATATCCAAGCATGCATCAATTCCATACAACGTAATATAACAAGTCTACCAAAAGACATACATAATATAAGTTATTACAACACAAGTGACCGCCAAAAGACATAAGTACCAAATAAGTAACAATGAAGCAAAAGTTGCCATAAGATGGCTTAAACCAAAAGACGACCGGTTAGCCACATAACACCATAGGGCAACCGCCAGGGCCGCCAAGCTAATCGCCCTTAGATCGCCACAAAGACAACTCACAAAAGTGAGGTCCATCGGACTCACTATCATCCTCTGCACAACACAAGCAAAGCGGTGAGTACAAAAATGTACTGCAAGACTTACGAGTAGCAAGCCTATACATAGCTACATGAAAGTTTGTATTCAAAGGAACGTGGTTATATGGTTCTTTGGGCGCATAAAGCAAGTTTCATTTGCAATATTGTAATAGATTGAACAACAGTTGTAAAAGTCTGTTTTTAAGCATTTAAATAACAGCGAGTAAACATAAGTAACAAGTATCCACCTAGAAGTAACTTTCCCAAAAGTCACCACAACATAGCATGAATCCCTGATTCATACCACCATCAAGTTTTAATTTTAAAAGGTTGTAGTCTAGCTCTTGAAAAGCTTATCCAAGCGTGTCCATAACCTAGGGACGAGGCTATTCGAATAGTTTTAATCCTGCAGGGTGTACCAATGTACCCACACTTGGATCGCCTTTTGCCAAGCTATTAAGCACACTTCCTTTGGTATGTCGGCACGGCTAAGTCCTACGAACCCTTTCCAATGGAATGTGCTAATCAAGAGACGCACGTATGGGGGTTAATCCTTAGTGATCTGCCGACGAAATATGGATCACAAGAACCCATACGTGGAGCAAGATACACCGGCCTCGGCGGGTGTTCCTCTCCCTACAAACGTGTCCATGTTGCATATAATCAAATATGCAACCCACCACGCGACTCATTAATTAACACAACCCAAAGTACTCAGCTAAGAGAGGTCCCATATCCCTCTAGTGTGGTTAGCACGCACAGAATGCTCGGATAACAGATACTCACAAGTAGCTCGGTCCTTAATTGACCCGGGCACCATTCCAATCACACCCAAAAGATCACACCATCATACCATTGTGCCCAAGTCTAAATTGTTTTCATTTTCAGTTTTAGTTTTGCAATTTAGACAAAGCACAAGGCTGAAATATACATATTATAACAGTTTGTGTGATCAAGGTTATCGACAAGTCGATAACCGCCCATTTCTACCGACAACTAAGCATGGCTAAGCATAATAACACGTAAACTACTAAGTGACAAGGGTCCATCCAGCGAACCCAAAATCACAAAGAAGCAACCTAGGCCGATAGTAGAGGAATAATCATTTCCTACTGATAATGCATCTAGTAGGCCAACTATCGACAATAGTTTAAAATAACATAGCAATGCATACATAGAATTTGCAAACAATATATTAGACTTTGAAAATAGTAGGAACAATATGATCAAATGAATGCTACATCTGCTTGCCTTGCTGGAGTGCAGGATCTGATGGCTGCTGTGGCTCAATATCAGCAATAAAATTATCCTCGGAACCTAACGCGAAAAGGCGATAAGCAAATGAGAACGAAGAACACCAAATAAACTCCAACAGCAAAACACATCCAAATCTAATAAAATCTACACAACAGCTAGGGAATAACATAAGACAAATACAGGAGCAAGAATTATGCAATTTGGACTTAACATGCAAAAGATATGAACAAAGTGCTCTTCCTCAGCCTTATCAACCTAATTAATAATTAACACTGTTCATGGCAAAATTTTCCAGAATGATCTAAGGTCTGAAATTTTTATAGCAGGTAGATTATGACACCCTAATAACAGCAAAGTTGGATTTGCTAAATTTGGAGTTATACACAATTACTTATGATTTTTCTAAGTTGTAAATCTAATGCAAGTCATTTTACAGAATTATGAACATGCTCAAATCCTATTTTATATGAAAGTATACTAACAGATGAATTTAACAAGATTGATTTTGCACAAATTGGGTTTGTACAGAAAAAGATATGCATTTTTCAAGGTTAAATCCATTTCTGGAATATTCAAAATAACAGAAATCAAGTTATTCCTAGTTACACAATTTTCTGCTACTCCAACATGCTTAAATTCATTTTTATAATAAACTAAAGTGATAACACAATTTATTACAGTTGGAATTATCTAAAAAGCAGTTAAAATAAATTAGTTATGAGTTTCTAAAGTTTTTATATCATTTTCAGTTGTTAAACAAATACTTACCGAAATACAGACAAGCTCAAATAAAAGAATAAGACGTGGACAACTCCCAACCCTTGATCTAAGATCCTACGGCTCACGTGCGCCGAAAACAGCGCACGCGCGCCAAATCGAAACGGAGCCCACCGTTGGATCACGATCCAACGGCGCACACGAGTGTATGCATTCGGACGGTGCGGTTGCATACACGATCTTGGCCGTTGATCGATAGATCGACGGTCGAGAACGATCAAGACAACCGGAGGGTCCGAACGCACACAAAGATCAGGGCCGCAGATCTAAAAATGAACGGTAGCTGTTGATCGCAGTGCAAAGGGGGATACTGACATGTGGGACCGCATGTCGGTGACTTCAGTCACCCACGCTACCGCTTAACCCGTGCACAGAGCACCGCCCACTTGTCGTGGCCGATCGAGAGCGGGTAGGACAGGATTAATGATTCTAATGGTTATCATTAATTAGATCTAAGAGAGACACTAATGGCTACTGGAATTTGATTTTAATCCCTCGGGCCCACAAGTCAGCGACCCAGAGGTAAATTCCGACAGGGATTAAATGCCGACACATTCAATTAACCAATGATTAATCTTAATGATGTCGGAACAGTGCGGGATTGAACCAGAGAGTGATTTAAGGATATTGGGCCCACTGGTCAGAGGCTCAACGACAACGATTAAGACATCATTAATAACTAATGATTAGTAATCATTGCACAATTAATATGTCCTAATTAGTCGACTTAAAACGGGAGCTGCTGTGAAGAAACCCGAGTGACTTGCGGCAAATCGCCGTGATATTGGCGTAGCGCCGAACAAGAACCAAAATGGATTCGCAATAGCACTACGAACCTAATGGTGGCATTCTCGCCGGCGGCGAAGGACTAGAACGCCGGCTAGCCGGAAAATGAAAGAGGGAGCTTTACTACTAAACATGAAAATCGCGATGAGCTCCGCTGCAAAACTAGGAAGCGGTGCCAGAGCCACTAAGGACTAATAAGAAGCTACCTTAAAGGAGAGGAGCTTCAAAGATGGCCGGAGTTGCTTGATCACAGAGGAAGCTCGCCGGACTTGGAGAAGAAAACCCGAGATGGATACCCTGAGCCACAGGAGTGATACCAAACATCAATATAGCTTCATAAAGACCCACAGAAGCTACATGAGCCATTAATTGGAAAATGGAGCACTCACTGGAGCTGAGGAAGAAGATAACCAAATTAGTAGAATTTGAACAAACCCCAAATTGGACAATTCCTGAGAATCAAATCCAAAATTAAGTGAGGGGAAATGTTCAAGGAAGTAAATAGATAAGGTTAGGGCAAAGAAACAAGGAGGAGGACCACTGGAACACCAAGAACACCCAAGGAGCTCCACGGGTCAACAATGGCGACTAGCCATTTTTGAGGTATTAAGCTCCAATACGGTGAATGAAGCTTGGTGGTGGTCTAAAGAGATACTAGGAAGCATTGAGAGTGCTTATAAAGCCATGAAAGCATTAGGGTTTGCACCACACATCTTTCGGGCGGCAAAACCAGAGCACAATGCGCGGCCGACATGGAAAAGATAAATAGCTGGTGCAATAGGGCATGGCATGGCCGAATGTGTCTCCCACGACCCTCACTGTTGACTAGGGCGGCCGTAGGAAGCACGACAAGACAACCCCATGCCCTACACTGTGCCCGCACGGTTAGAGGTTGAAGATGACCAGCGCAAAAGGCTCGAGCGTTCCTGAGCCCTACGATTCAAATTGGACGACTGCGATAGCGCCACGCCTCCCAGGTTTAAAACACAACGGGGAGATTGCGGGCCCTCGGATTAGAAAAGAACGGCCCAGATTGCTCCACATCGCAAACGCGGTTTACAACAGAGGAACAGGCGGGCGTTGGATCTTAATCCGACGGCTTTAATTCAAACCAACAACCGGAGGGTCCGAAGGTTTCGGGGAATCTCAACAGTTGGATGGGAATCTAACGGTTGAAAACCATGTAAGCAACCGGAAGGTCCGAAGGGTTAAACGCACGCGGCCGTGCGATTTAGATCCAACGGCTGAGAAAGGGCGCGCGATTTAAAGAGGAGGCTCGGTGCAGTTAGTTGACTGGACCGAGTCAATTGGCTCGAGCCCGAGTCTGACTCGAACCCAAGCAACAGTAAAATCTGGTTTGACTTTGAAATAAGAACAGAGACTTTGAATGATTTATTTGAGGTAGCAAATTAACTCCAAAAATTATGAAATTTTTACAGGAGCTTGCTAACTCAGATATTAACCTCGTGTAAAATTTTCAGAGGTTTTTATACTGTGAATAAATCTCCAAAAATTCTGCAAGGCTCTGTTTTAATGTTTGACTAAGAGTCAAACAGGTTTGACTGCCTCTAAAAATATTCAAATAATTTCTAAAAATTGTGAAATTTTTCAGAGGGGTCACATACCATTACAGAGACTTAGGAAAAATATTTCCAGAGGATGATCACAAAATTTGACAAGATTGTTTTTTGGAATATCAAGATTTGGATCAACTAGACTTGTGACAATGTATTTCCATAATCCCTTGTACAAGAATTGTTTGGCATAACAGGAAATACATGATGTAAGAAAAAGTTTTAATTTCTACTGATTTTCTTACATTTGAAACACAAGCCCAAAGTTGGGATGTTACAGTCTTCCCCCTTCTTAAGCAGTCGAGCACTCTTCTTTTCTCGGTTTCTTTCTCCGCCTCTGTCCACTTCCGCCGCGGAGCTCTGAAAGCCGAGAGCGTCGCCGCCGCGCCGAGCGTTGGCGCTCCGGTGATCTCGGTCATCGCCGATAAGCGCCACGGTGTGCCTAGCACCCCGTGGAAGCGAACCCCTCAAGAAATTCGGAGTTTCCATCACTGTGGAGCCGCGCGCGCCCCTTCTTCTCCAAGTCCGGCCGAAACCGCCTCTTCCGCCGCCGCATCTTCTCCGGTGAGCTCCAGCTCGATTCTTCGCTCGGTGAGCATCGCCTGGACTCCACCTTCCTTCTCCGCTCACTCACACGTCCTCTCGTTCACCTCAGGCTCCTGTCGTCGTTGACCACCCCGCGCCGCCGCTGGCTCTCGTCGCCGGGCCACTCAGGTGCCTCTCCGTCGTCGCCGAGCACTCCGGTGAGTTCCTAGTGACCCACTGATGCTCATGCACGCGCTAATTCTCACCTTCTTCTTCTCTGGCGCAGTCACCCCTTGTCACCCCCTCTGCCGGCCGCCGAGCTCCGTCGCCGTGCCGCCTCGGTGCACCTCCGGCTGCCTCGAGACCACCTTCAGCTTCAGCAGATCTCCGTCGACCCATTTTGGCCATCGCACAGCCCGCACCGCCACTCCTTCGCCGGCGGCAAGCTCAGTCGAGCGCGCCGAGCCTCCTGTTCTTACCGTGCTCTTCTCATTTCAGCGCGGTGGGGCCCACCTCCCTTAAGCTTGGTAGTTAGCTGCTAATCATGCTTATGAATGTTCATTAGTTCACTCTCATTGCATGATTAAAATTTGTAATGGAAGTGTGAGAGTATCTTAGTGTTATTCTCTGTAATTGTTTCCTGTTGTCGTTTCTGTTGTCAGTAAGTAGATTTTAGTTTCATGCTTATGCTTTGGATTTTGTTAAGTGCTGGTTGGCTCCCTTTTGTTGTAGTGGTTAGCATGAAATCATTTAGTTAGTGTCTTTAGGTTTCAAAGCTCTTGTTGTCATGATTGATCAAAGGGATAGTTAGATGATCATGTTGATTGTCTCTGTACTCATGGTTCTTGCCTTTTCAAGCATTGTAAGGTCTTGTAGTAGAAGCATGCTGAAATTGTTAACCTTGCTATATCTTGGTGTGATGCTTAGGAGTATGAATAGCTGAGTATCTTTAAAACCCTATCTTAGAGAGAAAATTTTGTTTAGCATCTCATGGTTGGATACTTGACTAGTTAGTGTTCTTATAGCAACTTGTAGGTCTAAATGATTTTTATCACTTTGTAAGTTGCATAGAATAACTAGTTAATTAAGATAAGATAAAGTAATTTGATGTTTAGTCAATAGATGTGCACACAATCACCATCAAAATCTGTCAAAAGATTAAAACATATAAGAGGTTTGTTTTTGCTTGATTTTGCAGTTATCTTGGTAAGTAAGTGAGTTTGGGGTAGATCTATCATGATAGCATGTCTAATTTAAATCATCTCGTAGCAGCTAATTTGTTGTTCCCATTGTAATGGTCTAGCTTCTATGTTATAGATTTGTGGTTGCATTTGAAGTTTTGAGTTTTGTCGGTGTTATTTCGTTCTTATTATTTGTTTTGTTCAATCGTTAGGCCGATATTTGCGGTAACCACGAACGATCCTCTGCAATGAGTTGAGCATTACGAGCAAGCGGCCGAACAAGCGGTTTGATCATGTTAATCCCGATATTTTAAAGTCTAATATTTTGTTTCAAGCTGTATGTATGCATCGCTTAATTTGTGTTAAATTGGTTAGTTAATCCTTTAGATGCATAATCTGTAGGAAGAATGATTATCCTCTACTACGAGCCTAGGTTATTTCTTTGTGATTAGAGATGTTGGATGATCTCTTGTCACTTAGTAGAGTCGGATCAATTTGCTTAGACATGCTTAGCTATCGGTAGAATGGCGGTTATCGACTTTAGTCGTAACCTTGATCACACAAAAAAATTACTATAACTTTATGTTTCAGCATTTTTGCTATGTTTAATTGTGAAAACTAAAAATGAAAAATAAAATGATTTAGACTTGGGCTGTGGTATGTTGGTGTGATCATTGGGTGTGGTTGGAAAGTGTGGGTCAATTAAGGACCGAGCGTCTTGTGAGTACATTATCCGGGCATTTAGCGTGCTAACCACACTAGAGTATATGGGACCTCTCTTGACCTAGTACTTTGGCGTGTATTAGCTCGGGTCGCGGGAGGTCGCGGGAGGGATGGTGTTGGGAGCATGGTAGTTGTCGAAAAGCTTTACCCGCAAAGGTAGTTGTCTTTTCGGCTTTACCATGTAAGCGTATGGATTTCTATCCATACGAGCGGCTCGTAGTTAATACACAATATTGGAAAAAGTCTCGTAGGACTTAGTGTGCAAGCATACCTTGGTAGTGTGCTTTGGCTTAAAGCGATGCGAAGTGTGGGTGCAGTGGTACACCCTGCGGGGTTTAAAACTATTCGAATAGCCTCGTCCTAGGTGATGGACACGCTTGGGTAAGCTTATCAAGAGTTAGACTACAACATTTAAATTAAAACTTGATGGGTGGTACGAATGCGGGATTAGTGCTATTGTTGGAGTGACTATTGGGATAGTCACTTCTAGGTTGTTTATCTTTCTCTTTGTTATTATTACCTTTCTTTGTTATTTCAACATTAAAAAAGCAATTGCAAACTTGCCTTCAAAGCTGTATTATATTATTGCAAATGAAAATTGGCTTTATGCAAATGAAACATATGGCCTCCACCAAACAAGCTGCATGTAGCATATGAATAGGTGCATTAGTTCACACGTCGGTCTTGCGGTACAAAGACAATCTTTGTACTCGGTGCTTTGCTTAATGTTTTTGTTGCAGAGGAAGAAGGTGAGCCCGGGGTCTCATACGTGAGTGTGTTGCCGCTTGTGGGTGGCGACTAGGCTTGGCGGTCGGTCGGATGCCTTGTGGGTGAAGGCACTTGATTGGCTTTGTTTATAGCCATCTTATGGCACTCTTGCTTCATTGTCTTCTTTCGATTATTTTTGTATCTTGTGGCACGCCGGCCTTTATGCATAATAACTCTACTATTTGTTTATCTTTCGTTTGGTAGTGTGTTGTTTGGACTCTATGTTTGGAATGGAGTTGATGCATACTTTTGTGGAATGTGTGTATCACCTTGCAGGAAGTATACATATCTCGAGACTCGATTTATTTGATTTGTGATGCTAGGACCGGTGGTTGGTTAAGCATTACAAGCCAAATAAACTGGGGTCCTCACAAAGTTGGTATCAGAGCCATTCTGACCGTAGTAACCCAAGCATAGTCGTCTTTAGGATATTTTGGAAAGGCTTATTTTCAAATTATCAAAAGGGTTTATAAAAACCTAGGCAGATTCTCAGGTTTTACTCCTTATCTATCTTAGCCTTCTACTATCATCTTACTCTAATTTGAGTTTTAAAACTTGGTTTCTCTCTTTCCTTTCAAAAGATAGTTACTTATCCGGTGGGATTAGTTTTGGGAGAACCTTGGAAGATTAATCTAACTAAAAACTTGTGGGAATAATAGGGTAAGATGTAAAGTGAGTAGTTATGTGTCTGATGTTTGCTGGTTGGACTTTACCCTGCTTTGTGTTTGTTTTTGGGTATCTTGGTGGTCTGGGCTTTCTTCTTTGTTAGATTTGTTGCTAAATTGTCTTAGTGAAGCAGGATGGTGGGAGGGCAGCGTGGCGGTCAGTGAGTGGTCATGATGAGGAGCTTCCCCTCCTCAGACCATGGTGAGGTTCTCGCTCGGATCGAGCGAAACCGCATGGACGACGCGCATCTTGGAGGTTATTGCTAGGAATACCTCCACTCCTGCCGATGGTGGCGGACACGGACTCGCGGGGACTTGCGAGTTCCTCCGTGCGCGACGCCGACTTTCTCCGCTCGAGGACCTCTCGATGCGGATGATTGGTGCGCATGGTTGAGCGAAAGCTCAACATAGCTCGATGCCACGCGCGAGGATAAGGCACTCTTCGCGTCCCACCAGCTTGAGGGCGCAGCACTCTCATGGTGGGAAAACTATCTCGCCATGCAGCCCGCGGGCCATGTGGTCGCGTGGGAGGAGTTCAAATCAGCTTTCTGTCGGGCCCACATCCCTGATGGCCTGATGAAGCTGAAGAAGGAGTTCCTCGCGCTCAAGCAAGGGCGCAAATCTGTGACGGAGTATCTTTACGAGTTTAATCACTTGGCTCGTTATGCTCCGGGGGAGGTGGTCTCTGACGAGGCTAAGCAGGAGAAGTTTATGGATGGCTTGTCCGAGGAGCTGCAAGACAAGCTATCTATTGTGGACTTCTCTGATTTTCAGGCCTTAGTGGATAAGGCCATTGTTGCAGAGCATAAGGCAAAGGCGCTGGGCGAGTCCCGCAAGCGCAAATGGGAGGCGCATCAGTCTACTCATACCAGCCTCATTCGTCCTCGGGCTGGGCTAGCACCAGGGCCCCGTTCTTTTGCTCCACCGGCGCCGAGGCCATCAGCGACAGTTCCTCGTCCAATGCGGACCGTGTTTCAGCCACGCGCGCTGCGATCCGACAACGAGCGGCCTCCGCACCGGCGGCGAGGTTACTGTTTATTTGCCACAACAAGGGCCACTCGCCAACGCTTGCCCTCGGAATGTTGCGGCGGCCCCTCGTCCTAATGGAGGGCGCGGCAGGAGTGGTCACCACGACGGAAGATCATCCGAAGGCCCGAGTGCGGCGGTGGTCGAGTCAACCATCTTTCGGTGAGGAGGCTCGGGGCGCCGGATGTCGTGATGGGTACACTTCTTGTCAATTCGTCCTGCTGCGGTATTATTTGATTACGGAGCATCGCATTCTTCTATTTCAAGATCATTTCTGCTGCTAGTGGTCTTCTTGTGTTCCTTTGGGAATCCTTTGCTCATCCGCTCTCGGGGTCGGAAATGAGAGCGATTCTGATGTCGGGATGTTCCTATTATAGTCAAGCGAGTGTGATTTTGGCAAATCTTATTACCTTTCGATTCGGTGAGATGGATGTGATTCTTGGCATGGATTGGTTGTCCCAACACTTGGGTCAAATCGATTGTGCCAGGAAGATTGTCTATCTCACGAGCCCTTGAGGCAGCAGTCGGATTTTCGCGCGTTGCGGGAGGCCACATCTATGTGCATTAGAAGCGAAGCTTGACCTTGCGGTTCGGGATGTTCCCATAGTATCGACTTTGGGGATGTCTTTCACGAAGATTTGCAGGATGCCTCGATTCGAGACCTTGAGTTTGTCATTGAGTTGCTGCCGTGCACGCCCCTATTTCAAGGCGCCGTGTCGGATGCCTCCCAATGAGCTAGAAGAATTGAAGAAGCGACTTGGTGAGCTCCAAGCAAAGGTTTCATCCATCTCACTCATCTCCTTGGGGTTGTCCGGTGATCTTTGTGAAGAAGAAGGACAAGACTTTGCGCATGTGTGTTGATTACCGTCCTCTCAATGAGGTGGCGGTGAAGAACAAATATCCTCGCCCGCATCGATGATCATTCGATCGGTTGATGGAGCCAGTGTTCTCAAAGATTGATTTGAGAATGGGGTATCATCAGTCGAGGATCGATCGAAGATATTAGAAGCGGCTTTCACTACTCGTTATGGTGCATGCAGTACACCGTCATGTCCTTTGGCTTGACCAATGCTCGACTTTGTTCATGAACTTAATGAATTCGGTATTCATGGAGTTTTGGATAAATTTATGGTGGTCTTCATTGATGATATTCTTATCTATTCCAAGACGGAAGAAGAGCATCTTGAGCATCGAAGATTGTTTTGGGCAAATTGGGAGCACTAGCTATATGCAAAGTTTAGCAAATCGAGTTACGGTTGAAGGAAGTGGCATTCTTGGGCCATGTTCTTTTCAAGTGGAGGCATAGTTTGTAGATCCCGGCAAGGTCGGCGATGTTCTATCTTGGGTCACCAAGTCGATCCACGGATGTCGGAGTTTTCTCGATTTAGCGGGCTACTACGCGCTTTATCGAGAACTTCTCCAAGATCGCGGCCGATGGTGAATTGCTCAAGAAGGACAAGAAGTTCGTGTGGTCTCTGCTTGTGATGAGAGCTTTCGGGAGCTCAAGCGGCGTGACTTCATTGATCCTTACTCTTCCGATATTCACAAGGGCTTGATATTTATTGCGATGCCTCTCGTCGAGACTTGGATGTGTCCTTATGCGGGAAGGCAAAGCGGTTGCATATGCATCGAGCGATTGAGACCTCATGAGCTCAACTATCCACCCATGATTTAGAGCTTGCTGCGATGGTTCATGCACTCAAGATTTGGCGGTATTATCGATCGGTAACCGTTGTGAGGTGTATTACGATCACAAGAGTTTGAAATATTTGTTCACCCGACCCGGATCTGAAGCTCCGGCAGAGGAGATGGTTGGAATTGATCAAAGATTATGACATGGGTATTGATATCATCCGGCAAAGCTAATGTAGTTCTTGATGCACTTAGCGAAAGGTGTATTGCAATACTACGATGATCCAAGAGCGACAACTTCGCACTTCTTGCGCGAAATTTCAGCGTCTCAACTTGGGTTTGGTTGAGCATGGTTCCTTGCGCCTGGTTGTGCAACCGACCTTGGTGGATCAAATCAAGGCGACCTGACAAAGAATCGGATGATGGTGTGGGTAGAATCAGCGAACATCGAGGAATGGATCGACCAAGTGTTTCACGAAGATGAGCGCGGTGTTGTATGGTTTGGGCAGCGTCTCGTGGTCCCAAAGGTCCCGGTGCGGAATTTGATTCTCCATGAGGCCCATGATTAGCTTTGTCCATCCATCCGGGGCTACCAAGATGTACCAAGATCTGCGTCGAGATTACGGTGGACTCGCATGAAGCGAGATTGCGGAGTTCGTTGCACGATCGGCGTATGTTGTCGTGTCAAGGCGAGCATCGGCGTCAGCGAGCCTTCTCACGCCCTTGCCTATACCGAATGGAAGTGGGATTGATGAGGCACGGACTTCATCAACGGGTTTGCCCGTACTTCTTGGGGAAGGATGCTATCCAGGTGGTTATTGACCGATTGACAAAAGTAGCACACTTTACGCGGTGCGTCCGCCCTCGATGTCGATAAATTGGCGGACCTCTACATATCCGTATTGTGAGCTTGTATGGTGTGCCACGAGCGATTGTGTCGGATCGTGGTTCTCTTTTCACTTCCGACTTTGGCATAGTCTGCGGAGGCCATGGGAACCCGTCTTTCTTTCGGCTCGGCCTATCACCCTCGGTCGATGGTGAGGCGAGCGAGTCAATCAGTGCTAGAGGATATGCTCGTGCTTGTGTTCTTTCCTATGGGAAGAAGCGGGAGAAATGTTCTTTGCTTGCGAATTCTCTTATAACAACAGCTTTCGAGGCTAGTCTCGGTATGGCACCGTTTGAGGCCTTGTATGGGAGCGTCGAGAACCCCATTGAGCCCAGTGGAGGCGGGGAGAGCAGTTCTTTGTACTGATTCGATCAATGAAGCCGAAAGTCAAGTGCGATTGATTCGTGAGCACTTGCGCGTAGCTCGATCGAGCGAAGAGCTATGCGGTCAGCGTCGCCGTGGTGAGTTTCGGCCCAATGACTTTGTGTATCTCAGAGTCTCACCTTTGAAGGGACATCAGCGTTTTGGTGTCAAGGGCAAACTGGCTCCTCGGTATGTTGGACCGTATCGCATCATCAAGAAAGTGGGAGCTGTTGCATACCAGTTGGAGTTGCCAGCTACACTTGAAGGAGTGCATGATGTTTTCCATGTGTCACAATTGAAGAAGTGCCTTCGTGTTCCTGTGGAGGAAACGCCCTTGGAAAATATCGATGTGCAGGAAGATCTGTCTTATCGTGAGCACCCCGTTCGTATCCTCGAAGAAGTTGAGCAGAGCGAGGAACCGTGTGATCAAGTTCCTCAAAGTTCGATGGTCGAACCACTCGAGGATGAAGCCACTTGGGAGCGGGAAGATCGTCTCGGCGGACTACCCATCCTTCTTCTCCCAGTGATCAGAATCTCGGGGCGAGATTCCTGTAAGGGGGGGGAGATTTGTAACAGCCCTAACTCGGGGTTTGTATTTCAAATGTAACATTTTGAGGAGAAATAAAAACTTTTGTTATCTCATGAAGTCATTTGGAAGTTTTCCAAATTTTCCTTAGCAATTTCCAATTTTTAGAATTTAATTATTATGATTGGAAATTGTTGTCAGCAAATTATTAGTCTTCAAACTTGTGATCATCCTCTAGGAATATTTTTCCTGTCATCTTTATCATCCTAGCTACCTCCCTGAATTATTTCATAATTTTTAGATTTTATTTGCTATTTCAAATGCCCAAGTCAAACCAGTATGGAAATCTGGTCAAACCTCTGAACAGCAGCTTGTGAATTTTATTGGGAGAAATATAGTGCATGAAAACTCCTGGAAAAATTATGCAAGGTTTTTCTCTGTCCTAGTTAACTCCCATAAAAATTTCGGAATTTGTGTAGCTCGGGAACTACCTCTAAAAATTCCCCAAACTCTCTCAGCTTTTTAAACTCAAAATCAGAAATCACTGTTTGTCGAGCTCGAACCCGAGCCCGACTCAAATCCGACCGCGCCACTTGGTTCCGCCGTGCCGCCTAGCTGCACCGCCTCGAGCTCGATCATTGTCGACCGTCCGATGCAGATCGTGCGGCCCGCGTGCGTCGAATCAACCGACCTGTCCGAATGCATGCATCAATCTCGACCGTCCATCTCAGATCCAACGGTCGATATGATCTTGATCGAGTTAATCCCACTCGTCGCACCGAACGGACTCGACTCGAGCCGCCCCCTTCTCTCTGGCGCGGCGGCCCCACTGCAGTCTTCCCGCCACGTCGAGCCGAGCCGGCTCGCACCGCTTCGCCGCGCTCTCTCGGCCGGCCGCGCGCGCATGCACGCAGCGCCACCTCGCCTCACGGTCTTTTCACCGCCCTGCCGCCTCCACCTCGCGCCTCCGTCTTCCCCTTCTTAGCGATCGAGCACTCTTCTTTCTCGGTTTCTTTCTCGCCTCTGTCCACTTCGCGCGGAGCTCTGGCCGAGAGCGTCGCCGCGCCGCTTCGAAGCGTTCAGCGCTCCGGTGATCTCGGTCATCGCCGATAAGCGTCACGGTGTGCCTAGCACCCGTGAAGCGAACCCCTCAAGAAATTCGGAGTTTCCGTCCATCGTGGAGCGCGCGCTCCTTCTTCTCCAAGTCCGGCGAAACCGCCTCTTCGCGCCGCATCTTCTCGGTGAGCTCCAGCTCGATTCTTCGCTTTCGGTGAGCATCGCTGGACTCCACCTTCCTTCTCGCTCACTCACACGTCCTCGTTCACCTCGGGCTCTGCGTCGTTGACCACCCAGCGCCGCGGCTGGCTCTCGTCGCTGGGCCACTCCGGTGCCTCTCTGTCGTCGCCGAGCACTCCGGTGAGTTCCTGGTGACCCACTGATGCTCATGCGCGCGCTAATTCTCACCTTCTTCTCTGGCGCATTCGCCTTGTCACCCCTCTGCCGCCGCGCGAGCTCGTCGCGCGCGCCTCGGTGCACCTCCGGTGCCTCGAGACCACCGGCCCAGCAGATCTCGTCGACCCATTTTGGCGTCGCACGCCGCGCCGCCACTCCTTCGCGGCGGCAAGCTCAGTCGAGCGCGAGCCTCCTGTTCTTGGTGTGCTCTTCTACATTTCACCGGCGGTGGGGCCCACCTCCCTTAAGCTTGGTAGTTAGCTGCTAATCATGCTTATGAATGTTCATTAGTTCACTCTCATTGCATGATTAAAATTTGTAATGGAAGTGTGAGAGTATCTTAGTGTTGTTCTCTGTAATTGTTTCCTGTTGTCGTTTCTGTTGTCAGTAAGTAGATTTTAGTTTCATGCTTATGCTTTGGATTTTGTTAAGTGCTGGTGGGCTCCCTTTTGTTGTAGTGGTTAGCATGAAATCATTTAGTTAGTGTCTTTAGGTTTCAAAGCTCTTGTTGTCATGATTGATCAAAGGGATAGTTAGATGATCATGTGGATTGTCTCTGTACTCATGGTTCTTGCCTTTTCAAGCATTGTAAGGTCTTGTAGTAGAAGCATGCTGAAATTGTTAACCTTGCTATATCTTGGTGTGATGCTTAGGAGTATGAATAGCTGAGTATCTTTAAAACCCTATCTTAGAGAGAAAATTTTGTTTAACATCTCATGGTTGGATACTTGACTAGTTAGTGTTCTTATAGCAACTTGTAGGTCTAAATGATTTTTATCACTTTGTAAGTTGCATAGAATAACTAGTTAATTAAGATAAGATAAAGTAATTTGATGTTTAGTTAATAGATGTGCACACAATCACCATCAAAATCTGTCAAAAGATTAAAACATATAAGAGGTTTGTTTTTGCTTGATTTTGCAGTTATCTTGGTAAGTAAGTGAGTTTGGGGTAGATCTATCATGATAGCATGTCTAATTTAAATCATCTCCGTAGCCGCTAATTTGTTGTTCCCATTGTAATGGTCTAGCTTCTATGTTATAGATTTGTGGTTGCATTTGAAGTTTTGAGTTTTGTCGGTGTTATTTCGTTCTTATTATTTGTTTTGTTCAATCGTTGAAGCCGATATTTGCGGTAACCACGAGCGATCCTGCGCAATGAGTTGAGCATTACGAGCAACGTGACCGGGCAAGCGGTTTGATCATGTTAATCGAGTATTTTAAAGTCTAATATTTTGTTTCAACTGTATGTATGCATCGCTTAATTTGTGTTAAATTGGTTAGTTAATCCTTTAGATGCATAATCAGAGGAAGAATGATTATCCTCTACTACCTGAGCCTAGGTTATTTCTTTGTGATTAGAGATCATTGGATGATCTCTTGTCACTTAGTAGGTCTGGATCAATTTGCTTAGACATGCTTAGCTATCGGTAGAACTGGGCGGTTATCGACTTTAGTCGGTAACCTTGATCACACAAAAAAAAATTACTATAACTTTATGTTTCAGCATTTTTGCTATGTTTAATTGTGAAAACTAAAAATGAAAAATAAAATGATTTAGACTTGGGCACAACGGTATGTTGGTGTGATCTGTTGGGTGTGACTGGAAAGGTGCCCGGGTCAATTAAGGACCGAGCGTCTTGTGAGTACACGTTATCCAGCATTTCGTGCTAACCACACTAGAGTATATGGGACCTCTCTTGACCTAGTACTTTGGCGTGTATTAGCTCAGGGTCGCAGGAGTCGCGGGAGGGATGGTGTTGGGAGCATGGTAGTTGTCCTAAAAGCTTTACCCGCAAAGGTAGTTGTCTTTTGGCTTTACCATGTAAGCGTATGGATTTCTATCCATACGAGCGGCTCGTAGTTAATACACAATATTGGAAAAAGTCTCGTAGGACTTAGGTCATGCCATGCATACCTTGGTAGTGTGCTTTGGCTTAAAGCGATGCGAAGTGTGGATGCAGTGGTACACCCTGCAGGTTTAAAACTATTCGAATAGCCTCGCCCTAGGTGATGGACACGCTTGGGTAAGCTTATCAAGAGTTAGACTACAACATTTAAATTAAAACTTGATGGGTGAGTGCGAATGCGGGATTCGTGCTATTGTTGGAGTGACTATTGGGATAGTCACTTCTAGGTTGTTTATCTTTCTCTTTTGTTATTATTACCTTTACTTGTTATTTCAACATTAAAAAAGCGAATTGCAAACTTGCCTTCAAAGCGTATTATATTATTGCAAATGAAAATTGGCTTTATGCAAATGAAACATATGGCCTCCACCAAACAAGCTGCATGTAGCATATGAGCAGTGCGTTAGTTCACACGTCGGTCTTGCGGGTACAAAGACAATCTTTGTACTCGGGTGCTTTGTTTAATGTTTTTGTTGCAGAGGAAGAAGGTGAGCCCTGGGTCTCATACGTGAGTGTGTTGCCGCCGTGGGTGGCGACTAGGCTTGGCGGTCCGGTCAGATGCCTTGTGGGTGAAGGCACACTAATTGGCTTTGTTTATAGCCATCTTATGGCACTCTTGCTTCCGCTGTCTTCTTTCAGTTATTTTTGTATCTTGTGGCACATCGGCCTTGTATGCATAATAACTCTACTATTTGTTTATCTTTCGTTTGGTAGTGTGTTGTTTGGACTCTATGTTTGGAATGGAGTTGATGCATACTTTTGTGGAATGTGTGTATACTGCTTCTGGGAAGTATACATATCTCGAGACTCAGTTTATTTGATTTGTGATGCTAGGACCAGGTGGTTGGTTAAGCATTACAAGCCAAATAAACTGGGGTCCTCACAAAGTTGGTATCAGAGCCATTCTGACCGTAGTAACCCAAGCATAGTCGTCTTTAGGATATTTTGGAAAGGCTTATTTTCAAATTATCAAAGGGTTTATAAAAACCTAGCGATTCTCGTGTTTTACTCCTTATCTATCTTAGCCTTCTACTATCATCTTACTCTAATTTGAGTTTTAAAACTTGGTTTCTCTCTTTCCTTTCAAAAGATAGTTACTTATCAGGTGGGATTAGTTTTGGGAGAACCTTGGAAGATTAATCTAACTAAAACTTGTGGGAATAATAGGGTAAGATGTAAAGTGAGTAGTTATGTGTCCGATTTTTCTTTGGTTGGACTTTACCGCTTTGTGTTTGTTTTGGGTGTCTTGGTGGTCGGGCTTTCTTCGTTAGATTTGTTGCTAAATTGTCTTAGTGAAACAGGATGGGTGAGAGGGCGCGTGGCGATCAGTGGCAGTGGTCATGATGAGGAGCTTCCCCTCCTCCGACCATGGTGAGGTTCTCGCTCGATCGAGCGAAACCGCATGGACCGACGCGCATCTTGGAGGTTATTGCTAGGAATACCTCCACTCCTGCCCGTGGTGGCGGACACGGACTCGCGGGGACTTGCGAGTTCCTCCGCTGCGCCGCCGACTTTCTCCCGCTCGAGGACCCTCGATGCGGATGATTGGTTGCGCATGGTTGAGCGAAAGCTCAACATAGCTCGATGCCACGCTGGGATAAGGCACTCTTCGCGCCCCACCGGCTTGAGGGCGCGGCACTCTCATGGTGGAAAACTATCTCGCCATGCGGCCCGCGCCATGTGGTCGCGTGGGAGGAGTTCAAATCAGCTTTACGTCGGGCCCACATCACGATGGCGATGAAGTGAAGAAGGAGTTCCTCGCGCTCAAGCAAGGGCGCAAATCTGTGTGAGTATCTCTACGAGTTTAATCACTTGGCTCGTTATGCTCGGGAGGTGGTCTCGACGAGGCTAGCAGAGAAGTTTATGGATGGCTTGTCCGAGGAGGCTGCAGGACAAGCTATCTATTGTGGACTTTCTCGATTTTCGGGCCTTAGTGGATAAGGCCATTGTTGCAGAGCATAAGGCAAAGCGCGGCGAGTCATAGCGCAAATGGGAGGCGCATCGGTCTACTCATACCACCTCATTCGTCCTCGGTGGAGCTAGCACCGAGGGCCGTTCTTTTGCTCCACCGCGCCGAGGCCATCGGCGCGATTCCTCGTCCACCGCAGAGCGTGTTTCAGCCACGTGCGCTGCGATCAGCCAACAGAGCGGCCTCGCACCGGGCGCCGAGGTTACTTGTTTATTTGCCACAACAAGGGCCACTCGCCAACGCTTGCCCTCGGAATGTTGCGGCAGCCTCGTCCTAATGGAGGACGCGGGCGGGAGTGGTCACCCACCGACGTAAGATCATCCGAAGGCCCGAGTGCGGCGTGGTCGAGTCAACCATCTTTGGTGAGGAGGCTCGGGGCGCGGATGTCGTGATGGGTACACTTCTTGTCAATTCTCGTCCCTGCGGTATTATTTAATTACGGAGCATCGCATTCTTCTATTTCAAGATCATTTCTGCTGCTAGTGGTCTTCTTTGTGTTCCTTTGGGAATCCTTTGCTCATCCGCTCTCCGGGTCGGAAATGAGAGCCGATTCTGATGTCGGGATGTTCCTATCATAGTGTGCTTTGGCTTAAAGCGATGCGAGTGTGGGTGCGGTGGTACACCTGCAGGTTTAAAACTATTCGAATAGCCTCGTCCTAGGTGATGGACACGCTTGGGTAAGCTTATCAAGAGTTAGACTACAACATTTAAATTAAAACTTGATGGGTGGTACGAATTTGGGATTCGTGCTATTGTTGGAGTGACTATTGGGATAGTCACTTCTAGGTTGTTTATCTTTCTCTTTTGTTATTATTACCTTTACTGTTATTTTAACATTAAAAAAAACGAATTGCAAACTTGCCTTCAAACTGTATTATATTATTGCAAATGAAAATTGGCTTTATGCAAATGAAACATATGGCCTCCACCAAACAAGCCTGCATGTAGCATATGAACAGGTATGTTAGTTCACACGTCGGTCTTGCGGG
The DNA here is from genome assembly GCA_036346255.1 of Ampelocalamus luodianensis. NCBI lineage: Eukaryota > Viridiplantae > Streptophyta > Magnoliopsida > Poales > Poaceae > Ampelocalamus > Ampelocalamus luodianensis. The sequence continues at coordinate 16,572,597 of CM070628.1, forward strand.
TACAAAGACAATCTTTGTACTCAGGTGCTTTGCTTAATGTTTTTGTTGCAGAGGAAGAAGGTGAGCCCCAGGGGTCTCACTTCTGTGAGCTGTGTTGCCGCTTCGTGGGTGACGACTAGGCTTGGCGGTCCGGTCAGATGCCTTGTGGGTGAAGGCACACTGATTGGCTTTGTTTATAGCCATCTTATGACACTCTTGCTTCCGCTGTCTTCTTTCAGTTATTTTTGTATCTTGTGGCCTGTCGGCCTTTGTCTGTAATAACTCTACTATTTGTTTATCTTCCGTTTGGTAGTGTGTTGTTTGGACTCTATGTTTGGAATGGAGTTGATGCATACTTTTGTGGAAGGTGTGTATACTGCTTCTGGGAAGTATACATATCTCGAGACTCAGTTTATTTGATTTGTGATGCTAGGACCAGGTGGTTGGTTAAGCATTACAAGCCAAATAAACTGGGGTCCTCACAGTAAGGTTTCCAATGGTAGAAGATCTCGGGTGGGAGCGCGTAGTTCAACATGTATTTCTGCACGATGAATGCCCTATCGTACTTGTCCTAGCCGTTGATTCATTGGAAGAAAAAACAATGCTCCCCCGGCTACCATTATGCACGAATGAAGTTAACGATATGTGAAATGCAACGTACAATGGGAAAAATCTATGTGTGTGTGAGATTCGCTTACATGGATATCCGAGCACATGTAGTACGCCCGAACGGCGGTCACTGGGTGTGTGCATTGAATGATATGTGCTGAGTTACCGTAGTCGCATTGCGGGTGAGGAAACTCTGGTGGCACAAGCGCATCCTTCATCGAATGATCCAGGTAGGTTCCCATCTTCCCGGCAAGACACTTCCGCTTCCGCAGTACCTCCCCATAGTCAGACATCTCCAAGCCCAAAGCATTGAAGTCTTCTAGCTCTCTTCTCCCTCCTTTCTCTTTGTTGTGTGAAACTAGTTACAGTGAAGTGTTTACTGTGATGGTGGAGTGTATCCCACTTTTATAAGTGGTTAGGGTGTAACGTTGAGAGAGGTAAATAATGGTGAATGGCAGGGTGTGGTCACTCCAGTCTAAAAAGGTGGTGTGGCAGGGTGTGGTCACTTCGGTCTGAAAAGGTAGGAAGGCTGGTGAGTAATGTCTAATCACTGAGAAAAGCTGGTTCGGGTAGTTGTTTCGGTCTGAAAAGGTGGCATGGCAGGGTGTGATCAATTTGGTCTGAAAAGGCGACGTGGCAGAGTGTGTGTCATTTCGGTCTGGAAAGGTGGGATGGCTGATGAGTGATATCTACTCACTGAGAAAAGCCGATTCGGGTTATCGTTTCGGTCTAAAAAGGTGGTGTGGCAGTGTGTGGTCATGTAGGTCTAAAAAGGTGGGATGGCTGGTGAGTGATGTCTACTCACTGAGAAAAGCTGGTATGGGTTGTCTTTTTATTCTGAAAAGGTGGCATGACATGGTGTGGTCAATTCAGTCTAAAAAGGTGGCGTGACAGGGTGTGGTTATTTCGGTCTGAAAAGGTAGGATGGATGGTGAGTGATGTCTACTCACTGAGAAAAGTCGGTTCGGGTTGTCGTTTCGGTCTAAAAAGGTGGTGTGGTAGTGTGTGGTCATTTCGGTTTGAAAATATGGGATGGTGGTGAGTGACGTCTACTCACTGAGAAAAGTCGATTCGGGTTGTCGTTTCGGTCTAAAAAGGTGGCATGGAAGGATGTGGTCATTTCGGTCTGAAAATACGCTAAAGGCTAGAACGAATGTACAATGTAATATTCTATTATTCTAATGTGAATTGAACCTGGCTTGATAGCTTAATTTCATTATGGTATTGTAATGTTTTGGTATTGTGATGTGAATTTAACATGGCTTTATAACTTAGTGACGGGGATTAAAACCTCTATGTATTATTATTAATACATAACAGACCATACGTCTTCATGGTCGTAACCCCTGAGGTGCACGACCTCACTGGTCGTAGAGGTTCCAAAGGTTACATAATGGGTACCCTGGTCGGACGAAGGCCTAAGCCTAGCTCCACCGAGAGGCGCTCAGTAAAATGTATGAGCGATACTTGGGCGATTCGGATATATTTTCTACCGTGTGATGAATGGAGCACGTGCATGTTCCATACCATACGATGTTTCTTATCCAGAAGCACTAACGAACAACCACCATGCGGTTATATGTCTCATAGACATATAACCACCGAACGGTCGATTCCTTATCAACCGTAACCTGACTTCGACCAGTCGCAATGCTTCACATTAGATGTCTTCTCCAGAAGTAACTGTCACCTCTTCAAGGGCTATTTAAAGATGAAGCATGGACGGAGCAGGAAAGGAGACTCAGACAAAGACAGACAGAGATAGAGCCATCAGACTAAAGCACAAGTCTTAGATTCGTGTTGTAAATCTGATATTGTAAAAGAACAAGGAGTGTTCTCAGTGTATATAGGCGTAGTTCATCATCTAGTCAGGAGGCATCCCCTGTAAAACCCAGTCCATTCTAATAAAAGAGTAGTCCCATTATTACCCTAGATTTTCCACGTCACTTTCTCCTTTTCTTTTCGTAAGATCGACGTCTTGATCGTCGACAACTGGCGCCGTCCGTGGGGAACACGGCGTGGAATCTTGGAAGAATTACTCTGCTCATCAAATCTTTGTCCATTCCCCGTTTGTGATCGCAAATGCGGTTATGGTGGGAAGTTGGGATGAAGAAAACTGGTTCGACTTGGCGGACTACGCCAACCTCGACATGGATGCATGCATACGCGCCATGGAGGAAAACGGAATCTCTTCATCATCCTCCTCCGCCGGTTCGCCCATCGTTGAAATCGGCGAAGTCGACCGGATGGATGAGGATACATCGCTACGATCAATGGGGGCTTCAGAGGAAGTGTTTCCGACCAGTTCGGAACACCCTAAAGCCTTGGCAAGCCCGGACATTTCGATCGGCAAAAAAGGTGACAAAAATTCAACACCGCAATTCGAGGTTCAATATACCGTTGATGCGATCATGGTTGATAGGTACTCACCGATGGCTTCTAGCAATTCTAGGAGCCAACCGACACCTGGTGACGGTGTCAATGAAACCTCCATTGGTCATAAACCAAGTGGGGATGATAAGGCTCAGCATTCGATCGGCAATTCGACGGATCAGGTTGAGACCCTTCCGAAAACCTCAGGAAGTGTTGATCACCGACTGCTCTCCGTCGTGAAAACTTCTCGCAGAAGCTCTGAAAGGCTCTCCATCGATTAGACGGAAGCTCATCGGAGGATCACTGCTGGAAGCACAAGGTCAATGCGATCGGAGATACAGATCAAAATGTCGTGTACGGTCCTCCATACGTTGCCTCACCACCACGTAATAATGGAGATGGTACGGGCGGTCAAGCACCAAATACCGGAGGTAACTGAACTGGTGGACGTCCATCAATTAATTCGCCTGATCCTGCCACAACCAATGTAAGGGACCAGGCAAGACCGACCAGGAGATCGGGGGATTCAAGCCATCACACACCTTCTTATGGCAGAAATCCTCCAAGGCCTTCGGTAACAATACAAAACCTGCAGCGAGTTAGAGATATGCTAAATACTCCTGACCCTGCTTTGGTAGAGACTCCAGGTTTTGTCCAACTTGTAGGTCAAGTATCAGAGATTATCCAACAGACAAAGCAGCGCACAGAAGCATATCAGGAACGAAGGCACTCACAAAGTCAGACCATGACTTCGTCTCAGCATTCTTCCCGAAGCAGGGGCCTGCATGGTCGTGTTGAGGATCAATTGATACCACGACCACCTCGACGATTCCGACCAACAAGTCATGAAGGGAGGAGACTGTTCCAGGAATCCTCACCCTCACTTCGTCGAGAGGAGCAATCGCTTGGACCTGGTGATCTTCGACATCACCTAAACCGAGAAAGCGGTCGGGCGTTCGATGCGTCCACGACCGAATCGGGACACCGAGCACCCGATGCGGTCTAGAAATCGGTCTTCAACCGGTTATAATCCGGCACCTTTTCAAAGAAGGCATCACGAAACTATCACAGGCTGTCGAGCCTTCTCAACAGGGCTCCAGACTGTGCGTTGGCCAAATTGGTTCCGATCAGCCAATCTGGATAAGTTCAATGGGACCCAAAATCCTTTAGAATTTCTCCAGATATATACCACCGCTATTAGAGCCGCTGGTGGTGATGAAAATGTAATGGCAAACTATCTTCCTACGGTATTAGAAGGATCAGCCCGATCGTGGTTGCTTAACCTTCCGGTCGGGTCCGTGTATACTTGGGAGCAACTCTGCGACCTTTTGATTGTAAATTTCCAGGGTACGTATGATCGCCTTGGAAAGGAAGACGATCTCCATATAATACGGCAAAAATCTAACGAGACTCTCCGGCAGTACATCAAAAGATTTAGCCAGATTCCTAACTCAATACCGGATATTGCAGAATCTTCTGTTATCCAAGCCTTCAAAGCGAGATTAAGAAATCGAAGGTTTACGGAGGATTTAGCTATACATCCCCCACGAACAACCATCGAGCTCTTCGACATGGCTGACAAGTACGCGACGGCCAGTGAAGCGGTCGAGTGGAACGAGGCCATTGATCGAAAAGATAAAATTCCACAATCTGGCTTAGATGGAATACAAAATAAGCAAAAGAAGACTCTCAAGAAAAGAAAGCATGACAGAACCAACGATAAGGAGGTTCTTGCTGCTCCTGAAAAATTTACCAAAGAAAGAAAGGATTATTCTGGTCATGGCAAAGCCAAGGCCCGACCAATGATTACAAGAAAAATAAAAAGTGGTGTCCTCTTCACCAGCAAGCAGGACATGACTTGCGCAATTGTCGCGCTTGGCAAAAGAAGCTGGAAGATTATTATGGGTAAAGGTCCACTCCCGTCGATAGAAGAGCTCGGGGAAACAAGCTCCAAGAAGGAGAAAGATGGTGACGAAGAAATGGAGTACCAAGAACCTCAGCACACTATCGATGTGATCTTCGGTGGATCCTCTTCGTACGAGTCCAGACGTCACCTGAAAGCCATGGAGCGAGAAGTCAACCTTACCGAACCTTCGATCGCCGTTAAACCTTCAAGGTGGTCGGAGACAACAATCTCCTTTAGCAAAGAAGATTGCCTTATTCCTTCGACTCGACCAGGTAGGTTTCCAATTATCGTTGAGCCTACTATTAATAACTGCAGGGTTAATCGGGTCTTGATAGATGGGGGTAGTTCTCTAAATATTTTATTTGCAAGTGCTTTGAAAGACATGCAGATTCCCAAATCCAAGGTAAAACCTGTGAAATATGCCTTCCATGGCATAGTTCCTAGATCTACCACCAAGCCAATGGGGCACTTGTCCCTACTGGTTACGTTCGGAAAACCCGACAACTTTCGGACAGAAAAAATTTCATTTGATGTGGTAAATTTTGAAACCGCATATAATGCAATCCTTGGTCGTCCAGCTTTAGCAAAATTCCTGATAGCCATGCATTACGGTTATCAGAGTTTGAAAATACCGAGACCAAAGGGTGTAATCACTGTCCGAGGTGATCAGAAAATAGCCTACGCATGCGATCAGAAATGTTTAGAACTGGTCGATGAACTTCCGACCAGGGGAACTAGCACCATCAACATGCAGGTCAAACACTTGAGACCAAATATGACACCAAAACCTTCCGACCAGATAAACGAGGCACAACTCGACGAAAGCACTTCTCCAGAGGGTGCCAAGATGCTGGTCGGGGCAGGACTCAACCCTAAATAGAAAGAGTCGCTCGTCTCCTTCCTCCGAGCAAACCAGGACGTATTCGCCTGGCAGGCGTCCGATATGCCTGGAGTCCCCAGGGAGGTGATCGAGCATATGCTAGTTTTACAGCCTAACAAAAAACCGGTCAAGCAGAAGCTACGACGTTTCGCATCTGATCGGAAAGAAGCAATCCAGTCGGAGATTGACAAGCTTCTCAAATCTGGGTTCATTCGTGAGGTAGACCATCCAGAGTGGCTCGCCAATCCTGTAATGGTTAGAAAAGCCAATGGGAAATGACAAATGTGTATTGACTTTACAGATCTTAATAAAGCTTGTCCGAAGGATGACTTTCCCCTTCCTCGCATCGATCAACTTGTAGACTCTACTTCCGGGTGTGAGTTATTAAGTTTTTTAGATGCTTACTCAGGGTACCACCAGATTAATATGAGTAAAGAAGATAAAGAGAAAACTTCCTTCATCACTCCATATGGTACTTACTGTTATGTAAAGATGTCATTTGGTCTCAAAAATGCTGGTGTAACATTCCAAAGATTGATGCAAAAAACCTTTAGTTCACAGATAGGTCGGAATCTTGAAGCCTAGTCGATGATCTGGTCGTAAAGAGCATCAACACCGACGATCATATTCTAGATCTACAAGAGACTTTCAATAACTTAAGACGTCATAACCTTAAGTTAAATCCAGAGAAATGTGTGTTAAGAGTTTCGTCGGGAAAGCTTCTCGGATTCCTAGTTTCGGCTAGGGGCATTTTAGCAAACCCACCAAAAATCGCCGCCATCGATGTTATGCGCGCTCCAACCACAAAGAAGGAAGTTCAGAAACTAACCGGCTGTATGGCAGCACTAAGTCGTTTCACAGCACGGTTAGGCGAAAAAGGACTACCTTTCTTTAAGCTTCTCCGGAAACATGAAAGTTTCGAATAGACTAAAGAGGCAAGCAACGCCTTCGAAGAACTAAAACGGTACCTTACGAGTCCCCTAATCTTAGTTTCTCCAAGATTGGAAGAGACATTGCTAATTTACGTGGCTGCAACGCCACAAATGGTTAGTGGTGTACTGGTATAGAACGAGACCATGTTCAACGATCGATATATTACGTAAGCGAAGTCTTACAGAGACCAAAAGAAAGGTATCTACAGGTACAAAAACTGCTCTATGATCTCCTTATAGCTTCAAGGAAACTAAGGCATTATTTTTAGGCCCACAAAGTGGTCGTACCAACTTGATATCCTCTTGGTCAAGTCCTAGGAAACAAGGAGTCATCAGGACGAATAGCAAAATGGGCGGTTGAGGTTGGGGCGTTCGATCTCTATTTTATCCCACGAACAGCAATCAAGTCACAGGCAATAGCAGAATTCATTGCCGAATGGACAAACCCTGAACCCACCCAAGGGCCCGAGTACGAGCACCACGATGAGTGGACAATGTACTTCGACGGTTCCTTGATGCTACGCGGCTCGGGGGTTGGGGTCGTCTTGATTTCCCCTACTGGCGAACAAATAAAGTACGCCATTCAGTTAAACTTTCCTGCTACTAACAATGTGGCGAGAATCGAAGGTTTCTTTGGTAGGACTTGAGCTTGCTCGTTCGCTCGGATTAGATTGCTATTGAAGGCGATTCTTAACTAGTAGCGAATCAAGTCGGAAAGAGTATCAATGCTCTAGTACCAAGATGTCATCATATCTCGCGGAATACGAAACTCAAAAGCATTTTTTGGTTTTGGATCCAACACAATCCTAGAAAGGAAAACTTTCCGCGCACCGATTGGCGGATGGCTTCCACAAGGACATCCGTCTCGCCTGAGTTTTCTCGAGAAACTCGATTCACCCTCGGTAGTCGAGCCTTCCGAGGACATAGATGTTCGCAAGGAGGTTGCACACCTTGATTCTGCAAACATGGATGCTCCACAGGTCGATGATAGTTGGCGCCATCACTATTACGGTAGAGATTGGATGACATCGATCTACAATTATCTTCAGCATGACCTAATTCCAGAAGATGATGTAGAGGCCGATCGTATAGCACGAAAAGCCAAATTATACACTCTAATTGAACATACCTTGTACAAACGAGGATCTCACGGAGTGTTGATGAGATACATATCTCACTCGGATGGCATTAAATTGCTAACCGAAATTCATGGAGGAGTCTATGGAGCTCATCATTCCTACAGAACGTTGGTTGGTAAAGTCTTTAGGCAAGGATACTACTGGCCAACTACCCTTCATGATGCAAAAGAGCTCGTGACGAAGTGCGTACAATGTCAGTTTCAAGCCGACAAATACATCAGCCGTCTCAAGCTTTGCAAATAATTCCTCTTTCTTGGCCTTTTGCAACCTGGGGACTAGACATTCTGATACCTTTCCCAAGAGCACCCGGGGGCTTTGAGTTCCTTTTCGTCATGATTGACACGTTCACCAAATGGATTGAAGCCGAGCCGGTTGTAAAAATTGCAACTGAAGCCGCCAAGAGGTTTATCACAAAAAGCGTGATCACACGATTTGGTGTACCCAGTCGTATAATCACTGATAACGGTACCCAGTTCTCGAGCAGCAATTTTCAGGAATTCTATGAAGACCTAGGTATCAAGATACATTTCGCTTCTGTTGCTCATCCGCAGAGCAATGGAGCAGTTGAGCGAGCCAATGGTATCATAATGCAAGGAATCAAACAACGAGTTTTCGACCAGTTAATTCAACGGTCAGGGGCTGGGGTTCAAGAACTTCCTTCGGTATTATGGGTTGTTCGTACCACAACTAGTCGTGCGACCGGTGAAACACCATTCTTTATGGTTTACGGGGCTGAAGCCATGCTTCCTCCAGAACTCAAAATTGGTTCTGCTCGAACAGATTGTTTTTCCAAAAGTGATCAGTGTGAACGACGACTTGATGACATCAATTTCCTTGAAGAACGAGGAAATCAAGCTTTGCTACGATCAACAATCTACCAGCAAGTCATGCGTTAGTACCACAGTCGTAAGGTGCAATCTCGCAGCCTAGCTGTAGGTGATCTGGTTCTTAGAAAAATTCAGAACCAAGCAGGTCGCAACAAACTTTCACCTAAATGGGAAGGTCCATACACTGTGGTCGAAGTCACCCGACCAGGATCGGTACGATTAGCTATGTCGGATGGGCAAGTTTTGTCTAATTCTTGGAATGTTGATCAATTGCGTAAGTTTTTTGTATAATTTCCTGCATTTATTTCATTTCGTATTTCAATAAAGATGCATTTCCTTTTTTCAATGATAAGTATGGTTGTTTATACTTATTATTCGTCGTATCTGGTCATATACCTTTATTGTTGCTGGTTGGTCGGAGAAGACACTCATTCTCTCCGATATTCCTTTCGAAGGGATCTCCAATACTCGTGGGTGCTGACTTAAATGTCACATACCACACTGGTTTTAATCGTGATCATTTCTTCAATGATACACACGCACAACCAAATACTATTTTCTTAAAGAAACATACGAGTATAAGGAGTACCAACTCAGACAATTTATATGGTTTTCGTTATTTCTCGAATTTGAAGACTGTTATTTTATTTCAACATTCTATTCTACTCGAGTTTGGCTCTTGGTCGGGACACGAAAGCCTCTGGTGAAGTCTATCCTTCTCGCGACGTGGTCACCTTGCTGGAAGGAGCTTCCTAGTGACGGTCCTTTTCCTATGATCCTCGCTGCTAGTCGGATTTGAGCATGAGCACGTTTCGCGAGATATTTTACAAATCTTTAATTCTTGTGATTCGTTACGACCAGATTCGAATAATTTATAAACAAAGGTACTTATCTTTTCATTTACCTTTTTGCATACATTCTTACTACAAATCTTCTTATCATCAAAGCTAGTCTTTGTTATATCTTCATACTACAAGTGGTATCTCATAGTGATTCGATAATGGACAAGATCTAGACTAGTCGGAATCATCAGCCGGTTCCGACCACATGATTTCCTAGTGTTCACTGGATTGCTGTCATAAACATTATCAGCACTTCTACCATGGTCATTGTTATTACTTAATTTCTTGGTCTATTGCTTTTTAGTAAGGTTCATCTACTAATATAAGTAGTCGGGGGCTAGGAGATATATGAGTATTTAATAACATTGATAAGAAAAAAAAAGAACTTCATTGATGATAAAAGGTAAGTTTCAATTACAAATTTTAAATTTTACATCCATCTACTTTTTAGAACCGCTAGACTGGTTGCTGCGTGATGGAGATCCGACTTCCATTTCCTCAGCAACTTTTTCTCCGAGAGGTCTCACTTCCTCGAGAAGTTTTGTTGCTTCATCTTCGGAGCAGTCAAAGTCTTCCTCAACAGCTCTAAGACTAACAGAGGGGTCGGAAGCCTTTAGTTTTGCTAAGGCAACACTAACTCCATTCGTGATAGCTTCCTTCATTGTCTTAGCATGGTTCTCTCGAAAGAGTGTTATCACTTTCTTGAAATCTTCGAGTTGATGGCCTGGAAAATTGATTCTCTCCACAGGATCTCTTAGAATGGGCAGTTGCATTCCCGACCTCAGGTCGAAGAGCATCTTGTTCAAAGCCTTGACTTTGTCTTCAAGACTCCGATCGAGTTCAGCCCCTTGGCCACGTTCGAACTCAAGGGTTTTTTCCACTCGTTCAAGTGCTTCACTTTTTTCTGCACGAGTGGATAACATTAACACACATTTTAAAAATTGGAATTATAGGATATTGGTTAAGTCTACGACCAGTTACCTTTGATTTTCTTCTCACAAGAGTCGAAAACCTCCTTTTGCCTGGTCATCGCATGCTCGATCGACCGATCTTTACTTTGATTTTCTTCCCTAAATTTTATTATTATGGCTTCCTTAGCCACGACCTCTTCTTTAATTTTCTCTAAATCTATCAAATATGATAGAAAGAGAGGATTGAATTATGAAAAGAGAAACAAGATAATGAAATTTAGGAAGTCAAGCTAAAAGAGAAATGTTCTTACTTCTCAGATCGGAATGCTTTTGCTCCAAAGTTTTTATTCGCTGGGTCAGTCCTCCGACCACAGCATATTTCTCGACCATATGCTACAAAGATAAAGTTCCATTCTTTTGATAGGTTTTCAAAGAGGCTTCAAAGGAAAGAGTTGTAAGGATGATCGTAGAATACTTACCCGAATTGCTATGTCATTATGGCCCTCTTTGTTTAGGCTTTTTGTCTGGCTTAAAAGCAAAAAAGCCTAAGCCTAAACAAAGGGGGTGCTTTTTTGTTTGGCTTATAATAAGTTTAAGCCAATTTATGCCTAAAAGCCATAAGCCAGGGGAGAGGTGCTTTTTTTGGCTTTTACGGAATAGAATATATGTTTGCCACCAAACTTCGTTAAAATTACCCTCAAATTGCCATCGTATATAAATACAAATCGTTTCCTTTTTTCCATCGAATCCTTCCCCAACAAAAATATGATGGCGTGATGTGTGAATTTGGTCTCGAATCGACGTCCTCGAACTTTGATATCATAATTTGGTATTGTTGGTTTGCAAAAATATGTCAGTATTATCAAGACATGATCAAGGATATTTTAGACATTTCGAATAAAAAAGTCAATCGATCCATAAAGCAGATTACCAACACCCTCGGTTGGCTTAAAAGCTAGGGCTTATAAGCCACTTAAAAAAAGCGGCTTTAAGCTATAAGCCAAAAAGCCTAAGCCTAAACAAAGAGGGCCTATATTCAAGAAAATTGTATCTGGACCAATCTCGACTGACGGTCCGATATCTTCCCCCAGGCCTCATCAAGTTCCTTATCCTCGATAAATCGTGGGGGGGGAGGAAACTTGTTAACCTGAGAGGTATTTCTAGGAGGAGGTGGAACCTGTTGAGGATCTTTGGAGATGACTACCTTCGGAGAAGGAGTAAGGATTACTAGAGGATCCTGAGAAGATGTTGGAACTGAAACCTGCTCGAGGGCTTCTTTAACCACTTCATCCTCGGCAGTCTTAGCTTTAGGAGTATCCTAATCAGGAACCTCCACGACCACCTCTTCCCCAAGAACCTTTTCCTGAGGGGTGCTCTGGTCGGACACGACTGGAACACCAGAAGATCTACGAAAGAAGAAAGTAAGGAAGATCGAGGTTCCAACATATCAAAATATCCAATGTATGTATATACATGACTTCTTCATTTTAATATATCTGGTCGATTTTTTGAGTTTGACCTTGTAACACATCGGAGTAAAATCCGCTGCACTAGCTTTCCTTTTCTTCTCAACCAATTCACTAGTTCTGAACCGCAGGGTTGACTAGATCTTGCGCATCTACTGATCAAAAATCAGAAGCAATATCCACGACCATTTGGTCAAGGATAGGATTCCTGATCGCAGGATCAGTAGGTGTAGATTCGTCGACCTCCAAAACAGTAGCCTCAGTAGGCACTGATGGGTCCATAGCGACCTTGCTGGAAGGTATGACAACCACCTAAATACATCATCAAAGATAGTTAGGCGATGAATATCATTTGTCCAAAAATATTATTTATGTTCGGTCACCTACCTCTGGAAGGCTGACATCCTGTATGGTCGAAAGGGTGGTTGGATCATCGATCGGCTCACATCTTTCAGTGGCCTCATTGATCCTCAACCCGACCGACTACACATCAAATAGGATTTATGGTATACCGATCAGAAATAATATGTACGATAACCAAAAAACAAACGGTTGATATTCTTACTTTAAGTCTCTCAATCCTCTCTTTAGCGGAAATGGCCACTAAGATCCGGGAAACTAGCCTTATCGCCAGGCTCTCCGGCGCAGATCATTTTGACCCGGCTTCTAATCTCATCAGAAGATAAAGTTGTAAAGGTAAAATAAAAGATTTTAGGGTACGAAAATAATCAACTAATATAGGTAAACTGGTCGGAATCATTCATGGCTTACCCTCTTTGGAATCTTTGGTCGTATCATCACAACCAATATACCAGAGCATCCGATGTGCTCGGGCCTTCAAAGGACTAACTCGGCGCATGAAAAAATCATTCACTACGTGCCAGGATGTTAGACCTTAACACTAAGAAGCTTGATAGCTTCGGCCCATTTCTTTATCTTTCCCTCCTTCTTAGTTTAGGAGCGTCAATTCGGATTCTCGACCGCCTTCTTACCAGAATAATAAAGGCTATCTTTCTTCGTGGTCTTCATATAAAACCAGCTCTTCTTCCACGACAACCACGAAGATTTTGAGTACATAAAAATGTACTCATCAGCTTTTCCGTCATGGAGGCGCAAGGTGCACTCTCCAGGCGTCCCAATCGTCTTCTCAGACTTTAACATCCTGTAGTAGTACTTGAATAGATCCAGATCTGTTGGAATCCCCAAGTACGCTTCAGAGATAAATAAAGATGTTGAGATTGGCGATAGCATTGGGAGCAAGATTCACCAATTCAACTCCATAATCTCCAAAACTTTAGGAAGGAAGGAGTGAATTGGTAACCTAAATCCACATTCAACATATGCAAGAAAAATTGGGATTTCTCCATCTTCATTACTCGAGGAATGTTCTCCAGCTCCGGATCTCCAAGAAATCAGATCCTTGCTGGGAAGCATCTCGATCTTCTCCAAGCTCTCTAGCTTTTTCTCACTCAAGTCGGAAACCGACCAGTTGGTGATTTGGTCCGACATGGTCAGATTTCTTTCGGGTGAGGAAAGAAAAGGAGGTCGAAGACAATTTTCACTCGGGAGATGAAGAAGGAAAGTAGGAAGTGAAAAAAAACCCTAAGTCTACAAAGGGATTTTTATAAGCTTCGCAAATTCTAACTGCAATAAGGAGTTACCCAAAAAAGTCCAACGGCAGAAATCTTTTTGTCCAACGGACACAAAAACTATTCGATTCCCAAAGCAAGTTCTCAACTTTAAAGTGAATACAAACCGCTTCAAATGCCTTTGCATTTAATGAGCGTCAGCCCGATACGACTTCATCGGAAGAAAGGTGTTCACACGACCCATTCATTTAAAGTTCGGGGGCTACCGACGAGGATTAAAACCTCTATGTATTATTATTAATACATAACAGACCATACGTCTTCATGGTTGTAACCCCTAAGGTGCACCACCTCACTGGTTGTAGAGATTCCAGAGGTTACATAATGGGTACCCTGGTCGGACGAAGGCCTAAGCCTAGCTCCCGACCAGGAGAATTGCTCGTAAAAGGTATGAACTGATACTTGGAACTGATTCTAGGTATATTCTCTACCGTGTGATGAATGGAACACGTGCATGTTCCATACCATACGATGTTTCTTATCCAGAAGCATTGACGAACAACCACCATGCGGTTATATGTCTCATAGACATATAACCACCGAACGGTCGATTCCTTATCAACCGTCACCTGACTCGACCAGTCGCAACGCTTCACATTAGACGTCTTCTCTAGAAGTAACTGCCACCTCTTCAAGGGCTATTTAAAGATGAAGCATGGACGGAGCAGGAAAGGAGACTCAGACAAAGACAGACAGAGATAGAGCCATCAGACTAAAGCACAAGTCTTAGATTCGTGTTGTAAGTCTGATATTGTAAAGGAACAAGCAGTGTTCTCAGTGTATATAGGCGTAGTTCATCATCTAGTCAGGAGACATCCCCTGTAAAACCCAGTTCATACTAATAAAAGAGCAGTCCCATTATTACCCTAGATTTTCCACGTCACTTTCTCCTTTTCTTTTCGTAAGATCGACGTCTTGATCGTCGACACTTAGTTTTCATTTTGGTATTGTAATGTTATACAACATATGATACTTGAACTTATGATGTTCTGGATCTATGCTAAATGTTGTAATGCAATTGTCCCTTGTCATGTTATGTTCATACAAATCTAGTAGTTGAAAGTTAAAAACCTCTTACAATTCATACATAAGCATACAACATCCTGGATACATGAATCCCCTTCTGCAGACAACGAAAACTACTTCATACATATTGCATAAACTACCACAAGGATACACGCACATAAGCCCATTTTTGTAATTTTTAAACAATCATTTATTTATGTAATTCTATTTAAAATGTATTATTTAAAAAAAATTCAAATTTGGCCTAGCCTTAGCCTGACATTAGAAAAAAGAGTTAATGTGACAAACCGGTTCGGCCTTGAAGAATGGCGTAGAGCCCACAACCCAGCCTGACTGCCATATTAGACGTGGTTTTGCGGAGTTATAAGGTGTGTTTAGTTGAGGACAAAAGTTGTCCTTCCAAAGTTTGCCAAAATTGTTTGTCAAATTGGTTGCCAATGAATTATTTGGAAGTTGCCAAATGTTTTTAACCGTAGTTTTGGGCTTTAAACCAAACAGTCATCAGATTTCGAGTTAGGTGCAAGTCCAACAGTCTGAATAAAACTAGGCCTAACGCCGATTCGACCTAGTTTTTGGGTGAGTGTTAGGGTGTACATAGTTGAGGATCAAAATTGCCAAATTTTTGTTCATCAAATTGGCATGGCCAAGTTTTGGCAAGAAAAGAGTAAATTTTGCAAAACTGTAACTTTATTGGCAAAACTATTTGTTTGCTATAACTTTAAGGGAAGATTTCGGGTAGCTACACCTCCAAGAGCCATTTTCAAAAAAAAAAACTACAACTCTGTCACGAATGGGTTGTCACGCAAGCACCAAGGCGGCTCAAACATCAGCAGCACAAAAGTTGTAGATTATTGATAGTTTGGACAAAATAGTTGCAGTTATGCCAAATAAACTATTTTTAAAATGAAGGCTAAAATGTGGTCTATTAGTTAGTGACTCATTTCTTTTAATTGATTTTTAAACCGAACCGGCATGTGGGCCCTCCATGGCTGTGGGACAAAAAAACAGAAGAGGTATGGCTGTGTGCGCGAGCGAGGCCGCCAACGGTGGTCGAAGCACAGAGAGGTGGCGGCGAGGCTAGGGATGGGGAGAGGGGAGGCTGGGTCACAGAGCTTCAACATGGCAGCACAGAAGTGTAGAGGTGATGCACAAAGGCCGAAGCAGAGTGCTTGTTGTCCTGAGACCGTGCATGATGACGGGATTATGACATGAGCACAACAAGAATCTAGGTGGCTACAACATGCTGCGGCGGTGAAGAGCTTATGAGTAAATTTCGCATATGTTAAACTTTACACTCCAAACTACAACTTGTGTGCCACTGATGTTTGAGCCGCCTTGGCGCTTGGATGGCACCTCGTAACGGCCTCAGCGCCGCATGTATGTGTAATATTTGGGCCCAACGGTACATTCATAACGGAGTTGCAATTTTTTTGAAAAGTTGGTCTCTTAAAGGTGCAGCTGCCTAGAATCCTAGCTTAAAGTGGTAACAAATTGATAGTTTATCCATTAAAGTTACAGTTTTGCGAAAATTACTTGCAAGAAAATGAAGAAAGCCAATGAAAAGAAAATCTTATCAAATTTCGGCAGCAAACCAAACTGAAGTCAAATACGGTCAAAGTACCAAATGTACGTAACCCAAAATTTAGCATTCATAAGATTCAAACCAAACAGTCCCTTAGTTCAGAAGAGCCTAAGGAAAAGTAGAAGGGCCTCTCAGTACTCAACTAATGGACCTGGTTAAGCAATAAGCGTGATTACACAATGGGATGATATGACATGCATTTCACTATGCAGACCATGCCTGAGTAGTCACGCCCGGTAAGAGCTTGTTTGGTTGGTGTTCTGGATTTTATACCTGAAAAAAATAGTGCCTGAAGGTAGTCTGAAAAATAAATAGTTTTTGCTTGATCAGACAAATCTGAAGATAAGTTGTTTTGTTAGAAGCCTATGTCTGAAATTGATGAATAAAAAATAGAACGTTGGATCGAAACTACGAACGGTGGATCGGAGCTGCCTGACCCAGATGCTGTTTTTGAACGCCTGACTTCATCGCTCGCCTGGCCTGGCAGCTCACGTAGGCATCCAAGCAAACACAAGCTGGCAGCCACCAGGTTCTCTCCCCGGCCAGGCAAAAAGCAGCCAGATATCGAAGCAAACAAGCTCTAAGCCTGTGTAACCAACTAACCATCTATCCTTTTTTTTTCACTTGTCATATTGGAGATTCAGAATTTCAGATGTCTTGCGTGCTGCTTAAAGAAAAAACGAAGATTGTCATAGGTTGCTCTCGGTCTCTCTAAAATAGTAGAATGGCTTCCAGAAACATAATATGGTATTCTCCTTTTACGGTTTGGTGCTTCCTGCTTTCGATGCATATGATCAAAGGCCAAAATCAGAGGAGGCGGGAGTTAAGCAGATCAAAGCCAAAATGCCACATCCAACCGGACCTCCTGGCAATGGCAGCTGTAAAAAGACACCATTGTGAATTGGGAAACTTTTGTTCGTGCCAAGGAGAATATGTGCAATATCGATTTTATCAATCTTCCTTTCCTCATTTTGTTTTTGACACTCTTCCGTCAATGCGTATTTTGTTTTTGCCAGTCCGTCTAATTTTCCATCAAGTCAATGTGAAATATGCAATATATATATAAATATATCATAAAAATTCCATAAATTCGGAGAAAAATCAAGAAAACTGCCAAAAACATAGAAAATTTTAAGGGTACCTTTTGAGCAGTTATTTTAGAAAAAAAAAATCAAGAAAATACACTAGCAAAAGTTCTAAAAAAACTACAATATGGAAAATGTTTCAATCTTCCTCAACTTTTATGGAATATTGCTAAAATTTTCCAATGCAAAACTTTTGTGTGGTTTTAAATTTTTGTTCAAAAGTGGTCCCTAGAATTTCTATATTTTTCTAGTATTTTTCCTTGATTTTTTTCTTCTAAATTTTGTATTTTTTAAAAAATATTTTTATATATTTCTGAACGGTCAAACATGTTGACAAAAAATTGAACAAAGTGGCAAAAACAAAATACGCACTGATGGAAGAGTGGCAGAAACGAAATGAGCAAAAGAATAGTGACAAAACCGATAATCCACATATTTCCAGTGGCATAAACAAAATTTTCTTGTCAATTTGTGATGACAAATTATTGCTACAACATGCGGTCAGTGTTGTATAAAACGGTGGGAACGGTCGATTAATCAGCCGTTTATGCGGAGTCGTCTAGCAAAACGTCATGTATACACGAATCAGAGCGCAAGTAACGTTTGTGAACGCTAAATCGGCCTCATTGTCCGATTAATCAGCCATTTCCACATAATTGCTTGCATAATCCGTTTAATTAACCAAATTCAGTCCATTAGCCCATGGTTACCACTAGCCCAATAGGAGGCCAAGTTAGAAACCTCATATACTCAAGCCACATCTGGTTGCTTGCTTCCAGGCTCTAGTGCAGAGTCGACCCTTCGTCTTCCCACGTGGCCACGCCTCTCCAACTTTAGGGTTTGTCTCCGCCAAATCCTCTCTCAATCTCTCCAATTTCTTGATCTCGACTGCTTCTGTGTCTTGGATCTCTGGTATGTATGAGTCTTTGTTTCAAGAAACTAGAAAATAAAAACTATGGTGGTTATTTGTTTGGATAAAGATGCAAGTGGTCCTTAGTTTCTTGCTTGTAATCAATAGTTTCTTTGTTACCTCTATTAGTACTACTATGTTCTTGTTTGCTTAGATGTACATCTGCTCACTCGATCGCAGCATGATGCAAAATTAGTTTTGAGTATCGTAGTGGACAAGGTTGCAAGCTAATGTGTGTTTGAGACTTGACCACTTGCATTAAACCATGTTTAGAACACGAGAATTTCTCCCTGTTCCTATGAAAATAAAATTATTTCCTACAAAATTCATACGGAATTCTTGTGTACCAAACACGCCTCCTATTTTCTCACGTTAGTTTTACGGCTTTAACTTAATGTTTTGTCGTCGGTTATTTTCTTATGTAATGTCACCTTTAAATCATGTTATACTACAATTGAAAGGTGGTACAAGTTTCTTTAATCGTATTGACAATATAGTGTGTTCAAATATCTCTAAAACCAACATTATATATATATATATATATATATATATATATATATATATATATATATATATATATATATGAAAAATACTATCTACTCCTAGGTGTATTTACTCCCTCTCCATTCACCATTTAATCCTCAATGAGATCCGTATGTTTTTCCAATTCTAACGGGCCTACTAAAAATCATGGTTAGAAGAGGGACCCGATCTAATACCTATCAGGCGTTTAATCCTATCGAGGTATATATATAATATATATTAGTGTAAATGCCAAATTATCTATATAATTTCAATTAATCATCCGTATTTCAATTAATCGCTTACTGGTACCTTATCCGTTCGACAACCGTATTCTATTTTTTAGAACACTGCATAACATTACATCCAGTTAAACAAAAAAAGATGCGACGCCCTCATATGATATCAGGCACGAAACAAGCTAGGCGGGATGTGTGCTAAACGAATATACATCACAGGATTGACATAGGAATAACAGTGTTGCTTCCTAGGCAGCTATATCAGAATCAGGAGTATGTATAACACGCAAAAGCCAAAATCCAGTTCTCGTGGCTACAAGTTCGATGGTTTATGTTCTCAGTATAAAATTGCATCCAGGGGAGAAAAATCAGAACTACAATAAAACGAGTCAACTTGTGCGTAAATGGAGCAATCGATTAATCCAATCATACAAAAACTAAACTAAGTTCTTATTGCTACCGCATACACTCCACATAAACTCCAATGGAACTTCTTATTAAGCATTCCACAATATGGAGAATGCAGGCCGCTCTGGGAGGTTAGGTCTCTCCACTTTCAAAACTGTAAGAAAAAAATGAAAGGTGCACGCTACATCAGCACATCTCTATGCCTCAGCGCCTAGTTCCAACATCAAGGTGTGGTTCGCATCATCGCTTCCAGGGCCACTAAACTGGATGGGGCCTGTGTTGTGAGAAAGATTAACAAGTTAATTTATTTCTACAGCTATTATAGTCATTGATAGCAATTTCCTAACTACGTACCAGGGCTGATATATCGGTTCTTGAGGGCCCATTCATCTCGCATTGATGCAAGCTTCTTAAAAGGCGGGCCTGAAAATTGACAATACAAGAATTTAGATTTTGGTAAAAGGGCATAAACCTCAAAATTGTTAGAAATGGAAATGAAAGTGCTTAATACCATCAAGTTCCACCATGGCCTTCTTGATCACTGGCTTGAACTTGCCTGATTGTAGAGAATGTCAAAAGTTAAAATCTGACACTAATTAGTCCAAAAAATGAATAAAATGGATTTATATAATCACATTTACTTGAATAGATGGTCAAAAGATTTTGTTGGGACATAGTTGGATAACCTTCAAGTCAAATGAAGGAAAACCACCTAGGAAATAGGGAACTGTAGAGCATTACCATGCCTCCTCTCAACATCCATCAATGATGTCAATGCAGTTCCTCCAACAGTCCATTCTTCCACAGGAGCAGCAAGGTTGCCAACCTGAGTCAACAAAACAAAAAACAAGGCTATCGTCAAATCATGATAATACATTTCAATACAATAGCAACCAGATAATCATAATCATATATTGGCTCTATCTGGTTTGCAAACTTCTACCCAGTGATGAATATGGGGTGGAAACTGGAAAGAATATATGGCAATGTTTGCATAATTGAAAAGTGGTGGGTCTTTACAAAATTTACAAGGTAAACAATGTAAGTGTGCCTCCACAAAAGCATGTAAATCTGGCGTCAACCCAGGCATGAGGCATCTATCAAGTAATGTGATGAGAAAATATAGTGGGCATACCGACGCAATAAGTCCTGTCTTCCCGTATTGGAGAAGAGCCCCAGAACCGTAGCCTAACGCATAGCAATAGCTAGAATCGAAATTAGTAGGAAGGCCACATCTTCCTTCGTATCTGCAAAATTACAAAGCAACAGCATGAGAGAGAGTGGGTTATTTTGGAAAATTCAATGTACATACTACATACTTACCCAAAGAAGTGAGATTGGCCTCTGAAATGTACAGGGTACTTCCCCTCAGCTTTTCTCTTCTCCAATTCAGTTTCAACCATGGTAATAAGCATTTTTTCAGTTTCAATTTTCGCAACCTGAAATGAACATTTTGGATGCCAGTCACTTTTTGGTAGAAACAGAGTCAATTTCTGATGAATAAACGAAGTTAAGATGGTTCAAAAAAATTCCTTGTTTTTACCTGAACATTGCCATGTGGATCTCTTTCAAGCAAAAGTTGCTCCTGAATGGTTTTGGGCAAGAAGTCAAACAGTTGCCGAGATTCTGGTTGAAGCTTGCTTTTCCAAGCCCCTGCCTCATCAACAACATCATGTGCCAAAATTTCATTCAATTCTGCAATGAGTTTTTGAACCTGGAAAAGAAACAGAATGATATCAGTAATGCAGTCCATGAAACACAAAATAGCAGAATGCGTAAAGATAGTCAAACCTCTGGGATGAAATCAATCAGGCCCTCCGGTATAAGGATAACACCATAGTTGTAACCAAGTTCTGCACGCTTGCAGATGATATCGGTAATGTAGTCTGTGACATTCTTAAGGGTTTGCTTCTTCGCAGCAACCTACATTAATGCATAAAAAATAAGGCAACAATATATTGCAGGCATTTCAGCAAAATAGAATATGTAAACTATAGTTTCAGACACTTTTAAAAAAAACATAATGTGAGTTAATGTATAAAAATTAAGAAGTTTGGTAGGAAAAGTGGAAACTGAAATGCGCATGAAATAAAATATGGGTAGAGGTGTACGAATGATTTTATTCCTCTTGTGCACCATTATGTATCACCGATCTAACTAGAAAAAGGTTGGAATGCCGGATGATGCTAATTCAATGTAGAAGGAACTTCATTGATAAGAATTACAAACCTCTTCTCCAATGAGTGCAACGTTAGGGTGTGTTTGCAAAGCACACTCTAATGTAATGTGAGAAGCAGCACGTCCCATAAGCCTCACAACTGCATGACAATAGCAAGTACTTATTAGGGAGTGCAAATAATTTACAAAAATATGTTAAAATGGATCATCTATCGTGCGGTTCCATAGTTAACATCCATGGATTATATCTGTTTGCGGTATGCTGTACAACATTATGAAAATGTTTGTTGGCATTATAAACATAGCTCAGAAAAAAAAAAAGGAGGATAAATTCACTAGAACGTTGAATATTTAATGACTTTTTTCTCATAATTTAATTACTGAAGGATTAAAATGTTAAACATGGATAAGTTGCAGTTACAGGGTTAATGTATGTTGTAGAGCTTTACTGGGATGTTTGTTAACATCAAGATCAAGTTAAGTAATCTGCCAAGTATTCGATTAGTCTCTCCTAAAATTTAATAACTGGGTAACAGTCTGATTCAATAGCTATCTTCTGCAATAAACAGCACTCCCTCCGTTTCAAAATATAAGGCCTATAATTTTTGCAATCTTGTTTCACAATATATGGCATGCATGCAGATTTAATGACATTTTATCTCTTTTCCCCTCATTTACCGTCCCTCTCTTCAGCCTTTATGAGTAAATACACTCACTAACTATTATCTCTCTTATATCCCAATACATTAACACCATGAACACCAAGGTTATTTCCCTCTATTATTCTCTTGGTTTCATGACCTTAATCTCTGTGCTTGACCAAAATACACCTTATAAAAAGAAATGGAGGGAGTACTAGTAGAATTTAGCAATTGGCAGTTAGCAGTCATGACCTCTTCAAATTTCACCTATTTTATTGCTATCGACTCTTTGCCAAGTGTAGGGAAACAAAATCATGGTTAAGCATGTCCAAACAACTGATAGATAAACTTACAGTGGTAGTATTTTCCCGTTGACCGTGCATCAGTCATGACATTGCCGATCATTTCAGAGTATATCTGAAAAGGAAGCATCATTGTCATAACATGATACTAAATCTTCATCTGTGTGAAATCAAATGTCATGAGTTCGCCTTAAACTGAAAGAATGCTTGTGCAGTTGAGCAAGTGTGCCCATGACCATATAAGTGAAATCTTTGAAATCTAGACTAGGATCTGCAGAAAAATCGGGGACTGATGCATAAGGATCAAGAACCTGATACCTTGCAAGCAGTGTCAAATCCAAAGCTCGTTGGAACCTCCTTGCATTTTAGATCTCCATCAATAGTCTTTGGACAACCCATAACACGAGTCTTCAGGTTCTTTCCCCTACAATGCAAAGTTCATGACTTAGAAAGTATCATCTTTATTTGCATGTCAAGAAGCAGATAACCAGCAATACGGTCAAGAAAACAATCGACAATAATCTCTAATGTGCATTTACAAGTCAGGCAATGATATTGTGACCTAATATTTCAAGAAAAATAGATATTAATATATTATAATCTAAAAATAACAAGCTACAGCATTGTAGCACAAAAAATCAAAACACTTCACACTTCGCAGTACAAAGCTTGAGGTATTAACAGCAACCAACCTGAAGTACTCAGCAAGGAGGCATGCGTTGGTGTTTGAATCATCACCACCAATGACAACAAGTCCATCCAAATCAAGTTTGTTGACTGTGTCTTCAGCTTGCTTGAACTGCACAAACACCAAATAGAGTTAAAATAAAGATGACGGCGGTGAGGTAGTGATTGGTCAACACAGTAGCAAAGTTCTCCACAAAGGGAACAGAAGGACACAGTAAGCATTTGCATATAAACACGCCCGAAGACATACCTGCTCTGGTGTTTCAATCTTGTCCCTTCCACTGCAGATCATATCAAATCCACCCTATTAAAAAGGAAAAAAAATTTAAAATGCATCACCAAAGTAATAGCGAATACGCCGTGATGGGACCTAATCATCAACAGTACTTGGCACCTAACAACGTCATACTTCAGAAAAGAAACAAAATGGAAACCTCTATAAGATTTGCACCAAACAATATCTTATGATCTTGTTCACACCTGAATTTTACCTAACGCTACCAACCAAACCAACATGGTTTACACAAAACAAAAGTGAACACACTTGAAATTTCACTAAGCGTGCTTAGTAAAGGTTATGTTGCCATACCTGGTTTCTGTAGGGGTACACGTAATCGGCAGTAAGCTCAAAGTACTTGCATTTCATGATTCCAGCTGGGCCTCCCTTGAATCCATACAACGTGCTGCCTTTTGCACGCTCCTGCAGGTAATCTGGTCCAACACAACCCAGGTGAAGTCAACCACAAGTAAGCTTCAGGAAACCCCTCAAAATACAATACAAACTTCCTCATAGTATATTCAATTTAATGCAATTTTATCAAAAGTAACACTCACAACTCACAAAACAAGTAAATTTTGTAATTTTGGCCCTCATCAGATGACCATAATCTATCAAGATCTACAACTGTGCAAGTTCAATGTCGAAGCTCGCTTAGAGATACCAACTTTAACTAACAACGATGATCATAGTCCTCCTCAGATCTCACACCAGACTGGCACTAACCCTTCTCTTATTGAAACCACCAACTTTAAATTCGTCTCTGCTAGTACTAAATCTGGGCTTTTGCAGCTTTAATCAAGCGAACAGCTCAAGAACAGTAGCACTCACCAAAGATGCCACAGATCACATTGTGCCCGCCTGGCGCCTGGCCGCCGGAGAGCACGACCCCCACCTTGAGCGGCCTCGTCACCGCAGGCTCGGCCGACGGCACCAGAGCCGCCGACGGCTGCCCGAACAGGTTGGGGAACAACTTCGCGATCTCATCTGCAACAGATCGAAACCCCACAAATCTAAGCTCAAATCCATCCAACCCTTAAGCGCAGCGCGAAATCTAGAGAAGCGGCCGGCGGGGCATTACTCACCAGGGCTGCCCGCGGCGGAGCTGGCGGGCCCGTCGGCGAGCGCGAAGTGGGAGCGGAGGACGGAGGGGAGGGGCAGCGCGTGCCTGAGGCGGCTCGTCTGCACCTCGCTGTACACGGACGCCAGCCGCCCGGGCGCCGGCGCGTTCGATGCCGCCGCCGCTGCCGCCATGTGCCGGTGCGAGATTTGGTGCGGGACTGGGGATGGGGGGAGTTGGGGTGGGTGGGCGTGTCGAGCTCGCCGTGGGGTTTTATGATGTGCGCCGTGCGCGATCGATCGGGTGGGCTGCTCGTTTTTGCGGCCGCGCCCGGGTTTGCGCTGGCTGTTCGTTTCGGTATTTTCGGTATGGATCGGTAAATATGATATATTAAAAAATGGTTTGGGACGGATAAATACTAATTTATTTTGGTACGGTACTGATAAATATTATATTTATCAAAGTTAACAAAGATTACAAACGATACGATGAGTCAGAGATACTTGCGATCACAAAATTTAACACTTGACATAGTCGGGTCTAAGTAAAAAAGTAAGGCTATGCACAATGTGAGTGGTGTCAGATTCGTCACCTCGCTGCCACGTCACACATGTTCTAATTTGTTTCTCTTGCATTGTTGAGCACTTCCTCCCTTCAAAATGAGACTCACAACTAAATAAAAAATCACGTCTTTTTCTCACACCATACTCCCTCTCCATTTCACTTACAAAGTTACAAGTGGGGCCATATTCTTTTCCTATGAGCTAGTACCGGAGGAAGAATGCGCACCTGCCTTTGCAATGGTTAGCACCCGTGTTTGGAGGCAGTTTTGAAAGCCAGCACCGATCATTTTGGCAGACTGCATATGACTTAAGTATTACTAGCTACTGCACTAGCAGTCATCATGCAGCACGGCAGTTCGTCAGTGAACTATTGAATTGAAGGCTTAGGACTTACAGAACAGAGCACAGATGCAACACTGATAATCAGCATTAAACTATTTAATTTGGCTTGAAGCAAACCTAGTCGTAGATGCAAGCAAACCAGCGCACAACACTGGTACACAATCAACACAACAAGATTCAATAATTCAAAAGGATTACTAATAGTACACAGTCCAATTTCCAGACAACAAAAAAGCTCCAATAGACAACACATCTTCATTCTGCAAGCATCAAGATCAATCCTGTAGATTCCATTGTTGTCTACAGATATCCTCAAAGGCCAAATGAGCCCTACAGTTCTCCTCAAACTGAGCAAATGCATCAATAAACAAGTTAATCTACCATTACTTCCTGATGGGCAAGTGCTAGATGTTACCTACCGTCGCTACCAAGAAGGATTGGGATTGGGGGCAGTCGGGTCCTCGGGGCGCAGGACAGAGGCCGCTCGGAGCCAGTCAGACGACGCAGGCCGCAGTGGCGCAGGCGGGGAGGTGAACTCGGGTGGTGCAGGGGACGGTGGAGGCTGGAGGAGACGGCACAGGCAGCGGCGCGCACTGGAGTACTCGCCCCTCGGTGCTCTGCTTGCTCAATCGCTCGGTGTGTCTAACACAAGAGACCAGAGAGAGAGAGCGTGGGGTCAGGGGAGGCTAGCAGGGTGTAGTCAGAGTGAATACAGACAGCATTATGTATTCTTTTTTTTAGTTGGAGTCGGATACCTATTTGTCTATCTCGTATTTACTTTGTGAGCCTTCGGTTAGTCAGTTGGACGAAAATTATCCACTTGTTTTGCATCTCTGTACAGAACATTGGACAGTAGGAGTGTAATCAGAGCGAACACGGAGAGATTAATTGATGAGATGTCGAAGGAAAAATACTTCCTCATATTACCTGACATACAGACACATACGGACAAACATTGCTTATCATGTATCATATTTTGTATTTTTTTCCTCGGAGTTGGACATGGATAGTATCGGATACTCATTTCTTTATCCCGTATTCGTCCCGTGAGCTTTCGGTCGGTCAGGAATTATCCGTTCTGTTTGTACCCCTAGAGGCTAGGGTCTAGTACGGGATGGGCTAGGCTGACCGGTAGATGGGCTATGTTACAGTCAGAGGGCATGTTAACTTTGACTTTTTTGGTTATTTCGGTTTTCATTCGGTTTTTACCGATAAAACCGAATCTAAAAAACCACATGTATAGCTACTGTACCGAATATCGATCAAATCAAGTTGACCGGCATAGTTCGGTTTTTTTGGTTCTGTTTGCTCAGCTTGGTGTAAAAGAGAACAACCCTAGTTTGTGGCATGTTCCCAATTTGGTTAGCGGTGGCAGACGTGGAAACTTGACGAGTGTCCTGGACTCCTGAAGCTAGGGGCTTGCAGTGTTCTAAATAACGGTCGTTAAGGCCTTATAAACGGTCGTTAAAACGGTAAAGGTCCCCTGCCCGTTACGTTTATGGACATCTCAAGGTTTATCTATTTTATCGGACTATTTATTCGGTTTAACTGCTGTTAACTTTTAATAGGCCCGTTTATTGGATAAAGTTGCAAGATTACCATATGACGTGGAACACTATAACATGCATGAGATAATGCTAGCTTTGCTTTTCATTGCCACTTGAGCTATTCATTCATTCAATTACGATTCTTTAAGTACATTCACATCATGCCATCTTTTTTCTTCATGTCACTGTTGTGGACAATTGTTGATTGCTTGTTAGTTCCATTCTATATTTATGAAAGAAGATGAAATAGATACTTATTTTGTTAATACAAACACATGTATATATTATTCTGAATTTTAAATAGTAAAACCATTTTACAATGTTGTTTACAAGATCGCTTGCCGTATGAACACTAAAAGGTGTGGTGACAGTTCGTTAACCGTTTATCGTTATTTAGAACATTGGGGGCTTGCATGGACAATCTGCCTGAAAAAAAAGTGTTGCCTAAAGGTAGATCTGTTCAAGGGCAGCCTGACACAGTGGCTAGGCTCGATTTTTTTGGGCTCGGTCCACGCCAGGTCCGAAGTTGGGCAGTTGGGACTCAATTTTCAGCCCGTAAGCTCGGACCAAAGCCAAAAAAAGGATGAAAACGGTAATAACATAATAAATTATTCAAATTTTATTCCAAAATAAATTAAATAATATTTTTATTTCATAATAATAATTTAAAACTATTTTTATTCACGAAATGGTTTTTATCGGGCTTCGGGCTCGAGCCAGTAGATTGGGCTTGAAAAGCCCGGCCGACATTTGAATAGGTCTAGCGGGAGGTAGCCTGAAGATTTGATGATGTTTGTCTGGCCAAGCAAACTTGAAGATGAGTTGTTTGGTTAGAAATATGTACTTGAGACTAGTGGATGGAAGGTAGGACATTAGATCAAACAAAAGGACACTGGATCGCTGGCCTGGGAGCCCGACGTACAAAAATGAGTGCCTGGGCCTGGCGATGTTTCTTGTACCTGGGATTAGAGCAGGGAGCGAACCAAAAAGCCACATGCTACTCCCAGGGTACCTCACGGTCAGGCGAATCGCTCCTAGGGCTCGAACCAAAGAGCCCTAGGTCTGTGTATCGCTTCCTCAACCCCAGCCCACATGAGTGTGACATTTTAGATATTAATATGGTCTCTAAAACGTAATTTTGATCACTAATTTTTATTGCAATATATTTATAAAACCTAATAAAATTACAATAGTATGAATATAACTTTTAAGAAAAATCTACATGTGTTATGTCAAAGTGTCCAGTCGAAATATTCATTAAGATATTAAATCCAAAGTATATACAATTTGGCTACATATATTCCAAAACGTCACTCTTTTTGTGACCGGAGGAAGTGGCTACTTGAACATCTTGGCTGAACTCCTAACTTCTTTTAAAATTAGCTTGATGGCTTAAACCAACTCGTAGTTACAAATAGATGATCTAAGTGTTAGAGTCGAGCGAAACTAGACAAGGCAGGATTAATAGATAAAAAATTGATAGTAAATGCAATGTTGAAAATTGTTGAATTCTCTCAATAGTGTGCGCTTGTTTCCATGAAAAAAAGTCATTCATGCACAAATATCTTGTATTTACTAAGATGGTTTTTTTTTCAGCTGACGTATTTATTGTATCAGCTTCGATTTTCTTAGGTCACTTAGAATTGTCGACACGACGACACCAATGTTCACTAATCACTTAGTAATACCCAGTGCAGTAATATCAACCACGCATAAAACCTGATTTGAAAACATGCACAAAATCTACTTTTAGGGATTTTTTTATATGAAATAATCCTTTTCTAAAAAATATTTCATTAATATACTATTGTCAACTTTATTTCTAATTTTAACCTTTTTGACCACATCACCACGCGTGACAAAACAACACTACCACAACAGTCACCATGGCATGGACATATCCTGCCACTCCAGCACTAGTGGACAGTCCGTGTTGTTTAGTCACGCCAACACTAGTGATGTGGCAAGAAGTGTCATTTACCTAGTCTTATTCTAGCACTTTTTTTAATTATTTAATCTTTTTTTTAATTTTATTTGAAAGTTAACCCCTCGTAAACTTTATTTCCAATTATGACCTCTTTGGTCACGCCACCATCCGTGACGTGACAAAACAATACTGTCACGCCACAGGATAAGTATCTAAAATCGCACTTTTTGTCACGCCACTGGTGGTAGCGTGACCAAACAACACTGTCACGCCACCACCAGTAGCGTGACAAGACTTTGACCAGAAATGGACTGACGTGACTGTGTTGTTTTGTTACGCCACGGGTGGTGGCGTGACCAAAGGGGTTAGAATTGTAAATAAAGTTCGCGATGGGTTAACTTTAAAATAAAATTAAAAAAAAGGATTAAATAATAAAAAAATTCTTATTATATGACGTGAAAGTGTTGTCTTGCTACACCAGGGGGCGTAGTCAAAACGGTCAGGTTTGGAAATAAAGTTAGCGGGGTTAGTAATAAAAAAATTAAGAATAGGTTAATTAATTAAAAAAGTTCACTTTTTGCGAGATGGATGCATATGTGAACCGTACAACAAACTAGCAGGGACAAAGCAGTAAATACGTGACATGCAATGGTTTATACACTAAATGTACAATGTGGGTGCAATTATGAAGTCTTTCATGGGTGTACATGCATACATGAAAGCCCATGGTGTTTGTCTTGGCCTCTCTTGCAACCTCGGCTGGCCGTGGTATTTTGGCTCGGTGTCGCTGCCAGGTGCGGATCCAATATTCAAGGGCCGGGGTCAAATGATTTTAATACCGTCTAGTTTAATCCAAGAAGAAACTGATGCTTATGATGCTATTATAAAGTATTATTACTAATTTATGTCTATAATGACCCCAATGTATATATGGTGACCCCAATGGCTTATAAGCATAGGGACGTGGCCAAAAAGTCAGGTTCGAAAATAAAGTCGGCGGAATTAGTAATAAAAAGTTAAGAATAGGTCAATTAATAAAAAAGTTCACTTTTGGGAGATGGATGCATATGTGAATCGTGCAACAAACTAGCAGTGACAAAGCAGTAGAATGTACAATGTGAGTGCAATTATGAAGTCTTTCACGGGTGTACATGCATAGATGATAGCCCATGGTGTTGTCTTGGCCCGTCTCTTGCAACCTCGGGCCGTGGTATTTCGGCTCGGTGGGCGGATCCAGCATTCAAGGGCTGGGGTTAAGTGATTTCAATGCCATCTAGCTTAATTCATGTAGAAATTAATGTTTACGATGATATTACAAAGTATTATTACTAATTCATGTCTATAATGACCTTAATGTACATACGGTGACCTTAATGGCTTGTTTTTTTTTTATCCACCCTGTCGCTGCCGTTCTGCTGTAGCCTGTAGATGGTTAGAATTAGCGGAACGTAGCTACCAACAACAACATTTGACAGGTTACAGATACTTTTTGGTACCAAGATGTTTGCTTGTTCTTCTTATCGGCCTATCCTAAAGCGACTTTCTTTTTTGTTTCTTTGAGTTCGAGATGAATGTCAATAATACCCAGCCTGTGCTCTACACAAAGGAAAATGGAGTTGGGGATTGAACTTTGGAATTCGATCCCTTTGCGTGGACACATGCAGATTCTAACCATCCGATGCACTCATGCACGCGCGATCGAGTGATTCAATGTAAAAATGTATGCTAGGAACATTTGGAGTTGGTTAATGATGTGTCCTTGTGTATTTCTGGATGCTTGCAATCCAATTAGTGCAAGGCCACACTCATATGATAATGATAGAACAACCTGCTACTATATATACCCATGCAGTTGTTGTTTCATTAGTTTCATCTCAGTCAGCTTAGTTAAAGCTGGCCTTCCTTGTGCTTTAGAATTCTAGATCCAACATAACATCACAGGCATCTCCTTTGTTGAAAACGAGTGCTCATCCAAAGTGCAAAACCGTAAATTTATGGCTAGCTCTAAACAATCAAAGGCAGTAACCTTCACTAAACCGATAATCCTTTTTTGTCTATTGCGTCGGCATAATTTATGCCGATCAAAGCGAGCAAAGTTATTGGCTAAAATGACACTGTTGTGTAATGAAATAGCAAAAATAGTCCTTCTGCGTGCGAGTGAATTGGCAAAAATAGCACCGTGAACATGCCAACACGTGCTCCCTGCCACGCCCCTATCGTCTGGATCCACACATGGCGCACTCCCGTTCGCCTGAATCCCCCTGCCGCGCCCTCACCTGTTGCAAGCAAGCTCTGCCTCCTCTGTTTCAAAACTTTGCTCCTCCGAGCTGGGCCTTGGACCTGCCTAATGGCGGAACTACTGTTGGGGCAAGCCGGGGCGGCTGCCTTGGGTCTCCCAGGTGGACCCCTCCCCTGGCCAAACCGCCGACGCCCCGAGCCAAGCCGCCATGGCACCATCACCATGAGCGCGCAGGCGCACAGCCGGTCAGCCGCTACTCCCCACGCCGCGTGGGCCGTGGCCCGAGTGGAAGCCAGCAACCCAAGTCAAATAGCCCAAGCCAAATGCACAGGTAACTCTAAATCCCTAATTCTTCATTCCGGCATTCCCTATTCCTCTCGAGTCCCGTCGGGCGTTGGGCGTCGACCGTCTCCACTCTCCAACACCCAGCCCGGCAACCCCTGTCCCATTGTCCTCTCCACGGCTCCATACTCCACTGTGCAGCGGTGCAGGTTCAGCGGCCGCAGCGCGGCACGGGCGGGTGCTGTGGCGCGGCATGGAGCGAGCTGCGAGGGCTCTGGCGTGGCGAGGTGGAGTCTGCCGTGTGCCGCTCGAGCGAGGCTGCGGCGCGGCGCGGCAGCAGCAATGCAATGCTCAGCGTGGCGCGGCGAGCGCCGAAGCGAGGCGGCGGCCAGCGAGCTCTGAGGAGGCGAAGGATGGGCCCGTCTGCGGAGGTCAGAGAAGAGAGGACCGAGCTGGAGCGTCAGAGCCACGGAGGAGACCGAGGCCGACGGCGCTGCGCTGTGCTGATAGATGAAATTTGTATTTGGTAATTGTCATTGATTTTTAAATGGCGCAGGGGCGGTCGACGCGCGAGGCCATGACCGTGGTCCGCAAGGGAGGCCCGACGTTGCGACGAATGGAGGTGTGCCAACGGACGAGCTAAGTGCTGAGCCGGTGAGCCCAACATCAACCTATCAGTCAAGTTTGCCCCTCAAAACTCATCTTGAAGCCTCAAATCTCAAACTCCACCTAGTGGCATCATCTTTGTGTCAATCTTCTGCACACAGAGGTAGGCGGCACCATGGTCGGACATGCACGACTCGTACGCCGTAGCCTCGGCCCTACGGTAAACACAGTCGATGGCCACTGGGCAGCAGCGTCTCATCCGCTCGGCGCACGCTGAAAATTTCAAGCGTGCCGGTGCCATGAGGACGTATTTCCCATTCCTCAATAGCCGCCTCCTCCTACGCTGCTGGATGGCCACCGGCCTCTGCTCGCTGCGAGCAATAGTGTTTAGGAGGGGAGACGTGCAGCAGGAAGAACACTCTCATCTCCATCGGCGGCGGGTCCCATGGAAGCGCTGGGATCCACCGCCGTAGCTACCGGCGTCGACGTCTGCCACCGCCAGTCATGCTCAAGCAATGATATGTGGCGATGGTACACTCCCACCAGGATGACTGGCTCCGGAAACTGGTCTGATAATCTCGACGTGCTTGTCCGCTACAAGGTGTGTGCAGATGATGATCATCGTGTCTTGATCTGCTGCACAGCGGGTTGGGGCAGGGAAGCCGCGCTTTGCGGGAGAGATAATGTTGAATATATAAGCATTTTTCGAAGTATTTTAATCCAGAAATTTGCTAGATAAAACATGGAAAAAAAACTCTAGCTATTTTCGCAAAGTAGGTAACTAAGAACACTATAGTTATACCAGATTCTAGAAGAACAGAAGCTAGCATTTCTATCTCAGTGTTCAAAACAACAACAGAAAGTAAATCAAACCAATTAACAAGAGAGATAAAGGCATACCAGTTGGTGGTAGAAGAAGATGCGCGATGTTCTTGATGAGGACGTCGTTCGTCATGACGTAGTGATAGTAGTCGTGCAGTTGATGTAGAACGTAGCAGAGAGTTGTAGTCGCAGTGCAGTTGATGTAGATCGTAGCAGCGAGCAGTCGCGCGAACGCTCCCAAAAAACCTTATTCGTCCTCGCTTGTGCAAGCCTTCGAGGATGAGGGTTCCGGAGGCCTGCTCTCCCGGTGTGGCTGTACACGCACCAGTCCGGAATAGAGATAACCAAAAGCAGCAACAAAAACAGTGGAGTTCTGTATTGTGTAACCTTGGAGAGAACCAGACTCTGTTCTTTAAATAGCCAGAACCAGAAAGTCCAAAGACCAACAGTCACCAGGAAGTTCAAAGGCCAACAGTCATCAGGAAGTCCAAAGACCAACAGTCACCAGGAAGTTCAAAGACCAACAGTCATCAGGAAGTCCGAAGGCCAACAGTCGTCATCATGAACCACAACTCTGACATGCAAAAATAAAGAGACCAGAGACCAACGGTCGCCATTGATTCGCAATCAATTACGTGTCAGTGCGTTTCGATTTTCGAATAGATAAAGAAAATCGCGCCCGCACCTGACATGCCTGCGTACGCGCACACACGCACACGCACACACACACGCACCGCACCGCTCGGCTCGGCACGGCTCGGCTCGCGGCGAGCGAGCGCGCGCGTGTTGGCTCTTTCCAATTCCACAAGAGGACTACCACGTTCCACCTTATAAAGTGATGTAACTCCCCTTCATCCCTCTATGTAGGACTAAAAAGTTTTAGCACATGCACATGGGCCTTTGAGATTTATCAGGAATCTATCAAGCTATTTGTCATGATCCCTCTATTGTCATGCATTTCTATTACCATATCGCCATCCATAAACTGGGACTAAGCCTTTAAACATCTTAGCACATATGTTAGTCCCACAACACAATTTCAAATCATTGAATATAGATAAACATGAGTATGTATAAACTACATAAGTTATATATATACTCATATATAAGTATATATGAACTACAAGTGTATATACTAAATACGAGTGTATACGAACTACACAAGTTGTATATACTCATATGAATATATTAACTACACAAGTTAAATATATTCAAGAATATTTGAGCATCTATGAACTACACAAGTCTCATATGCTCTCATATACTCATATGAATATATTAACTACACAAGTTAAATATATTTAAGGATATGTTTCAAAGTAAAGATCCTTAATATATGTGAAAAGAGAATATGGATCAATACTAATGAAATCACAAAATATAGAATGAACTCCCCCTAAATATGTGCATACACAAATGTGTAATGGAAACATATGCACATATCCAAGTTAACCTTTTTGGTAGAGTTTAACCTATATTTTGGATCCGATGAATGCAACAAGATATAATAAGAAGAAGTAGAATGCATACCTCTTGTATTTTCATCTTTATATCTAAACGATACTAAGCAATAGATAATCAATAGAATTGTTAGTCTCACAAATAAATTTATCATTAATGAATACATACTTGTTTGGATTTTTGCCTTTCTATCCAAGCTGAGACTAAACATGATATAACAATAAGAGTGTTAGTCTCACAAGTACATTTATCATTAATCATCAAAATACTCCATTAACACATAATGGTAGGTCTAGATCCTTCACACATAACCCATACAATTTCTATATTACTTTGCTTTCGTCGAGATACACACACACACACAAAGCATTCATTCAAGAAAGGATTACTCACTAAAAAAGCACTACTGATATACAGGCTTAAGACAAACTCCATGATTGCTTGACTAGACAAATTTAATAATACAAAAATCTAATAAGAACACATAAGATGACATTAGAACCCCTTCATAAACATACAAAGGTAGCTTGACATGACAATGCATCTAATACTAAGAGAAGCTATAAATAAAGTATTTGAGTACCTTGTAATTAAGTTACAAAATACTGATTTCCTCTCCCTGATTTAGCTTGCTCAATCACATCAAGCCCCTCACAAAAAGGAACAATTCCTCTTTGTTGACTTGAATATTTTGAGGCCTAAATCATTTTCACACTGACCTAAAAAAAGGGAAACATATCAAATATAAAGAAAATAGAAACTCACACAAAAGACATTGCAAAGTTACACATTACTCACAAGTGCAATTTTAAGTTATATGAAGGTTGTATATCCTAGGTATTTGCAAAGGATATCATGTCACCAAGGATTACCCAAGATGCAGGACAACATATAGGAAAGGTGAGCATGAAAATACCAACATTAAACTTAAAAATTGAGACAGAGAAAATGTTCATGTACATGTTAGAAGCACCAATAGGATTTGAGGTAAGATCGCAAGACAAAAAAAGTTCTAAAATTGAACCTCAACATAAATCTAAAAATTACCTAATTAATTCCTTGTCACTGACCAGAACATCATGATCATGATCAGCTACAAAGATTGACGAGCAACATCAACCAATTACCATAGGGAATCTTAATAAAAAAATATTTAGAAATTCAACAGATTGAAGAAAACAATTACAAGGGGGTTGTGCAAAAAGGTCCTACTTAAAATGGTGTTACTCAACAGGCCACTGATACACATGATAGAAGCACAAAAAACGAACACATTTTAATCTCGATAAAAGAAAAAGGGAGCAAAAGAAAGAAAAACATCATGTACAACTAACAAAAGTAACAAAAAAGTATGATGTATCACTTCCCAAAACATTGAAGTGTTTAATTTTCTTCCTCCGTTTGCATGCCGAGTTCAACAAACAACATGAAGGAACTACCTTGAAGAGGTGTGGAGATGAAGAAAGCAGAGAAAGAATAATGCCTGTCATGTGTACTCAAATTTACATCACATCTCTACCACAAGATGTGATTGTATCCAATGTTGATACAATATAGTCATAGTTACATGAGGAATAGTTATGGTCATTCATGAGGAATAGTCATGGCATGCATGAAATATCCAAGGGAAGAATTTTTTACAACACCAGCTCTATTCTGTAATGAACGACATATCTCTACTTTCTACTGGAATGCATATGATGTGATCCTAAGGAGGAGAATACTGGAACCTGAAGTGCACTGCAAGTCTACAAGTGACAAGGTGGCCTGCTGAAGGTCGGCCGAGCCATAGGAGGTGTGGCCACTGGGTGAGAGAGGGAGGCGCCGGGAACCAGGACGCGGAGTCGAGGAGGCGCACAGCGTTGAGCCAAGGCCGAAGGCGGGAGCGAGCAAGCGCCGGCGGTAGCCGTGTGGAGTAGAGAGCGGCGCGAGCCGGGCCAGGGAAGGGCGCAGGGCCGACGAGCCGAGAGGCGGCGGCGGGCCAGTAGACCCAGGCGGCGTGGCGGACCAACAGCTACAAGCGGCGGCGCCAGGAAGAAGGCGCCAGGAGGAGGGGCTCCGTGAGCCCATGGCGCCGCCGAGCGCAGGGAAAGGAGCAGGCGGCGGCAGCACTGGAAGAAGGTAAAAGGGGGAAGAAGCAAACCAGGGAAAGGAGCCGGCGGTGGCAGCACTGGAAGAAGTCGAGCGGCGTCGGTTCGCCGGTGGCGTCGGGAGCGCGGATCCGCGATGGCGAGTTTGGCGACGCAGGTGGCGCCGCGGCCGCGCCGAACGGTCAAAGCTCTGCGATGCCTTTCGAGTCACGGGTGAGTTAGCGTGATAGGTTAACAAGCGGCCGAGTTGGTGAATAGTTGATTGTTTGGTTCGTTTTGGGCGAATTGAATCGGCCCAAGTGTCCGATACGTGTCTTATATTTGTCCGATACGATCCGTTTTTTACGATTGCAATTTCCGACACGGGGATACGTGTCAGCCGTGTCCGTGTCCGACTGATGTTCGACACGGACACGGCACCTTCGGGCGTGTCGTTGCTTTCGAGGTTTGTTGTTTTAAAGTGTCAACATGAAATCTTTCCCTTGCGCCATTTGTGCCATTTGTACACTTCAATTGACATCGATCCTATACTATTCAAAGGATAATATGGCGCGAGACCTGCTGATCTGAAGAAGAACTTAGATGGATGTCTCAAGAAGTTCGTGGTTATGTAGAGGTTGTTTTGAATAGTCGGCAACAAATGTCCCAAAGGTTCATGTTCTACTTTTGTTCGATTTATTTGACCTTATCATTGAGGCCATGTTTTCATTGTTTTTCTTTCTTTGCTAATCGAGCAATTGTGCTTTGCCAAGTGGAGAAAGCAAAGGAAGATATGCTAAACCAGCTATCTGACTCAATAAGGTTGATGTTCTTTCTGTGAACATACGCTTTTCATTTCTTCCGAGACTACTCAACTGTCTTTGCTTTCGCATTTTTTCCTCGTGTCATTTTTGTACTATTCCATTTTTGAAATATAGTGGCATCGAAGTGAACAGCAGCACACAAGCTTGCAAATGCACACTACCTCCTAGGCTCCTATACCTACTAGCCACTATCTAGAGTTGTATATCGCCATATGATTCAAAAGGCTCCCAATTGAATCTCAAAACCTTTATATACACCATACGATTGATATTGTAGTTCCCATGTAATCACACATTAAACCTCATCAATTTAGATATGCATCTCTTTTTGGTAGTATGTAAAAGAAATGTATTTATAAGCGAGGAAGGTTTCCTTCTATCTGAGTGATTTTTAATATATTTTGCATAGATTTGGTAATTTAAAATTTTATTGGTTCTAAAAATACGCTTTTTGTGGTACAGTGTGGGATACATGTGTTGTTCAAACACTTTTTATGATTTGATACCGCCTTATTTCTAGTTTGTATATTTTCTTTTATTTATCGTGCACCGCCGCATGTTATATTGTCGTCGATATCATAGCTAGAGATAATTGTTGAAATTTTTCACATTTGTACATTCATCCCTTTACTTATTCCTCAATTCTCATTACCGATGGGCAAAGCAATGGAAAAATTGAAGAGCTTCTCCAAGAGGACCACAATGCTAAACGCAGAAGGAAAAGTACCAAAAACAATCATCTCTCTTGTCAAAGCTTACTCGTCAACTTAGTGTACATGACAATCAAGTCTTGTTTCTTCTTATTCTAACGATAGCTCAAGTCGTAATCGACTACATTTTCATTGTCCGAATAATAATAGCAAATATAATAGTTTAACTGTTTTATGATTTCTCCTCTCCTATAATGATCATTGGTCAATATGGTTCGTGCCTAATATAAATAGTAATACCCGTCGATAACTCTAATGCGGTTTGTACAGACACAATGAAACTTACCAAATTAAACGACAAATAGGTTGTTGAATTAGTAGTTGTTCTTTTACTTTGATCATTAATCTGTTAAGGTAGTACTATCTGCTTGGCCTAGCCATAGCCCGAGGTTTAACAGACCGATAAGCAATGAGCAAACAAGCTAAAGTCGATGGAAAATGACTTTTGGAGCTTGAAAACTTGTCTGTCACCAAACAATTTTTCATGGCCTATGTAGTATGTTTTCTGGGTTATAAGCTCTATGGCTAGCTTAGGTGCTTAGAGAGGCAAGTGTAAGCAGAACCAAATTGTCTCTTTCGATCTTTCTACCTATATTGTGATGCTTTGTTTCTAAAAATTGAACCTCAACATAAATCTAAAAATTACCTAATTAATTCCTTGTCACTGACCAGAACATCATGATCATGATCAGCTACAAAGATTGACGAGCAACATCAACCAATTACCATAGGGAATCTTAATAAAAAAATATTTAGAAATTCAACAGATTGAAGAAAACAATTACAAGGGGGTTGTGCAAAAAGGTCCTACTTAAAATGGTGTTACTCAACAGGCCACTGATACACATGATAGAAGCACAAAAAACGAACACATTTTAATCTCGATAAAAGAAAAAGGGAGCAAAAGAAAGAAAAACATCATGTACAACTAACAAAAGTAACAAAAAAGTATGATGTATCACTTCCCAAAACATTGAAGTGTTTAATTTTCTTCCTCCGTTTGCATGCCGAGTTCAACAAACAACATGAAGGAACTACCTTGAAGAGGTGTGGAGATGAAGAAAACAGAGAAAGAATAATGCCTGTCATGTGTACTCAAATTTACATCACATCTCTACCACAAGATGTGATTGTATCCAATGTTGATACAATATAGTCATAGTTACATGAGGAATAGTTATGGTCATTCATGAGGAATAGTCATGGCATGCATGAAATATCCAAGGGAAGAATTTTTTACAACACCAGCTCTATTCTGTAATGAACGACATATCTCTACTTTCTACTGGAATGCATATGATGTGAAGCCATTGAATCAGACATTTAACGGACAAAAGACGAAAAAAGATAGACAAAGATAAAGACAAAGGAAATTATTTTAAGCTGACAAAATTATCCTTGCCTTAGTGGATCCCTACAAAAATATGCTATAACA
This sequence comes from Ampelocalamus luodianensis, assembly GCA_036346255.1. NCBI lineage: Eukaryota > Viridiplantae > Streptophyta > Magnoliopsida > Poales > Poaceae > Ampelocalamus > Ampelocalamus luodianensis. Next base: position 16,611,854 of record CM070628.1, read on the forward strand.
TGCTGCAAATTATTTTACGGGTGATATTTCCAAAGCATTGATTCAACGCTAAATACAGAAACAAAGATAAATATTCATAATTGATCATTAATTTACAAAAAAAACCTGAAACCTGAACTGTAAAGAAGTTGAATACATAAAACTGGACACATCATCACCTTGGAGGTTGAGGTTGTTGAGGTGGGCAAATATCATCTCACTGGCCAGACTAGAGGTCAAAGTCAACGGACCATTGCGCGGTTGGATGAGGAACAGATGATCACGCCCGCTGGTCCGATGCGGAAGGGGGCGCCAAATGAAGGTCTGGTGGCAACGTCGTCCGACAATAGCTACTAGCACATAAGCACACTGAGATAAAAACCTAGAACACACTAAATAGCCAAAGAGAACAAACTTAGTTAAAGCCCCAAATCAAACCCATGGCACAAGATTTTACCCAAACCAGATGCCAAAAAGCAAAATTCATCAAATAAACCAACCAATTGACATGAATTTGCACAAATCAGAAGCAACAATAGCTCAATTCGTGAGATAAATCCAAGATAGGTTGCGAATTTGGGATCAATACCATGACCTATGCTGCCCTAAAATGGTCACTGGCGAAGTCGTTCTCCTGCTACGACGCTTACCAACAGCAGCTCGGCTACCATGTCTTCCATGCCAACCATCTCTCTCTCAGTTTCTATCACTCACTCTGTTACTCTCTCTCTCTCTCTCTCTCGTCCGCACATGTGACATACTGCTCCTCTCCATGATAAGGCTTCCAGATGCACATCAATAATGGGTCGGTTTTATAAAACACAACCAATAACATAGATCGGACCTGTTTATCATAGCAACTATCACACCAACCTAAAGCAAATTCGACAACCCAAAAATTGACCGAAATATAAGAAAAAAAGCATGCAATGATGATTTAGCAAACCGAAAATCTAATGGGCGTGCTTCGGTAAACATTTTAAAGAAAAGTTTACGAATCTTAAAGCAAAGTAGTTAATATTAGGTGGGGTCAAATATGCATAAAGCTAATAAAATAAATCAAATCAAAGATTTGCCCCCACTTAATATTCAAATCTATATCTATATTTAATCTTCAATTTGATCCTTTTTTTGTGCTGATAGAGATTTGCCAACACCTAATATTAATCACTTTGCTTTAAGATTTATAAATTTTTATAAGAGGGATGTACCGAAGCAAGGCCCAAAATCTAATCCCAACTCATGCTAATGGGAAACACGAAGGATAGTGCTTCACCGCTACCACTAGCATGTTCGTGCACGACCAACACCATGCGGCGTCTTCTCCAGCAACAATGATGCCTGACAGCAAGATTAGGGTTCATATTCATCATGTTAGGTTTTGGGTGGGAGAGGTGGCGAGGGTCCCACTGGCTGTGGGTTCGATGGCGTGTGATGGGCAAGGTCGGTGCATGACTTGCGACAAGGTTAAGAGGAGAGTTAGATTTTAAGGGGAGATTCAATTATTTGCCACTGTACTTTTATATGTAATTTAGAATTTGCCACTGTTGTGAGTATGACATGTGGTCTCAGGACCCATATATCATACTCACATAGAGTGACAAATCCTAAAATTTAATTTTTTTGAAGTGATAAATAATCAATTATTCCATTTTTAGCAGTGGGCGAGGAGGTGAAGACTTACTTCAGGTGGTCAAGCCACGGCAGCGGCGAGAGCCGTGGAGCCAGCGTCCGAAAAGAAAACAACGAAAAGGAGGGAAAGAAACAATCTCCGGCGTACCAGGCCCAATTCACACTTCTGTCCAACACAATCCTGATTTAATTTCAGTCCGAACTAGGCCCAGTATTCTAACCGAAGAAAAACGTAAACCCCCAAAATCCCCCCATCCGAGTCCTCTCTCACTCCCGGCCCACCCCCGCAAAAAAAATTCGAATTCCTCCGCTCCGCACAGATCAGCCAAAACCGGACGGGCCCGACCCAACCCAAACCCAAACCCCACCGCACAGACTCGAGTCCAAAAGTTGAGCACCTTCGCTGCCAAGCAAGCAAACGACCACTCCCCCATTCCCATCTCGCCCAAATCCACCGCCCCAACATCTCGTCTCTCCCATCCCATCCCATCCCATCCGGTCCTCGCAGATTTCAAATCCGCGTCAGGCAAGGCCGGTTCTCCGCCGCCGCCGCCCCCGATCCCGCGAGATCCGCCGCCGCCGCTGCCAGAAAAATCGAGCATGGAGGCCATGGAGGAGCTGTCGCAGCTGTCCGAGTCCATGCGCCAGGCGGCCTCGCTCCTCGCCGACGACGACCCCTCCGACGACACCGCGGCGCGGCGCCCCTCCACCTTCCTCAACGCCGTCGCCCTGGGCAACATCGTAAGTATCGGGCGTCGCCGCCCCCGCCCACCGCCCCCGTGATCCGCCGCTCGTGCTCCGATCTGATCCGTTCTGATCCATTCGTGCAGGGCGCAGGCAAGTCGGCCGTGCTGAACAGCCTCATCGGACACCCCGTGCTGGTGAGCTTCTACCCAAGCAGCTCAGCTATCTCTTCCTCTCTGTCTCCCTCGGTGTTTTTTTTTAAAAAAGATTTGGGTTGTCATGTATGGTGCAGCCTACGGGGGAGAATGGGGCGACGAGGGCGCCGATAGTGGTGGACCTGCAGAGGGACCCGGGGCTCAGCAGCAAGTCCATCGTGCTGCAGATCGATAGCAAGTCGCAGCAGGTGTCCGCAAGTCAGTGGGGTCTCACAACCTTGCTTCGCTTGATACTGTGGGGATTTCGAGGCCTGACCTGGTACTGAATTTTCCATGCTTGTTGATGTGCAGGTGCTCTGCGGCATTCTCTGCAGGATAGGCTCAGCAAGGGTGCGTCCAGTGGATCCGGGAGGGGCCACGCAGATGAGATTTTTCTCAGGCTGCAGACGAGCACAGGTTGTCCATGAGTAATTTAATTACTTTAGCAAACCTATACAACCTACTTACCCTTCCATGAGCAATGCCGATAGTGTAGTATAGACTGGTATAGAGGATATGTTGACATTTTAGGACATGGTGAAGTGGTCCTTGTAGTCATGGAACAGCGAATAGTTGAAAATCGGGATTGGATATTTATGTCTGTTGCACTGTATGTGCTGTGGAAGAAAGTAACAAAAGAATCTTGTGATGTGTGTAATTGGCTAATTGCTGGAATACGAGTGGTCCAATTTTTCCCCCTCGGTTTAATGTTTTGGTGTTCTACTGTTGATGAACCCTATGATTAGTTTCTGTACTAAATATGTTTCTATTTTTTTCTGTTTGCCTTCAATTTTGTTGTGGTGCTTTCTAAAAGCCTCTCACTATACTTTTTCTTGTTTTATTTTCAGCTCCCCCACTAAAACTGATCGATTTACCTGGGATAGACCAGCGAGTTGTGGACGATTCAATGGTAAGTATTTAAAATGTGTTGATTTTATTCGTCAACTATTTCTTCTGTAATTTGGCATCATCATACGTATTTTATCTTATCTAGGGAACGTTATAATTTGGCAGTTATTCTCATAGATTGATGTTTTTCCCTTGAAGCCTTTTGAACGCTGTTCTTACTCTTCTACTTTATAGAGAGCACTGCATACACAGTTATTCAAATCTGTCATACTTGCTTACAGTATGTCGCAGAATACTGATTATTTTCTTAATTCAGATCAACGAGTATGCTGGGCACAATGATGCAATACTACTAGTTGTGATACCCGCAATGCAAGCGGCTGATGTTGCATCATCCCGAGCTCTTAGGCTGGCCAAGGATATTGACTCAGATGGTCTGTTTTCCAATCGAAGTAAACATCCTCTATAATACCATTGCTATTCTTTTTTGCAATAAGTAATGTTTTTCCATTCACTGTAGGGACCAGAACTGTAGGTGTGCTAAGCAAAATTGATCAAGCAACAGGAGATGCGAAAACTATAGCTTGTGTTCAGGCCCTTCTGTCAAACAAGGGCCCCAAAAACCTTCCAGATATTGAGTGGGTTGCTCTAATAGGACAATCAGTTTCGATTGCATCAGCACAATCTGGATCAGTTGGGTCTGAAAACTCGCTAGAAACAGCTTGGCGGGCTGAAGCTGAAACCCTCAAATCCATCTTAAATGGAGCTCCTCAGAGCAAGCTAGGAAGGGTTGCTTTGGTTGACACCATTGCTAAGCAGATACGTAAACGGATGAAAGTGCGGCTTCCTAACCTATTGAATGGGTAAGAATTGTGTCTCATGCTCCAATGACTATTGAATCTAACATCTATTAATTTGATATCAATACTGCATAGTGTTACATAAATTCCTTCTCTTACTACATTGATGTTAATTCACTACTACGCATGGTCTAGTGTTAAAATTACATGCACTTGCTTCATGTGCTGTGCCTGTGCTGCTATTTCAGCCTTCAGGGTAAATCCCAGATGGTGCAAGATGAACTTGCAAGGCTGGGAGAGTCTATGGTACAAAGTGTTGAAGGAACCCGGGCAGTTGCTTTGGAGCTGTGCCGAGAATTTGAGGATAAGTTTCTTGCTCATGTTACATCTGGTGAGGTTAGTGACGGACCTCAAAACTATACTTTGTTTATATTTGAGTTATGTCTCCCTATGAATAATTGATTACAAGGCTACTGTATCATTTTTTCATATAAAAGGGATCTGGTTGGAAAATTGTTGCAAGTTTCGAAGGCAAGTTCCCAGACAGAATTAAACAGCTACCGTTGGACAGGCATTTTGATCTCAGCAATGTCAAAAGGGTAAAAACGGTTTCACTTTTAAGATTAAGCTCTAGTGGGTAGTTTGCCACCTTTTATGAATGGTATTCTCTTGACATTCTAGATTGTCTTGGAAGCCGATGGTTATCAACCATATCTGATATCTCCAGAGAAAGGGTTGAGATCATTGATAAAAATAGTACTGGAAATGGCGAAGGAGCCATCACGACTTTGTGTTGAAGAGGTATGTTCCAGTCAATCTAAATAGTAAGCATGGCTAGCTTGTTACACACTTACACACACCTGACCAATAGAAGTATAACGTATTTAGGTTCCCTCCTTTTCCCTAAAGGTGAAGGTTGATGTAGAAAGTTGTTGCTTTCCACAAACTATTGTAATATAAACATAGTCTATTGTTTATTATGCTCCATGACACTAACATTCTCACCCTCCCAGGGCCCCACCAGAAAAATATCCTAAATTTGAGGTCTGGCTGGATGCATTTGATTGAAATATCTGTTTGCTTTATAGAAAAAATGGGTATGCTTGACTGTTATCTGGTTTGAGTTTCCAAAATTGAGGTTGAATTTCTGGTTCCAATGCTGCAACCATTAGCTATTGGGTTGTTAGCTACTGATGCATGGAGCTCCCTACCTGGAGAGTGGAGACAGTTCCATACTTCCAGTTGGTCGAATTTTGGTCGATTTTGGTGTTATCGTTGTGGTATTTTTGTGTTATGTAGTGTTGATATAATATTTAACTACCATATATGGCTAAGTCTGCAAATTTCTTAATTTCTATCTTGTTTAATGCCATAGGAAAACTAATGCTTATTTTTGTTAATACACTAGGTACATCGTGTACTGCTAGACATAGTCAATGCTTCGGCAAATGCCACACCGGGACTTGGAAGATATCCTCCATTCAAGCGTGAGGTATCACTTATCTGTTTTACATGTATCTTTTCCCTTCTATTTGCTTGTTGATAGAGCTCATGTTTTACCATTCTGAGTGTAAACTCTCTTTTTTTCTTTTGTCAAGGTTGTTGCAATAGCATCAAATGCATTGGAGACCTTCAAAAATGATGCCAAAAAGATGGTTGTTGCACTTGTTGATATGGAGCGCGCCTTTGTCCCCCCTCAACATTTCATCCGTCTGGTGCAAAGAAGGTTGGTTCGTTCCTGTTGCTAGGTTTTTTGCTTTTCAATTATTTGTGATTTGTTATTTTTCTCCTGTAGTTAATCGCTATTTCACCCTTCTCAATGTTATGTACTTGTAAGTTGTAATTTTTTTAAAAAGGTATTACATTCTTTCAATTTGTAACTTCACTTCCCATAATATGGCTGACATTATGGGACAAGCATAAGAAGCTTAAATTGTATTGCCTTCTGGCTGAGGTTGTATGTATCCTATTTTCACTTTCAAATGACTATCTTAGTTAAGTGATGCCTGAATACTGAAGGAAATATGCAACTTAAGGTTTCAACTCTCTGTCATCACTCATTCTTCTCTTAGTTGGAATCTGTCATGAACTCATGATTTGTAAAGCATATACAATTTCTAGGTTGAAATGAACTGAATCGTAGTTTTCTTGTTAACGAAGCTGACCATTATTTGGTTTCTGAAAGCAATGATAATTTCATGATGACATTGCAGAATGCTGACCCTTGGCCTTTTTGTCTGATATTGGCAGAATGGAAAGGCAGCGTCGTGAGGATGAGATGAAAAACCGTTCTTCCAAGAAAGCACAAGAGGCTGAACAGTCCTTGACAAACAGGGTATGACTTGTGCCCACTTGTCTTAGGATATACACTAACATGTTTTTTTAGAAATACACACTTTGATAGTAATAAAATTTTCAGATTGGTAGAGATGTAGAGTAAATCTTGGATTTTGTGGTTAACATAAGTTATTCATTTATTTTAGGCCTCCAGTCCCCAAACAGGATCTGAGCAAGCTAGTGGCAGCTTAAAATCAGTGAAAGAAAAATCAAGTCAGCAAGACAAAGACACAAAAGAGGGATCAAATTTGCAGGTTGCTGGTACAGCTGGGGAAATTACTGCAGGTATAAAATGCGTAAAATCTAGCTGTGCTCAAGTTAGGCCACCATGGAAATTCTAGGCGCCCGCCTAGGCGCTAGGCGCAGCCCTCCCGCCTAGCCGATTTATCCTGCCTAGGCGCTAGGCGCTGATCCGCCGCCCGACTAGCGCCTAGTGCCTAGGGGAACACTGTTGTGCAGACTATCATTCTGCTTGACCATGAAATAAATATCATAGCGGAGCACGTTTTGATATTTCTTCAGGCAATTTGGCCGCATCCTTGCTCCATGTACAATTCAAACTTAATCAGCTAGAGGCCTCATCAGTAGTCTATTAGAATAACATTGATATCGTCACAAGAATTCTCTTCATGAACCACTCTGAACAGTTGTTGAGGTCTTAACACGTCTTTTGACTCGTGGTAACAAAATACATACTGATTTATTTAATAAATAAATGTATTAAGCATATCCCCCCCATTTTTTCTTCAGGATACCTTTTGAAGAAAAGTGCAAAAACTAATGGGTGGAGCAGAAGGTGGTTTGTCTTAAATGAGAAGAGTGGAAAGGTTAATCGGTCTTCCATACTCATCGTTTGGCTGTGTTATTGATGCCTTTGGAACCTACAGAGGATTCTTCAGGATGTTTTTGTTTTTATAATTTTCCTTGGCACGCACTGTTGATTATTATACTTCACACTTGTTTGCTATGTGGGGGTGGTTGGATTCACTGTCTGTTTTTTTACCAGCTTGGGTACACAAAGAAACAAGAGGAGAGACATTTTCGTGGTGTCATCACTCTCGAGGTGTGCACACTCTTCGCTTTTGTTTTTCCGTGTTAATTATTCTACTTGGCACTGAAATGATATATCATAGCTTAATTTCTGCATTAGTGTTGTAGCAGTTTAGTTTGTTTTCTTTCCCTGTTCCCTACCGGAAAGAGCTAACTTATATTCAAAGAAACAAGTATGTACTACGAGAGTTGTAAAATGAGCTGATTTGGTGACTTGCATGTGCTTTCTTGTTGTGCAGGAATGTAACCTAGAGGAAGTAGAGGAGGAAGAACCTTCTAAAAGCTCAAAGGATTCAAAAAAGGCAAATGGACCAGAAAAAGGCCCAAGTCTTGTGTTTAAGATAACTAACAGGGTTGCCTACAAAACAGTCCTAAAAGGTTGACATCCGTGAAGATTACAGCTTGATGTTTTCTTTATAGTTTTTCTCTTTTGTATAAATGGTTTATTTCATTTTGCAGCTCATAGTGCTGTTGTATTGAAAGCTGAGAACATGGCCGACAAGGTTGAGTGGGTAAATAAGATAAGAGCTGTAATTCAAAGCAAAGGGGGTTCTTTCAAGGGTCCAAATACCGAGCGTGGTTCCACGAGACAAAGCCATTCGGATGGCTCCCTGGTAAGTTCTAGCTTATACATGGTTCACTTGCCTTTCTATCTTGTTGTAAAGCTTGTAGCCTGTTTTTTCCCCCCTTTTTCGAACTCTTTCTTGATTTGACATTAAGGATGTTATTACGCAGTTCCACTTTCCCTCTTCTTTACGTTTGTTGCTTGGATGCACGGACACGGACACGTGTGTTGGACACGACACGTATCGGACACAGTGTTTTCTAAAAAATGGCGACACGGGGACACGGCTATATATATATATAATAATAATAATAATAATAATAATAATATATGCATATGTATTATTAAATGCTTTTCTACGTGTTTATCAAATAGAAAGTGTAAAATGTTAGGAATATGTACCTCAAAGATGATTCTCGGCTCTTGGTCTTTTCAGTTCTTCATAAAGCATAACTTCATATTAATACAAGAAATTCATAATTTCTTTAACATGTGAATAGAAAAAACTTGATTAGTAAATGTAAGTAAGCAATGTAACAAATACAATGCAACAGCAAACACCTAAGTACTTAACATTATAACAACCATCAAATAATGGACAAATGATAACAATCAACAAAAAGTTGCCAAGTTCAAACATTACATGATTACACTTTCCAATTTTTCATAATCCATGCATATCCATAAGGGTGGAACCAACAAGCAACAATCATTCAATCAACATTCAACAAAGTCTATAGACTAACAACTGTCCAGCAGGACCATACTTAAGTGTGTTAGTCGCTGGACTCTTACTATTGGTGATAGCAAGATCCTTACTCTCATGGAGAGGATGACACTTAGAGATGAGGCAAATTTTTCTTCTTAGTTTATTTCTCTCACAATGCCATACCAACCTGAGGGGTTGGGGATACATATTTATAGGGCTAACCAGCCAAGCATATGCCAAGCATATGCTAGTCTAAGATGCTCTGTCCTAGATGCTCTATCCTAGATGCTCTGTCCTAGATGCTCTGTCCTCTAAAGCTAGTCCTAAAGCTAGTCCAAGATGCTCTGTCCAAAAGAGATGCTAACCGCCAGTCAAGGATGCTGTCCTTGAAGGGCGGCAAAAGCCAACACAGAGACTTATCCATCAATCTCCCTAAGTCTTGTGTGTCTCCTGGAGGAATCTGAGCCATCCCGATCCTAGAGCGAGCGTCGTCCTTGATTTCAACGCCGAGGTGTCCCCAAACTTGATGAGCCTTGAACGCTGAGTCACGCCGGAGAAGAACTCCCGCCGCCGGTCATGTGGTGGGTGTCGCGGTGTCGAGGCACCACCCGTCGGTCTTCTTTATTGCCGGAACTTTCGCCGAAGAGGCGTGTGCTTTGGCTCGTCAAGGTGGAGGAGAGCGCTGCGGCCGGTCGCCGAGGTAGTTCGATGCTCGCCGAGCAATGAACGAGCCGGATGCTCCTCCTCCTCCGCCTGCGCGACGTGGGCCTGGGCGCGTCGTGGCTGTCGACAATCCCTGGCCCAATGACCAAGCTTGCCGCAGTTGTAGCAAGAGTCGTCTCGTGCCGGCTCTTGCTTGCGGCCGCGCCGCTGCTGGCGCCCACGGCCATCACCCCTAAGACGTCCTCGTGCCCGTGCTGGCGTCTTTGCGCGGCTTGCCGCGCTTGCCACGCATCGCGCGCGCCGTCGTGGAAGAAAGCTCCCTTCTTTCGTCACCTTGGCGGCGTGACCCGCTCCTCCCGGTGAGGAGCTTCCGCCAATGGTGATGGGTCCCGAGAGAGCGTGGCTCATCATCGTTGACGACCTTGAGGCGACCTATCGCCTCCTCGATCGACATCGTGGAGAGGTCCAGCAGAGACCGGATCAACCGAGCCATCCGCTTGTACTTCTGGGGACGCAAATGAAAGAGCTTCTCGGCGCCTCTCTCGCCCGTAGGTGTCGCCGCCAAACGTACCAACCTCGCAGCGAGTGTTGAGACGGAGGCAAAGTCATCAACGTCCTCACCGCTTGAAGGCCGGTCTCCCACTCCGCGCGGCGTGCTGCGGTGTGGACTTGCGCGCGCGATCGCTGCCGCGCGTCGCGGCGATGGTGTCCCAAGCCTCCTGGCGATCGCTTGTTGGAGAGCGAAGCGCATCTCGGCGGATCTGCGGCGATGAGGGCATCCAGCGCCGTCGATCTGGTCGTAGTCGGCGTCGCCGTCACGGACGCCTCCCACATGTGCCGCACCGAGCCTCGCCTTCATCACCGCGCCCACTCGGCGTAGTTGGCCTTGGTGAGGTAGGCCACCCACCGCCGGGCGGCGCCCCGACAACGATGCGGAACCCGTGGTAACCACTGCCGGTCCGAGAGAGCCACGCCTCGTGAAGGCCGCGCTCTCTATCGACCGTCTGCCGCCGTTGTCGTCGCGCGCCTCTTCCGAGCGCCACCGCCAGCGCGCCTCCTCCAGAGCGCCACCGCCGAGCGCGCCTCCTCAGAGCGCCACCGCCGCGGCGCGCCTCCTCAGAGCGCCACCGCCGCGCGCGCCTCCTCCAGAGCGCCATCGCCGCGACCGCGCTGCTCGATCGCCGCCAAGCTTCGTGGCGCGCCTTGCCGCCATCGCTTCGCCGCCGCGGTGCCTCTCCTCTCCGCTCAAGGTCCGCGTCGGCCGCTATCATCGCAGAGATGGAGCTGCTGCTGCCGCCGCCGCAGACCTTGACCTCGCTGCGGCGCGCGCGCTGCGACCTGCCGCGCCGCTTCTTCGCTTCGCCTCATGCCGCTGCTGCCCGGCTCGCTGCCGGCCTCGGCGCCACTTTGCGCCGCTGCGGCGGTCTCTGCCGCGCGCTTCGCCGCTTGCTGCGCGCGAAGCTCGGCCGTCGGCCGACGCCGCATGCTCGAGGCGGCCGAAGGCCGAGGCGCCTGCGGACATGGCGCGCTTGGGGTGTTGCGTGGAGAGAGGGCGCTTCGACGAGCCGCCGTCTCCGGAGAGAGTGGCGTGGGCGGCGGAGCTGCTGCGCGCACGCATTGAAATTGCTGTGAGGCGGAGAAGGAGATGAGCGAGGAGATGCTCAGGCTACAGGATACACAAGCTCTGATACCACTTGTTAGTCGCTGGACTCTTACTATTGGTGATAGCAAGATCCTTACTCTCATGGAGAGGATGACACTTGGAGATGAGGCAAATTTTTCTTCTTAGTTTATTTCTCTCACAATGCCATACCAACCTGAGGGGTTGGGGATACATATTTATAGGGCTAACCAGCCAAGCATATGCCAAGCATATGCTAGTCTAAGATGCTCTGTCCTAGATGCTATATCCTAGATGCTCTGTCCTAGATGCTCTGTCCTCTAAAGCTAGTCCTAAAGCTAGTCCAAGATGCTCTGTCCAAAAGAGATGCTAACCGCCAGTCAAGGATGCTGTCCTTGAAGGGCGGCAAAAGCCAACACAGAGACTTATCCATCAAAGTGATCCTAAGGAGGAGAATACTGGAACCTGAAGTGCACTGCAAGTCTACAAGTGACAAGGTGGCCGGCGGCTAGAGGCCGAGCCGGCCATAGGAGGTGCGGGCCGGCTGGGTGTGAGAGAGCAGGGCCGCGCCGGGGAACCAGGACGCGGAGTCGAGGAGGCGCACAGCGTTGAGCTAAGGCCGGCGCGGAGCGCAGCGGGCGAGCGCGCCGCAGAGCCGTGGAGAGGCAGCGCGCGAGCCGCCGAGGAAGAGGCGCAGGCCGACGAGCCGAGAGGAGGCGGCGGGCTAGTAGACCCAGGCGGCGTGGCGGACCAACAGCTACAAGCGGCGGCGCCAGGAAGAAGGCGCCAGGAGGAGGGGCTCCGTGAGCCCATGGCGCCGCCGAGCGCTGGGAAAGGAGCAGGCGGCGGCAGCACTGGAAGAAGGTAAAAGGGGGGAAGAAGCAAACCAGGGAAAGGAGCCGGCGGTGGCAGCACTGGAAGAAGTCGAGCGGCGTCGGGTTCCGTCGGTGGCCGTCGGGAGCGCCGGATCTGGCGATGGCGAGTTTGGCGACGCAGGGGTGGGCGCTGCAGCGGCGTCGAACGGTCGAAGCTCTGCGGTCTGCTCAGGTCACGGGGTGAGTTAGCAGGATAGGTTAACAAGCGGGCCGAGTTGGTGAATAGTTGGGCCGGCTGGTTCGTTTTGGGCCGAATTGAATCGGCCCAAGTGTCCGATACGTGTCTTATATTTGTCTGATACGTATCCATTTTTTTTTTTGCGTTTGCAATTTCCGACACGCCGGGGATACGTATCCGAGCCGTGTCCGTGTCCGACACAGTGTTCGACACGGACACGGCACCTTGCTGGCGTGTCAGTGCTTTCGAGGTTTGTTGTTTTAAAGTGTCAACATGAAATCTTTCCCCTTGCTGCCATTTGTGCCATTTGTACATTTCAATTGACATCTGATCCCTATACTATTCAAAGGATAATATGGCGCGGAGACCTGCTGATCCTGAAGAAGAACTTAGATGGATGTCTCAAGAAGTTCGTGGTTATGTAGAGGCTGTTTTGAATAGTCTGGCAGCAAATGTCCCAAAGGTTCATGTTCTACTTTTGTTCAGTTTATTTGACCTTATCATTGAGGCCATGTTTTCATTGTTTTTTCTTTCTTTGCTAATCAGGCAATTGTGCTTTGCCAAGTGGAGAAAGCAAAGGAAGATATGCTAAACCAGCTATACAGCTCAATAAGGTTGATGTTCTTTCTGTGAACATACGCTTTTCATTTCTTCTGGAGACTACTCAACTGTCTGTTGCTTTCTGCATTTTTTCCTCGTGTCATTTTTGTACTATTCCATTTTTGAAATATAGTGGCATCGAAGTGAACAGGCAGACACAAGCTTGCAAATGCACACTACCTCCTAGGCTCCTATACCTACTAGCCACTATCTAGAGTTGTATACTAGCCATATGATTCAAAAGGCTCCCAATTGAATCCTGACAACCTTTATATACACCATACGATCGATATTGTAGTTCCCATGTAATCACACATCAAACCTCATCAATTGAGCTATGCATCTCTTTTTTGGTAGTATGTAAAAGAAATGTATTTATAAGCGAGGAAGGTTTCCTTCTATGCAGTAGTGATTTTTTAATATATTTTGCATAGATTTGGTAATTTAAAATTTTATTGGTTCTAAAAAATACAGTTTTTGTGGTACAGGTGTGGGATACATGTGTTGTTCAAACACTTTTTTATGATTTGATACCTGCCTTATTTCTAGTTTGTATATTTTCTTTTATTTATCAGGCACCTGCCTGCATGTTATATTGTCGTCGATATCATAGCTAGAGATAATTGTTGAAATTTTTTCACATTTCTGTACATTCATCCCTTTACTTATTCCTCAATTCTCATTACCAGTGGGCAAAGCAATGGAAAAATTGAAGAGCTTCTCCAAGAGGACCACAATGCTAAACGCAGAAGGGAAAAGTACCAAAAACAATCATCTCTCTTGTCAAAGCTTACTCGTCAACTTAGTGTACATGACAATCGGGCTGCTGTTTCTTCTTATTCTAACGATAGCTCTGAAGCTGGTAATCTGACTACATTTTCATTGTCTGAATAATAATAGCAAATATAATAGTTTAACTGTTTTTATGATTTCTCCTCTCCTATAATGATCATTGGTCAATATGGTTCGGTGCCTAATATAAATAGTAATACCCATCGATAACTCTAATGCAGTTTTTACAGACACCAGTGAAACTTACCAAATTAAACAGCAAATAGGTTGCTGAATTAGCTGGTTGTTCTTTTACTTTGATCATTAATCTGTTAAGGTAGTACTATCTGTTTGGCCTAGCCATAGCCCAGAGGTTTAACAGACTGATAAGCAATGAGCAAACAAGCTAAAGTCAGTGGAAAATGACTTTTGGAGCTTGAAAACTTGCTGTCACCAAACAATTTTTTCATGGCCTATGTAGTATGTTTTCTGGGTTATAAGCTCTATGGCTAGCTTAGGTGCTTAGAGAGGCAAGTGTAAGCAGTACCAAATTGTCTCTTTCGATCTTTCTACCTATATTGTGATGCTTTGTTTCTTAGTTTGGTTTAAACCTATATTTTGGACTGCCCACTTAGCTTTTGCTACTTGTTGCAACATTGGTGGCTGATGTACATTGTGTGTTATTTACTAGGAAGATTTCAGAATTTTTATGGATAGCAATTTTTATGCAGAACATTTTGTAACTGGTCACAAATTGCTTGAACAAAATCATTTGCAGAGAGCCCTCGGACACCCAGCCGCCCAGGTGAGGACTGGAGGTCTGCCTTCGATTCTGCAGCAAATGGCCCTGTTGATTCCAGCTCAAGCAGCAAATCAAGGTCGATAAGTGCTGATGGTCGCAGCCGAAGCTACGAAAATGGGGATGTGAGCTCAGGTGCCAACTCTGGCAGTCGACGCACGCCAAACCGGTTGCCACCAGCGCCACCAAAATACTAATCGTGCTGATTAGTACCCATGAGCGTCATGTATTCTTGCTAGGCACACGCCCTGTCTAGTTCTGATATTGGTGATTGGGAGAGCGGATTGGGGATTTGGACAATAGAGAGCGCCCTAGTGGAGAGATTGCACGATTAGTGTGTACCCCCACCGGACCCTGAGTTGTTTATAGAAATATACAGGTAATCCATGATCTCTATTGTTTCATCATCTTTTTGGCATATTGATATCTGATGCTGTCCCTGCCTCTGGGATTTTTGTGGGGCGGTCGATCTTGTTTTCGCACTGTGGTGTTGTACCCCTTACCTTCGAGAAGGTGATGTATCAATTCCCCCATAATTTGTTCTGCCTTGCGATCAGGAGTGGGAATAAAAAGCTTGTTAACGGGGCTTGTTGGTTCGGATTAAAATTACTTTAATTATTAATCGGCTAGACACTGAAATGAGTTAATTTCTAATGAAATCGCATTTTGCTTTAGCTTGGCTCGTTAGCTTGATTATAAAAACACTTTTAAATTATAGATAAAATGATATTAAATAAAACAATATCAATTTTGGGGAAATCTCGATAAGATGAGGACTTGCCTGATATCCACCCTCATTCGCGACTTCTGCCCGTATGTGTTAAAAGAAAAAAAATGGAATTGCTATGTTTGTTAGGGAAAAATAAGTCTAATTTTTAGTCATGCGATTCTGTTTAGAGATTTGTGCTTCGACCAGCGCGTTCTTCCTCTCCAACAACAGCGAGTTAGGTCGGTGGTTTGCCGGATTAAGGTTAGACCGTTGAGAGCGATAATCAATACACATCCTCATACTTCCATCCTTCTTCTTGACAAACAACAGCGCTCCCCATGGCGGCGAACTAGGTCTCACAAAACCTTTCTCAAGAAGTTCTTCTATCTGGCGCTTCATCTCTACCAATTCATGGTGGCATCCGATAAGGTCTCTTTGAAATTGGTCCTGTCACGGCACTAGGTCGATGACAAACTCAATGTCACGATCCGGTGGCATTCTGGTAATTCTTCGGAAACACATCGGATATTCACCGACCATCGGTACTTCTTCTAAGGCAAGGGTCTTGGTGTTTACTAGCAAATGTCCATCACGAACCGAGGTGGCTAGAAACTCTACCTTGTTTCCTTTGGCGTCCTCTCTTTTCGGCTCTCGGCCACAATCTATACTGACTTTATGCTTGGATAACCAATCCATGCCAAGAATGACGTCTAGGGTTTGGGTATCTAGGACTATTAGGTTGGCTAGAAACTCAACTCGGCTATGAGTAACTTAGCTCCTAAACATCCCACTCTAGTACTTAGCTCTGCTCGGTATTGGACTAACAGAGTATGCTTAAGTTGCATAACTTCCAATTTATTTTGGTTGCAAACATTCCGAAACAAATGAATGCGAAGCTCGAGAATCAAACAAAGCGATCAGGTCAAGTCGAGTTAACGAAACTTACCCGATCTGACGTCCGGTGATTCTGGGCTCCTTCGAGGTGGCGTGGTTGACACGACCTCGATCCGCAGCGTGGTGCTCCTCCGCTTGACCGGCGACATGGCGCTCCTTGATTGATTCCTGGCGGTGGTGTCTTGGATGGCGTAGCTCCAAGGTTGAAGCGTCTTGGAGTGATTGTTCCCTTTGCGGACGGTTGGCAAAATGTCCGGTGACAGCGACGGCGTGCGGACCTTTGATGCGTTCTGTTTGGTTGCTTCTGGATTGGGGTTGACAGTGCGAGGGTTGCGGAAGTTACAGGCGGTGGGCGGGGTGTTGAAGTTGGTGCGGTGCTCGAGCGAAGTTTAGGGTGGAAACTCGTTGGCTTTATCTTGGCCTTGTTCTTGCTCTGCTGTGATTGATGATTCCCTTCTTTGAGCCATCCGGCGCTTACGGCTATCTTCGGCTCCTTGCGTTTGTCCTCTAGAACAAAGGCTTTGTTGACCAATTCTGGAAATCGGGAAAGTATGGCGATCAAATTGACTTGCGATCGGTGTTTAGTCCCTCAAGCGACTCTGGCGAGCCTTGTCGTGGCTACATCTTCTGCTGCGTGGCGAGCTAGTTGAGAAAACTTGTTGAGGTAGTCGGACAACGACATAGCTCCCTGCTTGCGAGCGCGGAACTCATCCTTCTTGGATCGATAATGCCTTCGGCACATGATCTTGGCGAAATGCGCGAGAAAATTCCTCCCAAGTGATATCACGTGGCGTCTCATGGCGACCTGAAGTTCTCCCACCATTCAGCTGTGGTGCCTTCCATCCGGTGAGTGGCATACAAAACCTTTTCACGATCGTTGCCTTGGGTGATCGCGGCTTCCTTCGATAACCACTGAGCCAATCATGCGCTTCCACTTGGAGAGGCGTGTCGAGAAAATGTTGGCGGACGGGTCCTCATAGATCTGCAAGTTTAGATGGTCCATGGTGACCATGGCGGTACAGGGCTCCATCTTGGTGATTGTTGTTGTTGTTGTTGTTACGGTTGTTCATGGCTTGCATCCGAGTCATCATGGTATTCATCGGTGAGTCATGCTGCCATGAAAGCTCAAAGTTCGCAAGTCAATTGGAGGTGCTTGTGGCGGAGCTGCTCTGCTAGGTGGTTGCTCATTGCCTCAGTGTGTGGGGTACGGAACCACTTGCGTGATCAGCGAGTTTGAACCATCGCGAAGCTCCATAGGTTAGATAAGGTAGCAAGCACAAGATAAGTTGAGAGCTAGCGAGGGGTAGGTTAAACCCAACAAAACACAGCTCAAGAAACTCAAATGAAATACCTTTATTAATTAGGGTCTTAGCATGGTGCAACAAATGCCTAGGGCCTTTGCACTCATACTGCATACAAAAGAAACAACGACCTAAGCACACAAAACTACCGCCTAAAGGGCGACTCACTAAAGCAAAGCGGCTAAGCTTTGAAAGCGGAACTAAGACCAACTACTCGAGAAAGCCTCCACAACCGCGGCGCTCTCGGCGGTATAGACTCGAGTGAGCCGACATCTTAGCAAGCGATCCGATGCCACAGGCAGTGCGGTAGGAGCAGCGTTCCGGTGCAGCCAGCTCCGGCTCTGCATTTTCTTGGGCTCAACTGGACCTTCCTCCGGATCTTCTTCAGGGTCCTCCTTGGGGTCTTCCTCTTCTTCGGGGACTTGGTCGTAGAGAATCTCCTGCAGAGTGGCGACCTTCTCTTCAGCTCTCTGCAAGGCTTCATAAACATGATCCAACTCCGTGATGGTTCTCTCCAAGGCTTCCTCTTGGCGGCCACGCGGGGCGAGGTGCCGCGTAGCGTTGCTCTCTCATACGTGGACGGGTAGCGTCTTGGCAGCAAGTCCACAGTGCAGCTCGGGGTGGTAACGGAAGGCGGCGTCACGAAGCTCCGTGCGTAGATGTTGCGAATCAGCGGCATAATGCCCAACGGCGACTCACGGATACCCTCCGGCCAAGTGATCTTCCTCACCGAGGCGTGCGAAGGTTGGCTTGCCTTGTCGTTCCTCCTGGCGTAGATCGTCGAGCGACAAATCACTCCACGGTTCGTCCATTCATTGTCCGGTATTGCCGACGTCGTGAGCGATCAAAACCTCCAGAACACCGCATGACTTCCAAAGCTTCGGCATAACCTCGATGCGCTCACCATAGCTCACGAGGCGAGGCATCTGTAAAGAACAGGCACGACGGGGTAAGAGCAACTTTAAGCAGCGGGGAGAGAAGAGATCATAGCAAAAGTTGAGCGAGAGAGATATGAGAAGAGTTAAGCAATCAATTAACTTTGCAAGTTAATTTTTCTTTTAGAAAATAATTTGGACTCTCTAAAGACGGCCAATCTAACTAAGGTCAAGACCTACGGTCGGTATGGCTCGATACCACCTCTGTCGGGACCAATTTCGATTCGGAACCTGCTGTGTATCTTGCACTAGTCGGGATCACGCTAGTGCACACAGGGTTAACACAGGTAAATATCGATCCACTGGCGATAGATAAAGTAAGCGATTAGTTTGAATAACAAATAACGGTTTTGACCTTATGGTCGAGTTTACATAATAAGCCACGCAAGGCTAACAAAGAAATAAAGCGGCGGCAGCGGAAAACTCCGGCGTAGATCCCACCAATTCACCGGGCAACCAAGCGGGATCCGGACCTTAACGAGCGATCGGCCTTCACGAACTCCTCCTCAGCGGCGTAGACTCCTCCATACGTAGGTTTGGGCGCAAGTTTTACAACAAGCGTGAGTACACAACCGTACTCGCAAATCATACCACAGAATGCAATGTATAGATGCGAGCTTATTCCAAAGAAAAGGCTTACGTGGTTCACCGGGTTAGGAGTTTGGATTGAGTAGGATTCGGATTTAGAGGGAAGCCAAGGCAGTGGAGGACTGGTGGTGGGTGGAGGTGGTACCGCCGGCCGTAGGCTCGAGGTAGGGCGGTGGAGGTTGGTGGGGACAACAAAAACAAGGGAATATTTGGAGAGGGCGGGACACGATGAAAGATCTAGTAGCGGCAGTTGTCGACGGGGAAGGCGGGCGGCGAACTAGTAGTGGTAGGGGTGGGGTCAACGGGCCTCACCGGCACCGGTGAGGCGATGGGAGGTGGTGACGCTAGGGTTCGACGGGCAGCAATGGAATCCCTCGATTAAACGAAGAGGTAGTAGACACTAGGATCGATTAGTATTAGACGGGGAGAAGGGAAGCCGTTGGATCAAAAATCGACCGGTTTTGAGGCTAAAAACAGCCGACTGTTTTATGGACAGTCCTCATCTTTGTGCTTGCACGTGGGGTTTCAAAAATCGTTTTCAGAAAGTTTCCTGGACCTTGGCTGGGAGTTGGTAACTGGGTTGGTATCTCTCCAATCCCGGCCATTTTTAATTTATCATTTTACTTTGAAGTTTTCAACAATTTTTAACTCCCATCAAGATCTAAGAGCAAGTAGAGTTCGAAACATCATAAAATTGCTCAAATGACATACTCATTGGGAGATACAGTGCTCCTGCCACGCTGCTGTAAACGGCCGGTTTTCATCACGATTTGGAAGCCTGCTTGCACGGCACTTTTCAATTGTCATTATGGACATCTCATATATTTCATGTCCACATTCTTCTAGCTATGGAGGGGGCATGTAATTGTTCATTGAAGAAATCAGAAAAAGGGAAGAGAAAAGTTGGAAATGCTAGTCATAACTCATAAGGGGCGAAGCTTTTCTACGGCCAAAGGGGCCGTGGCCCCCTCTATAAAAAATGAAGTGCTTAGTTTTACTACTTAAAAGACTAATATAACACCAAACTAGCCCCTTCTTCATAAGTTATCCATGTGTACGATGCTAAACTAACCCCTCTTTGTTTTCTCCAAGCTCCACCACAGTTGAGAAATGACTGCTGTTGTAAACCAAAAATGTCGTTTTTTTTGCCCCCCTGGACTTGCAGCTGAGGGAGTTTCTCAAATGCATCATCTCAATAAATAAAAAAATTGTCTGATGTTTGGAAAATTCTGGATTGTTCTCAGTCAAATCTTTATATAGATAGATTCTCTTTGGAGGTGTTGTTTGTAGTAAATTGCAAAAACTTTGAAAATGCAAAATCCCTTTGAAAGTTACAATCTTTGTGTGGCAATGTTATCATAATAAAGTTAAGACTTTGGAATAAATTAGCAAAAAGGGGTGGAAAGGAGGTCTGAATTGCAATCTATGTGGTTGTATAGAAAATATTGACCATATCCTGTTCAACTGCATCATTGCTAAGTTTTTCTGGCTTTGTATCAAAGAATCTCTTAATTGGGACCGTGCTCCAGTTTCTATCGATGATTTTCAGTTGAATTGGTTAGATAGGAGGGGGGCTACTGATTACAACGTTTTTTTGTTTAGTTTTGTAGCTTCCGCTTGGATTATCTGGAATGTTAGAAATAGAGATCGGGGCTGACCGCACTAAATTGGACAATTTCATGAAGGTCATTGAAGAGTGGTCTAGGAACTTTTGTAGCTCGGGCAGAACTGTCTCTGGAAATTTGTAATTTTTTGTTTGTTTGCCCTTTGTTATCTGTGCTTGTTTCACTTTCTGGTGCTCCCAGAATCCTTGGTAGGGTCTTTGGTAGTTCGTACATTCTTGTTTGTTGGAAACTGTAAGTTGTTTGCTTGTCCTTTTGCGTTTTGGGCTTGTAGCGCAATCTGGTGTCCCCAGATTTTTGGCTCATCTTTTGTAAAACTGTTATATGCTTTATAAAAGCTGGGATATTTTCCTTTTCAAAAAAAAAACACGGCACGTCTAGAATCTTTTGCAATCTCATATAGTCATATTTAGTACCCTGTAAAATACTCCTTCCATATTTTCTAGATGTTGTTTTAGAATACGTGCAATCAATCTTTTAAAATTTTGACCACTAATATACAAAAAAATATTTAGATTTATCATGCGAAAATGATATTACTAGATTTATCAACAAAAATAATTTTATATGATTATATTTTAATATTTTTTACTAACATCTGATTAGAAAAAGTACTAATCAAAGGTAAGTATTCGAGACTCTCATCGATATCAAAACGGCAAGTAAAAAAGAACGAGGTAGTATTATATTGTCATTCTTTGCTGTGTTGAAATTTTCTAATGTTCTTTAACAGATCCTTAATCATTGCATGCGCTACGATTGCATTATTAAAAATGCTTAATGTTCCTTACCAGAATATCCGCAATCATTGAATGAGCTCCAAATAAGATAATTAATATATATTTTTTTTCTTCTCATATGTACGGGGAAGGAATTTACATTTGCTTGCCAAATGCCTCCGCCCTCTTTTTTTTTCTCTCTCTCGGGTATACAAATAATTTTCTGTGAAGAGAGCCTTCACATCTAAAAAGAATGAAACAAAAGAATAGGGGCAAAATTGTACAGACCCCCAGTATTACTATCTATTTACACTTCGGTTTGTCGCCGGACTACTACTATCTTCCGGCTGCAATTCTTGCGGCGCCGTCGACTCCTGCCGAGCCAGCCTGTTGAGCATGGCGAACATGCCGACCATGGGCGCGGTGTTGTACGTGCACGCCTCCGTCTGCATATAGTTCTCCCTGTCGTCCCTGAACCTGTCGCGGCGGTCGGGCCCGCCGACGATGGCGCCGACGACGACGTTGGGGTTGGAGCTCTTGCGGCCGAACCAGTCGTCGAACCCCTGCGCGCAGCCGATGAACTCCTTGCTGTCCTTGTACGGTACGATGGACGCGGCGCGGTGGTGCACCCTGGTCGGGTACTTGGCGCCGTACCCGACGAGGTAGCTGATGCCGCGCGGGTTGCTGCCGAGCACGTAGTCCACCTGCGCCCTGGCCAGCGCGAACACCTCGCCGGCCTCCGCCGTCCCGCCACCCGCGCACGCCACCGCCGGCGCGCCGGCGCCCGCGAGGTAGTCCGAGTAGGCGGACAGGAGGAACGCCGCGTTGGTCACGTACTGCATGTTGTTCCACTGGCGCACGTAGAGCATCCCGCCGGGGCTCCGCTCCACGTTCGCGTCCGCGCCACCGGCCGCGTTCTCGCCGAGGCACGCGCACACGTAGTGCTCCGCCTTCGCCCTGTACTGCTCCAGCGTCTCCCTGTGACGCGCCGAGTGCTCTCCCCTCAGCAGCAGCTGCAAATCACGCGACTCACTCCTGTCAGTGACCGACCACTTACACGTACGTGCATGACATGCCAGTGTACTACGTGTTGTTGTCTGCTTACCCTCGCGGCGAGGATCTGGACGCCGGCGTACTTGACGTCCCAGCTGAACTCGGTGATGGCCCAGCCGGTGCCGCCGTAGCCGTCGGCGTTGTCGACGACGTAGTCGAGGTAGCCGGGGCGGCCGGTGGCGCGGTGGAGCCAGAGGGCGGCCCAGAGGAGCTCGTCGTGGTAGCCGCTCACCGACGCGTAGTAGCTCTTCACCTCCGCGATGCTGCTGTCGTACTTGCCCCTGTACTTGTCCGCGAACTCGAACAGCTGTTGTGATCGAGAGCACCCCCCAAAAAAAAAACGAAAGTTGGTCAGCACTCAGTAGCCAGTACACTATTTTAACTAACCAGCTAACTAATATTCTTCTGACCGCAATAATCATCATCGTTGCATCGTTGTAATGACATGGTTTTGCAGGCGATAACGTGACGGAAATGTGGTGGTTACGTTACGTAGTTTCTCGCATCACGGAACTACGCACTACTATATTGTAGTAACCTAACCCTGAAATCTACAGCTTCAGGGGTCCACATGTTCGGTGTCTCTAGACCGACAGAACTCCACACGGTTAAATTTTTTTGCCTTGACTTGACGTCATGTTGACAGGTTGGCACGTGCGGCGCAGGGCACGCGAAAGAACGCGGCTCCAATGCGAACCAGGAAAATAATCCTCCCGTTTTGCCCGGGGTTCCAACTTCCAAGTCGGGTCCGCAGATTCCACACTCCAACAGTTCGCTACACGTACCCGAGACATTCCACGCACGCCAGATATACCTAGACTCAAGGGTCTAATCACAATAACGGTAGTACTGCGTCCAATCACAAGATAAGTCGTTTTTTACTTTTTCAAAGATCAACGAGATGGCGCTTTGTTCGTTAAATTTTACCATCATATTTTTTAATAAAGTTATAAAAGTGTAATATTATGAAAGTATTTTTCGTAGTAAATTTAATTGTATCATTATAAGAAATTTATTTATATCATTATCATACATCCAAACTATATATTTTAGATTATAAAACAACTTTTTTTGTGATGAGAGGGAGTAGTAATTAACAAGATGAGCGTCTAATTGTTACCTGCTGGGCGTGGTGCAGGAGGATATGGGCGTAGTGCGGGTTGACCTCCCGGAAGACCATGGAGGCTGCGGCCATGGCGGCGGCAGTCTCGCCGGCGACGTCAGAGCCGGGGCGGTGGCGGTCTACCTTGTAGGCCTGCCGCGACGTGGTCATGTCCTCCGGTCGCTGCCAGCAGTAGTGGTCCGTGTCGCCGTCGCCAACCTGCAGCGCGGCAAGCACACCACGATTAATCATTTCAGCTTAGTTCACATTGTCAAAGCCAGGGGCGCAAATAATAATTCTTAATTCCTAATGCATGTGAAAACACAATCATGCAGTGTGAGATTTGCGCGTCTCGACTCTCCACTGAACCGCACCTAGCTTTGCTTGTCCTCTAGCTCCACCTAACAAATGTTCCTTTCCTTTCCTTTCCTTTTCTTTTTTTTCTTCTTCTTTTGCCAACCACAGCCAATTGTGCAAGCATGTTGGTCGATCGATCTCTTGGTTGAGTTGTTGATTGGATGGTTAATTAACTAATGGCAGTAATTAGTAGCTAATTACCTCGGCCCAAAGCTCGTCGGGCTTGGTGTGCGCCTTGATGAAGTAGTCGGTGCCCCACTTGATGGCCTCGAGGGCGTGGGCGAGCTCGCCGGCGTCCGCGACGTCGCCGCCGTACTCGAGGAGACTCCACGAGAGCATGGTCACCGTGAACGCCATGGGCAGGCCGAACTTGACGTGGTCGCCGGCGTCGTAGTACCCGCCCACCAAATCCACCTAACCATTGATTCAGACAAGATCCATCAGCACGAGCACGCGGAATTCTTTGCACAAGCTAGCGCGGTGGCATGAATGATCTCTGTATGCTATTGCTAGCCGCACGTACTCCTTGCTCGAGGCCGTCGGTGAGGCCGGAGTGGTCGCGCCAGGCGACGCGCTGGCCGTGCGGCAGCCGCCCCGACCGCTGCGCCTCGAAGTAGAGCAGGCTCTTCCGCAGGGCCTCCTCGTAGTCATGCTCACGCACCGCCGCCGCCTCCGAGGCCGCAGCCAAGAGCGCCGACGCAACGACGGCCGCGCCAAGAATCCACCAGGCCGTGGCGCCCCTCCTCCTCATTACCGCGGAACAGCTATTACCACCCCCACCCGCCGGGATCTTCGCATGTATCAGCAGCCGGTATGTGCCGCGCGCCGGCCGCGATCGACGGAGCAGGAGCTGGTCTTCTTGGAGGCGCAGTACGCACGAGCTCGATCGCCGCGCGGTTGTTCGACCGGTCGACCGATGGTGGCGGGAGTACTAGCTGCTGTGTGTGGTGGGCTGTCTTCTCTACGGGGGGGCTCGCTTATATGTGCGAGGGGTAGGAGGAGTGTACGCCCAGGACGCACACCGTCGCCGTGTTGAACGGGCGGGGCCGAGGGGGGTTAGGTGACTTCGCGGTTCGGGCCCATGATCGCCATGGGGACGACGCCGGAATATAATAAAGGGAAAAATAACGCAGGAAGAGGGGTGGACTAGCTATGTGCTAGTAGCAGTATATGGAATGTTAGGGGTGGAGGAAGCGGAGAGGAAGGGGACTGGGGCCGAGTGATTGACCGGATGACGAATAAAAAGTTGTGTATTTCTGTGAAAATGATCGTCAAACGGCGGGGAGTGATTGATAGGGTACACTAGAGACTGCAGCGGAGAACAACTCGCGAGTCGACGAACGGAACGCTGGAGTAACAGCATGTTTAGCTAGATTAATTAGATACATTCCATGCGTCAACTTGAGCTAGCGTAAAGAAAAAAATGTGAGAAAAAAACCGGTTGGTGTCTATGTATAAGGTCAGGTGACTATTCGTTAAAAAAAAAAAAGAGTGTAAGGTGACTGGTTTTCCTTAACGGAAAATCTAGAGATTTTTTTCCCCAACTGACGGGATAAGAAATCACAGTCCGATGCATCTCATGAAAGCTATTGGACAGACCTTATTTTTCTATCTTTATCCAAACATGTATCATCTCCACCACACCCTCATAGCCCATCTCCCCCCTCTCTCTTTGCACAAGTGATGCCCAACGCCTAACGAAGCGGCGACGCCCATCGCTCCAGCCGCTGGATCCGTCGTCCTCTTTGCCGGAAGCACATTATCCCGCATCCAGTCGCTAGATCTGGCATTCTCCTCGCCAGATCTGGACACCACCGTGTCGTTGGCTTTGCAGCGCCGGACGTCAGTGACACTCGTAATGCATGGCTATCGACTACATGAACTCCGGCGAGGCAACATGCGAATCGGCGGCAAGCTCACGGCCGACAGTAGCCGTGTGTGAAGACGAAGCCCACGAGGAGCGCCGATGAGGAGCATGGTGTGACGATGGAGCGAGGCGGCACCAGCACCGGCACCGGCACCGCCAAGCATGGGGCCACGTGCAAGCACACCGGTGTCCTCGCTTTTTTCCATGCTCCCTGACAGCTTCCTGTGGAAGGAACCAAGAAGCGATACTATCTCTATTTTTTTTGTGAATTTTTCTAAATGTTTACCGAAACTTGTTTGATTTCTTATGGAACTTTCCCGAAACTAATCTGAAACGTGAAGTTCCTGACTTTTTGTGTTTGAAATTTGCTTGAAACATCAAGTTGTCATGTGAAACTAGTCTGAAACTTGTTTTTTCAAGGACTCGTAGAAACCTGAGTATTTTGGTATGAAACTTCAGTGTTTTGGTATGAAACTTGTATGAAACTCCTTCGAAACTTGAATCTTCGAAGCATGAAACTCACCTAAAACTCTATGAAACTTATAGCTTCGACAGTGAAATTAGCGTGAAACTCTGCGAACCTTGAAGACTCATTCTAAAACTCACCTAAAACTCTCTGAAATTTCTAGTCTGGTCTGAAACTTTTTGAAACTTCATGGAACTTCTTTCAAGTTTCAATTTTGAAACTTCATGAAATTGTTCCGAAACTTGCTGAAATCAAGTTTCGATTTCTTGAAACCTCATGAAACTTGTTTTTGTTACATGAAACTTATCCGCAATTTTGCTCAAATTTTGAAATCTAGCTTGAATTTTCAAAAGTTTCTTTAAACATGCCTAAAGTTTTAAAATTGCCGACGATGATAGAGAGGGTGAATAGGTGGGAGGAGAGAGAGTGTGTGTGTGGCATAATCCAGACTGTTCATCACAATAGATAGCTGGATTTTGTACCATTCGGAAGGGCTCCTGGCGATATAGTGTGGACTAGTTGCTTCTTTTTCTTAAATAGAAGTTACCCCTTCGGCTCGTTAGATCATCTATGATAAATCAAGAAAATATACCAATCTCTGTGTAGATCCAACGGTCACCAAAGTTGACTTACATTTTAAAAAATATCAGACAACTTACAAATATATTAACTTCGTATTAACTACAGATGTGCTAGTAGATTCCACAGTGTAGACGTACGGCCAAGGTTCGAAAGACCGTTTGCCAAGGCTGATCATAGCCAAGTAGGTCGCTAGATGGAATTCAAACACGACCTGAACGGAATAACAGTCCTGTGCAGTTCTCTTACGATTACCACCAGGAAACGAATATTCGAGTTCGAATCCAAAGCTTTAGACTTAGGTTCAGCAAAAAAAAACAGCACGGTTTTTGTAAACCCCGGTCTCCCGCGTGGAATTCTGGTGGAAAACTCTGGCTTCGAAGTGGGTATGGATGCGATGTGCGCAGATATTTATCACTTATAACCATCTGCCCGCTGCGGAAACGAATCATCTGACAGAACAGTGCTATAATATTGCGTAACATCTGTCGGATCAAAAACTAACGGATGAGATCAAAACAACCTAGCAAACACTATTTGTGAGCACTGTTTATAAATCCTGTAGTATTGTACTGTTTATGAATACTATAGCAGATGATCTGATCCTTTTTTCCGAATCGAGTGGCTCAATGTCACAGCATTATTTGTCCGTACCATTCCCGTAGGAACGACGAGGGATGCGAATCCGCCCACCGCGCGCGAGGCGCCGCGCGTTCCCCCACCCCCGGGGCCTCTGCATGCGCACGGTAGAAAACATAAAAAACAAGCACTCCTTTCCACCGAACCAACGCAACGACGCAGCCCCAGGTAATCGCTCGCTCGCTCGTTCGTCGAGCGCGCGGTCCGCCGGATGGCGACGCCGCTCCGGCCGCGACGATTTGGACGCCTCCTTTTCCTCCCCGCCTTGATTGCAATCGCAGCCATGTAGCCAGCCAGCCGTGTACTACCACCATCTTCCTGGCGCGCGGACGGACGGACGGACGGACGGAGGATGCATTTGGTAGGTGCGTAGGTGGGTAGGGCCGCGTACGTACGTCGCGACTTCGACGGTTCGCACCGAACCCCGCATCCCTTTCGGAAGCTTCTTGCTCGCCCCCCACGCTACTACGCTAGTGCTCGGTCGCTGCTCAATTAGTTAATCTCAAACTACTAATTGATCCTACGCTAATTTTGCATCATACTCACACACGTTTTGACCGGCTGCATTACGTGTTGGTGTTGCTGCTGTAAGGGATCCAAATCCATCTCGGATTTCGAGGTTTAGTTTAGACGGCCATGATTTCCATATGACTTTAGAAAGAAAAAAAAAACGGCCATCATTTTTCTCGTGTTGTTTAGAGTTCAGGCATCTCTCTCTCTTTTTTGTTTAGGACGGACGGTCTCGTCAAACAAGAACAACACCACCACCACTGGGAGAAATTAAAACATTCCGTTCCATTACCTTTCTTTTAGCTTGCAACATGATCATAATATACTGCCCTTTTGTGGTTGGGCCATTGATTCATGTTATTTGTTAATTGGTTATTACTCCCGGCCTATCAGAGATACGTCTTCTTCTCTGCCGTCTAAACTCTCCTAAACTAATGATAAGCAACGCACGCATATTGTTGTAACAATGCTTTACTGTTGTGTCAAATTAAGATCTCACAAACAACAATATATCATTCAGCTACAAGAGTGATGATTTTGATTAACAGTGCAATGAAATAGGACTTTAGCAATTCAGCCAACAGATAAGTAAACAACCAATAGTGCTGAAAAATCACAGTCTGAACATGAAAGCCTGCCAACTGACAATAAACCAAAATGGTCACAACACAGAGAATCAACTCAGTTTAGTAAACAAAGTGTAACCAAGCCTTCTGAAGATAATATAGCCAGAAAACTAGAGATAAAATGGCAACAACAAGAAACATATATAGAGCTTAAATCTGAATTTGCTTATCAATTCAATTTCAGTATACGACAATTATCCTTATTAAGCAATTAAACAGAGCCCACTAACATTACTTGCAAAGTCTCCCTGTACTAGAATAAATTATAGAAAGTAATCGACTAGCACAATGCACATTGCTCAGTAATGCAAATTTGAAAAACAGAATACTCACAAAGTCGATGGCAATCAAAGCCACCGAGAAGAACCGGGTAAGGCACCCCTAACGGTGTTGTCTTAGAAAACATATTGGGTCGCTGTGCCGCGAATACCAAACAAAGTTGACGGAGATACAATGCCAATCTTCGCAATTCGAAATACACCGAAAAACAAAGCTGAGGTACAGGGGATGCCGCACAAGAACCACCAAGATGCACCCAAAAGCACCGGTCACCAAGAACCGAATGGAGGTTCTTCTTCTTCATCGAGATAAAGCCCACAGCCGGTCAAAGACCAGACCACCCGAGCGCACAATGTCAGCTTTTCTCCACTGAACACCCACAGAAGAAAAGGGCGCACGGAGAAAAACCGACAGGATGCGCACGGAAGAAGATTAGGAGCTCACCACCGACGGCGTAAGATCCACCAAGGTGGCACTAAAGCTCCAAATCCTCCCAAAAACCGAAAAACCAAAATAAGAGAGGAAGAAGCACACATATAAAATTGGAACCCACTGTCGTTTATTCGGATTAGACTAGAATAAGAAAGGGCCGGACATACAAGAGAAGGAGGAGGACCTGGCTGCGGCCACCAAAGGCTGGCGCGAAGCTCGCCCGCGCCGGTGAAGCCGCCTGAGTTGCCCGCGTCGTGCGTGGCCGAAGACCAAGCCGCCCGAAGTCATCTCCTTTCGGCAAACCTTACCTCTTCCCTCATCTCAACGACAAGTGGGCCCTACAAATTCTTTTCCTTTTCTATTTATTTTTTCTCAATTGAGAAATTACCAAATAGCCCTCGATTAACAACACATATCAGGGCAAGCGTCTTCCGAAAATACAAGATTACTTATGCTAATTAAGAAAACTCCCCAAGAAAACTAGTGAACGACTTTTATATTTCCAAAACTATGAAATGGTGACGCACCTAAAACGAGTCCAATAAGAAGCAGCCAAAAGAAAGAGGAAAAGTAATTGGAGAGGGTGCAGGACATAAATCTTGTAAAATACAATGCATATGTGTGGTCAGATTCAAGGAGGAGGGAAAAAAAATGCCAATGAAGGGAAATGACACGACCTTGTGAAGGAACAAACGACCAACCAAACAACTAATCGAGTGATCCACAGAGGTCATATCGTGAGTACGCCGTGTGCTTGTATTCACTAAGAATTAACAATTATTTTCTTCTGCAAAAATTTTGTTTGGCTCACTCCGGTCTCTGTTCTTGTTTATCTCTGTATTAGAGCGTCGGAGCGCTGATTGAACCAACGTAACCACCCGTCGCTGTTGAGTGCGTGGTGATAACGAGGTGCTCCTACTTTCTCCCATGCAAAATACCTTTCAGAACACAGCTAGCTCTGTTCTTTTTCTCCGATTAATTAAGACGTCGAGGCCGGAGGACAATGGAACTCCAGGTGTACGCATGGGCCACCCCAGGTGTGCTTGGGTGCTGTCCTCGCAATTAACCCGGTACGCTTTCAAATTTGCTATAGGTTCGTGACTCACGAATGCATCTAAAAGTTTGGCGAAACGAAAGTGAAATCTACATTCACCCGTCGAGGCGGCGTCGAATCTTGTAGCGATTGCGCTATTTTTTTTGCAGTGGAGGGAGGTAAAATTTGGATTTTTTTTAAAAAATATATTATTTTAAAAGAAATATGCAAAAATAAATAATCGAAAAAATTACAAAACTAGACAACTGTCGTCATTTGAAATGGCGAAAGGGCCCTGTTATCGTTCCAAATGGCGACAGTAGGTCAGAACAGTACAGAGATGTCCCTATCATCAGTTAAAATGATGATAGGACCCTATCGCCACTCCGACTAGTGACAGGACAATGTTGTCATTTCAACTGGCGATAGAGACCTCTGCCCCTTTTTTACTGTCTATTTTCGATCACATATTTTGTAGATAAATTACAATGATATTATAAAACATTCAACACAATGTCATCATATTTTTTTGTTGACAAATCATAATGATATTATAGAACATTCAACGCAATGTTCTCACATATTTTGTCGACAAATCACACTGATATTACAAACCATTCAGCACAACATCATCACCTAGTTTTTTTTTTGACAAATCAAAGTGATATTACAAAGCATTGAGCACCATATATTTGAACAAGACGAACATTCAGCACAACATCATCACATTTTTTGTCAACAAATCACAATGATATTATAGAACATTCAGCGCAACGTCTTCACATATTTTGTTGACAAACTGCACTGATATTACAAACTATTCAGCATAACATCATCACCTAGTTTTTTAACAAATCAAAGTGATATTACAAAACATTGAGCACTACATATTTCAACAAGATGAATATTTTCCGTGGCCACGACCTCAACGTCTGCCATGTCGACTGCCTCGAGTGGGGCGGTCGAATGAGATCCCCGCAGCGACATCCAGGCTGTCGATGTCTTTTTCGTCCTGTGGATTTCTCGTATGGCATATCTTGAAGGTGTGCCCAGACTCCCTATAAATGGAGCATTTTTCGTATGATACCCGACTTCTGTTTCGTCCATATCATTCCTGATACGCTGTACTTGTCGTCGACCAACCTTTCTCATCAGCTGGCCTTTCCCACCAGCCTATCAATGTCCGTAGCCTAGATAAGTTGCTCTTAGGTCGGATGACAAGTGAAATGGTCAATAACGTTGTAACCATACAGCTTTGCACTTCAAGTTTGCATCACATCCTCCTTGTTGAAATAATCAGAGAGGTACTGGCCGGGATGCTACGCCACCGTCAAACATGCGACCATGACATGTGAGCAAGGCCTATGCAGAAGAAGAGGCTTGTTGCAAGTGCATACGCAACTTGCGCGGTGTAGCGTGCACTCGTGGGTGATCCTCTCTCAATTCGTCCTGCGACGTTCTTTATCCCTACAGAGTATCTCAAAGCGAAGCTCCCTTGTGCCCATCTTGAATGTCCAGTGCATCTCACTCTTCTTGCTCTTCTCCTCCACGTACTTCATGATCATGACGGAGTACAGTACTCTGTCATTTGCCATAGCGAGCGACGTATTATTGCTTCTGTCAATAAAATAATTTGTGATACCACGGAGAATTGACACCTAACACAGTGCATGACCCAATTGTACACCCCAACTATATCGGTTGTCATGACACCATATCGAACACCACCACAGTCATGTAGCAGCGACTACTTCTCCTTAGTCTCGTGCTTAATCCAGTCCGATAAGCATTTCACCTGCGCCTTGTCTTCCTCATCATACTAGGACTTTCTGTGGGTAGCTGTGGCAATACTTCGGGGGCCTGGTCAGCGCTTGTAGCGTCCTTTTTCGCTGTCTCCCTTCTATTCATTTGGATCCACTCATCCAGAATCTTCCAGAGTGTGTCAAACTTTTGCTGCTGGTTCTGGTTACACAGTCGCTTGAACAGGTTCATCAAGTTCTTATTGCAGAACTGCTTGTAGAAGTTTGTACACAAGTGCCTCATGCACCACCTGCTCTGCAGATCTACCTATGGAAGTGGTTCCTTCTCTCCTTGCTATAGCTGAGTTATTGCACTCAGCAGGCCCACATGTCGATCATGTATGACACATATATTAGGATGGCCCTGTACAACAGAAATCCTCAAATTTCTTAGAAACCACAACTAATTGTCTGTGTTCTCGCTTTCAACGAATGCGAATGTCACAGGAAAAACTTGATTATTTTCGTCTATCACCATTGTAGTTAGTATCTAGTCTTTGTACTTTCCATGCATAAATGTGTCATCCACACACATGATTGAACGATAGTGCTAGAATGCATTGATGTAGGGACTAAAGGCGAAGAATGCTCGTTTCAGTACCATTTTATTACCCTACTTCGGATGGGTGGAATCTTAAATGTCGACATGAGTGCCAGGATTCCTGTCTTGTATGACTTGGAGTTAACCAGAGAGGTTGTGGTAGGAGTCGAACGTAACAAACATTGATTCCAATACCTTCTGTTTTACCCTTCACACCTTGGCATAGCTGATTGTGTACTGAAATCTTGCCCCAATCGCCTGAATGATGGATCGTGGCTTAAAATCTAGATTATCTACGATCTCACCGTACATAAATGTTTGCGATGAAGCCTGGTGATAGGTTCTTATAGAACTGCACTGACTCAGCGACGACACAAGTGTGAGGGACCACTATAGAGTATTTCCAATAGGTGTCCCACTTAGGATGAAATACGTGCACTCGCCAAGAGCATCTCTCTATGTCGCACTTCACGTCGTAGCATCTTGGGTTAGACTTGATGACTGTGAATGTACGCCGCACCAACAAGGCCCTTGCATTTGTACATAGCTCCTTACTTGACCTCGCTTTGGTCGTACTCCCACGGCACACGGGAGCCTTCGTTAACGATGATGTTGTCGAACTGGTATGTGTTCTAGTCGGATGGAACCGCCTGCTATTCCACATCATCCTCATCGTCGGATCCTTTATCTTCTGACAATGCCATGCAGTCTTGGTTTCCGAGATCCATCATTTGGACTAGGGCTTCTAGCTCTTCACCCTCGTCAGCAAGCCCATTAGCTTGCCTGATTGAAGGAACTCCTTCCATAGGGTTTTCACCGATAGGATCAGCAACTCCCGGACCTTTAACCATTATGTGCACTGTGCTATGGCTGGAATCCCTAACTTCTTCTTTGGCATCACCACCCCCTTCTTATTCAGCTGCCCAAGTAGAAGTAGGCTTGGCATATGCCTGGGCTAGAAGGACCAAATCCCATCGTTCCTCTCTCACCCTGCGTACATATGACTGCCATGATCTTGTTCCCTTCAGTTGCACGAACTCCCAATATGTGTCCTGTGATGCTCGGTTAGCAAGGCAACTCAATCTCAGACCATACACAATATGGTCCAAATTGAATGTATGGAACAACCACCGCATTACAACGCCTCATGTATGACGCTCTGGTCTTGTTAGGGTCATGGTCACCGATTGGAAATAACACAAATCAATCCCCTCGGGACCATCAAGAATAGTCCCTTGACCTAGTAAATTTTGAAATTGGTATATATATTTGACGTATTGCACTGTAAACAAGATTTCCATGATTAACCACATATCTAAAACTGAACTACCCTCCGAAAAGGATTATGTACAACATACAACACTACGTAACTGTACATCTAAAACTATGTAAACTATTCGATTAAAAAAAATACCTAAAAGGTGGATGACCGGACGGACGACGCTTCGCTAGTTTCTCTTCTCCCCTCTACTCCTCTCCGCTCCTCTCACTTCCCTCCCATCTTTCTTTTTTTTTTCTGAATAAAAATGAGTTATGCTAGAATTTTGGGGTCTTTTATAGGGTATATTGTGCTACCATTTGGAATAGCGACAGAGACTTGTGGGATCCCTGTCGCCATTTGAAATGACGATTTTTCAAAATTTTAATTTAAAAAATTTAGGGACTTGTGGAATTCCTGTCGCTAGTGAGAGTGGCGATAGATTCTTGTCGCCATTTCAACTAGCGACAGGAACCTTTGCACTGTTCAAGTCACTATCATCATTCTCTAGACTACTGTCGCCATTTGGAATGATGACAAAGCCTTTTCGTTATTTCAAATGGCGACAGTAGCCTAGTTTTGTAATTTTTTTAACTATTTATTTTTGTACATTTTTTTTAAATAATATTATTTAAAAAATTGTTCAATTTGGTTGCCATGATTTAGACTCGATATCCTGTCCTGCATCCAAATATTCTCAACATATATATCACACGGTTTTGCCCCCTAAAGCTGCTCATTTGGTCATATTTAACTTTGCTCACTACGGACGGTGCTCAATAATGTGAGAGGATTCGTTTGCATGCAATGAGGAGAGAAAAGAGGGCGAGGCATCGATCGTCGATGACAAGAGGACGGGGCTTTAAATAGCAAGCGTTTGCGCGTTAGGGATATACAATGATATAAACAATTATTGTCTATACTAATATATTACTTTCTATGTTATCTATAGACAGTGCTAAAGACAACTCATATAATAGTTTGTCTTTTTACATATCTCTATAGACAAGTCTTTTATGTACAATGCGTCTTGTTTCTCGTGTAAAAGTCGACTAAGGGCATCTTCAATAGTTAAAAATAATATTGTCTCTAACATATGCTACATCATCTTTAGAGACAATATCTCCAATAGATAGTCTCTAGCACACTCTCTAAAATTTATATTTTATAATTTTTCTTTGAAACATGTTTATCTGTCAACTAGAGTAGATTAATGTAGCATGTCTTGTTTCGCGTGCACGACAGTCTCTTCAGGAAGAGACGACCTGTGCTCTCTCTCCTCCCTATCTTCCACGTATGATTTTGT
Source organism: Ampelocalamus luodianensis (assembly GCA_036346255.1). Classification (NCBI taxonomy): domain Eukaryota; kingdom Viridiplantae; phylum Streptophyta; class Magnoliopsida; order Poales; family Poaceae; genus Ampelocalamus; species Ampelocalamus luodianensis. Next base: position 16,646,775 of record CM070628.1, read on the forward strand.
TGACGTGACATAGCTAAGAGACGACAATAAATACACTATTGGAGATACGCTAATGCAGGAGACACGGCACAATTCTCTATGCTCTCTGTCTCATTCATATCATCTCATATCCTACGTAGCAAAGTTTACAGATAGCTAACGTCACACCATTTTACATGCTCTTAAGTTCTGTACAAGTATCAGTGATGGCCAACCAAGTGCTTCGTTGGCAGGGCCGTGTGGAACGAGATGATTTGGATCACCAAAGCGCGTCTGGAGAAAGCAGAAGCGGCTAACAGAGTGGTTTGCTCGCCACGTTCTTTTGTTCCTCCCAGAAAAGGAGCAGTAGCGTGGTACTGTACTTTAATTCATCGATCCTATATATTTTGCATGTCGTACAAAAAACCGTGAAATGGCTACTGACAGGTCAGATGTTGCATACGTCGTGATTAGATGGATCCACATGTCAGTAAGACGATAGCCATTTTTGCACCCATTCTCTGTACGTGGTTTCTCGTTCATGACTCCATGCACGACGTACGTGCTTTGCCATCCTCGTGATATTTTGATCGGTCCTAGCATGATCCTGGCTTCTGGATCGAGCGACGATAATGTGTAGTAGTAGTAGTGTGGTGCATGTGGAATTTGTCTTTATCTGTGTTGGCATGTGGAGAGTCAAAAGGAGAGGAGGTACTACTTGGAGTTAGGCAGTACCGAGACCAGACAAGCGGGGTTGACAGTTGACAAAACTGGAGAAAGCTAGCTTTGCTTCTGTGGAGTGCATGGTTAAGTCTTGTATTCTCCACGGTCAGTTCACACCCGTGTAACAAGTATAACACGTAGCCATGCCAGCCTTCCTCGCGCAATGTGCCACGAAGAGAAAAAGAAGAAGAAGAAAAGGGGGTAAAAGTCAAGTCGGGGAGCTAGAATTTTGCCAGTTACAAGGAGAAATTGCTGCTACAGATACAGATATGTGGAAGTTCAAGTCAGTCAGATTTGCTCAAAATTTCAGGTAAACCGTTCAAGACAATCCTAGCAAGAAAGTAGTCGGCAGTCGGCACCAATAACTTAACTGGTTGAAGCTACTGCTCTACACGTACGACCTCTACAATCTGTTCAGATGTCCAGTTAAAAAAGAAACCCGCTAGCTCACATGAAGAAGCCACAATCTGCATCAATTAATGGACGGATGACTAGTACGTAGGACTACCGGTAGGAGCACGCATCTACAGGTACAATACTGGTACAATGCGCATACAGTGTGCCTGGCATTAGGTATACGTGCAGTGACCAGGTCAAGCAAGGCAATGAAAAGCTCTTGCAGTTGCAGGCCAAGCATCAGGGTCTATTTGGAAGAGTTTCGGCTTCGACTTTTCTCTCGAAAAAAATCGGATATCGTTCCAAACGGGCAGCATCTTTCCGCGGCTTTTCTTGAAGCCAGGGGCCGCGTGTAACATGAGAAAGGCGGAAGCCGCCGAGGGGTAGCTTTCCGCGGTTTTCCGCAGCCTCCATTCTAACTTTACCCCCGAAGTTGGGAGGTAATTACCTACTTTTGCCACCGCACAAAACCCCCATCCCTCTGCGCCTCAACCAACCCGAAACCCTAGCCGCGCGGCCCGCTCCTTCCTCCCTCCTCCCTGATGCCTGCTTCTCCTCTCCTCGCACGCATGCTCCTCCTCCTGCGTCGGCTTCCCCGCCCACCATCCTCTCCCTGCCCTCCCTCCTCCTCCTCCTCCACCTCCCGCACCGGCTCATCTGTCCTCCACCTCCCCCGACGCCCTCCTCCTCCCTCGGTGGCTTCGCCGGCCCGCGCCACCTCCCGCACCGGCTCATCTGTCCTCCACCTCCCCCGACGCCCTCCTCCTCCCTCGGTGGCTTCGCCGGCCCGCGCCACCTCCCGCCTCGCCTCCGGCTCCCTCCTCCTATGTCGATCCGCGCCGCCATGGCTCTCCTCCTCCTCCTGTGACGCCGACCTCCACCTCTCCCAACACCGCTGCCTCCACAGCCGTCCTCCTCCTCCGCCACCGCCGTCTCCTCCCACAACACCGCCATCCCCAACCCTAACGCGGTGCCGCCGACTCCCTACCCCTTCCCGAGCCACCGCTGCCGCTCTCCTCCTCCTGACCCGACGCCGCCCTCATATCCCCCCTCGCCGCTGCCTGCAACCGTAACCGCCGTTTCTTTTCTTTATAGTTTCCCCTTTTTGTTGTTGTTTTTTTGTTGTAAATTAATTAATTATGTAATAATTGTTTATTATAATTAATTATGTAATTATTTATTATTAATTGTCATTTTTTGTGTTAATTATAGTTAATTACGTCAATTGTCATTTTTTTTTGTTAATTGTCATTAATTGTGTTCTATTGCACTAATTGTCGTTAATTACGGTCAATTGTGTTTATTGTCGTTAGTCGTGTTATTTGTCGTAAATCGCGTTAATTATGATTGTTGTCGTCTATTGTGTTAGTTATTATTAATTGCGGTAGTTGTCGTAAAGTGATGCCAATTGCCGTTAATTATCATTAAAAGACATTAAATAAGCTATCATTTGGCTCAGTGGCATTTCAGATATTTTCCATTTCAGATGCTACAACAAAGCTACCTAAAAATCAGACAGTCAAACACAAAACCTCTTTAACTCGGCCGTTTAACTATTCAACACCACAGTCTACTCGAAAGTTATTTTTCAGAAAAACTACTGCGCTGCCCTTATAATTATTCTTAGTACCCATTCAGCTGACGCTGGAACAGTGAGCTGCATGCACGAGTGTGGTTGTGTGTACATGTGTCTGTGAGTGAGTGGCCAGAGGAGAGAAGCGGAGGCGGCAGCCAGCTCTATCTGCGTCCTCACAGTTTGTCAACCTGTGATTTGTCAGCCGCCGACACTGCACGGGCACACATGCGCCCGTTTCGTCAACAGTTTAGACGCGGTTCATTGGAACTTGGGGGTTGAGTTCGGGAGTCCTGCTGGCATCAGCATTGCGTCGGGTCCTGTGGGCCCCGCTTAAAGTAATAAGGGCAGAGAGGGGACGTGCCACGTTGTGGGGAAATAAATTATATGACATCTCAATTTTTAGATCATTGTTTGAATTAAATTAAGATATGTGGATATGTAAAGAGATAATTGGTTTATTTTATCATGTGTTATGAGATTAAAATAGTCTAATTTAATTTTAAAAGTTACAAGATCTCATAGGATTTTCTTCCATGTTATGGTGCTATGCCACTGCACTCTAACACGGTTGAACAAATTATGCATACCATAGGTATCGACTTCGCTAGCTAACTATTATGTATCAGTGGCATATTGCTTCGAGGTGATGATGATAAGAAAATGGATTTTAGTATTGGAAGCAAGCAGATGAGTTTTTTTTAATATATACCAGTGTGTTACAAAAATTCAATCCATTCTTATTTAATTAGTTCAATTTGTTAGTCATTCTTCACAAAAGGGTCATATTAAATGTGCACATCGCATTACAAAATTCCTAAATAGCCAAGTAAGAATGATGCAAAGGTTGGGAGAAGTTTTCTTTTCTATTATTTAAAAATAGCCAAGTCAGAAGAAACAATTAAAGAGAGAACAAATCGCCAAGATCGAAGATTTGATCCACGTTAATCATCAAAAAACTTGTTGCCATGTGTTGAAGCATATATAATTTGGTCGACACATTCCTCGGCAGCATGAGCTTTTCGATGAATTGGATCCTGTATGAACCTGAACATGGTATCATAGTTAAAATCTTGAATTCCTTGTAAAAAAAAGTCTTGAATTTGAGACCTTGCTGACATGATTTTTTTAAAAATATGGCCCCACTTCGAATCTATGACATAAGTCTAGAGATGTCTAGACTCAAGGGGTGCTTGGGAAATGTTGAAGTACGATTAGATTGCTCACACCGTAGTTTAGCTGAGATTAGCATTCCATACAAAACTAACTCAACAATCAACATAATAGGTGAGACCACGAGCCACGTAAGAACACTAGTCTGCTCAGGCAGCAGCACTGAGACTATTTTGCAAAAGAGAAAATTGCACTGTAGATTCTAAACTTGTGAGGTTGTACCATTTAGCTTACTGAATTTGTATTTTACTTTCTTAACCCCCTGAACTTGTGAGGTTGTGCCACTTAGCTCCTTGAACTTACGTTGAAGTGAAATTCATCTGATGCGATGCTGGTGACTTCGTCTCCTTCGAGTCCGATGGACTCATTGCCACACCGTTTCGGCCGTATTCATTGTCCTCGTCACCTCACGCCGACAAAAATAGATTCTTCGGGTCCGGGAACGCACCATGCTCGCGTCTTTACTGGAGTTCCACCGTCGCAGCTTGCCACTACCATCGTCTTTGCCTCCTCCGAGTTGGCTGTGTGAGAGAGAGAAGTACATTCCCAGTACCAGAGCAGAGGCATAGTACTTCTCTCTCTCTCCCTCTCTTATGGCGATTCGTCAGCTCAACCTTTTCTGTTAACAAATGACCAAATGGACTTCGTGTAGGGTGAGTAGCTTCTGTTTTGGCAATAGGAATGTACTTCTCTCTCACGACCGACTCAGAGGAGGCAAGGGCGAGGGTGGCGACAAGCTGCAACGGTGGGGCTTTGTCGAAGAAGAGTGCACGGTGCGTTCCTGGGCCTGAAGAATTCGTTTTTGTTGGCATGAGGTGATGGAGACGATGAACACGGTCGGAACGGGGCGGCGACAAATCCACCGGATTCAGAGGGGACGAAGTCGTCAACATCACATCTGACGAACTTCGCTTTGACACAAGTTCAAAGAGTTAAGTGGTATAACCTCGCAAGTTCAGGGGGGCTGAGAAAGTAAAATACAAGTTCATACAGCTAAGTAGCACAATCTCACAAGTTCATAGAGCTGAGAAAGTAAAATAAAAGTTCAGTAAGCTAAGTGACGTAACCTCACACATTTAGAAACCTATAAAGTAATTTTCTCTGGTAAAACATAATAGATCGATGGGATTACCGAGCGAGGAATTTCTCGGAGGATCCCTTTTTGTCTCTTGTTTCTAGATTTCGCCTGAAAACATGCCCAAGAGGGAAGAGGGGAATGGGTGGAGGCCATTGTGCTCTCGCAATCCGAATGGGGAAAAGAAAAAAAAAAATTCCTGGTTCGGCCGTTAGGCTGCCCATTTCGAGCTACATGAAATTCAGAAGAGTCGTCGGTGCAACGACTCTGTTGCACTCCTTTTGACTTCCTTTAAAAAGTAGGCCAAATGCCGTCCACGCACGCACGCCCAAGTAGACAATGCTAGTATCACAATTCACAAGTCCGCAGGAAAAATGCAAATACTAAATACCATCTGCAAGAAGAGATGTAGTAGCAAATAATTTTATGCTTGGTACTTATATAAATAATAGTGCTAAAATATAATATTTAGCGTTTATGAAAATCTGACCGGACTCTGGGAATATATATATATATATATATATATATATATATATATATATATTGCATTGTGGATAGTTTTGTGTTAACAAAATTTATAAGCTGGCTAGTCCAAGTTAGCCGCCTGAACTAATATTTGTGAGTCAAGCCAGCTCTAAACCATTCGAGCCGGCTACTAGTCGTACTTGAAATAAACATTTTTTTTTTTTTTTTGTTATTTTCATCAAAAAGAGATAGTACGGAAGCAGTGTGCAGTCAGCTCACTAGTGTTCAAGTCCCTGATGGTGTTCACCGAATTTACAAGTACACACACATGCATGTTCAGTGGGAAAGCGTGTCCTCGTGCTCTATGAGATCTTGTGTGCCTCCGATAAATTCTCAGCGTGAGTGATGTGAGTACGGTGTGTGTCGAGTGTGTGCGTCCTTCTCGTACTCTCGATCAATAAAAGAAAAAAAAAAAAGAGATGGTACGAGCATACATTGACTTTGATCTCGTTTTTCCTTGGAAAACAAACAAATCCATTGGTGTAGTACCAAATTTCGGTTTTTCGCTGAAGATTTGGGCTAGCTGAATCTGTTGAAACTAGTACTAGCTAGTGAGTAGTGAACTAGTGATCACCCAGTGAGAACTGGTCCGGAAGAGGATTAATTGAAACCCTAGTATGAACAATGCTTTATTTCCTCTCCATTTCCCACTATATAAAGGAGCATGAATCTCTAAAGGGGTATATATATATACACACACAACACCACCGCGTAATTACCGGACTTTGTTTCTCCCCTTTTGACAATGAGGTATCTAGCTTTAGCATGACTTGAAAAATGCCAATGAAAAGGGGTAGCAAGGCTTTCATTGCACTGGCTTCAACTAGCTAGGGATCAGCTTTTGGGGAATATAATTATTCCCTTCTGCTTGTTTTGTTGCAATGCATTGGTTCCTCCATCTGGACAAGGAGAAAATGCTGGTGCTTTACTACATTGTGGACCAAATCTTTAACCAATAAGCTAGCTGATACGATATATATTCGCCTATTGATTGATTTGGTCCACTAATGCTACATGGTTAGGCGTAATTAATTGCTCCAGTTGTAAGCATGCATGCTAGGCCCCTGGGAATTAATGTGGATTAGCGATTTGAGCAATGGAACGATTCAATGCACAAAAGCTATGTAAATTAGTGAGTACATTACAGCAGAGGTATTCTCGAACTTGTCCGGTTGTCTCACCTAGTTCCTTAAATTCGAATGTTTGCCGGCCTTGTGGTTTACGAATGAACGAACTTGCGTAATTGTGCAACTTAATTTGGTTCATCTGGCAGTTGAATAATTTAGAAAGTTTGATGACTTGACAAAATAAAATTAAGTTTATCTAAGTGACATAAACAAACTGGTTTGAGGATCTCTAGTGCAATTTACAAAGATTATTCCCAATAATTCCCTTGGGTTTAAGCGATATTTTCGTGAATCAGGTGGCTCATTTTTAACTACGCAATTGAGTAGCTTGCAGAGGTGACGTCCCTTGAAAAGTTGCTCGCAAACAATATTGGAGAGTGACTGTCCTCGTCAGGAGGGAAGAAAAATAAAAGAAAAGGAAAGGAAAAGAAAAGAAAAGAAAAGGAGGAAAGATACGTGTCATCTAACAAAACACCATGCTTTTTTTTATTATTATAAAGCCAGCGTATAACGTCATAACGACATGATGCGATGGTTTGAAGGGACACGAGCATATCACTGGCTAAATCTTGTTCATTAAGCTAACGGAGAAGAGATATATAATATTGAGAGACACGTAGCGGAGCTAACTAATTGTTTCCTTGCTCTAAACTAATCAGCAGCCAATCACCAAAATATAAATAACCATCATGCAGCTGTTGGCCACAGTAATTGTAAATGTACAGCAACGTAAATATTACCGTCACGGTATAATCTCATAGGACGGTTATATAGGCGTATACCATTGCAAAAGTTGAAATTAGACTTGAGAGCATTGATCACATCCTGTTCTCTTGTATCAAAGAGGTGCTCAATTATGAGTGTGCTCCAAATTGTGTTGAAGATTTCCGATTGAATTGGTTAGATAGGAGGGGGCTACTGATTACAATGTTATTTTGTTTAGTTTTGCAGTTTTAGTTTGGAATCTCTGAAAAGTTAGAAATAGAATGACGATTGAGGGGTTTTTTTTTCCTCGGCAACCTATGGATGTGATATTCAAATTTCTATCATGTTTGTAGTATTGACGAACTCTCATTTCCGGGGCTGTGCGTAGTAAGTTGGATGATTTCTTGCAGGCTACTGAAGATTGGTAAAAAAAGGCTTTTGTAATGTGGTGAAACCTGTTTGTATTTCAGTGTTATCTTTGTTTCTGTCTTTGCTTGTCTTGTAAACTGGTTTTCCTAGTAGTTTGGTTTCATCCTTTTTGTATGAACTCATATTTGCTTTCTATAAAAGCTGAGTCTAACCCTTTTCAAAAAAAAGTTGAAATTAGACGTACACGAGGTTACATCAGAACTAGCACGTACAAACTTTGTAAAAGAAAACTGCACGGATCCTGAAGCGAACGGGGTTAAAATTGAATACTAACATTCCCAAGTTTTGGGTAACAATAACAACACCCTTCGGATTAATTAGTCGCAACAATCAAATTAGAGATCTTCTTCAATCTTTTGTTTTGACTTGTCGCACCGGTCCAAACAAGTTCATCTCCAAAAACCAAACACACGCATAGTCGTTGGACCTATGCTTAGGCATTTGGAGTCATTCGCAAGATGGCACGTACATGCTGACTAGAGAATAGTGATGGGAGCATCAGTTCCTAGTTTTTTTTGTTATTGCGTGTCTCTTCTCCAATGGTGGCACTAGGTACGAGAACCGAACGATACTCGGATGGCTAGCTCTACCGTCGAGCCAGCAGCCCGTCCGCATTTGAGTCCCTCAGTGTGCGTGTCTCACCGAGATTTTTGGTTTTTCGGAATGATACACGCACACGTGGATATATTCAGTGATCAAATCGTGTGCCTGCGATCCTTGGAGTTCAACCTCTGCTCTAAATTAGGCTTTGTGTTAAGATGTATCCGCATGTGCGAGCGCGAGTCTCAAAAAAATGGTGGTACTAGGTACTAGCTCTGTGCCTCTGTCGCGAGTAGCAAGATAAGCAGGGAGGCAGTGCGGTTGAGTGGCTGCTGTCAGCTTGTCACACCAACCATCGGATGCGAGTGGAGGGTTTCGGGTGCGCTTCTCGCCAGTAGTATTCGCTTCTTAGAATCTAATCTAGTGTTAATTTAGCTCATGATTTATTTGCATTCAAAGTTGTGCTATATTCGGCAGAGCTTCGTTTAATGTTGTATTTTTTTTCTTCTGAAGTACGGATTACTTTGCACATCTACTAAACACATTAAGGAGAGGAGTTTTCAAGGAGAGGCAGTCCGATGTTCCACCAGATATTTCTGAACTTTGTGGGTCTGGATAGCCTAATTTAAGAATGAAAAGTACAATGAAAAATTCAGGACAATGACTTGATAAGCATTCGAGAACTGCAGATTGAAGGACTATGTACTCTTGACAGTGTTGGTTGTTGTGTCCCTGAACTTCAGTACCGCTTAGAGTTAGTTATCTGACAGAATTTTGACAAGTAATTTATTCTGTAAAAGCTTTAATTATTTGATCAATTCCACTCAGCTGTGCCATCAAGAACACTGCATGGGCCTATGCGGCAGGGTCAAGGCGAGCACAAGACAAAAGCCAAAACTCGTCAGGAACCAGGAAGCAGAGGTTGGCCTGGGCACTTCACGCACACGCCATACACGAGAACCTTTTCCTTTCCTTTTTCTCATTCTTTCTACTCCATTTCTTTTGCATGGGACGTGGAATTGCAACCTTTCAACGTCGTGAGCAGTTGGCTGAAAACAATGTGAATCGAGTGGTCAATTTGGGCACCCTCTCGAGAAAGCAACGAGAAAGGAAGGGTGACAATTATTACGATGCTAAGCTCCCAATAATGCATGGGCCGAGAAAAGATCTTTGAAAGTTAACCCTGGCTTGATTAGCGAAAAGTTGGTGATCATATGAAACAAGGGTTTGGTTGTTGAGATTGTGACTTCGTGTCTACAATAAAAGCAAGTATGGATTACCAGATTACGGTGGATTTTCATGAAAGTATTGGAATTGATGTGACATCTCCATATCGAATCAAGTACTGAAGAGATGGATCGCATAGAAAATTTACCTTTTTTCTATCGTGCCCCAGTTAAAAGCCCTGGATCTTAAAATGCCTTTTAGCTTTCAACTTAGGTCTTACCAATCAATGTATTGTCAAATCTGACACAACAAAGAGTGACTTTTTTTAACTTTTCTGTAGCTAACTTGATGCTCCTTTAATCACTGAATTCTCTTACTATATGTTAAAAAGAGTTGAAAAGGTACAATATTATGTAAGTATTTTAATGACAAATTGTAACATCCCAAGTTTTGCACTCTTTAAAAATTTATTTCAAATTAATTAATTCAAAGCGTTGGACTTCTTTTGAGTTTTGCATTTTTTTAAATTCCAAATCCGAAATTCAAATCCTATTTCCATCGTCTCAATTCAAAACTCGTCGTCAAATTTCAAGATTCAAATTTGTAATTTGAATTATCCTCCTCATTTCTTCTTTCTTCTTCATTCTTCCTTCCTTCTTCCTTCTCTGCTTCTTTCTCGCGTCTGCCCGCGCCCGGCTACGCCATGTCGCGCCCAAACCACGCAAGTGCCGCACCCAAGCCGTGCCCAGCCGCGTCGCCACACACCGCCCACGCGCGTTCCGCTCGCGTTGTGTCCCCGTTGTCGCCATCATTGTGTGCCATTCGCGCTGCAATCATTGTCGTCGTCACTGCGCCAATCAATGGTGTTGCCGTTTCTCTTCGCCATACATTGCCATCACTTCCCGTCGCGTCCGCACCCACTCGAGGCCGCCCTTGACTCTAAAACGGAGCACCTTGACCCTCATCTTCCCCTTTACACCCCCTCCAACTCCCATCACCTCTGGAGCTCCTTCGCCGCGAGCGTCGACCGCCACCTCTTCTCGCTGTTCTCGCTACTCGGTGAGTTCTTTGCCCCTCCAACCGCATCACGTTGTGTTCCCAAGCTCCATGTTTATTTCCCCTCAATTAATTTTGGATTTCGTCGCAGTTCATCGCCGTATTCACCTTCTTCTTTCTTTCCGGCCGAAACACCTGCAGCACTCGATCTCCTTCTACGGTGAGTTCCAAGCCGAGCTAGGCACGTCATCGCATGTTCCCAAGGTTCCCCCACAATTTTCCCCTCTCCATTCGTCCAATTCATCGCCGAGAAGCGCCGCCGCTGCCACCTTCTTCCCCGACGCTAGCGCCATTGCCCCACCGCCTCGGCAGCCCAAGCCTCCCCAACTTTCTCCACACGACCCCCATGCCCGTGCGGCGCTCATGTGCATGTCGCCCTCCCCGGTGTGCCGCCACACCGTTGGCGCTATCGGCCGCCCACACGCCCAAGCCGCCGCCGCCGCCGCTACTGCCGTTGGCCTCGTGCCCCTCCAGTGCCATCGCCATCACCTGCAGGTATGGAATCCCACCAAGGTTCCATTTTTCCGGTCGCGCCTGCTCCTGTGCCGCCGAGCACCTCCTTTGCTCTGCTCTGTTATCTGTGTTTTGCTCATTAAGCCAATGACATTAGTGACCCACATGTCATACTCTATCCCCTTTCTATCTCCCTCTCACTCACTAACAAATGGGGCCAAGTGTCATACTATGTCTTTGTATTATAAAATCAGAATGGAATATTTCCTCCTTATCAATTTCCAGGAATTTCCAATTTTGATAAACTTTCGGATGCTCGTTCTCTTTCATACAAACTCCGAATCAATCGATTCTTGCTCCTAAATTCATCTAAATTCATAATATCTCTAATGGTACTAATTGTATAATTTTTGGATTTTATTTGTTTTTATGTTATTTATTTATCTCGTTTTGCGCGTGTAGAGTACAACACCACCGAAGTCAATTTGGACCAATTGGACGTAGTGACCTCAACCTTTGGTGAAGGCAAGTCTCCTTTGACCATATTGTACTTATGTTTTTCAAAACCTGTTTTAAGTTTCAAAATTATTATGTAGGAATAAGTCCATTTCACACCCCTGAACTTTGGCGAGAGTCCAAAAAACACCCTGAACTACAAAACCGTTTAGTTACACCCTCGAACTGTCATGTCACACCCTACGCTGGTTTTGGATGACGTGGCAGCCATGTCACTAGTTTTGGATGATATGGCGTCCACGTGTACCTATTTGGTTGATGTGGTGTCCACGTTTCCTCTCTCCACTCCATTTCTTTCCCCGTCGCCGCGGCATACAGGTACTTAGCCTACCTCGACGCCCTCCTCTCGCCGCCCCACCTCACCGACCCCAATCGCGCCTCCGCGTCCTCCCTCTCCACCCCGCTCCACCTCGCTGCCGTCGGCAAAGCCCCCTACGCGCCCGCTGCCATATCCTGCCTCCTTGCTGCCGGCGCCGACCCCACCGTCCTCGACCACCTCCACCGTCGGCCGTCCGACCTCGTCGCGCTCCCACCCAACTCCCTTCTGCTCAAGAACCACCTCCTCTCCCTCCTCAGTGCCCGCAAGGAATGGCCACCGGACCCCTCCCTCCACTCCTCCATTTCTTTCCCCGGCATCTGAATCAGCAGCAGATAAAGGATGTCATCGCCGTCGTCGTCATTGTCGTGCACGGCAAGCAGCAGCCGAGGCTGTCGGGCGCCCAACGCCGCAATGCTCGCATGTGGGGAGCTCAGTGCGACGGCAACCCTAGGGCGGTGCTCGCAGCTCAGGGCAGCGCTCGGAGGTCAGGGCGAACAATGGCGGCGAGCCACGCACGGAGTAAAGAGGGAGCCTGAGGGAGGAGGGGTGCGTTGAGGCCAAGGCAGCACAGGCGTCGGTGGGCTGGCGGCAGGGAGCCAGCGATGGTGGCGGCAGGGCGGCGCTATGAGGGGAGGCCGGTCGGAGGGAGGAGGAGGCCGAGGGAGCAAGCAACGGGGAGAGAAGAAGAACAATGAGGAAGACACACACTCTCTCTCTCTCTCATTTGTGTCTGACCAGTATGGACCATCTGATCTAAAATGAACGGCCTGATCGTGTTTGCTAAGCCCGCTCGCTCGCGCGCTATCTCCTCAAACATTTTGACCGTTGGATCAAAACTGGACGGTCCGATCGAATTGCGCGTTTGGGTGGTCCGAACGTCCCAACGAGTTTGGACCGTCTGATCGAGATTGGACGGCCCAATCAAGCTTACACGTTCGGAGCGGTCCGAACGTTCCTGTCGGTGTGGACCGTCCGATTTAAATCGATCGGCCCGGACACCACTTGTTACTTTCTTGTTTCATTTTTCCACTACCGAGTGGGGCCCGCTCAAGCCACGACACCTTCTCCTTCCTCCCGTCATCTTCTTCCCCCGCGGTGCCGCCATTGCCGAGCGAGCCAAGCTCATAAATATCGGTTGTTACTCCCTTTTTCTCTTGTTTTCAATGCAAAATGAAACCCCCTCATGCCACTGCACTCACTCGAACCATTTTCTCTCTTTTATTCGCATTAAAAACGCAATTGCGCCGCCGTCCTCTCCGGTGTGTAACCACCGCCCCACGATCTCGTCCTCCCGGCACCATCTCCCAGCCGCCCACAAGGATGCCGCCGCGGCCCTCCTCTGGCTCCGCGACCAGCTCCTCTCCAACCCATGAGCATAGATCGGGTGGACTCGGGCTTGAACCCGTGCGAATCGCCGGAGGCATCATGCTCTGGCCGTACTTCAGAGGGACGTCGTGTACGATGCCGACCGCGGCCTCGGCCTCCGTATGTACAGGCCTACGACGGCCGGAGGGGAGGAGGAGGGCAAGAATCTCCCCGTGCTCGTCTACTTCCACAACAGCGGCTTCTACATTGGCTCCTGCACCTAGCCGAGCTTCCACGCCGGCTACCTCCGCCTCTTCGCCGAGCTCCTTGCCGTCGTGCTCTCCTTCGACTATTACCTCGCGCCGGAGCACCATCTCCTGGCCGCCCACGAGGACGCTGCCGCGGCCCTCTGGCTCCGCGACCCATGGCTGGCCGATGGGGCTGACTCAAGCCAGGTGTTCGTCTCCAGCCAACGTGGATGTTGACGCGGCGAAACCGCCCAACGTGATGCCAGCGTGGCCCAAAACCATCTGTTTTTGGCCCGAGGGGGTGGATTCACATGGTATTATGAGTTCGAGGGTGCAAATCAGACGATTTTAGAGTTCAGGGGGTATTTTGGACTCGGTGCAAAGTTTAGAGGTGTAAAACAGACTTTTTCCTATTATGTATTTCTACTTACATAAAATGATAAGTTCAAATCCTAGGTTGTTAGTTAATCCTAACTTGATATTACCATCATTTGAGGTTGTTATCTATGATCTATTTTCACCCTAGCATAGGAAATCCACGATATTGATTACCATTTTGCTAGAATAGTTTAAATTGTAGAATTGCTTAGACATGCGTTGTTGGTCATGATCACCCATTGGGAGAAAACTATTATTACTTTTTATGCAAATCTTTTTGAGAAATGTATGGCAATAGGTATTTCCAGTAGTTTGAAAAATAAAATAAAATGGTGGAAAACTTGTTTAGACTAGGGTGGGTGAGTTGAGTTTTGACTGTCTCGCGTTGGTCGATTAAGGATCAACGCTTGTGTCTATCAAAACTGAGCACTACCGTACAACCACATATCAAGAATGGGGAGGACCTAGCTAACTAATTTAACAAGTCTAAGCATTAAACTAGCAGGCTGTAGTTGATAGGTGTTATGTTGATTATGGTAACTATACTTCCATACTTGAGGTGTGCTGGTTGTGGTAAATGTACTTCTATATCTTGGGTCGTGCAACATGGTAAGTGAACTTCTATGTCTATTGGGGCTTGCACCGTATGTTGGTAAATGAACTCTACATTCGGGTAGGTTATCCCTACAAGGGTGAGCTCCGGTCAATGGTAGATAACGTCCATTACTTGGGGTTAAGCTCATTGGGCGAGTTGATGTAAGGATAAGATATTGTAAAGGCCTTGTGATAATCACTTAGTCGCACACCTTTGGAAGTGTGTAAAGTAGATATTATAAGTTGATTATCTCGTGCGGGTCAAGTTGTACAATCTCTGCAGAGTGTGAAACTATTCGAATAGCCGTGTTCACAATCAAGGACGGCCAAGGTGCGTTTTTACATGGTAGATTTTAGTTCTATTTTCAAAGAATTATTTTGGGAATCCAGGAGTTGTTGGAACTCTTGGATTGTTGTGCTGGTAGCTAGAGCTAGTTGGGTAGCTAGAGCCAGTTGGGCAGTTAGAGCCCTACTCTTTAAACCTTGGCGGTTAAAGCCTCGATACTAATGATTGGTAGCTAGAACCTTCATTAGTGAACCAATTAATTTATTTATTGAAACTACGTTTGTCAAATGTGCTTTATAAAAATTGTTGAAACATAAAATATTACTTTGTGCAAAAGAACTATATAAGCCCCATTTGTTAAAGCTATGCATATGTATCTTTCCCAAAATGTGCTGAGTACTTTATGTACTCATGTGCTACACTCAAATTAAATCCGAAGCCTTCAACGACATGGAGGAGGATTATGACTACTTCGCATGTGGCTTTGATGAAGGACACCCGGAGTACAAGGCTACGCTCCCCAGTCGAATGTCGGTGGGTAATTTGATGGGACATCACTTGGAGTATAACATTTGTTGTTTCCGTTCTACCGTAAGACTTGAGGTCATGTGACCTTTATTGTAATAAGCAGCCTTAAGATATGTACTTTGTTATTACTTTTATGTTGAATCGTGATATGAACTTGTTGTCAACGCTGTATCTGATGTGTGCACTAGCTACTGATCAGAGGACTGATGCAGAAATACATGAAGGGTTTAGATTCAGAAATCCGGTCTCAAAACAAATTTACGTGTCATTTTGATATATCCCAACCATACGTTTTAAACAGTATCTTTGGTCTAGTTAATATTATTTGACTACACGTAATTCTAAGGCACATCGTGTGGTTCTTTGCTAGTGAACAATGGCATCATCGTTCCGCACAGACGGCTTGCGTTCATCAGGAGGCTTGCGTTTACTTTCAGTACTAGTGTGTTTAATCCGATGAGTTGCATCAGTTGGGCAAAAGAGAAAAAAGAAGATGGGCAATTAAGTTATTGCATTTTATTCCCATGGCCAAACCCACGAAGCAGACAGAGGGAATTAACTTCCTCATAAATTCCCACTTGTAATTGCCATCACATACCAAATAGAAGAATTAATTGCATCCTCTCTTTGTCTCTCTTACCCCCTCTTCCTGCTTGTTTTCTTGTTTAGGTTCTCAGGGAGGTGGTTGCCCATGGTGGTGGGGTTTGATCAAGTTCTTGTTGGGGTAAAAAATGGTGCATGGAGTAGGCTAAGAGATGAGCCATATTTGGCATAGACTCCACACCCAAACTCCCTCCTCTAAACTCCCATCCCCTTCCCAATGATGCTAAACAAGCTTTAACGGTCTGTTTGGCAACAATTGAGAATGGGAGGGAGTTTGTAGTGATATGAGACACGGGAGGCCCGTCGCAAAAAAAAAAAAAAGGCCTGTCGAAAAATATGAGACAGGAGTTTGATTTTTAGTCCCAATCCTCTGTTTGGCAAGAGAGATGAAATATTGTGAATGATTTTTTTTATAACTTATTAGATGTCTTCATTTAATTTACGATGAAAGGCTAAAATCTATTACTCAACAACTCTCTTAATTCCCATCCTCACCCTGGGTTTCAAATGGTGGGAGTAAGACCCTCAAACTTCCAATCCCTATCACATCTAAATTCTCATGCCTATCAAGTATCAACCAAACAAAAGATTTCACAACTCTCACTCCTTATATTCTCGATTCTCTACCACCAATTCCCTCCAATCAAACAAGCAGTAAGAGTCTGATTGGTTGCCTGATGTCCTCAGTCTGGTTTGGTGGATCGGCCAGGATGGGCAAAATTAGGCTCTTGGACTGCAATTTACAAAAATGGTTGGTTGGTTCCACAGGCTGGACAGGCTCCACGGAGATTTTGATTGGTTAGCTGCACAAGAATTGGTATCTTACCCTGCCCAAGATAGCAAACAAGTGCGGCAGGAGCAAGGCGAGCCACCACCGTGCAGCCGGCGAAGCCATAGGGCTGAGGAACCCAATCTGTGCCGCCGCCGTTTCCAAGTCTTAATGGAGAAGAACTCTTATCCGGTAGGTGGGAGTGGCCGAGTGGGACACGAGACAGAAAATCGAGTTTGGGAGACGAGCAACTTCTTCAAGAAAAAAGAGATAGTGAAGAAGAAGAGCAGATTGCGATAAGACGGAGACGCTGGGATTGGGAGTTTTGGGAGGTGCGTAGAAGCATCACGTGTTCTCATGTGCGACATCGGCCGAGCCAGGGTCTGAAGAAACGGTGGGAATTCGCGTTGCTGCTGAACCAGGCCGAGGACTCTTTTTGCGTCTGTCCAGCCAGGCTGCGTAGTGCAAGCAGCCAACCAAACAAGTCCGTGTATAGAAGATGCTGCATCCTATGGGCCTGGTTGAAGCAAAACCAGACACCCAATCATACCCTGAAGTGCTCGTTCAGTATTCAAGTTAGTTTAGCACATCTCTCCACATTATTTTTTCTTTTGCGATTACAAGGCACGCACACACTCCACATGAGTATTTGGTAAAGCAAGGAGGCGGGGTCATGGACACGAGCAAACAACCAACGGGACAGGTTTTCAAACACCCATGCGGCCACGCGTAAAGAAAAAAAGGGAGCAACTAGCGTTCGGACGTACGATGGAAGCTTTTCTACCATACGATCCCTCCACTGTTAGATATCAGTTGGGTTGATTTTAGGCTGTTCTATTTGGCACAACAAAAAATCGTTAGGAGCTCGTCTCTCGCTCCGGTGACAATCTCCGGCTGCTGTGGGCTCGCCGGAGCTCTAGCTTTCTGGAGGAGGATGAGGTGGACGGCGTCCCTCGAACCAGCAGTCGACATTGGAGCTCGGGATGCCGGTGGCGCCGCGGGGCTTATGACGCTGGTAGTCATTGCTTGCTTCCATAGAGGATGCAAGGGAGGAGAGGAGCTTGTCTTGGTGGCGATCTCCGGCTGCCGCTGGCTCGTTGGTGCTCCAACTTGCTTGAGGAGGAGGAACTAGACGATATTCTCAATTTGGCGCAGCAAACATTCGTGAACCGCAAGGACTAGTACTCCATGGGACGCTTACAATAATTTTTTTAATGAGGCGCAACAACGATGCGATAAACATGCAATTAAAATTCCCCACGATTGCAACAACCAATCACAACAAAAATGACTACAATAAAACTAAAATTTTATAAAACACATTGCAACAAATAAAAATCCTAATTGCAACAAATTCATAACCTAATTGCAACAAACACATTTTATAAAAAAATGTTGTTCTTATGCAACAAATTCATAACCTAATTGCAACAAAAAAAATCCTCATGCTACAACATTTTATAAAACACATTGCAATAAATAAAAACGCTTAGTGCAACAATTTGAAAACTTGCTACAATAAAACGAGAAAATAATACCGGGGGAGGATGTCTCTGCATTCGCTCACACCATCGCTTCATCACCCCGTCTCCTAGTTGTCCACCGCACTCCTCCTCCGATATTGGTAGATCTGGCGAGGTCTACCCGCTCCTCAGGCGGAGACACCTCCGCACGAGAGCTTTGGCTGTGGCAGATGAACTCTCGAGCATGAGCTGCAGTGAGCTCTGACTGTCGATCGAACTCCTCAAGCGCGATGCTCAAGAAAAAAAGCAGACATGGAGCAAGGTGAGAGCTCGCCGATGACGGAAGCTCAGTCAGAGTTCGCCAGTCCGATGGATTGAGGAGAGAGAGAAGGAGAGGAGAGGGAGAGGGAGAGAGAGATACAAGACGATGAAGCCTTTCGGGGATAAGTAATGGGTGGTTATGGTGTGAGGACGTGGTAGTCACGTGGACAGGGTGTCCTGTTTTTTTTTTTCCGTATCGGACGCCCGATTGGAAATAATCGGACGCCCGATTGGTGGCAATATTTTACCTCCTTGAACAAATGACGATAATGTACACAAATAGGAACATCACAACGCACACATGGGCCCAGACATGCTGATCGTGCCAGATGGCACATGAACCCACGTGGATCGATCGATGGCAGGTAAGCAAACGGTTTGTAAAGAGACGCGCACGCCGCATGATTGGGTTCCTCACTAACATAATTGTAGCCTTGTCCCAGCCTCAGGTACGTTACGACTTGCACAGTGCTGGGGTGTGGCCGATGATCCAGCGCCGAGCCTGGCCTGCCGGGCGTCTCGATCGTGCCACGCGCGTACGACCACGGATCACCGTTGGTCAGGCTACCTAGCTAGCCCCGCGTGCCGGTGCGCAACCCCGCCCCGCGTAGCCTACGAGCTCGTTCCATGCATATGCATGGGCGACGCGGCCCGCGTCGCACCACACCGCGGTACAGCGCGTGACGAGACGTACGTGGCAATCGTTGTTCCTGCATACCCTGTGTATAGGGGTGAAAACGGATCGGAAACGGACGAATAATGGTTTTGCCATATTTATTTTCATATTTTTTTTCCGGATCAGGATACGAATACGAATACCCCGGATACGAATACGAATAGTATCGAATATGAATACGAAGCGAAACGAATACGGTTACAGATATTTTTCGGAACATGAAAACCCCTTAAATTGTATGCCAGAAATTAACAAAAAACATATAACTAATTTATTTGATGTAAACATTCATGAATTGTTCATATTTTCAGCAACCACACATAACATTGGCACTAGAAAGTTACATTAACTAGTTCATCACAAATATAACACTTAGTTTAACATATTTAGCTCATAAGTCATAACTCACAAAGTCATCACACATTCCCACTTAGTTCATCATATACATAAAATTTAGTTCACACTAACATCGATTAGACTGGATGGTTAATCTATACGCAAATGATTGTAACATCCTAAAGTATGTTACCAAAAATAAAATTAATAAAATTATTATTTTATTGGATTTTCTAGGATTTAAAATAGTTTTCCTGGTTAAAAAGGAAAAATAATAAAATAAAGTCAATTATTTAATGTTCTAGTTTTTAAGGTAAAAAATAAAATTTATTGAGTTTTCTGGGATTTTATTGGATTTAAAGCGATTTTTTTAATTAATTTATTGAATTTGTTGGATTTTAAAAAGGTTTTTCCTATTTTTAGAAATTTAAAATAATTTATATACAAAAATAAAAGCCAACTTTAAGTTGGAATTAATTTTATTAAGTTAAAAATAATTCAACGAATTTCTGTGATTTTTTCTAGGATTTTTGAACTCTATTTGCTATTTACTAAAAGACTATTTGATTTGTTGCATTTTCTGAAATTCAGAAATCAATTAAAATCCCCTTTTATCTTTTGGGCTGAAATCCTCTTTTGTGCCGAAATCCGGATATCCGGACAATCCGTATTCGTTTCCGTATCCACCGGATAGCATGCCTACCATATTCGTTTACGAAAAAAAATCCGAATTCGTTTCCGGTCCGAAAATTATCCGAGAAAAATCCGATCCAAGACATTCCGAATCCGTTTTTTGTCCGGATCGGTCGGAAACTATCCGATCCGTTTTCACCCCTACCTGTGTATGCAGTAACGGACCAAGGATTAAATATTAGGGACGGTGGTGCCGCTTCCTCGCCGGACGCCGTCTCGCAGCACACTCGGTTCTCGCTCGACGGCTCGCATTGCGTTGAACTTTTTTGTTCAACTAAACTCTTTTTTTAGAGAACAAGCGCTTAATAAACTAATAAAATGAATCCTTTTGAAATATGTAAACATTCTAGACGCACCAGGGCATGTACAATGCGAGATGCTTATATACGAGTGCTTAAAGAAAAAGAATATAGCCATGTCATCAAGTATCTATGTAAAAGTCGTTTCCTCCAGTGTAAGCATATGTTTTATAGGTGTTTAGATTATTGTATTATCTATTAATTATATATAGTCATATACATAAGAACCTCTTAAGCATCGATGCCTAATCAAGCATCGATGGTACAAAATAAGCACATTATCTGTCTTACGTGGCAATAAAAATCAGTTTTTTTTGTTAAACACCTCTCTAAGCACCTGCATTGTACATGCTCCTATGCACTCATATTACTCCATGTACATGTTTTCATGATTCTAATGAAATTTGTGATCATGATTTAGGATTATTGCTTAGTATATATTCCAAAAGAACAATTGAGGAGCCGAGGCATGCTCTCACCAGACAAGAACATGACGTAAATTATGAACATATGTATCTCACCAGACAATTAAGGAGCTCGGTAAGTCGGTCTGGCCCTCCTCATGACCTCGCCTACTGCTTCCTGGTAGCAATGTCTCCACGCCACTCCGCCCCTGCACGGCGCGCTCGCTCATCACGGGCCACGGCATACGCCGATCACCGAACATCGCCTGGTGATTATGAACATATGCATTAAGTGCATAGTGTACCCACCACGTGGACCGAACCATAGACTAGCACAGTGTGATGGGTCCATGGTCCATGCATTGTACTCATGGACCAAGTCATTGGTCCCACCTATCATCCACTCGAGTATTTCTAACTAAAAAACAAAAAGAAAAGAAAAGAAAAGAAAATGGTCGTCGGTCCCACATGTCAATGACAAACTTCTCTCTCTCTTCTTTTTCAGGATTTAAATTAGGGTTTAGACTTCGGAGAGCCCGTTTTCACTCGTTTCAACTCCAAATCGAACAATTTTTATTTCTAAATTTGTCTAAATTCAAACCCTACCCAACCAAACCAAAAACACCCATTTGGAGTTCATTTGAATTTTTGAATGCAATTTGAATCCTTATGTGCTTATTTGAACTTTGGTTATTTTTGCGTTTATAGAATTAGAAGCTTTCGAAGAACCGCAAGTTGATAAAGATCAAGATATGCAATACCTAAAGCTAGGAGAGTCAACACTTTGATCATATTGCACCTATATTTTGCAATTATATTGTTTTAATCTACGAAATTGCATTGCTATGATTTATATAAATATGTTGATCTAGTTCATAGTTATTACCTTAATGATAATTTTGTATAACTTCCTCACCCTCGAACTTGGACATTATCCTTTGACACTCTAGATTAATGGGATACTTGATAGCCACTAAATACCTAATTAAGGGTCATGCTTAGCTTTGCTTAGTAATATTGTCATGCAGGTAGTAAATTGGATGACATCATTTAAACATTTGAAAATGAAATTGGGCAATCGAGGCTGGAGTCTAGCCGGTATGTTGGACTAGAAAAGTAATTTTTAAAAAACAAAGGAAAAGCAAAAACAGATTTCAACTTGGGCAGCTGGAAAGCGCGGCGGGTGCTTGCAAGAGAACGACGGTGGGGATATGGGGAAGTACCACCTAAGTCAATAAAGGACCGAGTTCTTATGATTGTTGGAAATATGCTCTAGAGGCAATCATAGAGATGATTATATTTCAATATGTTCGTAACATTAGATAATATGTTATCATGTTCCTAGAATAATATCGTTAATATTTATCATCAAGTATGTGACTTGATTGTGAAACTCTGTATTTCTGCGATGATTATTTTTAAATGTTCCCTAGTCAAAAAACATATGAGAACACATATGAATAGACTAGCATATGTATTGGTTGATGACTACGTTTCACAGGTCATAGATACGGAGATATCAAACCAATAATATGGGCACATGTTAGAGAACATGGTGTTGGTTTGACCCACCTTGAGACACTTTTGAGATTATTATGATTCTATGTGTCATTAGTTGGTCTCAAGTAATGATGATGTATAATCCTTAGACCTGAGATCAGCATAGTTTTCTACATGTGTAATAGAACTCTTAGGCGTTACCAAACGCTACTCGTAATTGGGTAGTTATAAAGGTAGTTTTCGGGCATGCTATGAAACATGCGGATGAATGTGGCTGGTCGGATATGAGATTTGCCCCTCCTAACATAACAGGAGAGATGTCTTTAGGCCCCTTGTTGTGGTCGAATAAAGAAAGTGCATGGCTATACCACTGGTGGTCGAAGTGTCGACCACATGAAGTTATTCGACACTTGATCAAGAAAGTGTTGAACAGTCCATGAATGACAAATTATCTCACCTAGAGTTCAACCAGATGTCGTGAAACAAAGGGAGAATACACAAACATGTCGTTCAGTTCGACCAGATACAAACTGGTCATACACAGTTACGAGCTGGTCGTATGGAGATATAAGCTAGTCATAGATTGGTCAAAACTAGTCATACACAGTTACGAGCTAGTCGTATGGAGATATGAGCTGGTCGTAGACTGGTCGTACACAATTATGAGCTGGTCGTATGGAGATACGAGCTGGTCATAGACTGGTAAAAACTAGTTGCACAGTTATGAGTTGGTCGTATGGAGATACGAGTTGGTCGTATGAAGATACGAGCTGGTCGTAGACTGGTCGAAACTGGGTGTACACAGTTACGAGTTGGTTGTATGGAGATACGAGTTAGTCACAGACTGGTCGTAAGGTGTTACAAACTGGTCGTAAGGAGATGCAAACTGGTCGTAAGGAGTTAAAGACTGGTTGTAACTACACATGAACTGGTCGTGACTGAATTCGAGCTGGTCGTAAATGATAAGGACCTCGTCATGGATCATATTGCATTAAGGTTCGTCTGATATATTCTATGTGTGTTCAAGAATCGTTATGTGCTGCTAGGTACCGCTGACGACTCGTAGTCATAAAAGAGTTTTCGAGTCACAACCCATCACATATGAACCTATAGGGTCACACACTTAAAGGGCTATGATTTGATTTGAATGGTGATCCGAATTCTTATAGGCCTTAAGTTCCTAATGGGCCTCAAGTTGGAGACCCGTTATGGATGCTATAAATAGAGGGGCGGTGGCATGGGGGGGGGTTACATAAGCTTTTGAATTTTTTTTGAAACCCTAATAGCCACGCCTTCCTCAACCACGCCGCCAGCGCTAGCACTCTTGCGCGTGGTGTCCCTGCCTCGTATGTGTGGATACCTTGGAGATGTTGTTGCAAAGCATCAGCACTAGGACGATTCGCAACTCGGGACGATCATCGGAGTAGGAGGAGAAGACATGCGGCAAGTACAACTACAACCGCATCAACTCGCTACATCGACTCTACTTCCGCTACGAGTCAGCGCGTCTAATGGTAATCTCGTGATCTATTACTAGCAGAGGTTCCTTGGTTACGCGGATTTTTTTTGTTTTGTACTATCATAGCCTTCCCGCAATCCTTTAGTGATGACCTCTCCTGTAAAAATAGTGCAACCAAAATTTATAATGGATACGATCTAGCTAACTAATTTGTTCGCCTCTGCGTAGCTTCGCCACTGGTGGGTGTGTGGCGTGGGTATGGGTAGAAGCCACAGAGAAACTGTGAGGACCCGCGTTTTTAGACCTAATTGCGTGGCAGTAATCGGTATTTAGCGATAATTAATCTCGGCTTAGCAGTAAACTAACGGTAGTGTTAAGATCGTTGTTAAGCAACTAATTAAATCGTTGGTCTAAGCTAGTTGGGTTTCATTTCGCGAGCATTTCATAAATAGTCGATAGAACCACCATTGCATCATTCATTCAATCTCATCATTTAGTACAATAATCATTTGCATTCACCAGTGCAACAGCAGAATCAAGGTCATAGCTAAGTTACATTTTCCCTTCTCAGTAGATAAATAAGTCTATAATAACATTGTTACAAGAGCATTTTACATCAATTAGTTTGCAAGCATATTACATCTTCGGCTTAGACAAAGACCATATGCATCTTGGCATTTACTTCTATGCATAGCGGCAAAGACAATCCCAACTCACCAAAGCGACCGACTTACATGCATTCCGCCAAGCCCTCCTTGCCTTTCATCCAATCACCTCCGTCTGTCGGATCTTCACCTCAGTAGACCACCAAAACAAAGAAAAGCGATTAGTACCACCGAGAGCGACTTCCTTTGTGAGCAATAGAATGGAGGAGTGACCACGATTTCTGAAGTGCGATGAGAATACCGAGCAGCTTGGGCAGTCGGTCCCTAGACCATCAAGTATCCAGACTAACCGAAGTTAGTCGGTCCTTGATCGTCAAGATGTCCAGACCACCCGAAGCCAATCGGTACCTGTCACTTCCGTGGGTCTCATCACTCGGCGTTTAATTTAATCGGGCACCCACGTATAATGACTTTCAAATCTTGGACCAAAAGGACCCCAACAAAAATCTTGCACTGTGAAAGCCATCAGGATAAGGGCAAGGGGCATAGTGGTCATTAACAACACAAGGCAAGCCACAGCCGAATGCATTCCCCTGATAAGCCATTCACATCCACAAGCCCCTTCCTAACTCACAAACAAGCCAGTGAAGCCACCAGCACCACCAGAGCAATCCACCCAAGCCAAGCATTAGCCAAGCCAAACCATCGCTCTCCCATCGCCATCCCAATGGCTCAGCTACATCACACCATCACCACCATCCACAAGAAGCCCGAGACCACCTCGTGAAGGGAGCAAGGAGGAGGAAGGGTAGTAGAAGGAGGAGAGGAGCTTAGGTGAAGGGAAGCCGTGAGCAAGAACGACGCCGACGACGGCCGAATCTGTCAATAACCACCGGCGTCACCAGACATCAAACAGCCAGGAGGAGGGCCAAGCTCAGATTCTATATCATCACAGCCTACAAGCCATCCACAGCAAGGAAGAGGAGGAGAACCCCAACTTGAAGCCGGCATTGCCATCCCCCTCTCCCACCCCAAAACCCATAGGAGGTAAAACAAGTGCACCTCTGTTGCTCTACACATACACATGTATCATATCTCAGAGCACAACTCAAGCCAAGCCAGGAGATCTCAGAGCACAACTCAAGCCAAGCCAGGAGATCTCAGAGCAAGCTCAGCATCCTCACCATCATCGTTGGCAAGCCAACCACCGCAAGGGAGAAGAAGGGAGCACCAGCACGAGGCCGACACTGCTACCCTCTTCCCCCAATCTCTGAACCCAACCAGAGGTAACCCCAGTTTCACCTCATCAGCATGCACTACACATATCTATCATTTCACAGTAACAAAGATATATCTTCCAGTTCATCGCATCTCAGAGCAAGAGGGGGAGTAGAGAGAGGGAGAACGAGGTAGTAGTATCACCTTAGTATGGCGCAACCACGGTAGCATAGGCATCACCACCACCAGTAGCCCACCCCAGCACCTTCGGCAGGTAGCCATGTGCATGCACCAAGCAATAAGCATCCGGATTGGAACCACCCCTTCCTCCCTCACCATTTGCATGCATACATGAGCATCATCAACCAAACATCAGAAACCCAACTCCATGCTTGACCATAAAAATCAATTTAACATAATGGGAAGAAGGGAATCGTAGAGCGAGTAGGCGAGGCGGCGGCCAGAGGTCGGCCGAGCCATCGCGCGCCGGGAGCCGGCCGGCGCAGAGTGCGCTCGGCCGGCACGCGAGAGGAGCACGGGAGGTGCCCTGAAGGGCCGAGGAAGCCGGAGCGGGTCGAGGGCGTGAGCAGCCAGAGGCGGTTGAGTCGGGTCGTAGGTCGGGCCGGCGGCGCCGGGTGAGGACGCCAAGCCCAGGAAGCCGAAGCTGGGCCGGACCGGTGGTGGCAGCGCGGGATCCACGGGAGAGCCACGGCGTCGGGTGAGCAGAGAGGGAGCAGAGAGAGCAGTGAGGGAGCGGAGAGGGAGCTGGCGCGGGGAACAACAAGGGGCGGCGACGCCTTGGGCTGAAGGGGAATCGGGAGAGGAGAGTGGGGAGTGTTGTGTGCGTGTGTTGGGTTTGGGGTGGTTAGAAGATAGGGCCGGCCGAGAGGGGTGAAGAGAGAGAGAGAGAGAGAGAGAGAGAGAGAGAGAGAGAGAGAGAGAGAGAAGGTTATGTTAAATTAGGGATAGGATTAGAAATTAGGTTTGTGACTTTGGGATTAGGGAGATTGTTAGGATTTTTGGGTAGATTCCATTTGCGTGTTGCGACTCTTGTCCCTTCAGTAGTTTTTGTTAGCTGTTTATTCTCGCGGCTAAATAACTTAAGTGGGAGCTCAGAGCATTAATCACCTTAAAATCAATCATGGACTAAATTGCTAGATAAGTTGGGTAGCCGTTAATTGTGTTGTCGATAGACTAACTTGTTGTGCGTCGTTGGTGTGTAGTCGGACGTTGTTAGCGGTTTAATCCTGTTAATTTATCTATTTGCGTGGGGACCTCGGGTTTGCGACCTTATCATGCCTAGTCGATAGATTGGCTTGTTTGGGGAGTGCTAACTCAGCAGAGATCTCGAAAGGTTTTATCTAAATTAAATTGTGCTAACTTGTAGAACCCACTAACTTATGTAGCCGTATTATCACTCAAATCAGCTATATATTTATTTATATTATTATTCGTGCTATCGCTTTGCTACAGAGGACGAACCATGCAGTCCGGAGTACCTGCTACTGATCTCATCGGCACCGACCAGTTTTACTACTACAAAGGCAAGCGATCCTCTTGAACATTAATCTAGTTACTTTAGAAATATACCCTATCTTGCACTATTATATGTATTGCATCAAAATAGTTTTCCAAAACCTAAAGAAAATGATTGAGATAAGATAAGATTAAGAAAGAATGAGACTTACTAGGTGGGTAAAAGGGGGCCCTGGCTGGGGAAACGCGATGATGATGTTGAGGTAAGAGGTGGGCCCCTTTTTACATATGGTTATAATATAAGGACCAACAAACTCCTGCTCGGTCAGATGCTGTAATTCAGTGCCAACCATTTTCCTGTTTCGGCGGGCAGAAAATGCTACCTTGTTACGTGACTATGCTCTCCACATCGGGTAAGTAATAGGTGTGTGTGAGTGATATGGAGGAACCCAGGACCGGTGGGGATAGTCCGAAGTGGGGATCCAAGGCGCTATAAGCGCTAAGGTGGAGTGTTGAGTGCAGGATAGAAGCTGCCTCAACCAACCTCACCAGAACTCGGTGGATGATGAGGTCAGCAGCGTGACTTAATCTGCACCGGCGGAAGGTGATGGGTGGAGAAATTAATCACGTAACTGAAAACGCTCAGATTCGATCTCGAACCCGCATCTAAGGCAATGCGGTGGACCCCGACAGAGAGTTCGAGAATAGCTATGGGTAAAGTGGTACAAAGCTGCGCGATGCTAAACAAATCATGAATTCATGCCGTCTCGAGGATTGGAGTCTACGGGAACCACAGGGGGTCTTTCGTCTCTCCGAGTGACTAGTAGAGTTTTTCAGTATTAAAACTTGCCACTTTTTGTCGAGATTTATTTTCTAAAGTGAGATGATTTAGAAATTGTGATAAACAATAGAGATAGTGCATCCTGTGCATCTTTTGTTATTAATGCTTGCTGAGTACATTCGTGTACTCAACCTTGTTAGTATTCTCCTTTTTAGATCCTAGTCCGACCGGGAACTATCCCGTGTGGGACGAAGGACTTGCAGGTACAGAAGCAACAGCTGGAGGAGGAGGCTTTGACTAAGAGGACCCGGGGTGAGTTGGGAGCTATTTTGGCTTGTGGGACGAATAGGCGGCTGGTACTTCAGGGCAGACAAGAGAAGCGGGGAAGTTCCTTTGGGTATTTGTATAAAACTTGTATTAAGATCTTAGCCCTGCGTGACTAACTGTTGAAATAAATGACAGTTTCTATCTTATTGTTCTGCTGCGTAACTCTGGTGAAGGCTTACTATTCGTTGGAGCAGTGTTCTACTGAGCAAACGAATAGTAATCCGTGTGCCTAAGTGTTATTACCCCTGGGGTAATGACACGGGGCGTCACAGAAACTCCATGGCACAAATGGGAGACCTCCCGTGGGCGAGGTCCAAGGAGGTAATACCTAGCGGTGTGGGGTTGTGTTGAGGTGGGACATTGTAAAGATCTTGTGATAATCATCTTAATCGCACACCTATGGAAGTGTGTCAAGACATACATTATAAGTTGATTGTATCTTGTGGGTAAAGTATACGTACTCTCCAGAGTAAGAAAACTATCTGGATAGTCATGCTCATGGTCATAAGCGGTGCCGAGAACTTGCTTGAACTAGCTTTCATTTTTATTCAACAATTTGTGGGTGGAATAAAAATGTGGATTGTAACATAGAGATTTGAGATAGCCTGGTCGATAACCAGTGAAAAGTACGGGATGTGACCTGAGAAATGAATATGAGCATTGAGTGGATGGAACCACTCAATGGTATAAGAGATTGGAACCTCCACTAGTACTTTACAACAAAACTCATTTTGTGAAAACCTGTGTTAGTTAAAATGCTAAGTCTCAGGAATTACTATTACATCTAATTCAAACTTAGCTTTGTGCAACTAAAAGAACCATGAACCTCCTTTGATTAGCCTTGCATATATAATAATTACATTGTGTGTTGGTTTGCGAGTACAGTTGTGTACTCAGGCTATTATCTTTCAGAACCGTTTGATCAAGATCCGTATGCCTACCATATGGCATCTGGACCAGATGACGGAGAAAATGGAGAAGCTTAGGCTGGGACCCCTGTCGCTTGCCTATGGGCAGAGTGAATGGGTCCACCTCTTTTTCTTTCGGTTTCGCTCATATCCTTTCTTTCTGTATTATAGAACTATGTGTAATATGGTGGCCTGCTTGACTCTTTTGTAAGACAGTTGGTCGTACGACCTGTTTATGTAAGTAGTATGTTATTGTAATATGAATGCAATGTATGTGAATCACCCAAGGATGCATTTGTGTGTGCTATCTACGGATCCAGGGAATGACACAGGTTTACACAGTGGAATCTAAGTTACAAATTTGGGGACCGACAGACTTGGTATTAGAGCCAGGTTTTGATCCTAGGCGTAGAGTTAGTGGAGGTTACCTCAGCGAGATGATTGAGCCATCCGAGTGAGGGCAGTAGAGTAGGGATAGCTAGTAGGTGCAATAGGGCTAGCTAGAGTAGTATTTTGGAGATAAGCTAGCAGTTATCCTTTTGTTGTACAGAGTACTAGTAGTAAACGTAATCTATGTATGCTTTTGTCGTAAATATTTGGGAGTTGTCATGAACTCGCAATTATTTTAATGCATCTTTATGGTTTCCACCAGTTGGCTTTGATCATGATGTTTTGTGTCGTGATTGTGTTTTTATGGGATTGTGTTAGTCTCCTTTGCCTTAAGTCTCAACTTGTTAGTGCACTGCTGTGTTCTAAATAGTGTTTGCATAATAGATGCCTCCAAGAAGAGCTATTGGGGGAAGAGGTCGTGGGGGCGTGGCCCAATACTGCCTCCACCACCTGAGCACCCCACACTAGCATAAGTGATGGCCTAGTAGACACAGCTGTTAAGAGTAATAGTAGCCAATCAGCACCCTACGGCAGCTAGTCAAAGGGTCGAAGCTTGGCGAATTCATGCGCACGAAGCCCTCGATTTTCTCTAGCGCAGATGAGCCACTCAAAGCTAAAGATTAGCTCCGCACTATTGAGAAGAAGTTGATCTTGGCTTGATGTCGCGAGGAAGACAAGGTGATATTTGCAACACATCAGCTTGCGGAACCAGCCGCCGATTGGTGGGACAATTATTTGGTCGCCTTAGCCGGCGGAGAACCTGAATTGACAACTGTCGAAGAAAGTGAAGAAGAAGAAGAAGTATCCAAATATGAGGAAGCTGAAGTACAGGCTACAGTGGAGGTGACTACACTAGAAGTGGAATGGACTGAGTTTAAAGAGGCATTTAGAAACAACTACATCCCCTCTAGTGTCATGCGATGAAGAGAAACGAGTTCAGGGCTTTGAAACAAGGCAACCCCACAGTGGCTGAGTACCTAACTCGGTTCAACCAGCTAGCTCGCTATGCGCAAAACGACATAGCCGATGAGGGGGAAAAGATTGATCATTTCATGGAAGGATTGCGTGATGGACTGCGAGTGTAGTTAATTGTTTAGGATTTCCAAAATTTCCAACATCTGGTCAACAAGACATTGCTCCTTAAAAATGAACGCATGACCTTTGAAGCCAGCCGTAAACGGGAGATGGGTACCTCCAGGGGGTCGACACCTAGTCATCGGCCGTTCTATGTTGCCCCTTCCAGCAGTGGCTCTCCGTCGTCCGCTCTGCCCCGGGCCTCGGCTCCAGCAAACCAGCCCAGTGGTGCCTCATACACCACTCCTATCCGGCCAAGTCAACCTTAGTAGACTGGCACTCCGCCTACCGACCGGGTGTGTTTTAACTGTGGTGATCCTGGACATTTTGTCCGCTTTTGCCCGTGAAAATCTATCACTCCCACAAGTTTGACATTGGTGGTACCCTGGCACGAGGGCTGTTCACTCCCGGGACGACAACAAGAGGAAGGCCCCTGACTTCATCAGCACCTAGGACAACATCGTTCCAAGGGCAAGGCCGAGTCAATCATATCACCGCAGAGGGAGCGCAAGAGGCTCCAGAAGTTCAGATGGGTACATTTTCAGTTAATTCCTTGCCAGCATGTGTTCTTTTTTATTCTGGAGCATCTCATTCTTTCATCTCTATCAAGTTTGTGGATCGATGGTAGTTGCCAACTTTTGCTCTCAAGAAACCCGTAGAGCTCAGCTCACTTGGGGGATTATTATGGGGGCACATTAGTAAGCCCTAGGGTGGAATTACAACTAGAGGGGGTAATATTTTCAGTAGACTTGATGGTTTTACAAGCTCAGACCCTAGACATTATCCTAGGGATGGATTGGCTGGCCAAATATCAAGGGATAATCGACTGTGCCAACAGGAAGGTTGTCCTCACCAAAGGTCCTGGGTTAGTAGTGGAAGTCCTGGTGGGCAGACCCTTCAGATGGAAGAGGGCCATTTGTTATGCCTTGGACGTCTCTCTAGAGGGAATGCTGGTGGTCCAAGAGTACCCTGACGTCTTTATAGAAGAACTGCCAGGGGGACTACCAGATCATGATGTAGAGTTCATTATAGAATTGATGCATGGGACATCGCCCATATCCAAGCGACCGTATAGGATGCCAGTCAATGAACTTGAAGAGCTAAAAAAGCAAATATAAGAGTTGCAAGAGAAGGGATTCATTAGACCAAGCTCCTCGACATGGGGATCTCTGTACTGTTTGTGAAAAAGAAGGATGGCGGTATGCAGATGTGTGTAGATTATCGGTCCCTGAATGAAGTAACCATTAAAAATAAATACCCTTTGCCCAGGATTGACGACTTGTTTGATCAACTCAAGGGGGCGACGAAGTTCTCTAAGATAGATATGCACTCAGGGTATCACTAGTTGAAAATCAAACCTAAAGATATCCCCAAAACATCCTTCTCCACTAGATTCGGCCTCTACGAATTTATGGTTATGTCATTTGGACTAACCAATGCCCCGGCCTACTTCATGAACCTGATGAACAAGGTATTCATGGAGTACCTGGATAGATTTGTGGCAGTATTCATTGATGATATCTTTGTCTATTCCAAAGACGCCAAAGAACACACACAACATCTGAGATTGGTGCTAGAAAAACTCAAGGAGCATCAGCTGTACGCTAAGTACAACAAGTGTGAGTTCTGGCTGTCTGATGTTAGCTTCTTGGGTCATGTGATATCTGCTAGTGCAGTAGCTATGGACCCGGCAAAGGTTGAAGCTGTCTTAGATTGGCAACCACCTACCACAGTGACTAAAGTTCGGAGTTTCCTCGAATTGCAGGATACTACTGCAGGTTCATTGAAGGATTCACCAAAATCGCCCGACCTCTCACTCAACTACTAAAGAAAGAAAAGAAGTTTGAGTGGACAGAAGGATGTGAGAAGTATTTTTAAGAACTAAAAGTCAACCTAACCTCTGCCCCAGTTTTAGTACTTCCAGATATGCGCAAGGATTTTGAGGTGTATTACGATGCCTCTCGTCAAGCGTTAGGTTGTGTGTTGATGTAAGAGAGGAAGGTAGTGGTATATGCATCAAGGTAACTTCAGCCGTATGAAGAAAATTATCCTACCCACGACTTGGAATTGGTGTCAGTAGTACATGCACTAAAAATATGGCGCCACTACCTCATCGGAAATCATTGTAACATATACACTAATCACAAAAGCCTCAAGTACATCTTCACTCAGTCAGATCTTAACCTAAGGCAACAAAGGTGGTTAGAATTGATAAAGGACTATGACTTATATCTTCACTATCACCCGGGTAAGGCCAATATGGTGGCTGATGCGTAAAGCATAAAATCTTACTGCAACCACATTGTGACTCAAGAACAACAACCTTCACTATTTGAGGAATTTGAGAAACTCAACCTGGGAGTAGTTCCGCATGGGAACCTCTCCATCTTGGAGGTGCACCCGACTGTATTGGAAAGGATCAAGGCTGCACAATTAGGGAACACCAGTACGCAAAGGATCCAACAGCTCATGGAGCATGGGAAGGCCTCCAAAATGATTAAAGATGACCAGGGCATTCTATGGTATGGGAAGCGTATTTTCATACCCCACCAAAAGGAACTTGATGAGCCACGGAGGTCCTGATTTGGCCTGATCTTTCGATGAGAAGGTCAATTCGGTAGAAGTCACTCAACTCTCACGATCCTAGCTATGAACTCGTAAGGCGGGAATAAAAATAGCTTATCATTATCAAGCTCAAGATTGCTCATGCCATAATATAGATATTTGTATTAGCATTACCACACTGATACAATATTTTGCATGCTCCTTGTTTATTTATAGTTTCATTCTCAGAAATTAATATCAACAAATTTTGCTCTAAAACAAAATATCAGCAAAGCCTGGCCTCTAAAAAAATTGCAAATTTTTTTTGCCCTAAGTCTCTACGAGTAGGATCGACAGTGCGATTTGGATCGACATGCTGTCGTGGGTTTGTAGAATCATAAGACTCTAAGAGTAGGATCGCGATCCTAACTACCTGACTAAGGCCCAAAACCACACAATCGCTGAACTGCTCGACAAGTCGTTATCAACCGTGCACGAATACCCAGATGACCTGATCACGAAGATCAATTCCTGCATACATCGAAAAAGCACGCAAGAACAAGGTAAAACACAATCTGAAATTGCAAATAGGAATTAAAATTATATTGATAAGTAGGGTTCTGAAGACAATGTCGATGTTGATCTCGCGAATAAGAGAACAAAGTATAAAGTAGTAAAGCTAAACTTCAATCAACAAAACCCGTAGAAACTAGAGGGGTGGCGGCCACTATGTATAGGAGAAGGGAGGGAGGCCATAGGTACTGTTCATATATGAATAGTGTCATATAAACAGTACCAAAAACCCTAGGTGGCCGGCCATACGGGCCATATGGCCCAAATCAGCCCATTCATTACAAAGCCTATGGGTCAACAATTGGTGACGTAGCACCATGGCATGAATACGCAGCATCATGGCATGTAGACGTAGCTCGGCTCTTATGAGTAGAAGTAGCTTGGTCCAATAGGAGAATATGGCATTGCAGTAGCTGAAAGTCCTATTGGAGAAGATGTGGTTGAAGTAGAGGATGCAGTGCAGCAGGTTGAAGTAGTGATTGTATCCTTAGGGTTGATGTCCTCATCATCCTCCCTTTCTTGAATTTGAGTAGTCCTCGACTCAATCGTTTTCTCCAAGTTATTACTTTCCTGCAAAAGGTTAGGAGCAACAGGATGCAAAAAAAAAACACTCAGTTCTTCTAATGGACACGAAAATTCTTTGCAAATCATAGTATAGCATTCAAATTCATGTTTTTTCATGTCAATGCAATCAGATTTTGTAGCCAACATAACAGGAGCTTTCAATTTAATTTCACTTGGAGCTATAATCTTATGATCAACTTTTGTCTTCTCCTTACTTGTTCTCTTAGTTCTTTCTAATTCATCCTTTAATATGGTAGCAGGAGACATTGGAAACAAAGTGATTTTTTTCTTTATAAGTGAAAGTATAATGATTAGATCCACGAACTCTACAAAGTAAGAAAACTATCTGGGTAGTCATGCTCATGGTCGTGAGCGGTGCTGAGAACTGGCTTGAACTAGCTTTCATTTTTATAAAATAAATTGTGGGTGGAATGAAAAGGTGAATTGGAACATAGAGATTTGAGATAGTCTGGTCGAGGACCAGTGAAAAGTTCGGGATGTGACCTGAGAAATGAAAATGAGCATTGAGTGGACACTTAATGGTATAGGAGTTTGGAACCTCCACTAGTACTTTACAATAAAACTCATTTTATGAAAACCTGTGTTAGTTAAAATGCTAAGTCTCAGGAATTGCTACTACATCTAATTCAAACTTAGCTTTGTGCAACTAAAAGAACCATAAACTTCCTTTGATTAGCCTTGCATATATAATAATTGCATTGTGTGTTGGCTCGCGAGTACGTTTGTGTATTCAAGCTCGCTTAATATTATCTTTCAGAACCGTTTGATCAAGACCCGTATGCCTACCACATGGCATCTAGACCTGATGATAGAGAAGATGGAGAAGTTTAGGCCGGGAACCCCAGTCGCTTGCCTGTTGGCAGAGTGAATGGATCCACATCCTTTTCTTTCGCTTTCGCTTCCGCTCCTATCCTTTCCTTTTGTAATATAGAACTATGTGTTAGATGGTGGCCTGCTTGGCCCTTTTGTAAGTCAGTTGGCCGTACGGCCTGTTTATATAAATGTAGTATTTTATTGTAATATGAATGTGATGTATATGAATGATCCAATAATGTATTTGTGTGTGCTATCTACTAATCCAGGGAATGACACATGTTTACACAGTGGAACCCAAGTTACAAATTTAGGGTCCAACATTGTTCCTTTGACTTTTCAGAGTTGAAATACCGTAACAACGACAAGGCTAAGCAGCTGCTAGCTCTCCTCGTGGAACTTGGTTGAGTACATCTTTTAGATCAAGGTTTTGGCTAAAATGGCACCGTTAGCGTACGCAATAGCAAAACTAGCCCCTCACCCCGCACATCAAATGCATAAATGACACCTTATCCATGCCCTAGAGGATCGGATTTACCATGCGGGTGACACATGGTCTCGTCCAGCCCTTAGTGGTGTCGATACCCCTTGTCTGGCTCCCAGGGGCGCGGAAATACCCCATTTGGTCCCAGGGGTGTGGAAATATGTCCTCCCAAAAAGGATGAGATATGTAGGAATTTCCAAATATAGCAAATGTGATCCAAAAATTATGACACTTTTTGCGAAGGCTCCAGACATAGTATACTTGATTGCGTAATTTTTCTAGAATTTTATCTATTCTGAATTTTTCTTAAAAATTCCTTTAAGGCTATTATTTATATGCAAATGAAATAATCAATTTGAGGATAATTTCAAAAACATGCTGAAAATACTTTCCACCTTTATTCTTTGTATAATTATCCCAAATTTATAATTTTTGATGTTACAGATCGAGTGATCAGATCAGACAAAACCAAAAACCGTAGATAGTAAAAACCGTCGACTGGGACGTAGAGGAAATTGTACTCTGACTTCACGGTAATATTCCGATACAGTTTTTATCTTCTTTACGGAGTAAAAAAAGAAGAAGTAAATATTATCACATGTACCAAAAAATTCATTCTGCAATTTTTTTCACGTGATCGCCCGCCTGGCCCGTCCTTGCTGATCAGATCAAACTCTCGTTGTTGAGGGATGGAGTATTATCACATATGACAAAATCATATCAAACAATATTTTTTGGATTTTAGCAAGAATCCAGGGACGTCGAAAGCAAGATTTTAGTGTTAAAAAATAAAGAAACAAAGGGTGGGGGGCTACCGCACCCCCGCGGCCAGGGGTTAAGACATGGCAAATCCGGCCCGAGGGGTTAGAAAATTTGAATTTTTTTTTGTAAACTTGGGATAATTATATTGAGAATAAATGTGTAAAGTATTTTGAGCATGTTTTTGAAAATTTCCTCAAATCGATTATTTCATTTGCATACAAACAATAGATTTAAAGGAATTTTCTTGAAAAATGCAGAACATATGAAATTTTGAAAAATTTACACAACTAAGCTGTGTCAGGAGCCTTCACAAAAAGT
This sequence comes from Ampelocalamus luodianensis, assembly GCA_036346255.1. Classification (NCBI taxonomy): domain Eukaryota; kingdom Viridiplantae; phylum Streptophyta; class Magnoliopsida; order Poales; family Poaceae; genus Ampelocalamus; species Ampelocalamus luodianensis. Next base: position 16,683,230 of record CM070628.1, read on the forward strand.
TTCATAATTTTTAGAGCTCATTTGCTATATTTAGAAATTTCTATAACTCTTAGACTTTTCTGGAGGAGGTATTTCGACGTCCCTAGGGCCGGACGGGGTATTTCGGCACCCCTGGGTGCCAGACGAGGCAATGTGTCTCCTACATGGCAAATCCGGTCCCCTGGGACACGAACAAGGTGCTATTTTTGCCTTTGATGCGCGTGGGGAAGGGGACTAGGTTTCCTATTGCGCACGCCTACGGTGCTAGTTTAGAAAAAAAGAAAAAAGAAAAAAAGAAGCTCTTTTAGATCTACTCGATCGCGTGCCAACATGATTTCAAGAGTCATTGCAGGCAACCGGTTCAAATGATGTGCTGCAAAATCATATTGAAACAACGCATATAAATAATCCACACAATCGCTAATTGGTTGAACTAAACTTTGGCCCTAACTAGAAAAATAGAGGTACAGCACTGATCTATGAGATGGTTGGCCACCCTTATATTTTGTCTTGAGTATTTTGAATCTCTTGCTCCAGTACGCTGAAAAAAACACTTAAGGCCTGTTGATGCACTGTGACTCGATTCGATTTAATTCCTTCGAATTGACTCAGAATTTGAATTAAAATCCCTTTCAATCCGAAAGAATTAGTTCTAATCTCTCGCTGTCTAAACAAATCTTAATTGATCTCTGGTAAACTAGTAACTTCCGCTTGTGTTTATTACACATATCCAGCTGCTCGTACGGTGCGTGACAAAGTATGATTTGGGTGCGGTACATTCGTGCATGTAACTTCTCGGCACTCACCACATTGAGTTCGCACCGACCAATCACGAGGCACGGAAGGCCGCGGCCCAAGCGTTCAAACCATGGGACTCGGAATGGCAACGCTGACTGTGCGGGCCGAGCAACGCATCGTCAAAACGGGCCGGCCTCACCGCCTGGCGCATGAAAGCCCACGCGTTCTGCTGCTGCCTGTGTTGCTGTTGCGTCGCCGTCGTCCTTCTTTTCCTTCCCTGCTCCTGGAGGCCTTCCCCCTCGGACCTCCTCCTACCTCGAGATAAACCGTCCCCGAGGCGGCCGTAGAAGCAGCGTGGAATTCTAGATCCCACCTGCCGGTGGGTGGGTGTGGGTCTTTTTTTTGAAAGAACACGTTGAACGCACACATATCATACATATGTCCATACAGACATATACGTCTTTAACACACATCTAATTTAGAGTAGAGGTTATAAAGATCTCACAAAGCGAGGGCACACGCTTTAACCATTGAAAACATCCATATGTGCGTGTACTATTCAACTCCAGGGAATTTATTTGGTGAGACACGTCGGAATTCGACCTCAAGGATCGAACTCGGGTAGGCTGCTCGCACAGCCGCATAGCCAGCCACCCGAGCTAACGCTCGATCCTCGGGTGGGTGTGGGTTAGAGGCCGCTCTGCTTCGATCACATAAATGATTTATAATTTTTTTATGGATTAATATTATTTTATGTGCTATGCTATTATAATACAATATTAAGTAGTATTCCCTATTTGAAAGACACCTATTATTACCATTTGTTACAAGTTAATCTTTAAATATCAATGATTAACTTTAATATGTCAAGTTTAGTAAATAATATATTTAATGATTAACGATAATATGTCAAGTTTAGTAAATAATATATTTCTTGCTTTTCAAAAAACATAAATTAAAAATCGCCCGGCCCGGTGTAGCACTGTTGACTAGTCAACCCGATTCGCACAACCCCTTGAGTAGAGCCCGGGCAAGCCAAAACCTGCCCACCCCGTCCCATCTAATCTCTAAGGGTGTGTTTGGATGGAGGTAAGAAGCTGAACGGGATGGTTCGGTTCAAGAAATAGGTACATCCAAGAGTTTGGTTGATTGAATCGTATCAAACGATCTCGAATGAGATGGTTCAAATTAGGAGAATATCCTCCTTTTATGTTGTATCATCTCATTCGATAAAATTGGTCGAACCACATGGTTCACTCTCGCCCTCGCCTCGACACCACCACCGAGCTAGCACGCTACCTGGCCACCCTTGCCCAACTACCACCCTGACAACCCGTGCCGCGTCGTCACCCATTCCTCCCTCCCCATCTTCTTTCTTTCTCCCGAGCTCGCCTCAAATTGTGTTGCCACTCAAGCTCCCGCATAGCCGTCGTGCCTTGTCAAGCCACATCGCCACTCTGGTGAGCCTAGCCACGCCAACATGCTCCCAAGCATCGCCTTGGCCCCCTCAACCTCCCTGCTACCTTCCTCTAACTTCCTCACCGGGCTCAACCCGAGCCAGCGACCGCGCCATGCCCATGCCCATGCTGGTCGCAGCACTCGCCCCGCTATCCCCGTCGAACGTTCCAAGACCTCCTCTATATTCCCCACTCGATTTCATGTTGCATCCACTGGAGAACCGAATACCATCTTCTTCCCCAATCCTGGCCGGAACCCGCCGCCATTCTTCGTCTGGTGAGTTTCTCCTCAATTCATTCCTACCCAAGTGTCCCCTCACCTCCCTCTTCCTTCCCCCACCACCCATGTCCGCTCCCGTCCTTCGTAGTGCTGCCGCCACGGCGAACCCGCCCTACTGCCCTTGGCTCACACCGCCTCCGCCCGCACCATTTGTGCTGGTGAGTTCCCCTCACCTCCCTAGAGCTCTTACACATGCTATATTCTCTCCTTCCTCTGCCGCCGCCGCCATGGACCCAACACCGTCAAGAGTAGCTACGCCACCGTTCTAGTCTGCCTTCCGCTGCGCCACCACCAACCTAGACCCCTCTTCCTAGCTGGGATCCATTTTTGGGGTCACTCCATCCTCTTGGTAGCTCCCTCGCCGCCGTCGAGTCCGCCCACGCTGTCTTTGTCCCTCCTCTGTTTTCTCTATTTCTCTCTGTCCAACTTCTTCCTCCAACCAAATAAAATCTTTTATCATCCTATCTAAACAACTAAACACACTCTTATCCGACTTCTTCCTCCAACCAAATAAAATCTTTTATTATCCTATCCAAACAACTAAACACATTCTTATATCATTCCATTCAGGATCATCCCCATCCATCTTATTCCATCCCATTCTATTCATACCTTCGTCCAAACACACCCTAAAGCAACAAAGGTGCGAGAGAGGGAGGCCCTCGTGACCACCCCCACTTCTGTCGTTGCGATGGCCTTAATTAGGTCCTCCTCCTTCTGTGTTCTTTAAGGTTTCATCCTTCTCGTGAGCTCTCCCATCCCAACCCCCTTCGGTGCAACCTCTGGATGTCTTGTCCTTGAGTAAATAGTTGGTGTGGTTGCTTTTGCGGGTTCTTTATTAAAAAACACACACACTAATTTTTTAGATTTTTTTCTTTTTCATCTTAGTTTTCTTTTAGATAGGGTTTTTAGTGCAAGATGGTTTCTTAGTGTTCGATAAGAAATTTTATGTTCCTTTTTTCCCCACGGTGATGGATTTGTTGGGTACTGTGATGCATATGTGTCGTAAAATTGGCACCTTAAATCTTTGAAATGATCTTTCACTTACTGGCCCTATTATATTTTTAGACAGACTTTGGCCATGTTTCATTGTTGCATTTTAATTTGCTTGTTTAATAATGGATGCATTCGAAACGTTTTCATTTTTCCTTGATTCTGTAATGCGCCTTAAAGTTACAACGATGGCGGTATTTTTGCTACTTTTCTTTTTGTAGTCATGTGTTATGACTTTTTTAGCTGATAGACTCCACTGTTGCATAGCTGGCTAACCAATGGATTTGATGGGTTATTAACTTGTTATTATTAGTTTCTTGAACCGCTTCTTATGTTTATTTATATTTGTGAGAAAAACAATATTATCTTTTTAGTTTATTTCTTCATATCAAGTAATTCCTGTCAAGTGCACGATTGTCTCACTGTTTACAAGAGATTGGTCAATTGAAATAGCATAGTATTGCAATGTCCTTGTAACTGGTATTGATCTCTGACTCTCACCATTTAATGAAGATTGGTTCTAATGTAACTGTTGTTGTTTTATTGAAGATTGAATCAAGTGTGCTGTAAGCGACATTTTTTGCAAGAATAATTGACAGTTTAAGATGCCTATAGCTTGTATTCTCTACTCTTATTACTAGGGAATAAGTAGTCGAATAATATATTGCCTCTTTCACAAGGATAGTCAAAATGCACATAAGTTGTATTCTCTACTCTTATGGGATGATTTACATATCAAAAGATGCAGGAGACAAGTCGTTGAAAACTCTACTGCCGCTTTGATAAACATGCTCACTGAACGATAATACCTATATCTGGACCATTTCAATATCTAGTCTTTTGAGGCTTTGAGCCGTTCTATGATGAAGTTCAATTCTGTTTGCCAACAAGCTGGTTAAAATTTTCTGATGTATTTATGTATTCCATATTTTATTTGTGATCCATTTACTGTTGCTTTATAGGATTGCGTTACTTTTATGACATCAATGTGAAGGGAGAACTGTAAATTGTGTATCATATTAGGATCACTTCTTCCCACATTTTCCTTATTCTTTCTGTTAGGAACTAAATCGTCCCATGGATTCATTGCAAAAATACAATGCTTTGTGCCTAAAGCGCAAGCTCGTTGATGATTGCCTGGCAAAAGACTTCAAGTCTCATTGTGTTGGAGTGGAGAATGTATCTTCTAAGGTGGAGTGTGGATCCTCATCTTATTTACCTGCTCATAGTTGCTGGATGCAACCTAATCTTTCTAGTGATCACATCAATTACCTGAAAAGTGGCGTGCCTAGTCGTTTTATGTTTTTACAAACAAGGTTCATGATGCGATTTCCCTGAGTAAATAATGAAGTTCCTTGTTGATGGATTCAAAGGTGACAAATCTAGTTTTGTGGGTATGATGGATGATAAGCCTCTTCTTGTTGATTTCTTATTGATGACCTTGGTGAACCTAAAAACGAGAAAACAACGATCTGTTGCATGGCTTGATGGCACTGACAAGTGTTTTTTTTCCTTCTGCATTCTTTGATGAGGAAGTTGATGAATCCGCAAAATTAGACATGAGTTTCATTGAAGGCTGCACACAAGATTTAATTGGGGGTAAGGTTTTAAAGCCTCCACCTGAAGTGGTGAAGCAAGTTGTCATTGAAACTAGCTCTCGAATTCTACAGAATCCTTGTCTTGTAGATATATTATGTAAGAAGATTGTACCTGTTCAAAGAGGTAGTGAAAGCTTTCTGTTTGTTCAGAACCTTTTCCTCTCTGGTATGGGTTCATTTGCAATGCCTAACAACATACTTCATATTCATCAGTACTGTCAAAAGGATATCTCTGCACAGTGTAAACTAGAAGCTTTCGAAAGACAAATGAGGTTGACAAGAGAGAAGTTTGGTGATGCAAATGCAAGATATGGATGGCTTGGATCCAGAAAGCAAGACTTGGTGGAGTTTTAATTAATGGTTTTGTTAGCACTGGAAAAACCACTCATAACGCTGATATGGGTGCTGGCATATATCTATCAACCGAAAACCATGCCTTTACAAGGTTCTTGTTTCACTCTTGTGTTTTAATGTTCTGTTTTAATTTCATACTAGTGGATATTACATAACATTTCATCATTTTGTAGTGTTGGTCTTTGTTATGTTGACGAAAAAGGGGTGTAGTATATGTTGTTGTGTCGACCAATACTGGGCAACACGGGAGCTATCCCAGCAGGATCCTAGGAGGAGTTTCTAAGCACATATGATTTTGGTGTTGATAATTGCTCAAACCCAAACTATTATGTGATGTAGCCATCAAATTTGAGCATTCATATTTGTTTGGAATACCTCATTAGCTTCAGGCTTGCCCCAAAAGTTCAAGGTAACATTAGCAAGGTGTTAAGACTTAAGAGTTAAGACTCTCATCATGTATATTACACTGAGATAGGATATGTGATCCACTCTTTACTGTACTTATTTTCAGAATATTTGCTTCGCTTGAACAGTTTATGGTTGCACCCACCTCCAAAAGAAGTGATAGTGGATCTTTCTACTCTTCAACCTGTGAGTTAACAATCTTATTACGATACTTTCCAATAGGAGCTACAGGGTACAGGCTTATTTTCCACTTGGATGCATTTTTAGATTTTAGCAATAGTTGCTAGAGAATTCTTGTCAAAGGTCAACTTAACTGCCAAATACTGCTTGTTGTGCCTTTTGTGTGGAAAAATAGTTCTAGCATTGTTAAAACAAGTATTAATTCTCTCAGTGAGCTGAGACCTATGACCCAGGGATCAAAATCCCGCTGGTTACTGGCCGGTTACTGGTTTTACTGGTGGGGACCGGGATCCTAAAAACAGGCCAACATCTTTCAAATTCAAATTCAAAATCTTGACGATTACATCCCAAATTCAAATTACGTTTGTCGAAATCCAGCCATTTTTTCTAGGATTTTCGGTTACCGGCCGGTAACGAAGAACGGGTGCCAGGCAGTATTGTCTCCCGGTACCGGGATTTTGATCTTTGCTATGACCTATATGTAGGTAATGCGCAAATCTAGTGTAGGACCAACTTCTCGATGGGTATCGTTCAGAGTGCTCTTTGAAGCAATACAAGATAGTATACCATCTGTAGCAAGGGGATTGCTCTTTTACCACTATGAAGAGCTGAAGGTGTTGCGTCTTGACAACTCATACTGTTCCGGTTGCAACTCTCATTGAATTTTGCAGTCAGTTGCTTGTGGATTTTCATTCAAACCATTCATTTTTCTATCTGGTAGGAAAACAAGATTAGTCGTGATGACATGGTCAAGAAAATGATGATAATAGTTGGAGAGAAATTGCTTGTGGATTCCTTGACGAAACTTAACTACAACATAAGTCCCTATGGTAGTATACAAGTACTCATTTAGTCATTTCATCACCATACTAAGAGTAACTACTGTATAAATTACTGGTGCCTAAAGTAATGTTTATGGACTGTCCAATAGAATTATCATAATGCCTAGGAACAAGGATTTCGAACCTAGTTGATTGTCCATATATAATCTAATGTTAGAACGACCAGTAAGTGCAAGAGAGCAGTGTATAGAAAGTAAAATTTTGGATGTTGTTATTGGCTTGTTGCTTTTGAACCAACTTTCATGGAGTTACTATATTCTATTTATTGAGATACATGGATGTGTTTGCATTTTATTTTGTTAATATGAGCATGCAAACAAAAATATTCCTAAAGAGAAATTGATTGCATGTACTTTCAAGGATGTTTTCTTACGAGGGTCACTGCAGCATGGGCTTGCTTGAGGACCAACACAGCAGTGATCCGCTGTCACAAGGGAATGTGCTTGAGGGAACATGCAAGCCCTGCCCTTTTAGAGGACTCATGCTTATTATTATTCTGAGAGTAAAAGTAGTAGCATTCAAATCCTAGTTTCTAGTGATTATGAACTATTTTCTTGGGTCTTAATGGTTTCACCAAATTCTTAGCATTTTTCACCTCTGCTGAACTCTTGATGGCATATCAGTTTTTATGAGTTGGCTTGTACAATACATGCTGTTTGACAAATTTTGCATGCTATTTACTCCCTCTATTTTGGGATGTTTGTCCATCTTCTTGGGAAGCATCGTTTAACATTGTTTGTCTGTTTTGGGATGTTTGTAGTTTGTCCATCTTCTTGGGAAGTATCATTTAACAATGTTCCATTGAGGAAAACAAGAGTGTAGTTATTTGCAATATTTAATTCTCTACTCTTACTTTAATGCCGTGAAAGATGTTGAATAGTTGTAGTATGTCATTTTATAGGATATGTATGATCATTTCTCATTAATGTTTTTCTTTGATTTAGTGCTTGCTTGTGCGTGTGGTGGGTTTGGACATATTGTGAACACAGTTAGCAATCAATTAAACAATCATTGCATATTTGTGCTGGCATATTTATGTTCTTATCATATCCTGTTCTTAACTTTTTTCCTCCTATTGCAGACATCACTATGGTATAACTCTCCTGCTGAAGTGGTTAGTTATCCTGTAAGCACAACACTGGACTCTTATCTCCATTGGTACAAGACGCACAAATGCTGCATCTATAACTCCTAGTTATGATCCTCTAGCACCAAGTGTACTGCTTGAGAAATGTGAACGTGTGGATTCCACATGTGGCGGTTCTCCAGTAACAAGTGCGGCACTCGAAGGGCGGCACTCCCCCATCCCAAATATCTGTTCTGAAAGCTCTTCATCTCACTACACTAATAGCCAAGATCCTTTTGCACCAAGAAGGGCACCTTTAGGTCATGATGCCCTTGTGATGAGTGCGTTGCTCAGCATTAATGTTTGCGATTCTGTTGGACCAAGCATGGGATCTAATGGCCATGGTCCCCTTGCACAAAGTTCTGCTTCTAAACTCTGAATCTCCCAGTACGAAAGGCCTACATTCCGTTGCACCAAGTATGACACCCAAAGCCTAGGGATTCCTTGCACCAAGTAGGGCACATGGAAACTCATCATCTCCAGATGCTAAAGGCAGTGAGCTTGCAACTTCAAGTGTTGCACCACAAGTCCATGCACCAAATATGGTCCCTCAATTCCGGGCACGAAGAAGTATGGCACCTCACCTCTGTGCACCGAGAAGTATGGCGCCTCACCTCCGTGTACTCAGAAAGATGTCTAAGGTTCATGCACCAAGCACGATGCCTGGAGCTCACTATTCCAGTGCAGCAACTATGATTCTGTTGTAAAATTTTGCGGTTTTAGCAAATATTCAAAATTAATTCTAGTATAATTACAATAATTAAAGCATATTTCCAACAGTATATAAATGATAAAAGACATATAAACATGTAATTTTTTCATATCAATTAAACATGATAATATGCTCAAAAGATAGGATCCAAAAACATATAAAATCAACATAATGCTCAGATTTTAATTGTTTGTTTATTGCTCTCAGATGTCGGGCTGCTCAAGATAAAATATTAGCCTCTTCGTCACTAAAGTCTATACTATTCATAAATTAGATATGACCAGAAAAATCCAGATTTTGAGCTCTAAAGAATGCTTTACTAGTGTGTCAAAATTTAATCTCTTCATATAGCAAGTTATTCTGCTAGCCAACAGAGGATCGAAATTGCTTAACAGTCCAATTACAGAGGATTGAAATTTCTTAACAGTCCAATTAATCTCAGAATTACAACCATAGCATTTCAGCCAACAGAGAAGTGAAAGAATAACAAAGCTAAAGTATCACAAATTGTAGCATGTAAGCATATATATCAACTGATAGAAGACCAGCAAGGTCACAGATCAGAGAATCAAATCAGATCAGTAGACACAGTGCAACTGAACCAACTGAAAATAACAGAGCTAAAAGTTAGATATATAAATTGACAACAGTAAGCAACACAATTAGAGCTTAAAACTGAATTAGTTATCTCTCCCCAGTATATTACTATTATCTTCACTGAGCTATTAAACCGAACCCAGAATCATCACTTGCAAAGTCTCTCAGTATTAGACAAGATTACAGAATGTAATTTAGCTAGCACAACACACAATGCTCAGTAATGTGAAGAATTGAAATCAACGATACCCACGATGCGGATGACACTTAAGGTCACCGAGTAGAACCGGGCAATGCACGCGAATCGCGCTGTCTCAGAAAACCAATCGTCCTGCTGTGCCGCAAAAGAACGGATGAGGTTGTCGAAGATACAATGCCAATTCACAAACTGGGACACACCAATTTGTGAAGTCGAGGTACAGAGAATACCACACAAGACCAACCGAAATGCACTGACCGAGTGCACCCGAGAACACCAAGCACCAAAGAAAAACTCAAAGTCTTTCTCCCTCACCGAAGTCAAGTTAGAGCCAACCAAACCAAGTCTCAAATGCGCAAGCACTAGTATCTCAAACTGAAGACCCACAAAGGAGAGGGCGTAAGAAGAGAACCGGCAGGATGCACACAGAGGAAGGTCCGGAACTCACCACAGACGGCGCTGGGTCGTCCACGGCGCTGTGGGAGCTCCTAGGCCCCAAAATCAAAGACCAAAACGGAAAGAAAGAAGAACCACCAAAAGGGAAGAACTCACTGGATTTTCGGGTGTCCCTAGAAGATGAAAAAAGATCGGCATTTGAAGAGGAGGACCGGCTGCCGCCACCAACGGCCGCCTGTCGCCTACCGAGTCACCCGCGCCGCCCCAAGCCGAAGGCCAAGCCGCCTGAGAGTGTTAAAGATAGAGTTGTACATCTGATTCTTAGAGATAGAGTTAGTTTGTATTCTAACCTTCTCATGTAATCTATCTCCTGTAATCTCTCTCTGTAACCGAAATACTCTGTAGCCGATACGGCAAGATACGGCATACTCTGAGTATAAAAACTGAGTAACAGGAGAATCCAATTGACGGGTTCTCTCTCAATCAATCTACTTCTCTTATCTTTTCAGAGAGCCTCCCTCCTGCTGTTGGAGATATGGTCTCTTACCTTATCCCTCTCCTCTCGATGACAAGAGGCCCCTTTATTTTCTTTTCCTTTTTCTATTTCTTTTTTTCTCAAAATAAGAAATTACTAAATAGCTCTCAAAATATCCAACAGATTCCTGTGATCTCCAAACCTCCATTGTCGAGTGTTGCACCAAAAGGGCGCGATTATCTTACATCAAATAAAGAGTGTCCAGCAAAAAGTGTAGTTCTGCAAGGCCTCGATTGTCCTGCAAATTTGGCAACTAAAGGGCGAAATGCTCCCACCATGAGTATGCTGCTTGAAAACTTTATTCTTATGGAGTATTGCAAGTTACATCTATCTTTTTCAGGCACTAAAGCTTCTTTGACGATACTGTGCAATAAATGTGGCGTTGAAAAAAATTCAGCCACACATTGTGGAGCAAACAAGAAATTTCCCAGTCAAGGTGTTGATGCTAGCTGCACTGTCACTTGAGTAGCAGAAGCACTCATCGCGCTGTCAGCTCACGGCGAGAAAGGCAGGTAGAAGAACATCAGTTCATTATCTCAGGTATTTTGTTCCTGCTAAACCCCGTATATGTGATGCGATACTATTGCTGTTGCATGGATACACATGATCAATTGCTGTAGCCCTCAGAGGCCCTCGTCGCTCTGGTGTAATCCATTGGAATCCATCTGTTTCACCCCTTTGCAGGACAAATTTCACCTTGTTGACTTCGACGATAAATCTGTTGCGGTATATACTGTTGCCCGCATATCTTCATAGCTGGTTTCAACGGCGGTTGTACAGTTGGTTATGCTGTTATACACATACCTATCTTCAGTGGGAATTTTTCATACTTGTACATAAAACTGAAAGTTACCGAATGTTCAGAGCTGAAGCTTCCGTTTGGTGGTCGATGGGGCTGCTGCATTTCGGCATCATGTGTAGTTGCTCTGTGGAATGAACTTGAAACACTGAAATCAAAAGTCACAACTTACCTTTGTGACTTGCCCCAATCCTTTCTGTGAAAGCTTGTGCTGGAATCTTGTCTTCAAGATAGTTTCGGCTTCCAGCGTACAACTGCACGCCGCCGGCTGGAAGTGACCACTTTCGCTGTTTCGCAGAGCATCCTTAGGCAAGAAGATTTATCAGAGTCGGACGACAATAATCTGGCCCGATTCGATGCCCACATCGCTCAAATACACGAATCAGAACGGCGGCCACAGGTTCTTTTTCCATGCATGTGTTACTACAATTAGACAATTCAAAGTTCCAATTTCAGGTCTTCTTAAAAAGAAAATCAAAAAGAACTTAAAAGTCTTCTCAAAGGTATTTCGATCCCTTACGGTAGAACATTAATCACACACCACCAATGCGTCTGCCCATTCGTTGGAGACGAGGTCAAGTCTACTGAAGTACGAGTCCAAATTTAATTAAGGATCCAAGACGAGAAAGCTCAAACAAATCGCTACACGTATGTATGCCTAATGGGGGCATTACATTTCCATTGGAACCCACTGTTAGAAATAATGTAACGGATCGACAGGACAAGAGACACGAATTTTACGTGGAAAACCTTGCGGGAAAAACCACGGCGCCAACCGGCGATGATCACTATATGAGGAGCGACAGTAACGCCGGGATTACAATGAGGTATGAGCGTCAACTCTCCCGCGCGCTTACAAGAGGTATATAAAGGGTAAAAGGACTTAGAGTCCAAGTAGGAAACTAATCCGCTAATATGGTAACTAATCCGACACTTCCATATTAGAAATTGGATCACAATATATCCCTTATTTCAACAATCTCCACCTTGAGACGAATTTCCTCTTGCAGCATAATGAAGAATCATCAATCATCAAATATCTCCATAATAAGATAAAAATCACCGGCGCCAACTAGTCTCTAGGACTAGATCAGTAATACCAACTAAGCTTGAGCAAAGCTCAAACTTAGTCAGCAGGGCCGGCTTTGTCATCATGTCATTTGGATTATCATGAGTACTTATCTTGCACACTTTGACATCACCTTGAACAATAACATCTCGAATAAAGTGATATCTCACATCAATGTGCTTTGTTCTCTCATGGAACATCCGATCCTTTGTAAGGCATATAGCACTGACTATCACAAAATATAGTAGTGCAAGAATTATCTCCACAAAGCTCGATGTACAAACCTCTCAACCAAATAGCTTCTTTACAAGCTTGAAATAGCCATATATTCTCGCTTGATGGTAGATAAGGCAACGATGATTGCAAAGCGGCTTTCCAACTAATAAAGACAACCACCAATGGTGAAAACATAACTGTGAGAGACCTCCTCTTGTCCAAATCACCGCATAATCGTAATCAACATAACCAACAAGTCCATCTCTAGAATTTAAAGCGCAAACAAGCATTAGAAGTGCCACGCAAATATCTGAATATCCATCGAATCGCTTTCAATGCTCTTTTCGAGGATTAGCCATGTATCTACTAACAACACTCGATTGCATGAGATAAATCGGGACGAGAACATACCATGGCATACATAAGAGAACCAATCAGACTTTGGAATATGGAACTCTAGACATGTACTCAATATCATAATCGACTTAGGACATAAAGTGAAGATAATCAAATGCGAAGCTAATGGAGTACTCATGGTTTTGCATCATGCATATTAAAACGACGAAGAACCTTCTCAATATAACCTTTTGGCTAAGGTATAACTTGCGATTTCTCTCTCGATAATCTCCATGCCAAGAATTTTCTTTGTCGCACCTAGGTCCTTCATCTCAAATTCATTACTCAATTGTGCTTTCGGTTTTGCTATTTCGACTTATCTTTTGCAAAGAATCAACATATCATCAACATAGAGAAGCAAATAAATGGTGAACCATTATGATCTTTAAATAGACACAACTATCATAATCAGACCGCTTAAAATTATGAGAGAGCATAAAGAGTCAAATCTCTTGTACCATTGCCTAGAGATGCTTCAAACCATAAAGAGATTTCTTTAATCTACAAACAAGGTTTTTTTCCAGAATAACAAAACCCTCGAGTTGGTCCATATAAATGTCATCTTCCAACTCCCCATGTAAGAATGCGTTTTAACATCTAATTGCTCAAGTTCATAATCATGCATGGCAACAATCTGAGTAAAGTGCGAATAGAGCTATGCTTCACAACTGGGAAAAGACATCATTAAAATCAATACTGAATTTGACTATAGCCTTTAGCAACCAACCTTGCTTTATACCTTCTTTGGTTCTGTAGAAGAAATACCTTCTTTTCTTTTGAAAATCCACTTGCAACGAACAGGCTTCTTCTCCTTTGGCAATTTTACTAATTCCCAAGTGTTATTCTTTTCAAGTGACTCCATCTCATCATGCATAGCAGTTATCCACTTTTACAATCGGTGGAGCTAATAGCCTCAGTATGATGAAGGTTCGCATTACCTTCAATTTCTTCGCTACACTTAAAGCATAAGCAACAATGTTAGCTTCTTCAATCAACCTCCGGGTGGATTAATCTCTCTCCTAGGCCTGTTAACTGCAATAGACTGTTGTGGTGGCTGCTCAACAATAGGTGCATCATGAACAATGGTATTCTCTTTATCTGATGTGTTACCTGAACCAACAGAGTGCTCCACCTGAACACTTGAATTTCGCTTACTCAACAGAACGTTAGTAGGCGGCTTATCAGAAACATAGCGATTCATTAAAGACTACATTTCTGCTAATCACAACCTTCCTTGTTTCAGGATTCCACAACTTATATCCTTTAACACCAGATTTATAACCAAGAAAGATGCACTTAATAGCTCTAGGCTCTAATTTTCCATTATCAACATGAGCATAAGCAGTATACAACCAAAAACTCTCAATTCGAGTAATTTGTGGGGAACCAGACCATACCTCAATTGGAGTCTTCTTTTCAATTGCAATATTGGGTGACCGATTAATGAGATAGCAAGCGGTGGAAGCGCCATTCAAAACGCCTATGCAAACCCGCATTAGACAACATGCAACGGGCCTTGGAAATGATGGTTCTGTTCATACGCTCACTACACCGTTTTGTTGAGGAGTACCAGAACGGTGTAATGCCTAACAATGCCTTGACTTTGCAATATGATTCAAATTCATCGTAATGCAATTCCATCCCATTATCGGTCACGTAAGTTTCTTTACCTTCTTTTGGTTTGCCTTTCAATCATAGTCTTCCACTCTTTAAATGTGAAAATGCTTCGACTTATACTTCAAGAAATAAGGCCACACTCTTCTAGAATAATCATCAATAATTGTTAACATATAACGAGCACCTCCTAGAGATGTCTTGCGAGATGGCCCCATAAATCGAATGCACATAATCTAAAATACCTTCGGAGTATGAACTGAGGTATTAAATCTCACCCTCTTGTGTTTGCCAAACACGCAATGCTCACAAAATTTCAGCTTGTCGATGCTATGTCCATCAAGAAGTCTCTCTTACTCAATTCGCCAAACCAAGTTCACTCATATGCCCAAGACGCATATGCCAAAGATTAGTAGCATCGAATCGGATAATGAACTTGAAATTACAGCAACATTACCGATATTGTAGTACCTCGCAGATGGTACAAATTGGCGATTTAATATCACTTTCATCACAATAAGAGAGCCTTTTGATACCTTTAAAACTCCACCTTCACTGAATACTTGTACCCTTTAGTATCAAGAGTACTCAAAGAGATGAGGTTTCTTTTCAAATCTGGAATATGCCTCACATCTGTCAAAGTTCGACAATACCATCAAACATCTTGATCCGAATTGAACCAATTCCTGCAACCTTACAAGATGAGTTATCACCCATCAACACAAGTACCACCTTCAACAGTTCATAGGTGGCAAACCAATCCTTATTATGACACATATGAAAGGTACAGCGTAATCAAGAATCCATTCATCATTGGTCTTAGCACATCCAAAGAAAGGCAACAAGAATTTCTCCATTAGGACTATCATCGCAGCAAGAGTAGCTTTACCTTCATCATCCGGTTTACCTTTTGGCTTATAATGGCAGTTCTCTTTTCTTTATTTTGCACTTCCAAAGATTCGAGAGATGTCGTGCCCGCTTTTCTTGCAATATTTGCACGACTTATACTTGCCTCTAGATTTCGAATGGCTCTTGTAGCCGTTCGGACTTTTGCCTCGAGGTCCATTGTATGAGTTCTCCTTTGCTCGCCACGAACAAACAAGCCTTCTCCTTTCGAGCTTGAATTTTCAGAAGGTACCATCTGTTTCATCTTTTCCTTAGCATGCAAAGCTTCATAAACTTCATTAAGAGTGAGAGTATCTCTACTATATAATATGGTATCTCTGAAATTTGAAAATGAACTAGGCAGGAACACAAAAGAATAAGACCCAAATCCTCATCCTCATATTTTACCTCCATCGACTCTAGGTCGGCAACAATCTCCTTAAACGTCAAAAGATGATCAAGCACGGATTCTCCTTCTTGCAATTTATGAGAGTACAACACGCTTGAGATGCATCTTCTTTGGTGAGATCCTTTGTCATGCAAATTTGTTCCACTTCACCATAATGCAAGAAATTGTCTTCTCCTTTAATACATCCTGTAAAATATTATTTGATAGATGAAGGTGAATGCGGGATAAAGCCTTACGGTCTTTACGCTTGTCATCTGCGGTCCATGCGGTAGGTTCTTTTGCAAAACCTTCCAATGCATCATCCAAATCCATCGTGCCAACACCCTCATCTTGACTTGCCACAATGAAAATCTTGTGTCACGATCCGAGTGGAAGATCATACTTCAAAGTCGCCATGAGGAATAAAACACGAAAATTGCTTGATCGACCGTGTAAACCTAGCAAAAATCACGACCTCTTTGTATACTTTTTGTGTACCCAAAACAAAGATCTTCTAATTTCCTGGTAAGCTTCGGGTGGACGAAGCAATAATCTCCAAAACTACCAAACCGGAAGGAGACAATAGGACCTTGCTGTGTTCAATAACGTGAAGCAAAAAACTCGGTGGAAGTTTGTCTCACGTGATGCAACAGGATGACAAATTAAGGGTTTTGCTGTTGATTAAATAAAGGAAATCAAAACCTTGGAACCTGTGCGTTGGAGGCTATGGCTTTTCGGTTTGGATTGTTGCTTGGACGCACGCGCGCTGGTTTGGTGGTCGGCTCGTTTGACAGATCGCCTCGGTCTTGCACGTCTCTGCCCTGACGATGCGCTCTTCTGGCTCCGACAGCTGCTGGTGCTACCGCTGATTTTATCGCGCGGCTGCTAAACTCCGATTCAAGCGAACTGATGCGCCCGACAACACCGATCGTGGCGAAGGCGCGGGAAGGAAGACGGCCCAGCACGCCGTCGCGCGCGGACCGAGTGGAAGCGGAAGGGCGGCGACGCGTGCACGCGGTGAAGCGCCGCCTCGGAGCTATGCGCGCGACGGAGCACCAAGATCGCTTGCAAGACGTGATGCGCCGCACAACGGGCGGCGCCGACGAGATCGCCTCCGTGTGAGGCGGCGCACGAACGGATCGCTATTTTTTTTCACGCCTCCAAACCCTAATCTCCCGTGCTCGATACCACTTGTTAGAAATAATGCACGGATCGCGGGGACAAGAGACACGAATTTTACGTGGAAAACCCTTGCGGAAAAACCACGGCGCCAACCGCGATGATCACTATATGAGGAGCGATTACGAGCAGCGGGATTACAATGAGGTATGAGACGTCAACTCTCCCGCGGCTTACAAGAGGTATATAAAGGGGTAAAAGGACTTAGAGTCCAAGTAGGAAACTAATCCGCTAATATGGTAACTAATCCGGACACTTCCATATTAGAAATTCGGATCACAATATATCCCTTATTTCAACACCCACGTCCTCGGACCTTTTGTCTCTACGAACACAAGAATGTTTTCTACCTTGGCTCGTCGTACTCTCGCGTTCCCACAGCCAGGAACTCGTTCTAGTCCACTAGCGTATACAACCACATGACCACTTGCAGCATGTGTATCTCCGGCGAAATCTAATCTGCATGCCCATTGGCATCCATCGAGGCATCAGCATTTATTCCGTTTTGGATGGTGTCGTGGACTTGTGGCGGCTTGCGTTGGCTTGGCTCAATACGACAAATATTGTTTAGTGACGGACGGGTTATATGTTTGATCGATGGAGCCATGCTTGTACCGTAGTCCGTAGTGGCCGTTGATTCAGCCCAGTCTTGGTCTCCTCGCATCGTCTGTAATTCTGTATCTTTCTTGCTCGGCTCCGGCTGCTCGTCTCCTAGTGGTGCAGCGTCAGGGATGGAGCCAGAAAATATTTATCCAAGAGGTTGTACGGTGAAAACTAAATATCGAAGAGTACCAAGTATAAATATTTTACTATTTTATATGAGAAAAATTAAAAACTATATAGAAGACTTCATCAACTATGGAGGACCAGAGCTCCCACTAGTCAGATACCCTATGTGCACTATGCATGTTGATGTTTGCGTTTTCCTTTTTCTTTGTTTGCGAACGTGTGTGTGGAGAAGCACGGCTACACAAAGAAAACCTGCGGGCGCAAATTGCTGGAAGGTAGTCTCTATTTTTAGAGGAAATCGAAAAATCGTTTTGAAGTCTTAGAGTTATCAAGACTTAGTTTGGTCTCACTTTGAGAAGGAGATCATAAACGCTTCGAAATAGATCATAGCATTATGCAAACTAGACTCAGAATAGGCTAAAGTAAGAAAAACTTACGGTTCCTCTTGAAGCAGCCATGCTTAAATCTCCAACATATGGCAACTAACGTAAGTAATGGAGCCAATTTGGTAGGTCAGTCCAACCTTGGGCAACTTAATATGAAATGAACATAGTTGAGTCAACATGACCAACCTACACTACTTTGACAAGTTTATATTTGAATTTATAATACGATGACATAGTTGAGCCAACACATATGCATATATACACCGGTTAAGCCCTGTGCAATGCAACACGAAATGATAAAGTCGATCCACCGTAAACCTACCGATATGGCTATATGCCTCATAAATTGCGTATTCATAAAATACGAGCATGAATTTCCATGTGTACACGGACAACGGTAGAAGACTTGAAGATGACCGTACTATAGCCTATATTGTGGCATCTTGTCTCCGGCTGATGACCAAAATTCGATTCCCTAAGTTATTTGTGTAGATTTTTTTACTAGTATTTTTCAAGAATTTGAATTGTGAACTTTAAGATGACTGCACTATCTAATTATTTTCGTCTTTACGGAAAATAATGACTCATTGACGCCCGGAATTGTACAAATTAAGCCGAAAAGCCACCAACTTTGGACATATAGTTACCACCACGTGTTTCCATTCGAACCAACCAGAACATGACGTGTGCGCAAGCAACACACACGACACGGCGACGAAGTCCAAAAGGCTCGACAAAAAAACCTCTATTTTTTAGAGTGGCTCGACGAAAATATTTGGAGCAAGACGAAAGCAAAGATGTCCACGGTTAGCCTTGTTAATTACGGAATATTCTTTCGGCTCTCGTAATGGTTTGCGGGGTTAATTGTGGCGAAGATGTGACCGACCTGCCGGGCCGAGCCAATGCGGTCGCATCGACAACTCCGTCACAGCTGTCCAAGTCGCTATTAGTCGATAAGCCCAAAGCACAACGCCTTAAGCTATGTATAATGATACGAGGTTAGTTGTCTCTAAATTTTGATACGTAAAATACGAGATGATGCGGAGGAGAGAGAGGGAGTATAGGGAATTCGACCATCTCTCATGCAGTAGTCTTTAGTGCTATCTATAAAATGTATATGAAAGAGCTGTATACAGAGACATATAAAAAGACAATCATTGTAGAAACTGTCTTTAATGCTGTTTATAGATGATAAGAGGAATATTATGGACAACAATGCCTTTAGAGAATTTTGCACCCAACCCCCTAGATTATTGTTATTCTACGTAAGTTCTTTTGGTAATTCATTTCCTACCTTGTGAACAGTGTTTTTTCTTCAAAATTGTAAAAACCCACATAAAAATACGTCGGAGTTCAATTCCCCTTAATACTATTTTTTGTAGCATTTTCACCCCACTAGTAAGTAGTTGTTGCTTGAAACTCCTCGTGCCGCCTGTTTTCATGCGATTTCTGGCCAACCTAGCTCTCCAGTGCGGCGAGGCGGTGTTTTAGCATGGCGTGAGGAGGAAAACATCAATACAATGCAATAGACAACCTTACTCGGCAACCCGACTTCAGGGGAACCACGGCTCAAAACCTTTCGCAGTTCGCATGCACCCACCGTATTCCACCACCGGCGTTCCTCGTTAATCTCCTTTAACAATTAATTAGGGCGTGATATTTGTAAGCTTGTTGAAGACTCTTGCATTACGCTCTAGCCATAGTACGTGTGGAGACCATGTATATTTCGGTCCAACACATAGCTTCCTCAATACCAGCATGATTATGGAGTTTAGCCCTTTCGCCTTGCTCATCATAATTTTCTTCTGCACTCTGAGCCACCGGCCATGCAGACGGACATTTAATTTGCTGCCGGCCGGCATTAACATTTGAACAAGTAGATATGGTATTATTGCCTTGGTGTAGATCTGAGTAGTACAAGGTTGGACGAAAGAAAGGGCAAGGAGGAGGAGCAAGTAAGGACCTCTTGCTTGTCCCAAAGAACTACCTCTTACATCCACGAATGCAAAAACGTGGATGGCTACATCAGCCGAATTGTCCCCTTTGGAAACTTGCCTTCGTATATTCATACAGGGCGGCTTTTTCTAGCGTTGGATCAGTGCGCTGTTCCTTCAACCATTCGTCCAGAAAGCTGACAATGGAAGCTGGTGGTGTGGCGCCGGCGAGAGCTTTGCCAAACAGTTGCGTTGAGCTTTTGACTCTCTTGTCACAATTGTGCACTAACTCATCTGGAAGGAGCGGAACGCGAGGATCTTTCGAGCAGAGTAGAAGGCATCTTTGGACTTGGTATGGCTAATTAAAGAGGAGGTTTGGACTTGGTGAGCAGCCGACCACTTTGAACTGATGGACTCAACGTACTCACCAGTAGGCTCATTTCAGTACAAGCTGTGGAGGACGCTCACTTCGGACGAGCTCTTCTTATTGTAATCGTTGGTCAACGGCCTTTCTGTTGACACTTTGCTTGTAAACTTGTTTAACCAGGGTTCTTCCGCCGGCCCGACAAAAACATCCACGGATGCAAACTACTACTTGTTTTACGGACCACTAAACCTTACATTGCCTCTCAGTCTCTTCGTACAATTGTACGTAATCATCGTTGCCGAAAAACTGTGAAGCACAAAGGAGTCAACCATCACGCACAAGTTGCGCTGGACCATTAGTTAACGAGGCCATCAATATTTTCAATAAACTCCACGTTTCCACCGCAAAAGGCTAATTCTACGTCACGCCACGGTGGTAGCGTGACTAAAATGGTCAAAATTAGAAATAAAGTTTGCGATGGTTAACAATAAAAATAAATTAAAAAAAGATTAATTAATAAAAAAATTCAAAAATATAAGGGAGGAAATAGAAAAACAAAGTGAAAGGCCAAACCAGGACGCGTGCCGCGGGCGGGATACCGTTCGCTGTCGACCCACCGAGGCCGAGTCGTCGTGCGCTGCGGCGCCCGCAGTCAAACCATAGCATTCAACGGTCAACATTCAAAACTTCTCCCTGAACCAACCCGACACCAACGAACAATAATCTGCCTCCAGCTCCACACGCCGCACACGAGTCTCCTCCTCTTTCAAACTCCGCGTACGTAGCGCGCCCACCATCTCTCGTCTCAATATTCCCCCTCCACAACCTATATATCCCTCTCCTCCCCCATTTTCCCACCGCACTACCTCCCCAGTCTTGTCTCACCACAGCAAGCACTTCCAACCAATTGAATTCAAGTGTTCGTCCGTCGCGACAAGACTAACGATCTACGGCTGAGGCACAGCCTCGCTTCGCGCGGATTCGTTTTCTTTTTTTGAGTCAGCAGCAGCACGCCAATGGTTCTACCTATGTCGCGCGCGACGAGGCCTGTTGCGCGGCTGGTACCCGAGATACCGCTCTTGAGACGGGGCAGGCAGAAGGTCGTAGCGGGGAGCGAGGCGGCGGAGTTGGCGGTGCCGACGCACTTCCGGTGCCCGATATCGCTGGATTTGATGAGGGACCCGGTGACGGCGCCGACGGGGATCACGTACGACCGGGAGAGCGTGGAGGGTTGGCTGGCGCGCGGGCACGGCATGTGCCCCGTCACCGGTCGCCCCGTGCGGCTCGGCGACCTCGTGCCCAACCACGTCATGCGCCGGATGATCCAGGATTGGTGCGTCGCCAACCGCGCGCGAGGGGTGGAGCGGATGCCCACGCCCAGGGTACCCGTCGGTGAGGCCGATGCCGCGGAGGTGATCGCGGCCGTGTCCGCGGCCGCGAGGCGCGGGGACTCGGTGGCGTGCGGGGAGGTGGCGGCCAGGGCCCGGGCGCTGGGGAAGGAGAGCGAGCGGAACAGGCGGTGCCTCTCGGCGGCCGGCGCCGCACGAGCGCTCTCGTCGGCGTTCCGGCACCTCGCGGGCGAGCCCGTCGAGGGCGCCAACGCCTTCTCCGGCGCGCTGGGGGAGATCCTGGCCGCGCTGACCGTGTTCTTCCCGCTCGACGAGGAGTCACGCAGCTGCATTGCCTCCCCGGCCTCACTCAAGTCGCTCGTCTCGCTGATGTCCCACGGCGAGCTCGCCGCGCGGACCAGCGCCGTCGTCGTGCTCCGCGAGCTCGCCTCGTCCGCCGACCGCCACACCGTCGAGGCCATCTCAAGAACGCACGGCATGTGCGACGCGCTCGTCGGCCTCGTCAGGAACCCCGTCTCCCCGCAGGCCACCAAGGCCGCGCTCGTCACGGCCTACTACCTCGTCTCCGCCGCCGACCGCGCGGCGGCCCGCTTCGCGGAACTCGGCGCGGTGCCCGTCGTCGTGGAGCTCCTCGTGGACGCCGACAAGGGAACGAGCGAGAAGGCCCTGGCCGTGCTCGACGGCGTCCTGTGCACGGACGCCGGCCTTGGGTCCTCGCGTGCGCACGCGCTGGTCGTGCCGGTGCTGGTCAAGAAGATGTTCCGCGTGTCCGACATGGCCACGGAGTTCGCCGTCTCCGCACTCTGGCGCCTCTGCAGCGCAGCGGACGCCGGCGCGTGCCACGCCGAGGCGCTGCGCGTGGGCGCGTTCCAAAAGCTGCTGCTGCTGCTCCAAGTGGGCTGCGGCGGCGTGACCAAGGAGCGGGCCAGCGAGCTGCTCAAGCTGCTCAATGGCTCCAGAGGCAGCGTCGAGTGCATTGAGACACTGGACTTCAAGGGGCTCAATAGGCCATTTTGATAAATTTCCCTTCTTTTCTGTGTAGATTGTTTTGAGATTTAGATGTGTGGATAAGAGATACAGACATGATGATTAGGTTTAGGAATTTTTTTGACACTGTAATTGCACATTCATATACAAAGAAATCGACACAGGAGAATTGAACAATCTATATTCTTGTGCAATTTTACTGCTTTTTACAAGTTATTTGGTTGTTTTCTGATTTTGATTTGAACCTAACATCACATGAAACGAGGAAAGTTAAGCTAAAGCAAGAGTAAAAACAGACTCAGAAACAAATTCAGCTAAATTTTGCTGCTGTTGTCCAATGTTCAGACATGTACTTCCCTTCTGTTCATTTGGTCGTGAGAGCTGTGATTCACTTTGATGAATGAACGAAAGCAACAAACAAATATGTACAATTTGATCTCGACATCTTCAGTTTGACTTCATTCGGATCGTTTGCTTGGTAAGCAAATGAAAGGAACGAGCTAGCCACTTCGATTCTGATTTCTGATCCCAGTCTCCCAGAGCAAATGCTCTATCCACGTGCTCCTACTCCATTGGTTATGCATGTTCACACAGAGATTAAAAAAAAAACTTCCCTTTCCTCACTTCGCCTTTCGAACTGTAAAGCTCGAACTTTTCGTGCCATTTCATTCCAATATTCCATATCGCTAGTACATGTTGAATAACAAAAGGTTGTCAAGTACAATAAGAGAAAAAGTACAATAAGAGAACAGCGGAGCAATGACTAATGAATATACGTACACGGGATATATGATGAAAAATTTCTCCTTGACAGCAAATAGAGAGCGCCAAACGTTCACATATACACACGGACGGGGTATTTTTTATAATTATTTTTAATCATTTTAAAAAAATATTTTAAAGATAATGTCTCCCTAACTTTATTTCTTATTCTGACCTCTTTGGTCACGCCATGACCCGTGACGTGCCCAAACTGTACTGTCACGTCACCGGCTACGGTATGACCAAACCTGCCACGATAGTCATCCCTCCGAACCAACACGCGCTCATTTTTAGGCTAAGTCCTATCATGCTAAGAGGAGTAACATGATAGCACTCGTTTACCACACCGAGATCCGTGACGTGATAACATGTTTTTGCCACGCCACGTGTTGTGGCGTCGTCAAATGGGTCAGAATTAGAAATACAGCTAGAGAGATGTTATCTTTAAAATATTTTTTAAAAATAGATTAAATATGGCGTGGCTAAATGAGTTAGAGTTGAAAATAAAGTCAGGGAGATGTTATCTTTAAAATATTTTTAAAAAATAGATTAAATAATAAAAAAAGTTTCCGGACAGTACAGCCGTGTGTCCATACAAAGGAAGATGTGAGTTTGACGCGCGGTGGCAAACAGAAAAAAAATGAAAAGAAAGAAAAAGAAAAGGAGAAGAGAAGGAAGCAAAGAAGAGAGAGACTACGGAGGCCAGTCTTCGCCGATGAGCCGTCACGGCACCGATGAATCATAGTCATCTCACCACCGTTCGCCGTCGACCAAACTCTGCTAGTTCATCGTCACAAATTCCATCAACGAATTCTACCCCGTTCAGCACCTAAACCCTTCAGCTAGCCCTAAACTAAACTAGGACAGCTACAGGGAGACGAGAGACCTGGTCGTCGCCGGTGACAGTGCAATGGTACTGGAGGTCTGGAGTGACTGCATACTTTTCTATCTCCAACCAAGTGGACCGGCACGCTGACCTCTCGCTACCAGATCACGAAGTCTGCCTCTTGGCCTCTTGGCCGCTGCATTAATTTGTCTGGTTGCTATCGCTGCTTGGTGGCTCGTTGGCTTGTTGATTTTTCAAGGTCTGTTTCGAAGGATCGTCTTGTTTCCCGTGAAATTTTTTGCGTTCCAAATGGTCGTTAGCCGGTCGTGGTCGAGCTTTCGGCGTGACTACGTTGATTGATGCCCGATTGGCGATTGCTTGCTTGCTTGCATGTACGTCGTCGTAATTACTTCGTTGGCCGGTTTGGAGTCTTTGGACGTTTGGACCGGCGAGCGAGAGCCGTTTTCCTCGTGGAGTTTTGCCACGGCTGACTGGTTCAACAATCTCCGATTGATGGAGCACGTAGCATTCAAATGCACACGCAGATCTCAGCAGAATCATACACCAACTTTGACATGTTTGTCACTTCTCCGACTAGCACAGATATCTACGTAACATTGCTTTGATCTAAGCTCCGGTTTTTAGATAGCAGCTGAAGTAAAAGCAGAGAGAGTGAGAGAGGATTTTTCGTTTTCCCCACCGGTTTGGAGCCGAGTTTTACTTTTGCCACGCAACTCTCTCGCTGACATGCTGGCCTAGACATACACTATTAGTGAGATAGCCAGTGGCCAAGAGAGAGGAACCTTTTCCTAGCTAAAACAACAAAATTGCCCCGAACAAAATTTATCACGTTACTGGAGAGGGTTATTAACTTATTATACTTCAGCTTCAGTGATAAGTGGAATCTAAAGAAACGATGGCATATACCGTTGACCGGCCGACGAAAGCAGTAAGCAGCCGTAACAAGGAACATAAAAAAATCCAAAGAAACGATGGCATATACCGTAGACCGGCCGACGAAAGCAGTAAGCAGCTGTAACAAGGAACATCTTTGATGTGGTGTTTGGTTCGAGGATCACCTCATCTAAGGATTGTTTGGTCCATCATGAAATGCTCTCATGGAATTTTTGTGAGATGACATCATCCATTATTTTGTACTAACATTATGTTTATGAGGGATGAAGCGGTGATGAATCACTCCATTCCATTCCTCAAATCAAACAAGTGAGTTAGGTTTAGAACTAAGATATGATGATCCGTTCACCATCCAGTCCCTCAAACTCCAGTGTTTGGTACTTTGCTTCCATGACTGAATGGCTGGAAAGAGGCAAAAGTGCAAAACTTCAATTAAAAAATACGATAAATCAAATCCACATGTACATGCATGGTACCCCATGCGCTATTCCCGCCGTTGAAGTGCTCCAAGATTTGTACTACATTTTTTTCTTTCAAAAAATCTTTCTCTTCCTCACCCTCTCTCTCCTCTCCTTCTCCTTTTCTCACTCGGCTTTGGCGCCGCCGCCGTCCCTCCCTCCCCGAGCCGCGCTGCCCCCGCCGCTGGTTGCCAGAAACCCCGCCAAACTCAGCGCCGCCGCTAGAAACCCTGATATTTTCGGCGGTGGCGCAGGGTTTAGCGAGATTTCCGGTAGTGAAGCGGTGTTACTTTGGTGAGGTTTTGGCGGGCATAGGGTTTCTAGTGACGACGGCGGCACAACATGGGCCAAGGCGGTGCGGCATGGCGCGGATCGTCGGTTGGATGGAGGGGAGAGAGAGGAAGGAGATTAGGAGAGAGGAGAGGAGAGGAGGGGGAGGAAAAGAGAAGGGAGAGAAAGGGAGGGGGATTTTGGCAAAATTAAGGCACAAATCTTGGAGCACTTCAACTATGAGAATAGTACATGAGATCCCATGTATAGGTGCAAAACCCACATTTTGAAAATATCAATATTTTTGGAATCAGATGCTACGATCTGTCCTCCATGTGCAAAGACAAGGCATTGACTTGTACGCTAAAGTGGCAAAGTCTCGCTGCTGGTGAGGGGACCTCCTGCTATGTAATTGTAGAGACAATGTGGTTTGGTCTTACA